>OU860799.1:17092379-17766578 GCA_917862395.2 Heliconius sara | reverse complement strand
AAAAATAACATCAAAATGAGTTCATTCGGTAAAAAGTTCTTATATTTTTTTTATTGTTGCATTAAAAAAAAAAATTTCTGTTAGGCGCTTTATATTTATTACTTTTTTATTTTTTTTAATATATTAAATTATATTTTAATTATAATCATTTTTTAAATAAAAAAAAACAATGTATTTTGTTTTATTTTTTTTAACTGCCATCTAGTGCCACAATATGGTAATAGTAGGGAATTCTAGATGTTCTTCTACAACATTTCTTCGTATAACATTACCGACAAGGACTAGATGGCGTAATGTAGTTATGATCAATCATATGCCTACACTCAAGTGTCACACTACGCAATAATAAAAGTTGACACAAATAATGATTTTTGTTTATTTTATAAATACCAGTGATTATTAATAATTAGTAATTTTACTAGAAAATGATGAACTTGGTTTTTGTAAACGTATTCTTACACCAGAACAACAAAGTGACAACTTTAAAGTTGTAATTAATTATGAGTATAAAACTGACAAGTTATGTAAAGACAGTGAAAAAAAACTATGTTTTGAATATTACAACTGCTAATTATCCTACTTCTGTAATTTTATGGCTTTAGACATGTAATTTTATGGCTTTACACAATAGACGTAGAAACTTATTGAATATTCTTGTTAAAATAATTAGTAATAAATGATGGTAAGTAATTTTAAAGTTCTTTTTTTTTCATTGATAATATACATTTAAAAAAAATCACTTTTAATATAAACTATAAAGCCAGAATCTATATAAATTCTTCTTTGGCTATCCTAATTTACTTGAATTTTTTAACAAATGCCTACTCAGTATATTATTACAAAAAATTCTTCATTTTCTTAGTATCATTTTTTTTATTATTATTATTAAATATACTTAGTTACCAACCTACACTGAATAAAATACCTTATTTAATTTGTAATTAAAATTTAAATGTTTATTTCCAGAAATTCACATTTATAGTCACCCGTTTTACGGATATCAACGGTCCTATGGGACATTTTGCAGATATTTTAAGAAACATACATATATTAAAGTATCTGAGCTATGACCATTGAATAAAAGTATCTGTTTTAAAACTTCTTTTTGCCTAAGTTGGACTTACTTCAATGAAAAATTAAATATATGAAATATTTTAAAGGTTATCATATCTTAATTATTTCACTAATCTATTAAAAGACAATATTCAAGAATGTCTGCTATCTCCTTGTATTATTATTATGAGAAAACTATTTATCTTAATACATAAAACAGGGTATATACTTTTTTATACACCGTATTTAAAAATAGAATTTAAAAATTCCAAAATATATTAATTAAAAAACATATTTAGAAATTTATAAATTAAATTAATTATTTATATATTAATTATTAGAATTAAATTAATCTGTTTTCAGGTTCCTCATTGTAAACTACTGTTACAATAATATAATTATAAAACAACTTCAATAAAAAGAAAAATAAACATAGTAGAGAACTTGAATTCTTTTTCACTACTCATTATTATTTTAATTTTATTATTAAAATTTGTATGTTTAATTAAATATTTAATTATTGAATTTAAATGTTTGTAATTTTACATTTTAAAGAAAGAATCAAAATTTTAATTTTATTATGAATTATTGAATAATGATTATCAATATTGTCACATAATTGTCAATCTTGAATAATGTTTTATGTTTTATTTTTGTAAAACTCTTTAATTTAGTTTTCAGTTTCAGTACAAAAAAATCAAAAGAATTTGATATTTTTGTACTCAAACTAAAAATATTGATTCGTGATTCTCCGGCTGGCTCTAAAATTAATTTGTCCACAAATAACAATTTTATATTTTATATCTCGAAATAAACATTCAAACTATCGGTCTTTTATTTACACCAAGCAAATGTCAAATAACTAGCGACATCTATAGAACTCTCTAGTCTTTGGAAATTGTCTCTATTGAGATAGGTTATAGAATGATTAAATAAATAGTCTGTACTAGTGACGAGCTACGCACATTCAGGCCCTATTGACTTCCTAAGGGGCATGTGCGACACCTACGGGGGAATGTAAATGGGTCTCGAAGAATAAAATTTCATTAATTGGGTCTTTCATAATGTTTATTTTTTGACTTTGGCAGCTTTGTGAATACTTAGTGCTGCTATATTAAAGTAAAACTACTATTTAGTAGTTTTTTTATTAGTATTTTCCTTAAATATTTACATAATGTTTTTGTAATATATTTATTTAATATTTAATAAATTACTTTAACTAACTTTTTTTAATAAAGTGGCATGTATGCAAAGTACCATGACAAAACGTAACTCCGAAAAGAATAGAAGTTAATCTTAAATTATAATTAAAAATGAGAAGAAAAATTGCAGTGTAATTTAGTTGTTTAGCGTAGTAGTAGGATTATCCTTTGGTATGGGGTAACATTATAATTTACAAATGGCTAACCTACTGTTTCATTCAGCGACGCAAACTGTTATTTAATATTTGAATTTCTATTATACTTTATTATTTGTTAATGAAATTAAATTGTATAATTTCTCTAATCCTGGCCCTACCAATTTACACCGATAAGTAATCGTTAAACTTAAATCCTTATTTGCAAAGATTTCTGATAATAGTTGTTTTATTTATTATTTGTATTTTTATTTCCAGATTCAACAAAAATGTTTGAAATGGCTTAAATATTGCAGCTACAACTGGTAATATATATGGTGTCAATATATATAACAATATTTGATTAACCTCTCTTACTGAAATGGAAATCAGATTTTTTTTTAAATATATAAAATGCAATACAAATATTACTTCAAACAATGTTGAAAGAAAAGCTTTTGAAGATTTCGTCGTGTATAATGTATAGTCCAGTTAAAAGTACAAGTTTCTATATAAATAAAATTAAATAAATCAGCTTCACGCCGTATCCTGCACACAGCAGAGTAGACAGAGGAAACTTAGTTTTAAGACACTCCATTCCCTACTTTCTACCGAAATCTGAGGGCACTGCATGTTGAGTAAATTGGCCAGACAACACCAGAGTGAAGAAATTAAAAATATTAATTTAAATAAATATTTTTTTCCTCAAATGAGGATCGAACCCACAACCTCAATAGATTTTACAGTCACACTTTGTGCCCCTGCCATATGGCTGACCTCAAGTTTGGCTGGTTCCCAGTTACTTATAATTAAATAAAACTTGTGAAAAATATTTTTGATGTTACTTATTACATTTTAGGTCGAGCCAAATGGAAACATATAGAACATTTATTCCAAAAAGACTGGTGATGGAAATTTTGTTTTTGCACTCAAATTAAAACAGGATCATATATGCCCAAATGCGAAGCAGACAATGGGAGGGAAACTTCCAAAATTATAAGTCATGGTCAAGGTTGGTTTAAATTGCCTAACCTGTAAATATGTCTGTAGATTTTTATAAAAGAGCCTTGGCAATAAATGCAAACTTTGTTCTCAAAATTTTCAAAATATTAGAAATTGTTAAAAAGGTATATTAAAAAATAAAAAATTGGTAATGTTATAATTATGTTAGATTTAATTTGACCAACGCTATTAAGCTATTACTTACTTCATAATTTTTATCATTATCTCTATTATATCAATCTAAAAAATCAATAATACATTACAACACTTAATTAAAATATTTATTTAATTAAAATACATTATTAAACAGAAATGATTTTGTTCATTCTTTATTTGTAGTCTAGGTGAAATTTGAAGAATATAATAAGTTAATAAATATATAAATTATGTTAATTTACCAAATACACTTTGATTGTCTCTATAATTGTACAGATCATTTAAATAGAAATATAGAGCATATAAAAAACTATGCATTCTAAATATGTTTTAACAAATTTTGAATAATAGAGAAATGATTAAAGATGACAAACAGAAAGCGTTAATTAGGAAATGAGTATGAGTATTCAATTTTCAATTTATTTTTTTGTTTCTAAGTACTAAAAATAAATTAAATACCCTGTTCAGTGAATAATAATAAATCATTAAAAGTAAAGAAGCCATTTGTGATTAATGTGTGATATAAAATAATCCTTTTTTACATATTTATGTTTATAATATACAATTACACATATTTATGTTTATAATATACAATACATTTCACACACTCAATAATTTAGTCCATGGGATAAATTTAAATTGCAATTGACAATTAATTATTAATATATTTTGTTTGTATGGAAAACACAATTGTTTATTTTTGAACAATTATGATTAATTTCTGAATACAAATTTAATGTTTATTTAATTGTGAATTGTATTTAAATTTATCCCAATATTACGCAATATTAAATGAGCCTCAATTTGAATACTCCCGCTGTTTTTTTATGTGTGTTCCTGTCAATATAAAAATATATAGGACAGTAAAAATATTTTGTCTGTACATTTAGTAATTTTGACTGAAATGGATAGAGGGACACTTAAAAACAGTAATAGAAAGCAAAAATATATTTTTTAAATTTCTTATCTGTCTGTCTGTCTGTCGATATTTTTGTCCACATTTTTCTCTGAAAGTACTGAAACGATTTACTTAAAAGTTTCACCAATTGCTTTGTTTTAACTCAACTAAAACTACTAAAGTTTGGTTCATCAACATCGGTTTTTTTAGAAAAATGTTATCGTCTTTTGAATTAATTCAAGGCATTAGTTTGCCTGCGAATGTTATATAGCAATCGCGCTGGTAAGATTTTTGGCCAAAAAATGTCATTCGAAATGTCTTGGTTAAATGACTGTTGATAAAAATATATATTTTAGTATAGTGTATATAGTATATATAGTAGTATAGTGCTATACACTATTCCACAATATTTTATACAATAAAATAAACAAAATTTAATTGTTAGTGGAGATTACCTTCATAAATCGTAACAGTCGTAATTAATTTAACACAGAGATAAAGAACGAATATTGATCTTCAAAGAAATATCAAGTAAATACATAGATTTTTTGTTTCCTTCGTTCGTTTGAAATATATCTATATAAAAATGCCTCAAAATATCCTTTCTACGTGTACTCTGTGATAACTACATACATATCAATTGTACATTTAGCTAACAATATATATATAACTAATTTAAAAACTGTACAGGAGTACATGCAATCATTACAGTTATTTTACAAGGAATATTATGAATTCTTACCCAAATCAATAAATTAACATTTAGGGCTGTTTCTGAAGCAGTAAATTACATTGAACATGACATCAGCACATTTAACACAGTTTTCAAAAACATAACATAGGTAAAAAGAACGTAATGTTTCAAGAATATATACGTGTAATAAATAATTAGCCTTTTGTATATTTTATAAACATCTAATATCAACATTGGTTGTATTTTTTAGTTCAAAACATTAAAAAATCTTATAGAAATTACGATAATGTAGTACGTAATATAAAGATATTACAGTTTAAAGTAATAAAAAATCATATCAGAATTTTTATTTGTTGTCAATTACTTTTGTATATTAGATAAATAATCATGTAGTTTAAGCGGGCGAAGGCGCAGGCGGGCCACTATAATAACATAGTAAAAATATTTTGTTTGTACATTTAGTATTTTCGACTGAAATGGATAGAGGGACACTTAAAAGAAAAATAGAAAACTTTTTTTTATTTTCTTGTCGGTCCGTCTGTCTGTCCATCCATCACCATCTCGAGTTCCCACTCGGGTCCCCACTCGGGCAATCTGTAAAAGGATTTCCTCACAAAAATAGCTGGCAACCATTGTTTTTCCAATTCCTTATGCATTTTTGTTTCAAATGATGTATGAGTCACATAAAAAACATATGAGTGCAATTTTTCACCAAAAATGCATTACCATATATTTAATTAAAGGTGATTGCGGCAGGATTCTTCTAGGCAACTTTAATCTATTCTACTATTATGTATCATTCTTTAATATAAGTCCAATTAAAAAAACAGATACCTACTACAACTAGTTCCAAGTAGAACCAATATTCTGCGTGCATTCTGAGTTGCAGGATTAAGGCCGTCGGCCACCGCTGAGACCGCCGAGGAGCTGCGACACAAGAGCGTGCCTGTAAACGTGGCGGTAGTGGGTTTAATACCTTTTAGAGCATGATTATGAAAAATCAGACCTTTAGTTTTTGTACTTAATTTTTATTTTTATTATTTTGGGATTTTAAGTCGTATTCATTGTTATAGGATTTATTTTTGTAATGTGCTGAAAACATGTTAAACAATAGAGTCTAATTAGAATCTATTGCTTAAAACGAAAAAGAAATATTGGCTCAACATATCAGTAGTTATTCTCCATTATCGGGTCGGTGTCAGCAAGCAAACTGTCCTCTAGAGGATCCCATTCGATATGACGTCACTAAATCTTTTAGTTAAAACTAGTGGGTAACTTCCGCTTCCAACGATACCACATTTGTAGACTTACGCTAAGTATTTAAGGAGCTACAGGGGACAGACAGAGAGAACACACACACATGCATACAGCATGGCAGTAGTCACGTAAAAAAATCAAATTATTGTAATAAAATAATTATACATTATTTTATATACCATGTGCAATATATTGTTATTAATCTATAAACTTAAATAAAGATTCAACTTTGGGCACTTTTTCCTTCATTTGAAGTTTCAACTCAGGATCGATTTTGGAAACTTGCTCAGCGCCTGCTTTTGTTATGGTCTTCTGATTATCAGTTAAATCCGCGTATCGATTGAGTCGAACTCTCTGCGATGCCGGAACGGAATTGATCTGATTTATGATCGTTAGAGTTTTTATAAAGTTATTATATCGATTGTGATAATCCTCTTGTCCTTTTATGATTTTGCCAAATTTTTCTATATATTTTTTATATAGTTGCGGTCCATCCCGGAGGTCGACAACTAAAGTGTTTAAGCCTTGCCCATAAATTTTGTAATATGAAAAATAATAAAACATTATGTATACTATTATCTTTGTTATTGACATATTGGAGGAATTAGATATTTAACTTAATTTCGGTAGTGTATTGTTTTTTATTTAGTGCCGGTAGCTATTATAATCCACATCCAATTGCAGTTACTTACTATAGCTAGGGAAATCGATTAACGGAATCAATAAAAACAATAATTAAAAATCTGCATTAAGCATATTACAATGCTATCTACAGTGAAGTCAGCAATTTCACACTCTCTAAAGGACAGGTTTCCCAACGTCTCTCAATGTCGCGGATTGTCTTCTTGATTTCTTTTAACTATTTTATTAAATACTAATTATTGGATATTTTAAATTAATTTAACAAATTATTTGCTGGGAGTGCAAAGTTGTTTCTCTATATTGTATATATTCGATTTCATCTTTGGAAGTTAAATAAATAACTCATACATTGACTGAATGATTTAAAAAAAATATTATTTGTTTTTTTTTTTAAGAAAATATCCACCCAAATACTGGAGGTGCTATAATACGAGGATCAGTTTCTTTCACCTCCAAAGGTGTCCATTTATAACTAAATATAGATTAAAAATCAAATGTGCAGGTGGACTACATAGTTTCTCTATTATCATTGATGATGCGAGCATATAATGATTGGCAACGGTCATTTTCACAGTTTTCACCTGAGGTTGTTACACTGTTTAGACTATTTATTAAAAGTGTTGCAAATATTAACACAAACTGATCACAAGTAGGGTTGTTGTTGCGACACTCGTGACTTCTTACTGCAGCAAAAAAAATTTCAAGAGGATCTAGATTTAAGTGTCGCAACCACACTGAGTTTATATTGTAACCTTTAATGTTTTGATTCCATTTGGTGTCTACACTCAATTTGACACAGCGGGGACAGATTCTACTTTTCCACTGCTTGACAAAAATTTCTTGGAATTAAAAATTAAATATATTTTTTGCTTCTGTCCATGTTTTTTTGTGCACCGACTTGAGTGTAAGTGGAAAATTTTTAGTTTTTCTGCCACTTATTGTGTCAAAAATATTGTCTAGAAATAATAAAAGGTCCACTGTTTCGTGGCATTTTGGAGGTAGAATTCTTTTATCTGAGAATGATGGTAATAAAATGTTAATAATTTAAAAGTTACATGATTAGGAATGGGATAAACTATGGTATTTCATATTGGATTCTTACTACTGCCATAATGAGCCAACACTAAAAATATGTATAATGTAATATATATTTTTTATTTTCATTCGGCATAGTATTACAGAACAGTAGTTACAGTAGTTGACTAAAAAATAATTATTACAAGTTCTTCAACTTTTGAAATGAACAATCTTTAATAGTCTTACTATTGTTCTATTAATTTGTTTCATGAACGAGATGAAGAAAGGACGGAATGCAAGATCAGTGTAAATGATAAACAGGTGAATGAAGTGGTATATTTGGGAAGTATGTTCAGTAGAGATGGAAGATACGAGATGGATGTGGAAAGGCGTATTGCTGCCGATAACAAGGTTAACGGAGCCTTGGCTGCATTGATGAGACGGCGAAACGTCAGCACAGCTGCGCGTTTGGCCGTACACAATGCAGTTTTGGTACCGACCCTGTTATACGGCAGCGAAACGTGGGTATTACAGAAGAAGAATGAAAGAAAGATGAATGCTGTGGAGATGCGATCTCTTCGTAGGATATGCGGAGTCAGCCTAGCTGATCGAATCCGCAATGAAGAGGTACACAGAATGACAGGTACCAGCGAGGATGTCACGGTGAGAATGAAGAAGAACGTGCTCAGCTGGTTTGGGCACGTCGAACGAATGAGCGAGGAAAGAATGGCAAAAAAGATTTATGATGGAAAAGTGAGTGGTAAGAGAGGTAGGGGGAGACCTCGGTTGACCTTCGAAAACACAGTATCAAAGATACTGGAGGAACGTCACGTAAAAAGCATGAGGATCCCCCGGAGGGCATGTATGAAGAGGTTGATGACAGTGGACGAGGCGAAAGAGGTATGTAGAGACCGTAGCGTTTGGCGCTCCGTTCTCTCTGACTACCCCGCTAGGGATAAAGCGTGAAGTTAAGATAAGATAAGATAAGATAATGAATTATATTTTAATGAAATTAACAAACAGTCAATATTTTTATCTTTTCTCTCTATCAAGAGAGCTACACTGACTTTCAAAGAAACTTCATCAAAAAGTAATACATATAATTTATATGGTCTAAACCCTCCATAATCCATATGCTTCTGAATTTAGTAATATTATACGTCAAAAGTTTCCAGTCTCGTTGTACTAAGAGTACTCGTATCTTACAACTACAGTTCTCGTATCTTTTTAATGTACATTATTGAGAAAAGAAGTAGTAGAGGTTGAACGTTCAAGTAAATCAAGTGATTTACTTATCAAATAACTAACACAGTCGAAAAAAAAAAATGTAATAATTTGGCGTTGGGTTCCGCCATATAACACGCAGTGCCTTCAGAATTTCCGGGAAAGTAGGGACCGGAAATATTTTAATAGAAACGGGAGTGCCTTTACACCAGGTTCCTTCTGTCGACCCTGCTGTGTGCGGGTCAAAGCGAAACGTTTAAATGGTATTGGAGATTATTTTTTTATAGGTAGATCGAGAAAACATCTACATATGTATGTTTTTACTTGTTACCAGAGCAAAGAAATGAAAATATTAGATATTTCATTTCATAATCTGTCGCGCGTGCCGTCGCCTCGACTACGCCACTACGTAGTACACATATACAAGTATGTACGTACATTCAAGTCCAAGTAATATCGCACACGATGGAGACGTTGTAAGTGAGCATTGTTGTAGTCCCTGTTATTTGTTTACAGTTCACAATGGCCCCGAAGTGTTTATTGTTTCAGTTCGATATTGGGAGATCTGGTGAGGTGTGTGTAGAGCCTGGCAGGCAGTACTGCAAGTAGGAATTCCGGTCTCAGGATAGCAAGATCCCGCATCATTTTCCAGTCGCGTGAGTTGCGAGATTAAAGATGATACTTTGCAAAGGACCTCTCACTTGTGCGATAATCGCCGTGTTTTTATCATCGCATCTATAATTTCATTTTTTTCTATTATCATACAAATAATAATTTTGCAAACAACATCAAACAACAAAACATCGAAAACTAAAGATTTAGCTAATTCTATAAAACAGAATTAAATAATTGTTTTAGCAAGTAACAATGTAGTCCAACAACATACTTTAAATTCATATAACTTATTTATTTATAAACCGATTATAATAAAACAAGCACTAAATGTTAAACAAGGCTTGCCAGAATCCAAAAGTCGTGTATTTAAATCGATTGATTCTGATATTAGCCTAACAAATGTACAGAGAAACAGATAAAAACTTAATAATGTTTTTTTTTCTTTTTTTCTATTTATTGGGGTAAACAAACAGTGCTCATACATATAAATAAAAGAACAGCATAACAAAATATATAAATGTCACACCAACACCGTTTACCACAAATTATTATAAATATAACATAATATATACGGAGGTACGCCAAACACATCATTATTTAAGTAGTGAATGTTTGCTTTTTTGAAACTGCTAAGACGCGTTGCCGCAATATCAATAGAATTAAAGTGATGATTATAAGAGTTGACCATTCTGTATAGTGGTCGACGTTTACCGGCATTTGTGCGACATCGATTGGTTGCAAATAATCGACAAGGATTGCGGCAATGTGTTCTAGTTGGTATACAGTAACAAATTTGATTAATCAGACTAGGGCAATCATAATTATTGTGGCATAAACTATATAAAAATAATGCTTCAAGCTGCTTACGTCTTGCTTCTAATGTAATGAGCTTATAATCTTTAAGCAATTGCATATACGGCATTTGATTGCCATAGTATCTGTATTGTATGGCACGTAAAAAATTAATCTGAATACTTTCAAGACTTAAATTATATAACGGGTTCCATACAGGCACAGCGTACTCAACCTGGGAGCGAATTAAGGCCTTATAAAGAGTGAGATAAGAAGAAGGACGCCTAAAATTTTTAGTAGATCGCATAACAAAGCCATACATCCTAAAGGCTTTATTTTTAATACTTTCAATGTGTAAGTCAACATGAAGCCTGTGATCCAGTAGGACCCCAAGATCTCTGATGGACTTTACAGTTTGAAGCTGCACATCATATAACCTATACGAAAATTGGCTAAAGTTTTTCTTTTTTGTGAAGATGATATGCTTACATTTATTTAAATTTAAATTAAGTTTATTGTAATTTACAATATGCTGAAAAGTTATTAAGATCTTCTTGAAACTTGAAGTGGTCATTGAGATTATCTATAGTATGATAAATTTTTAGGTCATCCGCGTAGAGTAGAATGTTACAGAATTTAAAACATTTCTTAATATCATTAATAAACATTAAAAACAATAAGGGGCCTAATATGGATCCCTGCGGGACGCCAGAGGTTATTGGCATAATATCTGACTCGTAACCACCAACGGCAACTTTTTGAGTACGATTAGTAATAAATGACTTAAACGAACGCCATAAATTACCACGGATCCCATTAAAGGCAAGTTTCTCTAACAGAATTTTGTGATCCACTGTGTCAAAAGCTTTTCGAAAGTCTGTGTAAACACTATCCACTTGCTTATTATTATCGAAGCTGTCAAATAAATGATTTGTGTAAACTACTAGGTTAGTGTTTATAAAATAAAAATAATGGTTTTGGATTCTATACAAAGAAATTCAGAAAAACAATTACTGGGGGCGTAATAACTCGAAGAGAGATGTATTAGCAATATCTCCGATATACAACATAGCTCAATGAAATCTTAACTTGCTTCCTGGCGCGCTTATTTAGATTACAATTTAACTGAAAAAATTAAGTAACCAAAACAATAGTAAAATATTATAATTTATTATGGTTATAATTTTTTTGACAAAATATTTTAAGTGTGAACAATACTTAAAATAATATTCATTATTTCATTTATTTTTTTAACCTATTTAGTATTTCTATTTACGAATGACTTGTCTCTGCGAAGAAAAAAGAAGATTTTACAGTTAATAAATCAAATTTAACTGATGTGGAAAAGGCTCACCGTGTTTACTTCAGCTACTTCCATAGAATTATGTCCTATGGGATTTTACTTTGGCGTAATGCAGCCGGTATTCAACCATTTGTCCTGCAGAAGCGAGCTATTCGTGCAACCTATAACTTAGGTCCTAAAGACTCCTTAAGGCAAAAGTTTAAGGAAATTAATATATTGACAGCTGCATCTCAATACGGTTTTAAAAATATTGTGTATGTTGAGAAAAATGTTAATGATATCTATTACCAAAATTGTAATTAATACTAAAAATGGACGTAAAATTATTGCACCTGTAACGCGATTACACCAAATCCATAGTTCTTTCATGGGACAATCTGTACGCTTTTACAACAGGATCCCAAAAAACGTCCGAGAATGTTCTATATCACAATTTAGAGTTGTGCAAAGACGTTTGTGTGTTAAAGGTTATTACCAAATTATCATAAGTATTCCGCATAAAGCGGAATAAGCAATGTCTAGGGACACTTCGTTCTCAAGCACTACCAAAATTTCAAGATAGACTTCTTACCAGATTATAAATCGAACCACAACCATCGCCTCTACAGACGATAACCCGATTGAAATACCATTAAGAGTTACCCACACACACACACACACTGGAAGAATGAAGAATTATTAGGTAAATAAAACAGAAACAGAGATATCAACTTTATATTTACAAATGTTCCTGACTAGACGATACTTTACAACAAACAATACAATTACAATACATAACTATTTTATTCCTGACCAAATTGTAAGAGGTTTTACTAACTTATAGCAAATATATACAAAAAATATTTCATTTTAAAATACACGATTTATTTGGCGATACAAAACAACAACTTTGTAATTAACTAAACTTCTCAAAACTAAAATTTTTCAAGGATTTTTTAAGTTTTTATGATTCTTAATAACAAGTTAGTACCTATAAAACTTCACTATTGAAGAAATCGTCGGACAATTGTTTTTTTTAATTTCGAATTGTACTTTTGACTGCTGTTAACATCAGTTAACTGTGATCCAGGCTCACGGTACAAGTAGCCTCTGTAGTTAAGTCAATACAAAAGTTCCTAAACATTTATTAAATCAATTTAACAAGCATTGAACACAATTTTATAGGCAAAACTTAAATTTCATAGATTTACTAACGTTAAACAAAATAACCATTAGTATTAAAAATTTTAAAACTTATATACATAAAACTTATATAATATAATAATCATTGGAATCTAATAGGAACGGTATTAGTAACACATACAACTACTTACATACAAAAAAATAGCCTCTTATTAATAATAAGATAATTCAAGAATCTAGTGTTTGTCGCCTCGTCGGTCCTTTGATTACAAAACAAATTAAATAAAAGTAATTTAAAAATTTTCAAAAACGCAACGATGGGGTACAGAAGTGTCTCAACACCCTATAGGACTGCGTCTGTGGACATTTTTAAGTAACTTAACAATTCAAAAGTGCTTATAAGTGGTTTTATTTTTACAATATGTCTGTATTTAAATTCAACAATTCGAGTTTTTGCTAACTCAATCATATATGTAGGTACAACACTAATAAAGAAATGAGGTCATTATGTCTTTTAAAATATAAATTTCCTAAACTAAATGGCGATTTGATATAAATATAACTAATATTTTTGGTTTAATTTGACCTTAACTGTAAAACCTACATTATTTAATAGTAACGCCACTTGTTATAGGAAATTCTTATTTTTAGATACTAAATAATATAATTTGATATGTATCGCTTATAACTAAGAGATTGAGAGGACAAAGTGTGCTAACTCGCAATTAGGCAAATATTCAAAATTGATTCAAAATTTATAAATACATTCAGAGATTGAGATCGGTATATACGAGTATATGCTTCTTACTATTTACAACATTTTGTTTGAGTCACTATCTTGTATTTACATCTCCCCTCCCTTCCCTCTGCCTACGCTGCTATGTGCGGGATACAGCGTGGATTAGCTCCACGCTGTATCCCGCACAAAAAAAACAATAAAATGTAAATTTACATGACAATAGTAATAATCAAACCTTATCATATGTTACATTACTTTGACATTGTCGCGGTTAAATCTCATTTTGACAAATATTTAATGTGTAATATTTTATTTTATCCGGACTCAGCACGAGCACCGTCCCGTCCCGTCCCCTAGCGAGTACTTGTCGCGTATGTCACTGTCGCCCAAAAACAACCGTCACTATAACAATAAGAGTGATGTAATAATAAGTTTAAGCCGACAAAGCTAGTAAGGAATATGTTGTAGTGGCTATATTATAGATTGACTCGGAAAAGTAACAAAGGTTATGAATAAGTCCTGAGGAGTTTGATTTCATCACAGTCATAAATATATGTTGTTTCAAGCTAACGAAACAGCCACAAGTACAGCACACTTCGGTGTAATTGTAAGTTCCACTCTCTCACTTCGCCGACAACTTCTCTATGAGCTCCTGCAGAGCGAGTGCCTTCGCGAGTCGCCGTCTGAAGTCCTGGAATTGTGAAAACCATTTTAATTAGAACCTGCTACATTAAATAATATAAATGACTACTGGTAAAATATCGACATCCAAGAGTCCAGCGGTGCCTATGTCTTAAGATAAAATACATAAATGATCTAATACACTAAGTCAGAGTCAATTCCGCGTTGCTACATTATATTTGGTGGTCGTGGTGGAACAGTGGAACAAGTATATGACTGTACGCGCGACGGTTGTATGATCGATTCCCTCTCAGGAGAATGAAGTATGTAATATTTTTATTTCCTTACTAAGGTAGCAAAGCAAAGCGCGGCGTTGAGTTCCGCTACTCAACACACAATGTCTCAAAAATACGGCGAGGAGTGGGGAAAAGATAGTCTGAACACTGGGTTCCCATCTTCCCTCTGCTTACCATGCTATGAGCGTAATACAACGTGAAGCTAAAAACATTATTTGATTTAATTTCTATGATACGATATAACAACTAAAACTAAGACAATAATATAATATTATATAACATTGACACATTCCTCTTGTTCGTCTCTAAAGTGGTACTATCTTTACCAAATAGGTAAAGTATACACCGTCAAGTCATCCGTCACCGTCAGCGGAGAACGGAGTGTCTTTACACCAGGTTCTGTCTAGCTACCCTGCTTCGCTGGATAAAACGTGAAGCTGCTTACCTGATGCAAGGCATCGCCCAGTAACGGTACCCTCGCTCGGAACATTTCACGGGACATCAAACACAGCGCCTTGCCGTTCATAGGGAAGCGCTCTGGGAGTCCCCCGCGCCGCGACACCCAGGCGCCTACCTGCGCGCGACACCACTCGCGGGGATCTACCGGAGAGCATAGATGGTTAAAAGAATGCAGATTATTATTATTTTACAATATGTAGCTACCCTCGAAGACACACTCATAATATAAAATTATTTATAAACGTTTTTTCGTCGAGACCAGTTGTAGTGCAGGATCACAAGGTGTGACTGTAAAATCGACTGGTTATGGGTTCCATCCCCACTCGAGGAGATGAAATATTTACTTAAATTTATATTTCCCTTTCTTTCGCACTGGTGTCGAGGCAAAGCGCGGCGTTCAGTTCTGCCACTCAACACGCAATACCTCCAGAATTCGGCAGAAAGTCGAGAACGGAATGATTTAACACAGAGGCAATTGTTTCGCTCTGCCTACCCTGCTACGAGTATGTTCGGAATACAGCGGGCAGCTGATTTATGTTTTTTTATTATTGTTTGTCTTTGACTCAGATATTTCGCTGAATTTAGTTAAGATGTCATCTTTAACATAAAAAATTAAACCGGAAACAGTTCCGACCCCGAACCGATAGCAAGGCCGCGACCGCGACACGATTGACGCGTGACGCACGCCACGTGACGCGTGACGCGGAGGAAGTGAGATACATTAAAATTATTGTTATTGTTTATTGATTGATTCTTCGATTAGAATATTAATTTATTACTGTAGAAAATTGTGAGAAAGATATGTGATATACATATCTTAGCCTCACACTGTATCTCAAAAATAGCAGGTAACCTGGAAACCGAAAACACTCAGTTCCCATTAAGGCACTTCCGCTTAGCCCTTGCCTCTGAGTTCTGGCGGCATTGCGTTTTCAATATTGGAACTCAAGCTCGCCCTTTGTCGTGTTACCAGGGCGAGAAAAAAACAACTTCTGCGTTTACACGCTTAATAAATATATTTTATTATTATTTTACCAACACGCAATATCTTTCAAATAGACAAAAATTAGAAAGGGAGTGGCGACACTAGGACCTTTGCCAACAGCTACATATATATATATATATATATATATATATATATATATATATATATATATATATATATATATATATAAAAAATATGAAGCTTACCTAATGGTAAGTCATCCTCCTGTAGCACTCTGAGGTCGATAGCGCCCCACACGCCGTCCGCGGGAGGTACGCGCTCACAGCGGGCTTGTGACGGCATTTTGCGTGTTTTGAAGTATAATCTGAAAATAATTATTTGTAAATAAGTAAATATTCAGGCGAATAATTTTTGCGTTATCAAAAGATAAAGCAAAAATATATGACAAAAGTGAAAGACAGTGTTAGTGGTAGTGTTTAGTATATTTAATAAAAAATAATAAAAATATGTATATTGCCTTTATACACTAATACTTCACTAATTTGGTGCAACAAAGACGCAACTATTTCAAAAACACGATAAATATGTAAATATTTGCAAAAAGACTATTTACAAACTTTGATTGCGTCTGCTGCAATGTTTCGTTAAGTGCAAATACGTCACCAAGAGAGCTATATTTCTTAGATGCATGTATGAAGGCAGAAATTGTACCTCGAACATATAATAGTTCTTACTGGAGATATTTACTTACATAAGTAAGTAAGCGTTTAATTGTGCAGTTGCGATTAAATATAATAAACCTATTAAAATATTACACCGTTAAACTTTATTATAATTATGAAAATAAATCTAACTTAAACAGCAGTAAATAATTTAAAAACTGCGAAATGTAAGCTTCTTGAAAGTATGTTCCTTCCCTTATACTACATATTTTTTAAAACAAATAACTGAAGAATAGTTTTAAATTATAATAAATCATAGTCTTACAAAATACAAAAAATATATAGAGTAGATAAATGTAGCAGACTTAGAACCCAGCACCTTTTTAAACCTTCTTACATATTCCTAATTTAAGTAATAAAATAACACGAGTTATAATTTAAAAACACATTATTATGTCTATTAACATTTCGCGTCTGTTCCGCGGAGGACGCCCTCTTAACCAAATTGACAATCTATTTTTATCTAAAACCGACAAACATCCTGTTACATTGAACAAAAAAAGGAAAGAAACATCGCATAATTACATAATGGGCGCCATTTTAATCCGTCATGAGTACGGACGCGTGGCCCACATCCGGTTTCCGGCGGATTTGAATGCGATCGGTTTCCGCACCGTATTGAATGTTTTGTGTTTACCAATTTTTTTGTCCAGCGGATTTCCGACAGCATTGTGCGTGGTGGGTTAAGGACTCTACTACATTTAAACTCAATGCTACAAGCTTACACTCGTGCAAACTGGTTATATCAATCTAAGTCTTCAACGAAAGTAATTTGTTAAGAGACTATTCCCATTGAGACACTTCCGTTCCCTACTTGCCGCCGAATTCACAACAAATATTATGTTACACACAAGGTCAAAGTCAGTTTCAAACTTTTTAGAAAGAAATATTTTTTTTATAATTGTTGCTAGCATCTCTGTAGAGAGATTTTTACGAATTTCGGCTAACTAAAGATAATTAGCAAAGAATCAATTATATTTATATCAATTAGCGAGGGAGAATGTTATTTATTTAATATTTTTAACATTTTTAAAGTGTTATTCCACATTTAGGAAAGAAAAATACTTTTTAGAAAACATATAAAAATTTTAACGGATAACGGATTTGAATCCGCGCCTTCTTTTCTGATAAATTTTAGACATACAGACAAAATTATATTTATAAAATGTGTCGTCAGTTCATAACAAAACAAAAATGAGTAAGCGATCGCTAACCGGAGTGTCCGACACAGTACCGGCGCAGACAGACACCACTACAGACGGCCTTGTCGAGGTCACTAAAGCATTTAATATTGATGTTTTTTTATAGTTAACTCTTTGTTAAAATGTAAAGTAAATAAATTTTAGATCGAGATTGCATTTAAATTTCTTAGGGGTGAATAGTGAACTATAACATATTCTTTTGTTTTGGTTGCACGCTGTACCCCGCTGATAGCAAATGGCAGAGGAAATTTTCAACAACGCTATATGCACAGTCGAGACGACGTGCCGTTGCGTCGCGCAACATAATAGTATATAGTTTCATTTGTTAACCATTAGATAGAGAGATAAATAAATAATAATACTCTAACTAATATCGTATTATCGACGTGAGAGAGTCGGTCGCGCTCGACCACCGCGCCGGGTCGACTTCCGGTCGTCTTGTTTCTACTTAACGGCCCATTGTGGGAAACCTCTAAGCAGATGCTAATGAGACGGTTCACTCGAATTATTATAACAGAACTAACTCTAGAGGCTGCCGGGGCGCAGTGGGCAGTGGGCAGTGAGCAGTGGGCAGTGAGCAGTGGGCAGTAGGCAGTGGGCAGTAGGCAGTGGGCAGGGACCCCCCACACTACACTGACATAGAAATGAAGTATATTTTTTTTCTTTTATTTAATATGTAAAATGTAGCAAACAAAGAAGTAAATCTGGAGTTTTGAACATTAATTGGCAAAAGACACTGGTTTTTTTTTGTCATACAATTGAGGCTTATTTTCCTCAAATAATTTTCTAGTATAGCTACAATATAGAAGATACTATAGGTACACAATGTATGACGCATTCACTTTCACTGCCGGCAGTGACTGACGTGACTCGCCTCAGTTACTGTAGTTCCTTACGGGAAGTATGTAGGTTACGCCGTTACGCGCTACCATACACACGTCATATATACATTTTTTAGCTTCACGCTATATCCCGTATACACCGAGTTAGCCAGAAGTAGCACTTCACACACAAACCGTCAAATTTTTGAGCAATCGCGTGTTGAGTGGCGGAACTAAATGCCGCGTTTTCTCTTGAAACCAAAGAAAATGAAAATAATTTATTCTCCCGAGTGTGAATAGAACCCACAACCGTGGCGTCTACAATCAGTACGTTGCGCGCTCAACACGTCGGACTCATTACATACATTTGGACATGCATAAATATAATTCAAATGACTATCCCAGTAAATAAGTGAATTGGTCATGGCGTCTGGGCAAAGTGCAACCTTTAAAATATATTCCAAATAAAATAAGTTTTATTAGTTATTAATGTTTACTCGTACACACCTTCTGAGTCACGAGACAGGTGGTCAGTGCTCGTGACACGTAACTCCACATATTTTTCGGAGAGGGCCTGGACTCTGGCCTAGGACACTTACTTTTAGGGCACTTTTTGTTAGAATTTTTTCTAGGGTGGGCTTTAAGACTATTCTAAAGTGAGCACAGACCTCCCTCTATTCCCATGGTTTACTTGCATGGACTTTAAGACGTAAACGGAAAATCCAGTTTTACCACAGTCCAGCTCTCCTCTTTTACTGCTCCCTTACTTCTACACTGCCTCCATGCCTAGTTTCGACGTTTCTAAGTTTCTAGTAGTTGTGAGTTGCCTGTCGATCACTCAGTAACGGAAGAGTATTATTTATAGAGAAACACTGATTACAATTCTTGTATTGTGTCTTCAAATGATCCAAGTAAAAGTGAACGTATGAAATTAACATAATGTAATATTAGCTATGTGGTAAAGCGCGGCGTTGAGTTCCGCCACTCTACTCGCAATGCCCCAAGGTTTCAAAGCATCTTAAAGGGATACGGAGTGTTTTAACGTTAAGCTTCCAGGTCCCTCTCCCTACTCTACTATAAGCGTGATTCGGTGTGAAGAACGACTTTATTTATTTCCTAATTATACACAACAAGTCTCAGACTTCTTTCTCCACTGTCAGTAGTAGTACCAAACAAACGCCGGCGAATGACTTTCTATTTTCAATTCTACTTCCAGTTCTACTTCTGACAGAATGCTTGCAATTAATGTACAATATAAATATAATAATAGTGTCAGCATTTTCGATTACAAACCATTTCTTATTATAATGTTCTATACAAGATTTAGTGAAATTAAGTTCACCTTTTCAATGTTGGTATTCACTGTTCAGACACTCCGTTCCCATTCAATCAAACATGGCCATCGAAACCACAACCGTCGCGTTTAGTCTTATTGTTGTGTTCTTGCGCCACGACTGCCTTTTAAGCGAAGCGAGTTAGGGTTGATGAGGAGAGAGCGTAACCCCTTAGTATTTTATAAAAAAACTATAATTTAATGGGTTTGTGACCCATTATGAAATAAATAAACAAATAAAACGATAACAATTTACAATATGAGTAATACAAGTCATAATAAGTAGTAACTTTTTTTATAAACATTTAATCCAAAGTTATTCGTTTCCGGCGTCGAATGGCTGGACTGAGGCTGCGCACTGTATGTCAAAACTTAACGCTGTCTTGAAATATAGCAACGCTAGACAATTATTATTTATATTATTAAAGTCATAAAGAATATGATTTCTTTACTCATACAGATGTGTGAGCGTCTGACTGTAAACGCGACATTCGTGGGCTCGCTAAGAATCTGAATAATTATATTAAAAATATATATTTTATTGCAAAAATGATTTGTGCCTACTTCCCTCCTTGAGTTCATTACACAACGATGCTAACAATACATCGACGTAACCCTTTTAACGCGAGTCGTAATAATAAGGAATTCCCGCCATTGTGTTGAACACAGGCGGAAGTGCGCGAAAGTCGTTAAACGTTTAAAGATGGCGGCTGTGTATGTATGCTATTGTCATATTTACCGCCAAATCAATTTAGTGTATATTTGATTAAAAATATCGAGATCTTTTTCTGTTTATGTTCTACCGCATAGTACCTTTAATTAGCAAAAAGAGTCAGAGTTAGCAAAAAGAGTCAAGCAGAGTGTCAAGACACTTCCTAACTCTACGGTACGTCATGTCTTAACACTACCTAGTGTCTCTTTGCCAACTCTATACGCGGGAAACAGTGAGATACTATAAAAAGTTATATTTACTTATGTGTGTGTGTGTGTATGTATTGTTATGGCGGGAAACGAATCAATCCATTACCACTTCCTATACTTGACTTATTGTTTGTGTTTCCGGAAACGTTTAACTAACACTGGACTGCAGTGCACTGCAGGGCTGATCCTTTTATCCTCCTACTTATGATTTTAATTAATATTTATACTACTTAAGTTTTTACATATATTTGTAAAATACCTTGTTAATTTTATTACTTACGTAAAAAATTAGATTTTTAATATTGAAAACACTTATAAAAATAAATGAATCAACTTAATAAAAATATAATATTCAGCTATAATTTCTTATAAATGTCAAATAAGGAGCCGTTGAATGTTTTATTTTTTTATACACGTAGGTATATACTCTAAATAAAACAAATATTGATAAATATTTAAAAAGATATTCAAAATAATATTATTTTTAATTAAATGTATGTCGATATTAATAAACGTAAAATAAAGTATAATTTAAACTTTTTTGAACTTCTGTTTTAAAAAGGAAGCACATTAATAAATGTAGAGTATCAAAATTAATACATTTACATATTAAGCAATAGTACATATATTATGAATATTTTTAAATACATTATCTAAATACATATTACTTTAAACTAAATACAAAATAATACATGGAACTTACATGTAAAACAGCCAAGAAATCCGAAACGAAACAATGAAGAGCACTTCACTTTACACCAATGCTAAGAAGCATGTACTAATAATAATAAGAAATAGTTATGTATTAATAATTGAATAAATGTAATAATATTTTATTATTAAAACGACTTCACTGTCTTCAATGGAGACACGTCTTCACGTCGCGGCGTCTAGGAACCGAATGAAGAGTGACGTCGCTACGAAAACATCAATGAATGCAAGACGATTGTTGCTCTATCCACGAAACGACGTAAATAAATATATATAACACGCTAAATTAGACCTTAAACTTAGATACATAGAGTGATAATATAATCTTCAAATTATTTACATATGAACCCAGTGCTTGCAATAATGCTGATAAAAAAGAGCTCTTTTAACATTAACATAGAGTTGAATATAAGATGTCAAATTATTTGCGGATTCATTTTAACGCCGGATGCGGGTGCGGTTTATTTCTTTTTCGCATATTTGGAATAACAATGGTTAGAGCGAGAGGGGAGACGGTGTGTGAGAGAGAGGGAACGTGTTTTTGAGAATCGATAATGAATTCACGCATCCTGTCAGCATGTGACTATGAAACTAATCGTTTCCGTATACTTCGTAATGGCGGAAATGACTTAACAAGCTATAAAATGATAAATAATATTAGACTCTACCTATTTTGTAATAAAATCGATTTTTCAGTACACATTAGACGTATCGATTTGGTTGTTGATAATTAAGGGCGCCGGTTTCCGCCGCTGTTTCAGTTTCCCGCCAAATGTGTAATGGCGGACGTCATTTCTAAGTTTTTTTTATTAAATTAATGAGTGTATGTCGTCAGTTTGGAGATAAATTAGAAAAAGCCATAAATATTTCAGTTGACAGTTACAGATGTTTATTTTAATAGTTATATTTAATCTGTAAAAAGTTATTTTCATTTTTTAATTACTTCATTTATTATCTGTAGAGGTAATAAAAAGTATTAAATGTTTTTGTTTGTGTGTAGATTATTTTTAAAATTATGTGGAGTCGCTTAGCCTCGGCTAAATGCTTATTTAAATGGCTACATGGACTTTATTGGTTCGGCTTTACTGGCTAGCTATGTTAGATATAAGCTGGGTACAATATCTTGGATTCTGGGTTTATATACATAAATTGTCCAAGCCATCGGAAAACTGACCCGTTAAAAACACGTTAAAGTTTTGGTTAGGTATTAAAATAAAAAGAATATATAAAAAAGATAGCGCAATAACGCATTAAAAAAAAGATATCAAGGATAGCATTTCTTTAATAGGATAAAATAATTTAAGCTACCTTGCTAAATGAAATGAATGGAGTTCTTTTCTATACGGGTACATAGTTCCCATCAATACGCGATGACGGTTGATCCAATAAAATAACTAAAATAGAAGTCTTCCAAGATTTTAATAATGTTACACTTAGAAAAGCAAAATACTTTTTTTTACAAAATATGTAATTACGTAGCGGATTTGAGCCTGCGCTTCTTGTTTACCGTTCAAGCGCTTTAACCACTAAGCTGCAGGTTCTCATTATTATACTTGAGTTTACAATTTTATTTATATTAGGCAAGAGAAGCTATCGTGGCGTAGTGGCACAAGCTTGTGACGGCAAATTGATTTTTTTTAATATAATCATTTCCTCGTTCTAGTAACAATACGATTGAGCTGAGACGCACGCGACGTTGAATTTCGCGGCTCAACACGTAATGTCTTGAAAATTGGACGATGCGTGTGCAACGGAGTGTCTTAATACTACGTTCCCTCTACCACTGCTGTGCGGGAAGAAGAAAAAAGAAAGCATTTCACTATAGAAATAAGGACAATATCCATCGCATCCTTTGGCCAACACTTGGCAAAACATAAAAAAAACTCAATACAATTCGGTCACGTTTCCGTCTCCTAATCCCTTTAAAATTTGGTAAAAAAAGAGGAAGTCCTAACAGTAGAGCAATTAGTATAAAATGTAACAATGTGACGTCCGTCGTATTGTGTGTGCGTCTGCATTGGACACGTTCTGGAGATCACATTTTGTTATCTCGTTCTGCAAACTTTTGTATTTATTTATTCATTTCTTTGTTTCCTTTAGTCTTAAAAATTTTAAGACACAGTGTAAAAGCACAATGCAGGAGAGCTTTTGTCTATTAGTGCTCTCATAATACTTTTCACCCATACAATTACATATTCACGTAAAGCTTTTAAAATATATCAATATAGAAGAAAATCTAAATTTTGTAGTCTGTCAAATGGGTCTGCTCTGTCAAACTTGTCATAGAAAGGTCATAATTAGCCTTAATTATTGTTTTTATGAATGTTAGTAACATTGGTTCATGTTTTTATTAAATAATGGAAGTAACTAGTTTAATAAATCAATAGTACTGAAGTTTTGTCTTAGATTACAAAAAATGGAAAATATTATTTTAATCAGTATAAAAAAAATTAAAAACATATTTAATAAAAAAAATTGGCAAATTATAAAGAAAAATAATTTAAACAAAAAAAATTGTAAAAACTTGAGTATTAATTAACTGTTGATTACAGAAGGTACCAGTTAGGATTATGAACATATAACTTTCCAAGACGAAATATACATGGTGCAGCAGTACACAGCGCCTGACTGTAAGCATTACTGCCTTATGGTTGTGAATTCGATTCCTATTTGGGGGAATTAATTATTTTCATTTCCTCGCTCTGGTGACAAGACTATGCGCGGCGTTGAATTTCACCACTCAACAAGTAATGTTTAGGCTGCCTATACTGCTATAAGAAAATACAGCACTAAGCTAAGAAAAAGATTTCAGGAGCGAGGTACTCCCGCGCGTCCCCGCACGGTGACGCTGTCAACCGGACGGTGACCAGTCCAAGTCAACACAGCAATAAAGTCCATTCGAAAAAAAAAGCTACAAAAAAGAAATTAGGAATAAAAAAATACAATAAATAAAGCAAGTACTTTTCAACGTATACTTATAAAACTGACGTTCGACCCTACAGTTTGATAAAATCGACGCTTTAACAATGTAACAACAAAGGAAGTCATTTAATTTGAATATATTTTCCGAGTAACTTTAATAAGTCAATTTGCATATCTCGGCGCCGAACACCACTACCCAAGTGAAGACGCACAGAGTACAGACAGACTTAGACAGATATTAGCTTATTATCATTACTATTTTGTTAGATTCACGGCGTATCCATCATTAAGCAGGAAATGCAGATGAATTGCAGAGCGAGGTATTGAAGCTATTAAATATTTAACTCCCCGAGTGGGAATTAAACCCAAAATCATTTTGCCCCGACAAGCCTACATACGTATAACGCCTATTTTATAACCTACAAAGGCGTATAAGCGGGAGCGGAACCGGAACCGGAAGCGGACAGTAAACACGCAGAGATGAATATTTTAGAATTTACAACTTCCTTCGGGTTTTTATTATTTAACAAACGATAGTTAAACGAACTGACCGTCTACCTTTGAGATTTGTATTTAAATGTACGTCCGTCTTGTATGTATCCCTTTGGGAATCTTTTTGATGTTATCAAACGAAAGTTCGATGTCGCACTTTATCTTAAATTTTGTTCTGAGTTTTTTAGCTTCAAACATGGAACATAAGGTTACACATCTTTGTAATTGTCAATTATCTAGACATTGAAAATTAAGTGGCGGAAATAAACACCGCGCCTTGTTTTAGTAAGAAAATAAAAATAATTTATCCTCCCGAGTGGGAAGCGATACTTTGCCGCTGCGCCACGACCGAACGACCAATTTAGGCCGTACAACGTCGGAACGGATAAGTAACGGGTGTGGGTTGGATTCCAATTCGGGGAATTAATTGCGGCGTGGAACTACGCCATTCAATATACAATACCTTGAAAAATGATACATGGGGAACGAAGTGTCTTAACACTGACTGCTGAAAGCGAGTCTAAAATAGAATCATAAAATTTTTAATAACTTATAAATGTTTTTAAATATTTTTTACTATCTGTTTATAAACTGAAAAGAAGCACTTCCTCTTGATATTCCGAACACGCCAAATTAACTTAAAAAATATCCAAATGAAATTTAAATTTACACTCATCGCGTGTAACAGATTGTCAGTCCAACTGCTCTAAAATATCTATTATAAACAAAAAATAACACCTTTTACAAATAAAGAAAGATATATCGATATAAAAAGCAGAGTGCAGACGGTCTCGTGAGGCGCGCGTCGATGCAAAAACTACCGGAAACGGACTCTGGACCATTGTCTTGTGACAATATGTCATCTGCTGGTTTTTAAAGTAAAGAGTAGGGTTACCTCAACAACAACCGGGACCGTTTTAGGATCACTTTCCTGTCCGCCTCTGTCGTCACAGGTAAACGACAGAAATAATCCCTCACAAACTAATATTATAAATATTATTTTATTTTTGTAATATTTGTTCTTTGTGTCATATAAAGTGAGTGCATATTTACGCCTGCTAACTTATGTTCGTCAACTATTATAAGTTATATTCCCATTGTTCTGTAAATTAAAATTTGACAGACTACGGAACCCTCGATAGGCAGACGGACTCACACTTGACCGGTTTTTATACAAATTAGTGATGGGCCTTGGGCCCGTTTGAAGATAGCGATTTTAATTACTTTTGAGAAAGGATTGCCTTCTCAGCCTTAGCTCTAAATTGATGTAAGCAAAACAAAAAAAGTATAGTTTTATAAATGGTCTTTTGCTTTTTTTTTCAAAATTTTTACTGTATTTCTCGACAGCTGCATTCAACCATTCACTCAACACGTAATATCTCGAAAATGGGCGATACTTGGAGGACGGAGTGTCTTAACACTAGGTTCCCCCTGCCTACCCTGCTATTTGCGGTCACAATCGCGAATCTATACCTGAAATCAGTTATTATCAACAAAAGGTGCATACAACCCCGGGGTATAGCAGACGTGGGGCGTAACTCAAACAACTTATTTGTGCGAAACGTGTACAGTACAATCCAAGAGTCTTGGCCGCCCTGAAGTTAGGTGAAAATCGCTGCGCATATTTGATTTTACGATTCTTGCTTTTATTTATATTGTTCCCTCGCGCGAGTGAACGTGAAGTGCACAAAAGCTCAGAAAGCTTCACTTCCGAGCGACCACGACTCGTCCGCCGTACTATAGGTGCGTGTCACTCAAACAGCTTATTTGCGACCGACATCCGCCGACAAACGCTCTCTCTCATCTCTACTCCACAGAGTATTTGGCACCCGACACCGACGCCGCCCTACCGCGAGAACATTACAGGGATTGGGAACATTTTATCATTATATCTATAAAATATTTATCAATTAAGTTGTTTTTATTTCTTGAAGAAGGCAAGGGTTTGGCATTTTTGTTTGGTTCTGATGTGGAAGCCGAATTGTTTTAATGAGAAAATAGTATCTTAATACTAGATTCCCAGGTTCCCTTTGTCCACTGTCTATGTGCGGAATACACTGTGAAGCTAAAAAAACGTATATCTAAAGATTACTTGCTGAAAACACCAATGTTAGAATAAGAAAGAAGGTAGTTTACACTTGTCCTTTTGGTTTTTTTAATATCTTCAATAATTTTATAATAACTTTAAGGAGAACAGATAACTTTCTAATTAAAATCACAAATTTTTATTTTATACTAGAACGACGAGAACTACACTGATCTTCTTAACAATTGGAAGTAAACATTGTACATTAGAATTATATATTTTGAATATGAAGCTACAAATCGTATCGGAAGTAAATAAATATTAAATGTTGGTGACTCCTCTCATTTTTTGCAGCCTCAGGGGGGCCTGGGGGGCTGCATCACGCCGGCATTTACGCATCATTGGAAACAAGAACTGGACCAAATTTGTACTACAGATTAAAAACAACTTTATTACTTACACTTTAAGCTTAATTTAAGTTGATTGTAATTTTTTTCTTTGCAAAACACGCAATGAACTCCACGTCAACGTACAAAAATAGATACATATATTTTTTTCTTTAAACCAAATTAAGTACGAATTTGGTTTCAATTAGTGTAAATGACAGTTTTTTTTGCTAAACGTCTGTCACTCACTTCCTGTTAGTGATTCGTTAAAGGTAGCTTTAGTTTTTTTTTGAACATATGACTTTTTGGCTTAAGTTGTCGTTTAAAGATGATTTAAAGAAGAATATTCATTACTAATAAGCAGGTGCACGACTATATGATAGGTAAAACAAACCTTATGTCAACATTGACACGTTACGCCGCTCTCCGCTTTCCGCTCGAATGCGAAATATTGCGTGTTTAGCGGAGAAGTTATATATATCCAATTATATGGCACGAGTGGATACGGAACCAACAACCGTATCGTTTACACTCAGCCGTAGCCCTACTGTGAATATATTATATAATAGTATCATTAAAGCGCATCTCTCCATTCATAAGCAGCGGGTGTGTTCTTATCTCATAAAGGTATAAACATTGATTTCTAATTGATCACTTTTATATATTTTTTTGTCATTATTCCGCCTAGTACGATGGGCAAAGAGGACCTAGTGTTAAGACCCTCCATTCCCCACGCAGCGCCTTATTTTGGAGACATTGAAACATTCTCTATGTTCATTCAAAGTGAGAACGGACATAAACTTTATAAAGTAGTAATCTAATGCGAAGTTCAGCACTCCAAGCTTTTCTAGAGCCAATTTGGCTTTAGTCCGATTCACCCTAAACCGGATATATACATATTAGAAGAAATAGAATCCAAGAATGATCATTGTGCAGTAAACGTGAACATAATACATTGTTATGGAAATGGAATTCACGAAACAGAAACAGAAAATTGTGACATATGACAACAGTGTCCCCTTTTTAATTTATTAAATGTATATTTTCGTATTACATTATTTCGACAGAGTGAGTGAGTGGCGAATTACAAAGTCAAAGTATGATTAGTCTGTTCTTTCTTGACAAATCAAAAATCAAATCAGCTTCACGCTGTATCCCGCACGTAGCAGGGTAGGCAGAAGGAACCTAGTGTTAGACACTCCGTTCCCTATTTTCTGCCGAATTCTCGAGGCATTGCTTTGAGTGACAGAACTCAAAGCCGTGCTTTGCCTCGCCACCAGAGAAATTAAATTTAAGTAAATATTTCATCTCGAGTGGGGATCGAACCCACAACCAGTCGGTTTTACAGTCACACTTTGTGCCGCTGCGCTTATTTCAGTTACACACTGTATTGCGGTTGAAAGAGAGAATACTCCCATTGATGGATGGACGTGGAGTGGATGGACGCCTGTTCATAAAATTAAGTAAACAACATTTAAATTATATTCTTAACTTAATCATTGGTCTTACTTATTACTGACAACCTAAAACTATGGGAAAAATATAACAACTATTATAATGGTTATTGCAGTTCACCGTTCCCGTTCCCACCGTGACAATAACATCGTATTATATATTGTTTCTACCTCTGAGTACGTAAGTCATTGTTGTTGGTGCTCGTAGACTAGTACCTTACTTAGTACGTAATTGACACAAATGGAACTCACTGTTTTTATTTACTTTCTTTAAGTAGGTGCCAAGTTGAGACCACTCGCAGCGCAGTGTGCATAAGTGTGCTTCTGACTGATTCGCTCTGGTACCAAGGCAGAGTTCCGCCACTCAGCAGGCAATGTGTTAAGAATTCGGTGGAGAGTGGAGAACCGAGTATTTTAACACTTAGGTTGCCTACATAACTATATGCGGGACACAGCGTGAAGTGTGATAAAATGTGTTTGTTTAGATGTACCAATCTAATTCAGGGTAAAGGACAGACGCAGGTAGTTTGGGTGGTATCAGACGCTACAATGGCCTTCCGGCGACAACTAGCGGGCACTTCCGGTCGGATGTCCGACCGTCGTGAACACGACACGACACGACCACCGGTCGGCACAGGGCTGGCAGACTATATGTTATTTTTTTATTATTTTAGTGTTACTTATTATTTTATTGTTCACGCAGTCTTCGCGTTGTGTGTAAATAGTTATTGTGAGTGGGATTGTACGTAGGGTATTTATTTTGACAAGTAAATGAAGTGGTATATTTGGAAAGTACGTTCAGTAGATGGAAGATACGAGATGGATGTGGAAATTAATACCGTGGCAAGAGAGGTAGGGGAGACCAGAGACTGGACACAAGTCATATAAAAACCATGAGGGCCTCTCGGAGGGCATGTATGAAGAGGTTGATGATAGTGGACAGATAAATTTGAAAGAGGTATGTATCTCTCTGAGTACCCCGCTAAGGATAAAGCGTGAAGCTAAGTTAATTTTCAATTCTTCGCTCTGGAGTGGAGGCAAAGTGGAGTGGCGCTGAGACCACTCAACACGCAATGCCTCCACAGCTCAGTGTAAAGTGGGAAACGGATTGTTTTAACATTAGGTTGCCTCTGCCTACCCTGCTGTGTGCGGGATACAACGTGAAGCTGAGCAGCGTTATTATTTTTTTTATTTGGTTACACGATAGTGCCTTTCCATTGTATGGTATTTAGATATTTGTAAACAAATTTTATGAAAAGACAAAATACTTATATTTAATTTATAAATGAATAATTCAATTATTGCTATAAATCAATATTTAAATTTACATTCTTCTAAAAAAAGAGTTTTACAATAGTTTTTACAAGAGTTTTACAACTTTTACTTAATAAATAACAATTTATTGAGTACCACCCCTAAGTTTAAGAAGGATGTCTTAACATGAGCAGAGGACAGACCCCGCAGGACCTTACCGCTCTGCCTATAAGCCTCTGTCGTATAACATTTAGTGTAAACGCAGGCACAAACGGTTTCTCGCCGCCTGCTCTCACTACCGACTGACGGGGGCCTCCCGCTACGACACCCGACCACGTGGTAACACCTATGTAATATAGGACACAATAAATTATGCGAAGCCTAGTGTAGTGTAGTATATTACTGAAATAGAATTTATGAAAACACTACTTTTTAGCTTCACACTGTATCCCCTAACAGTGTAACCTGATGTTAAGAAACTTCCTTTCCATTTAAATACTTCCGTTCTTCCCCACTTTCCACTGAATTCTTATTCAGATTCTTATACCTTGAGTGCTAGGACTCAACGCAAATCGCAAATTACAGACATTCAAAAAATCTACCATTGTATTTGTGTTATCTAATATATTTTTTCACTCACGCTGGATCCCGCAGCGGGGTAGATAGAGGGAACTTACTGCTAAGACACTCCGTCCCCACTCTACGCCAAATTTTCATTGCCTGCTGAGAGGCGGCGCTCAATTCGCTTTGTTTTGTTATCGATCATGAGCGAAGGAATAATGCCGGGTGGTTTGTGTCCACCCCAGAATAATTTTATTATTTATGCCGAGGAATTGTCACTAACAAAAAATGGGTTTGATGAAACAAAAAAAAACATCTACATAAACATATCTTCTCAAGGCTAAAGTCCAGCCTCCTAGAAAATATTTCTAGACACGCCCACGAAGGAGCATAACACATATATGATGTACATTCAAGTGTCCGTACATATTGTAAGTGATTTGGTTATATTAAGCGATAAGAGAGGCAGGATCATGAGACTGGAGGAAGGTCACGCAAACCTGAGCAACTCCCGGAGGGCGTGTGTATGTGCGGGTTGATGACGGACGAGGCGAGAGGTAAGCAGAGACTGTAGCGTTTGGATAATGTAGATAGCGAGAAGATACAAAACAAGAAACCAGACAAGCGCTAGTTCGCTCATCGACGGTTTCGTACAAAAATTTAAGGTCTCGAATTGTTACTTAAATTCTAGCTTAGCTTAGCTAGAACCCTTTTATCTGATACCTCACTTGAACTAACGGACTTATTACTAAATTTTGCCCCCCTTTAAGGCTCTCATTTTTTACATTTTAACCAAAAACGTAGTTTTCAATTTTTTCATGAAATTTTAGTAACTTACTATCTGTAGAAGATGTTAACTGCAAAATTTCATAATTCTAGGTCAACTGGAAGTACCCTATTTTGATTACCTTTACAGTGTCGAAATACGCGTTTTTTGCGATATAAACGTCCATATACATATATATTTTAAGTAAAATTAGAAATAGGATTTGTTCAGGAAATCAAGGAACCGTAGACTAGGTATATGATTTGAATTTCGACTCGACAGACAGATGGACGGACGGTCTGATGGAAAGACGAACGGACAACAAAGTGATCTTATGAGTGTTCCATTTTTCCTTAAGAGGAAACGGAACCCTAAAAATAAGGACAATTGTTTTAACTATTTATGTCAGCTGGAGACCAATCTGGATAACCGATACGACCATATAGCTGCAGATAGTCCACCGCGGACGGACGGACGCCGCATATAACTGATCAGCTTAGAGAAGGGTTATATTTGATGCGGTAGTAAAAAAATTCTGGTCAATTTCGCTTTTTTTATCTCTTCGAGACGGTAAAAAAGATAACTTAAACAGATATGAGTATATGACCGAGGTTCGGATAAAGAATTTTTTAGCTTCCCGCTGTATCCCGCATGTAGCATGATAGTCAGTAGTTAGCCAGTCAGCCTGAGGAACTCAACGTCGCGCTTTGTCTTGTTAGCGAGAAAATGAAAATTTTAAATAATTATTTCCTTCGAGTGATCATCAAACCCACAACCATGCGCCCACTGTGCCAATGCACCACGACCTTCTCGCTCTAAGAATTGTTTCTTTTTTATACTTTAAAGAATAAAAATGAAATAAAACTGACAGAATTTCACAAAAATATTTTATTACAGTACTATTCCCTACGCACTCGACGACTACGTCTTCAAATTGTACGCTTTATAACATCAAAGCCCTGAGTATATTAATATTCTTATACAAGCCTTTTATTTTTATTTCTGTACATAAATATTTTTAATATAAATAAATATTTAAAAAACGTAAGAAAAAATCAACGTATCAGAGCTCGAACCTGCGCCTTTTGCTTACCGTTACAGTTTGGTTCGGCATTCGTCACATTTTTTAATTTTATATGTTTCCAAAAATATATATATACACAGATGTATTACTTAAAGTGTAGTTTTTTTTTTAATTCAGCAAATAATGATTGCTCTGATTTAAAAGTATTCATCCAAGTTTTATTAAAAAAAACTTTTTTTAATTATTAGAGTACCCGTTATCTGTTTAAAAATATATATTCTTATATTGATTAAATTATAAGTACTATTTCGTCCTGCAAATAAATTAAAAATATTGTCATCGTTTTAGGATATTGTTTTATTATAAGTAAATCAGTACGTACGAGTATAAGAATATAAACACACCAGGGTTTAAAAGTTATGAATATATATATATAATATTAAAGGAGTCTGAGCGTGAGACTCTACCGGCGTGGCACCTACCTACTATATAATATGTACAAATTAAATATAACATATCGCACTTTAAGCATACGTACTTGATTAAATTATAAAATAACTGACATTTTTTAAATGAAATAGCAAAATATTTACTGTTAAATAGCTAAATGAGTAAAACTGCATCAAGAAGCGTACATAACGCTTTTTAAAAAGTTTTTAAGTTTCATAATGTAATGTCAGTTACCGGATAATCTTGCTTAAAACTTAAAAATAACAGTTTACAATAATAAAGTAAACCTTAATTACAAGTAAACAAAACACAGCTCGTAATGTTGTTCATAAAGTAATACTGATTTGTAAAATATTTTTAAAAGGTTTTTTTTTAATTATGTATTGTATTGAAAATAGATGCCTTAATAACATATTTTTCTTAGCTTCACTGTAGTGTTCACTCAGCGGGGTGCGCAGAGGGATCCTATTGTCGAGGCACTTCGTTCCTCACACACCGCCGACTACATTAAACTATAGGTACTCGTATATAAATAGAATATTAAGGGTATTTTGCGAATAAAACAAAATGGCGTTTTAATAATACTTTGGGCGTAATGATGTGTTTTCTTTGCTCTACATTCCACAACCAAACACGCCACACACACACACACACACACACACATACACACACACACACACACACACACAGTTGCCACAGATATTATAAAATATATTTTTACAACAAATAACTAATAACTACTAGTAAAAACTAAAAAATGCAATTCTGTTTAAAATACCAGCGTAAATTTTATTTACAAATTAAAATATTAGATAAAAAATATAACATTTCAAAATAAAAAAATATATAAAGATAAATCTTACTTTTTATTACTAAATTTACAGCAAATAATGACTAAAATGTTAATATACTAAGTCTTCTTATAAAAAACATAAATTATTATTCTTAATTCTCAGTTATTTTTTATATTTTATATTTTGTTTAGTAAAATATAGTTGCCTCTATGAAGCGTCTGTATGTCTATCATTATTATTTATATATTAATATATCTGTATATCGCTCATATATATACATATATTGTATAAAAATGCAAATTTTAAAATAATGTTGTAATTTGACCTGAGATTGAGTTTATTGTGTTACGTTGATGCGTTTTGTCGTTATAACAAAATAACCTGTCTTCTACCTATTTAAAGATATTGACAGTACGGCATTCAAATCCCATGTTACGTTTAAAAATGATACGTAATATTTGGAAATATTACGTTTTTGTTTCGAGATTCTGTGCAGCTGAGACCTGAGATTCAAGTAGTGGCCCTTAGTTTTACGGATTCGGTGTTATCATTTGGGAAAAAGATATAGAAAAATGATTACTTATTAATGGATAAAAAAAACGTAACCGGAAGTGTCTTCATGGGAACGGAGTGTCTTAACACTAGGTTCCCAGGTTCCCTCTGCCTACCGTGCTATACAGCGTGTAGATAAAAAAAAAGATAACAAAAAGCGTGTGCGAGACAGACAAATTTGAAAAAATATCTAAAGCATCTACTTTTCATATATTATTATTATATTCTTTATACAAACTTGAGATTCTATTTACAATACTGTTTGATTGATTTGAGTTTATTATTAATTCAATATTATAACAAACATTTTTTACTAGAAATCGACTTAATATTGACGTTAATTTGCAACAAAATGTCTTAAACGTTACTATTTCTTTTGATTTTAGTCGATCAGCAAAAATATTTATAGGAGTCGAACCTGCGACCGATGTATCAAAACATAAAATAACATTAAACATTAGAATAATTTATTACATTATTTATACTTTTTAAGTTTTTTTTTTGAGTACTTTTTCAAATCTATTTAATACAATAAAACTGAACAATTACTGGCAATAAAGTTAAAACTCGACAAAATATATAAATAATGGAACCTAAAAGAAGATACTCGATAGTAGTATATAAATACAGGACAGTCGACGAGTCGTGGCCTTGAAGCTAACTTCAAAACCTAAGTTTTCTGAATGTTTGGGCGCTGTTCTTTCAAAATGAATAAATAATCTAAAGTAATAAAAAAATTACGATCAATATTTTTAACATTATTAAAGCGTTATTCCACACTTAGAACGACTCGTCGACCTCACTGCGCTATATTAGTAACATTTATGTGCTAGTTTCTTCTTCCCGTTCGTTATGTTCAGCTCGCAGGGCGAGCATGTCGGGCAGCTTGAAGTGCTGCATGTGGAAGGGGGGCTCCTCGGGACTGCTGCAAGCCCTCGAGGATTGCTGGAAGGCAGCAACGATGTAACAAACAGGACTGTTGTGTGCCTCGGCAATTGGATTTTACAACACAAAGAGAAATTTTCAATTCAAACCAGTAGTTCCCGAGAGTGTTCAACCAAACAAACTCTTTACCTTAATAATATTATTATTAAATATACATTTCTTGTGAACACTTACGTGTGTACTCCTCCCACGACGTCGTCGAGGAAGAATGCCTTTACGCGCCATGAAGAAACTGTGGAATATGTCGTAATTTTTATATTTAAACGTAATAAACTTAAAGACTGAAAAATATACATTGTTTTTAATTAGTTATTATCAGATAAAACAACATAAATATTTTCAAAAGCGCTGGTAACATAACTAATGTGTATGACACATTAGTACATTAAACATTTAAAGTATTTTTTTTTTGTTCAATCTTATAATACAAGGGAATATTTGAGAGCTCTCCTTATACACAATTCATCAACATAAACTATATTTAAAACGGTGAGAAATCTAAAAAATAAAAAAAAGTGAGTGATCGTGAAAGTAAGTACCTGGAAGAGGTGAACCGGTGATGACACCGCACTACCTCTTGTGCACTAAAGTAGGCTAGTAAAGCACTCGCGTGACACTACTCCACATTGAGAGCATTAAATCATGCACTCGACTAAGAGCACGTCGTCGTCGTCCGATATCCGCACAAGCACACATGTGACCTCACGTGCGCGACACCAACGACTGTAATGCTGATAAAGTGCTCTACTAACATTTTACATACTGTATGAATTGCCTAATGTCGGTGTCTCATCTCGATACTCTAAATATAAGGCGCTCGTCCACCCTACCTTCTATTCTACTAATATTATAAATTTGAAAGTTTGTGCGCACCGTATGGTGGAGATGGGGATGTTGAACTGCTCCGACACGGTCTGGAAGGTGGAGCCCTGCGACACGCAGTCGGCCGCCTGGCGGAGCACCACCTGCGCATTGCAACTAACGTAAGGACAACAGAAGTCTGTCGTACGCAGCACTAGCAAATACAACAAGAAACGCGACGGTTGCGGGTTCCACTCCCACACAGGGGAGTGATTTATTTAATATTTCCATTTCCTCGTTCTGATAACGAGAGAAACTGCGGCATTGAATTCCACCCTTACTTCAACTACTTATATGCGGGATACCGAAAATAAAACCAATGTATCTCCTTCTTCTTTACCTCACTTCTTCTGATCCTTTTATTCATGCTCATACTATAGTCCTGTCCGCCGCCCACTCCCACTCCCACCCCCACCCCCACCGCTGCGCCACCAGACGGCGAGCTAGTATTGTTTATCACTGTGTTGTTGGTTATCTGCAGAAATAAACAGTACATATGATATAAATGAAAAACATCAATTCTAAAATATAAATAAGGAAAAAACTACCCATTGGGCAATTATTTATGTAAAGATATCGTATAATATGCGTATAGTATATGAATAAGTTCAAGCACCCGAAGCCGCGGGCGACAGCACGCCACTGTTGTTGGTTCTTGGCACTCCACTACCGCCGCCTGCTGGCGCTACCCGAAAACTATTTCAATTATTAAACTGATGTATCAGGGATGAGGATTGATAAAAATTGTTTAAAATCCTTAAAAAATTTAAAAAAAGGAAGAGAAAAGAAGATCAGTCTGATTGTACGTGTGTACGCGTATCGTATGACAGTTCTACCAGGAAATCATATTTAAAGCAGCGTTATAAGAGACGTATTATGTGTTGTTACCGATTTCAAAAATGTTTTCCTGTTAAAGACTTAAGTTCAAAGGTTGGTCAATCTGTATGCACCGCTCCGTCACGCAGTGGGAGACTATTCAGTTTGTTGAAAGTATCTACCGAAATAACGTATCATAATATTATATACTAGCAGCGATCCGCGGCTTCGCCCGCTTTAACTACATGATTATTGATTTAATAAACAGAATTGTCTAACAACTATAATGACTTTTAATATATTTTTTTATTACTTTTATCTGTAATCTTCTAATATGATTTTTTACTACATTAATATAATTTCTATGAGGATAAGGTTTTTTTTTGTTTTAAAAATACGACCAATGTTGATACTTAATATTTATAATAATATTTGAACATTAATACATAAAGCTAATTATTCATTATACCAGTTCCATATAGGAACACTAGCGGCGGACCGCTCGCGGCTTAAACTACATGATTACTGATTTAATAAACAGAATTAACCGACAACTACTAACTAACTACTATTTCTATAAGAATTTTTGATTGTTTTGAATTAAAAAATACGATCAATGTTGATATTTGATGTTTATAAACTATACATATACTAATTATTTTTTATACGTATTTATATCGATTGCACGTTAACTCCTGTACAGTTCTTAAATTAGTTACATATATTATTAGATAAATGTATAATTGGTAAGTATGTAGTTATTACAGAGCACACGTAGGAAAGTGTATAAAAAATGAATAAAAGCATTTTTATATAGATTTGTTAGTAGGCGCGCGCGGCTGCGCCCGCTTATTCGCATCCTTAAGGGTGAATTCTAATAAACTATGAAACACGTATTCAATAAAATATTTTAAAGAGTATGAATTTCAAATTTTATATAAATCGGTGCTGTTTTAAAAAAAAACCATACGAACTTTCAACTCCTATTTCATGCTTTTAGGGTTAAAATTTTTCAAAATCCCTTCTTAGAATCTTCTTAAAATCCCTTCTTAGTGATTCTACGCACAGCGGTTACGGCTGCGTCAATCAGTCAGAACAAGTCCTTTTATATATATATATAGAAGAAGAAGATTACAAACGAACGAACGGACCGCAGAACCTATATGAACAGCCATATATTCAAGACCTTTCTAAAGTCGGTCTTTGGCCGACAATCTTACCAGCGCCATCTACCGCACTCACAGTTGAACTGTAACCATTCGAACATAGTTAAAAAAATACTACTGTTTTTATGTTAAATTTATTATAAGTATAGATTATACTTAACATAAAATGATATTAATCGAAAACGATGTTTGACTAAAGTATTAAAATTAGATCCTATTATTTAGTTGCGAGTCCGCCGTAATTAAAACCTAGATTTGGGCCGGAATGTTATATAGTCTATAGCACTTCTGAATAAAGAAGAATGTAGGTTTCATACAAAACAAACAGAAAGTAAATCCGAGTAGATTCAGAAATCTTAGAGTTCGTCTTCTATTATATTAGCATAGATATATATTAGATAATACACCTTTGGTACCGACACTGAGCGCAAAACAGAAAAAACTTGGAAGAAAGTAAGAATAATAAGAATGCTGTGTTTGTTGTAGACGAATTGATATAATTTATTTATATTGGATATTTTTTATTGATTATATTAAAAGTTTTTTCTGTTTTTTTTTCTCTTTTAGTAATAATAATAAAGGGACTTTATCGCTTAAAGCGATGTTTTATTTTTTTATCCACATTAAATGGTAGATTTCAACGCCATGCTTTGTCTTATTTCAACGAAAAAAAAAATCAACTATTGACTAATCATTTGCGTCCATTATCATTTACATTGGAGATCGAATACACTACCACCGTCGCCACATACTCAGTTCCGCTGTATGTACCTGCGACCTGTCCCCGATGTGTATGACGTTGACGGCCGGCACGCAGCCCGGCGCCAGCGTCATCAGCCCCGGACGCACCTCCACGAACGGGCCCTGACTCGACGACTGGAAAAAATACGGCAAGTTTTATTTAAAAAAAAACAGGAATAATACAAATTATGGAATATCTTGTTTTTTTAGTACTCCTCTATTAGTGTAGAGCAGTCACTGACCGCCGGCACTTGGTGTATGATGAAGGCGGGCGGCTCGTCGCGCGAGTCGTACGTGTGGTCGCCGGCGCGGTGCGGCCGCTCCTCCGCCTCCGTGTCGCTGCACTCGTACTGACACTGCACGTTGGCTATCGCGAATTCTGTGGATAATTGTATTTTAATGTTAATCACGAGTAGATTAAGCTTTTCGTTCTTGTACGTTTAGTTGATACAGCGGCGGTTAGTTACGCTCGACACAATATCTGGACACTGGAGGATAGGTCTGTGAAATGTCTATTTTATACCGTTTTATATCAATATTCTTTGGATCTACTGTTAATTTACTATTTTAATTATTATTTAACTTTTTTTTATAAGATAATAATATTAAAAAATCTTTTATTTTAACTTACTAATCGCTCAATCACTATAATATATCTATATAATATGTCTATGATATTGCGTTTTAAATTATTCATAGAAAGTTGGCACAGTATCGGTTCTTGTATAATTGAAAATCATCCATGGGCAGTAGGAGAAAGAAATTTGATTGCAAGGTTCAATTCCTACTCAGAGAACGAATTATTTTCATTTCGTTTTTATAGTCACATAAATGCGGCGTTAGGTTCCATCACTTAACATGTAATAGCTATTAATACAGGTAGAGCGAGGTTGTTATTGCCTACCACTATTAATATTGTGGTAAGTGTATGATGTTTAAATCATTTTGTTCTAGATACTTTATTTTATGCCATAGTTTTCATCAATCTCATTGCTTTACCTTATAAGTCAGTCGTGACTAGAAACGCGACAAGTGGGTTCGATTCCCACTAGAATGAAATATTAAATATTTTCGTTTCCTCGCCGTGGTAACGAGGCAAAATGCGGAGTTGATTTCCGCGACTCAACACATAATACCTCCAGAATTCGGCCGAAAGTGGGGAACCTAATTCTCAGGTTCCCTCTGCCTACTCTGCTATGTGCGGGAGCGATATGAAGATCCAAAAAAATTGCTTAACTCAGACAAATGTGACTTATAATTAAACATCGATTTAGTGTCGATTATTTATCAAAATCGATGAAGGCTTCATGATTAATAAAACATCAAAATTCATTTTAAATATGTATATTCCTTTTTAAATTAATAAGTACAGTGAAATGTACTCGTTGTAATGATTTAAAAAATAAATAACAAAAAAAATATAACATACTCTTTGAATTCTTCTACTCTGGGGACTTACGGACTAAAAAAATAAAAATAACATAAAGAGTACTTGATTTTATAAAATACAGATAAAAATATCTAACGGATAATTTAACTTTTCAAATCTTTTAGAGGCCATCATGGTGTATGCATGGTTGTGGGTTCGATCCCCACTCGAAGGAATGAATTATTATTTATTAGTGGTTTCATGTTTTTGTTCTGGCACCGAGGCATAAACCCGGCGTTGGGTTCCGCTACTCGACGTGCAATGCGTTGAAAAATTCGGCGGAAAGTGGGGAAAAAAGAGTGTCTTGATGCTTTTTATAAACCTATTTTTTTTCGTGAATAACATATAAGCAGGATTTTTTTTATATCAAAACAGTATTAAATATTTGAACATAAAAAAACATTAATATTATTTAAAAATAAAATCAAATACCCCACTATGGGTACTGTTTTAAAAATGACATTGCCACATACGAAAATTACACAATTTTTTTTATATAAAAAAATGTGTCCTTTTATATGTACATAATTCAGTAATGAACCACTCTTTATTAGCATCATCATCATACTAGAAATGCGTCTACAAAATAAAATAGTATTATAACAAACAAATAATTAATTACTTTGACACAATGTTACTTAAACCAACGCGGAGGTACTAGACTAGAATTTTTATATAATTATTAAATTTATCACTAAAAAAATATCATATTTAACAATATTTTTATTATTTATATTCTTTTCAAAACCATCGGAAAGTAAAATTTTAAAAATAAATATTTTTATTATTCAAAAACATGTATAAGTATTGGCACAGATTAAATAAAATATTGTTAAGCTCCTTCGAAAAGGTAGGTCTTACAAGTACACCGTACATCTGTGTCGGTGGTAAGGAGCTCCCGAGCTGAGGAGTCACTCTGACCTGTTCGAGTGTCGTAAGCCCTTATTTAAGAAAATATGTTCAGTTCTCTACTTGTTTGTTTACTTTTCAAAGCTTTTTGTGCGGGGGTTAAATTATCAATTATTTATTCATCACAAATACTGAAGCCTCACATGTTTTATTACAAAAGTAAAAATATTTTTTTCGTAAATTAAGTAATTTATTTAAGTACTACTATTTATTTTCTATTTATTAATTTCTTTGAACATTAATCGACATGCAATTGTATTAGTTAGTTTTGCAATGGTAGGTAGATTTGTTTTCTACCTTCACGCTGTATCGGTACAAAGAACCTAATGTTAAGACAATCCCTTCTCTTCTGGCCAATCGTATGTCCCAACAGCACCCCGAGCGGGAACTTATAACTGCCGTTCTATATATAACTGCACGTCGATTTTTGCTTAACTTAAATTACTTCACTATAAAACTAGGTAACTGTCACTTTGTTATTCGTAGTAAAATCATTTAAGTACAAAACTTTAATATTCATATAATTTACGAGTAAAAGCAAGTTTTATTAGAGATTTTGGAAGAGTGAAACTAAAATAAATCTATATCAATATTATTTTCACATTTCCAAACATTTCGAGTTACCGAGAAATTTGTGGACAAACTTGGGGGATGTTTTCCTGGAAATTTCTTGGAAACTAAATATTATCAAGTTTAGACTATTTTCATTAAAATTGTGGGCATGTTTTAATATGGGTACCCAATTGGGTACCCATTAATGGACAAGTATTTAAAGTAGTTTCATTATTTAAATTACTTTTATTTATTTTTAACATTTTTAAAGTGTTATTCTGCACTCAGAAAAGAGAAATACTTTTAAAAAAGGAATACAATGAAAAACTAAACGAAAGTACTTATTTAGAAAAGGGATAAAAATTTGAACGTAGCGGTATTTAAACCGCGTCTCTTGGAAATTATCCAAGACTTTGACCGCTAAGCCATATTTTCTGTTGGACGGTTTCCAAGAGGTGCGGGGAGGTCTTGCTACTTTGAAGTTTTCATGTGTGTTCTAAAAAATTACTCTCATTGAGTCTGTGAAATTTTGTTATCTCTAACGACTGATTCCAAATTAATCTCATTCCCTGCAACTAATTGTACCTCGCTTTGGTGTTTTAAAAAAATATTCGAATAAAAATGTTTTCACTCGGAAACATTTAACCGAAAAATATTAATAAATAAAATAAAAACTATTTGGCGTATCTTTGGTCCTACAACTGTTTGAATGACAGTTACCACATTATTTACACTACAAGTTTCCCTCGAACCGTTCCGAGCGCGCTTCCGTCATCAGGTCCAAGGGATCCAAGATCTGCTGCCTCGTTCCTCGACGCCCTTTAGAAAATTGACTCTTAATATCATACTTCTCCATCCAATTTCTCAACGTCTTCCGTGGCACCCCGTACTTGTTGGAGGCCGCGTACACGCTGTAGCCCTTCTTGACGGCCACGAGGGCGTCCCGCAGGTGCTGCGAGGAGTACTGCTTGTAGGCCTTCTCCTGGAACACGTCGGTCTCGACGTCGTGCAGCGCGCGGGGGCGGCGCCCCACGAGGCGCGGGCGCGCCACGAGGCGGCGCGGCAGCCCGTCCGCGGCCAGCGGCGCGCCTGCAACCGCAAGGAAACGCAACGGCCCTTAGAGGGTGCTAACTGGCTCTGGCGGCCTACGGGAGGGGAGGGGTGTAAGAAGCGAGGAAAAGCCGCTCGATTTTTTTAAGCAACGCGGTATGTTCGACATTTGTTTTGTTATCTTTTTGTAGTAAAACTCGTATTTAATGTATATATTTATTTAATAAACCTCAATATAGAACTGATACAATGATCTATTCATTATAATATACAATAAAGTCGGGCGGACAGTAAGTACGATTCGCGTGGTCTGGCAACACTTTGGCGTTTGCAACTGTAACATGTAATACTCACTCAAGTAATTCTATATTATTCAAACATCTTCTATATTATCTGGAAAATTTAACGCAAAATTGATAAAACTACATTCTGACAGGTTTTTAAATTAAACTTTATAACAGATATATAACACTTTTGTATATAACATTTAGATTTTCTTCTTCCTTTTTTCCCCGCCCGTTTAAAATGGTAGACTCGCCTGGCCATGCGAGGCCATGCAATATTAAATTGGAGGCTCCTAGAGAGCCTGTCTAAGTCATTAATCCATTTTAATATTTTTAAATTGTACATTAGTGAATTATATTTCCGATAAAATCTGTATATAAAAATCTTTTTGTAATGTTTGTAAGAAGCTTTAGGTATTTAATATAAAATGAATCAAAAGCTTCTTTTAATTATTTTAGCTTAAAAATTAAATAGGATATGTTTAAACTATATTAAAATAGAGTAATTTAAAGTGAGAGTTATAAGAATTAATTAAAAATAAAGTGTGGACTAATCGTATACGATCATTTGACTGTCAATATGGGCCGATAATATCACTTTAGTTACCACAATTAAAAAAACAACTTAGAAATTAGTATTTTTGTCAGCAAATATTATCAACTCTGCGTTAAATCATTACATATTATAAACACAATAGCAGTCGCATTTTCAATACATTTTATTTCATAAAAAAATTCTAAATTAAAAAACGAAAACATTTAAACTGGCAACACTGAGATACAACATAATATATAAATACTGGAACATAATCAAAATAGAACATAATACTGAGAACAACACCGATACAACTACATACAGTACGGTCAACGAGTCGTGGTCGCCCTGAAGTACGTTATCGGAACTTTTAAATATTGTTCACACGCACTTGAAAATGACCGAAACTAGGAAAAACTGTGCAGCCTTCTACAGCTAACTTCAGAGCGGCCACGACTTGTCGACCGTAGTGTGTCTATGTAAGTTATGTAGACATTATATTTTTAGACATTAGACATAGCTTATACTAAATTATGTATATCTTTACACTAATAGGCACTTTATGGATTACAATTGCGTGTGATGTCTTCTACTGTATAAATTTGACTGGAAATACTTAACATTTAATATTTTTAAATACATTTCTAAGTACGTTTTTATTTCATTTATTTTAAAATGTTACATTAAAATAATACAAAACATAGTTTTATATTTTGGGTAAATTATCGAATTTAATATAATATCATTCGAGAAAGATTTTTCCAATATTAAACCGTTTCCTTAATATTTTTATCGATCTCCAGAAAGTACAAGAATATAAAGTGCAGTTGAAAACTACTATCAAATTGAATAACTTCAACAAAAGCTACATATAAATAATTTATATAGATTTTGTACTCCCGACGAAAGCAGAAGAGAAGTTTCGAGGTGTTTGTCCGTCCGTCTGTCCGTCCAACAAATTTAGAATTTTTTAAAAGGTTACTTAATGGAGAAAATAAGAACTACTTAAGTAAATTTGTACAGTAATTTAAATATTATAGTTTTACATTTTAAATGTATTCTTTCTATCTTTTTCTTTAAATTCCGCAGGAAAGTCCGAAAGAATAAGATTATTTGAAAAAGGCATTAGTTCATGTAACATATGTGTAGGAGATATTTTATTAAAAAATAGTTATGTTTTATGTAAAACCCATCACACGCAACTCGGGAAGAAAACACTAACCAAAGTAACTTCCAAATAAACAATTCAAGTGAAAATCTTTAATAGTTTAGGAACGTTCTGTTAGTTATTAGGCCTTTGTTGTGTGTCGAATTTAAAATATATATACCAAGTAAGTGGTCTACCTCAATCAAAATCAAAGCGCTGCGTTGGGTTCTGCCACTCAATACACATTGCCTCAGAACGAACGTAGTGTCTTAACACTAGGTTCCTAGGTTCCCTCTGCCATTCGTTGTTACGTACAGGATATAGCGTGATAGAGGATGTCATTTCCAAGTATAGAAAAAATACTAATCAATTCCATTATGGTCTGAAATTTTTCAGATTGAAAATTATCAGCTCATGAAAAAAATTTTTTGTTCTTAACATTTTTTCTTCTAAGAATTCATACAAAAACTGCAAAATATTTTAAATCCGACACTTTCAGGCCTACACTGAACCTACTTTAAAAAAAACCTATGATGCTTCTAAGCAATCAATTAAGTACAATTTTAAATTACAAATAAATTACTCTTACGACAATTAAGCATACAATAATATTATGTAAACGTGACAGCAGTTAATATAAAAAAAATAAAACACCTTTAATGTTTATTATCTATATTATAAATATGACATATTTGTCATCTTAACTTTGGATCCAAAAGATTTTTTTTAATTTCATTATAAAACTGCAATCACAATATAAATGTAACTTACTTATATAATATTACACTAAAATTTCATAATAAAGTCTTTTATTTAGCGGACGTAGTCCTCAAGCACACGAATTTTCAAAAGGCCAATTTCGCAATAATTCTATATAATATTAACTAATGTCTATAAAACTAATTAAAAGTAACAATAAATAAAACAAAGAAAACTCCAAGTGTCATTTTTTCACCAAAATTGTAGTTTTTCTTTAATCTGGCAACACTAATTGAGAAACTTAACAGAATTATTCAGTGAAAATACTAATTAAGTAAACCAAAAAAGTTTTTCGATTAGAACTATAAATTAATTGATTATTGTATATTAATATATAATTTATGTTAAGATAAAAAATGGCGCTATTAAACTTAACACATGAAAAATATAAAATAAGAAAAAAATCTAATCTTTGGAAAATATATTGCGAGAAACTGTAATTAAAATAAAATATAATATATGTTTCAAATAATTATTTTTTCTCTTTGAATATTCTTTGGCAGTAAAGATAGTTTTTAGATAAATTAATACTTTGTTTTTATATTATTAATGTTACTATTATATATTGCAATACTTTTTTTATTCAAATTAAGTACATATTATACAAATATTAATTTATACATAAAAAAAACGATATATTTAGAAAATTTTCTACAAAAAAATCAATCTATTAAAACAAAATATTTTTTCGCCATATTTACTTATGTAATATTGTTTTAAACTATAAAAAGTTTTTATTTTAATTCCAAATTCAGTTGGATTTATAATTTACTGACTTTTATTTCTTGCAGGAAATAGCACATATATTTTAAATATGTTCTACCAAAAACCGGTTAATTAAAATAATATAATTATAATTCCAATAATTCGGAAATTTCCCGCCAACTACTGATGCAATGACATATTGAGAACGTCATTGGGCTCTATTTTTTCATCTTCACTGGAAATTTGGTTGCAACTTAGAAAATGTTTTCCAAAATCTATTTCCTGTTCCTGCTCGAAGGTGGGTTTTTCCACATTCTGATCTCTTTGTTTCTTACTGTTTTCCACAAACTGTTTCAATTGTTGGGGCATCGGAAATGATGATTTGATGTGGCATCGCTTCATCCAGTTTCTCAGGGATTTTCTTGGTACTTTGTGTGTTTGGGCCGCTCTAGAAATTAATGGTTAGTTTTAAAATTAGTTAATATACATAATTGAATATTACTTTAAGAGAATAAATCTAAAATAAGGCATGATACGATTTAGCTATATACATACATACATACATACATACATACATACATACATACATACATACATACAGCTATATTACAATTAAATTGTAATATATTTCTAGTCCACTAAATATATATATTAATATTCGTTGGCGTGCATCTCGAGATATCTTCGGGATCGGCTTGATTTTAGTTACAAATTGATCGTTTTGCGTGTAATTTTTAATTATTCACGCTTAATTTTTTATAAGCCAAAATTCATGGTGGAAGGGCAAAAGACTGGGCACGGAGCCTTCCTTCCAACGCCCATGATGATGCGAAAAGTCTACCTCGCTAATGTGTTTATGTTCGCCCGCTCTAATTTATTGTTATATAGTAGCCTATGCCTATGTTCTCTAGTTTCTGCGTGTAACGAGTAACTAGTGAGTCGTTCTACTGACCTATATATACTCCCGCCGCGTTTGACGTCCATCAAAGCGGCCCACATAGCCTCGTTAGAGTACCTCCTGTTCGGATTAAATTTCCCCATCATGGCCCTCTCCAGTTCCTGTCGGGACAGCCCCGAAGTGCTGACTTCAGCACCTGCTAAGAACTGCTCCAAGTCGGCTTTTAACGCTGTATCTGATAGATCTACCGTCCTGTCCTTGAATAATGGTGGACGGCCACGTTTTTTTATAACTTTATCTATTTTATCACTCTTTTCGCCTTTAGAAATCAATTCTATTTCAGATTTTTGACCATCCAATTTTCTATTTGGTACTTTTTTAGTTGATTTCAACAAAGAAACTTCTAATTCGCCGTTTTGTTCTAACCACGATTTGTAATAATCGTTTTCCGTTTTTTGGAAGTCGTCCATATTGGTAATGCCGTACTTAGTGAATTCCTTCTGTATTTCATTTGAATTCATTTTTGCTAATCTATTCATATAATCGGAATTAGCGAGATTTTGTAATTTATTGTGGAAAAACAGCTCGCTTTCTGGTTTCACTCGTATATATGGATTTCGACCTGTAATTTAACAAAAAATGACAAAATAGTGAAATAATCATTTGTGAACCATGAATGCTTCAAAAACACAGTCGACAAATGACATGTCTGTAAGATATACCATATTTTAAATACATTTTTTTTAAATAAACTACGTTAAACATTCATGGTTCAATTTCTACTAAAAAGCTAATAATTTTTGATAATTTAAATTGTTTTTATTTATAATATGTATATTATGTAAAATCGGCCTACCTTACAGACATTCATTTTAATATGTTCCTTCACAATACGATCTTCGTTTCACATTGAAATACGCGAAAATTTCAATAAAAAATATTCAATAAAAGAAATGTTTATGCAAGTTACAAGCAGTCACGTTGCAAATAAATATTGATATTGAAAATTTAAAAGAATATATCTTTTAAAAAGGTGTTAAAATTTAAATATGTTAAGACTTACCTGAAGTTTGCCCTAAGCTGCTGCCGGGTTTGGCGGACTCTTCATCCTGGAATGTTATTTAGCAACTTTAATGAAGAGATTCGTAACTAAAATAGATTAATCGTTTTTTGGAGTTTTTAAAAACCATGCCTCTTGAAGACCATCAAGTATCTAAGTATGTGAGCGTAAGATTTAGTAGTCAGAGTGCGAGGACGGTTTTCAAGAGGCACGTGCTCGAATTCAACTACGTTAAATTTTTTATACGTTTTATAAGAGTATTTTCTTTTCTTGAAGCCCGGTTTCCACCAGAAAAGAATAATGAGCGGGTAATGCTTCGATGGAAAGGCTTATGAATTCTACCAACACAGAGTTTTGTATTTTGTGATAACTTCGCTGTGCTCTCTAGAACTGTCTCTGCCCGACTTTGTATCAGTTTACTCTTGCGAGTTCAACGTAGTCCTTAATGGGTCCTCTCTCTTACAAATACCACTTAAGGATTTGAACTTGAAGATTTAATTTACAACTTGAATCAGATGCAAATTTTTTTCTGGTTGGATAGACCATTTGATCGTCTCGACATAACCCAACGCACAATCCGACTGTACGATAACTACATAAAAAAAATCGATCCTAAAAAAATGTCAAGAAGGCGAGAGTGGAAGGATTAATTGTCGGAACCTATTTAATTATTATTTTTTTCAATTTGATATAATTGGTTAAAGAATGAAATGAAGAGTTGTTATTATTAAGACGACAATATTATTAAGTATTTAAATGTTCATTCCCTTCAGCTTCACCGATTTGACAGTTTTCACCATTATGAGTTTTCAGCATTATTTTTAGAAATTTTCCATTGAAAATATTGTTACAAAATAACAGTTTAGTGCGTATGAGGCTCACCTCGTTGCAGTCCGCGTGGTCGTGGTCCAGCTCGCCGTAGTACAGCCCGTCCTCCTCCACGGTCTCCTCCTTCACTTCCCTGTCCCGCTCCTCGGACTTGCGTTTTTTAGGGCCGTTGGTTGTGTTCTGTTGTTTATGTTGCTGTTGTTGTGTTTGATTATGTTGTTGTTGTTGTTGTTCTAATAACAATAACGTCTTATTAAAATACGTTAGTGTATTACTTGAAATCGGAACTAGTTATTTAATTAGTTATTATATAATTTGAGGCCAGCCGTGACGCCGGGAGCTGTGGGTTCAACAAGCAATGCTCCCAGAATTGGCCAGAAAGTGAGGAGTGGAGTGTCGTGACACTACCTATTCTGCTACATACGGGATACATCGCGAATACCATTAATGTCACAGACTATTAAAGCAGAAATGAGTTTTCCTCTAAGAGGCGCTCACCGCAGGCGCCGCGGCGCTGCACGCCGGCCAGCAGCGCGTCGCTGGCGAGCGAGTAGTCGCGCGCCGCGCCGCGCTCGCCCGCCGCGCCCGCCTCGCCCGAGCACAGCCCTGCAGTATTAACAAATCATGCTAAATCGCGAATATTGAACATTATATTAGTTTTAACTAATCACTAATCCTATAATGGCAATGTCCTCACTCTCATCATATTAATAACAAAGAGTGAGTTGAGTTTTGCTACCTATTATATAGTCTTGAAAATCGAGCATTGACAGGAAACTTGTTGTTTCCGCTGCCTATTCTGCTACATGCAGTCTACAGCGTGAAGCTATTAATAATAAATTACAATTTGTCACCTCTTATTTGCAGAGCTTCAGCGGACTTCAACAAACTGGGAAGCTCCTCTTGCGTTACGTTCACTTCGCCCTTATACATGAAGTCCACAAGCGCTTGCATTTCACTAAACCTGTGCCAAATAAAATCATTATTTTATAAGAATATAACTATTACAAGGAGACAAACGATTTTGTTCATTTTTGGACAAGAATGTAAAGAAATGAAAATGGTAAGATTCAATAGATTCAGGTACATCTTTAGCAATCTGAGAGCGGAGTTATTAGAGATTTATATACCGCAATGTATAGCGGTCGTTAGATCCATACAAAATAAGTGTAAAAGTAGGAAAAAAACGGGTGAAGCAAAAGACATTAAATAAGGTGACTTTTAATCGATTCTAAATGAATTTCTTTTTGTTTTTACGGTAATCAATTGACATTTTTTTCATTAATACAGTAATTATCTCACAAATAAATGTTAAAATAATAATTAGACGTAATGAAAATGAACAATTATTTATTTTTTATTAATATAAAGGATTATATGTATCGATTAAGAAATCAAAACAATTTTTCTTGTGTTTCTCTGCTACCAGATAGCCAACTGTGCTGATTTTTATATTCTTTAATTTAAAAAAGTACTAATTTTTTAGACCTTACCACACACTACATTTGGGCCCACAATTTTAAGTCTCCTTTAACTTTATATTCTTTTGAATATAATCATAAATACTTATTAATCAATTATTTAAGAATTTTGGAGAAAATATATATTATTTGAATAATTCTCTCTTCTTTCATTGCCTCACAATTTGTATAACAATATTGTAAAAACTTTAATGGAATAAAACACATTCAAAATAATATATCTTGATATTTAGTCTAACATAGTAGGATTGGAAAGCACCCTCTCTAATATTATGACCCTAGATTTATAAAAACCAAAAATCCTACCTCATATCCCTCATCAACACAATAGGATGGTCACAAGGGTTCTGCAACAACAGCCTCTCCAGGTAAGCGGAGCAAGCGGACAACACCAGCTTGTGACATCGCAGTTGCCGCGCCTCACAGGCCAGCGTCACGTCCGCGAACTGCTCCGTGAGCAGTAGACGGGGGAATACCGCCTGGAACGAGGATTGCAGGAGTTATAGGCACCGGCTTGATGCGGGAATAAGCAGACGTAGCAAGAATAACAACAAAATAAGACTGCAATTCACCTGCAAATTGGTGTGGTAGGAGTTCCACCGGACACAGAACTGTTGTGGAGGGAGCGCCATGTTGCCATCAAACGTAATTGTAGTAAAATACTCTAACGATAAATATTAATATAGGTACATCACTAAGTCTTTGGCCGATACGATTCAGTCCGTCCGTAAATTGCACGAGTTCCACCAAAAAGGTTTGTATCACAGATAATAATATTTGCTAAGTTAATAAGTACGAAATACACTAAATTCAAGTAGAAACTTTAGACTAGATTGTATTTTTAGAATACTGGAACTTTATAGTGTTGTATAGATTAGTTTTATAACCTGAAAATAAAAGAGAATATAAATTATATTTATAAAGTAATTATTTATAAATTATAAGAGGCCGTCGGCGATTATAAGCACGACGGTCGTAGGTTTGATTTCCAAGCGAGGTAATGAATTATTTTGATTTACACAGCGCCTATACCAGCGTCATAGGACGGGTGCCGTTTTGATGGTTCGATTCTCACTCTAGGGGCATGATTCGGGGTTGAGGGCTCAACTTAAGGGCGTCAAAGCAGACTGTAAAAACAACAGTTCTGGGTTTTGTCGAACGTTTCAATGTTTTCAATTTCAATCACCTTTACCTGCCGCCAGTTACCTACCACCCGCTAGATTGTTTATGTACAATTTCATTTGCGCGACACTAAACCAAAATATTTAACTTAGCTAATCGGATCCGAAATGAATAAATACACAATATGGCAAGTACGAACGACGATGTCACAAGCGTGCTCCAGTTTAACTACTTTGACAGAATGGTTTCAGGTATGGTGGCTCAGGTTCAGAATATGGTGAAAGGATATGGTGTTGCATGTTTTTAAGCTGTATCCCGGGATATAGCAAAGTAGCCAGGAGGAACTTAGTATTAAGACTATGTTAAATTAGATGTACTCACATAGGTTTATAAGGTTATCTAATTCAATTCATACGGTTGTCAGTCGAGTCCGTCAAACTCAGATTACTTCGCCGATGTCACGTCAAATAATTAGTCATAAAAAAGTCTCACAATGAAAAAAAAAACTGAAAAACGCGATTTGTCTTTCCAGAGACGAATTCATTACCCTCTTGATCTTCATATACACTCAAACCCAAAAGCATCATACTTAAAGTTAGACACTGTTCCTCTGCGCTACCAGGATCTAATAAGAAATACAAAATATAAATCCTGAACCAAATAAATACTCCAAAAAAGACCTTAGCGACCCTAAGAGTAAAAATGGCTGTTGTAATTAAATAACTTTCCACTGGTGTGCAAGATAGATAGCAATACAGGGTGGAGGGTGAGAGGGCAAAGGACAGAAGACACGGGGAAGTCCCCCGCTCGGGTGAGTCCCCCTCGGTGAAAGTTACAAATAAAAAAGTTGAACATAAAAAATCAATATGACTCGTCGTTGCTGTTGCGTCGGGGGTCCCGAGTCCCGACCACTCATTCATATACATATTTGGAGACGATTTAGAGACGAGTAATATCCTACTAATATTATAAAAGTAAACGCTGCTGAATCGATTAAGATGTAACTTTTAAGGTATTATAGCTTACACACTATCTCATAGTATATTAATACGTTTAAAAATATTTTTAAAACTGGTTCTCCTAAATTACCCAAATTACCTTTAAAGTATTTATATTTAAAGTAATTGCAGTGTTTAAACAGTTAAAACCCGGGAGGACATCGTGGCACAGCGTACCGATTGCAATAGCATACAAGCAACAGTCATGGGTTCGTAGTCCACTGGGAAATCATTATTTTCGTTTTCTCATCCTGGTATCAAGACAAAGAACGGAGATGAGTTCCGTCAACCTCAACACGCAATAATTCTAAGCTGACGCTAGGTCCCTCCGACTACAGTGCTGCGTGAGGGTTATAACGTGAAGCTATTTCATAAAAAATTACTTAATTGTATACATATATATCTACACATCATAAAACTTCTAGATGCCTGTTCAAATATACAGACATATTTCAGACTAAATATGACGATTGTGGGTTCGATTCTCGCTTCTTCACAAAACTTTCAAGAAGAAGGTTTTCTTAGTAGCAAAAAATATTTTTTATTTTAAATTTCTAAAATAATTGTAGTTATTTTAAAAAGTTTACCATCGAATTTAGTCGAACAAATGCAATTCTCTATGTAAGATGTGGTGTGGTACAATATGACGTCGCTCATACGATCGATAACGCTCTTATCGTAAATACTTTGCAGAATCACGACGCACGCATTGAGCTGACGTGTATATATATAAATATTAAAGAGATACATTATGTAAAAACTTGTTTACTTGCGGCTTCGCCCGCGTGCTCGAATGGTAATAACTACTCGTTCTGTATGACACCTGACACATTCTAACTCTGACCACAGTTACAGTGTACCTCGATAAATCGATTTTTTTTTCACGAACCAGTAGTTCCTGAAATTAACCAAACAAACCAAACAAATTCTTCAACTTCATGGTATTAAGTAGATTAGTTATAGCAGTGTGATATCTACAAAATCATGAATGATCAAGCAGAGCTGTAAATATGAGTTATAGAATAATCTCCTATAGATTTTGCTTTAAAATTATAAGTTCAGTAGAGTTCTCTAGCTTTACATTTTTCCCGAATTTTTATCATTATAATGAGGGAAGCGAGGTAGGGGCGAAGACCCAGCGGCTATTTTTCTGCACCTGGTTGTAGAAATATACACTCAGTTTCCCACTTTTAGCCAGATTTCGCGACACGAGAGACCTCGATGATACTGGACAATGGCCACTATAGCACACGTACGTGCGGGTTGTTGGCAGTGGAATAAAGAAGACTGCAGAGCGGATGGCGCTCCGGTCCCTCGGCGAGAAGTTCCGGGAGATTAAAATAATTTAAATATTATAAAAGGACCATTTAATGAAAATGATATTCATTTATAGAAAATGTAATGTCAACTTTTAATTACAACCTATTGTAATTTAAGCACATTCATACAATACTACGCTATGACTTTCGAGTATGTACCAATGCACTAACACAAATGCACGTGCACGAAAAAATATTCCCGCGAACTAAACACTGTATCTATATAAAACAACTAGTACGTTTCTATTATTATACAAACTTTTACAAACGTCTCCCCACCCCACCACGCAGCAGCAGTGGAGCACTTCGTAACTGTCGGCGTGATGTGATATAGCGTATAACAACAACAATGTCCTTGAGATTAACGCGTTCAACAAACATTTAAATAAATATACCCCCGAGTGACTGCCGAACCCACAACCACCGCTTGCAGCACATCGCAAGATAGTCAGGGGGAACCTGGGTGTCTACTGCCTAATGTTGACATTCCTATTATATAATAAGTTTATAAAGATATTAGTGTAGAAGACGCATATATTTACCACATTTTTTACCACATAAATACTCAATCATCATAGAAACCTTTCATACAGACAAACGCAAGGGACATCAGACATGTATAAACATGTAAAAGCTCAGACAGCACCAAGTGTTCTTCAGCCACACAAGATAAGTTACAACAAGGGTACAGCACGGTCGACGAGTCGTGGTCGCCGTGAAGTTAGCTGTAGACGAAGGCAGAGGGATCTACGGTAAAGACATTTCGTTGCCCACTTTGTAATTAGAAACATTTCGGTCAAACTCAACGCCACGCCTAGTCTTGTTACCAGAGCGAGGTAATTAAAATATTAAATAACAAACCCACGACCATCGCGGTTACAGTCACACGCTGTGCCTAGTGGGACTGTAGTCAATGGCTCAGCTTTTGGCGGACTCACAGGATTTTTTTTTACTTTCGATAATTTTCTTCCAGAGCGCGTGTGATCAATGGGCAAAAGTTCAGGACACCTTAGTTCAGGCCACGACTCGCCGACCATACTGTACCCTCGCGGGGGTCCGGGGACAGGCGGTAGGGCGTCGACCCTAGGGGCGCGCCCGAAATAGCCCGGACGGGGGTCCCTCCGGTGAGACGTGGTCTATATTTGGACACGATATGAGGCCAGACGTCCTTACTTCTTAGAAGCGTGTTTCACTGATGTGACCTCAGTGCTTGGTTGGTGAATAAAGAGTATTGAAATGTTGATTTATAAAGATTTTTAGTTCAAATGAATACTAGTTTTAAATATGAAAAAATACAGCTTATATTAAATCTATAGTCTTCTCTAATCTCTAATCTTGACATTAGATTACCACAATTATTGGGGAGGAATGTAACTTTAAGTAACGTTGATATAAAGTGTTTTCGAAAATTTCATTACAATTTACTTCTTTTACTATAATTTTTCTCAACGTTGCTTGTTGAGTTGCAGAAGTCAAAACCGCGCTTTACCTCGTTAGCGTTATCATGGCGAGGAAATGAAAATATCAAATATTTCGTTTCCACGAGTAGGAATCGAACCCACAAACGTCGCGTTACAGTCGCACGCCTGTGCACCTGCGCCAGGACGGTCCGCGGGGAGTCTTTGCACGTGAAGTCATTTTTTCATATTGCTTTACAATAAAAGTAGATGATAATATGTCCGTGGGAACTATGAGCTAATGTCAGCGAATTATATTTAATAGCGCGCTCGTGTCGTGACGTCACACGCGTCACATTGACAATGGCTCGTGGTGAACTACACGACGCGACGGCATCCAACTAAATGACAATACATAATGTAGAGACTAAAGACTCCGATCATAAATTAATATATTATAAATAAACTAATAGTAGCCCGCAACTCCCCTCCTCGTTCCAGTTGGAAATATGGGAAATCCTTCCTCTCTTAGCGCTCCCCTACACTCCTCGAGAAATGGCGTTGATTTTCGTTAAAGTATTCTATTTAATAAATATCGAAATTCAGAAATTATAAAAAACCTAAACAAACGCCTTTTAGTAAAAGGCGTTTACGTTGTTATAGCGGAGTTAAGAAACGCTTGACTGCACATAATGGTTGCGGGTTTGATTTGACTAGGAGAAACAGTTAGTAAGTATTTAATGTGTCTGTTTTCACTAAGTCTAACTGAAATAATGCGGCGTTGTATTCCGTCAAAACGGTTATAAATGATTCGGTTCGCTTTATCTACTTACGATTCAACAAATACGATTTGAAAAAATGAAATTACGACTAATAAAGTATAATATATAGAGTATTTTAAAATATTTTTGAAAATAAAATATTTGTATATCGCGGTAGTTGAAAGCGCGGGCTCAAATCTGTCTACGTTTAATTTTTTATTGTTTTCTTATATATTTTTCTACACTTAGTGTGGTTTTGCACACACAAAAAATATTGAGTTCCTATTATTTAAAAATATGTTTATATTTGTTAAATAAATTAGAAAAAACCATCTAATTTTCTATACACAAGCTAATTACATTTAAGATGTCAGTACAAAAATACAATAAATGGGTCGAATGGGTAACCTACATTTTAGAAACTTTAGTTCATCTACTTTACATACTATGTACGCTTAGATCTATAAACGATGAGGCAAATTTTAATGCGGTTTCCACAACAGACAGACTGATTTAAAAGGAACTAGCGCACGCGGTGTCGCTCGCTAGAAGACAAACTATAAATGGAGACAATTACCAAACTAATAAAACCCAAAACATTCATTTTTAAATTTTATGTCTGTTTGTCTATGCGCTTACCTACGAAACGGCTAACAGGCGTCAGGTTCGGTGGGTCACGTCGAAACGATTAACGTCATGTAATATATAGGCTACCTCAACAAATTGACTATCCAACCCCCAAAAAATATTCTGCAGCTTTATATAATATTAATATAGATATAAATGCATATTATATTATTATAGGCTAAGCAGACGAAGCCGCGAGCGTATAATTTGAGATTTGATTCGACAAGACTAGTGGTCGAGACCTAGGAGCCACTCCTGAGTTCATGACATGATCCGATACTTAAGAGTATTATCATAATAATAACTAATTAGCCTTGGACGACTTGGACGTACCAATAAGCTAAGTGTCGCTGTATTCCAATACCTCTATGTCACAGTAGATGTGAACGCGACGACTTTCGATTCCCCATCGAATTAATTATTTTTATTTCTTTGCTCTGGTAACAAGACAATGCGTGCAATGATTCATTGTTCAATTTCGTACTTTAAAAGGTCTTTTAGTCAATTCTTATTAGGAAAAACCTTTTTAATTGAAATTAAACCTTCCAATTTTAGTGTTAAAATATGCAAATCATGAATCGATATTATAATAACATTAATATGAGAATAAATCCTTAATTAACCTACTAAAAAATGCAACGTAGTTTTATTATGCAATAACATTAAAAAAAACATATTAAATTCATGTTCATTTGAAGAACATCCAAATAATAATTTTAGTTTGTATTACTAATTCAATTATTTATTTCTCAGAAGTAAGTAATGGGAGTCAACATGAATCAAATTGCAATAAGAGTCTGTTTTCACGGCGACGACGACGCGTCGGTCACCGCGTCGGTGAGTGATGAGTCACTCCGCGCTATCTGCTCTAAGTGTTGGAGACTATCTCGGAGTTTACTTCTCTAACTTATGTAAATAAAATTAGGCACGTTTTGCTAATTATTTATATAAAATAGTTACATATATATTTATAATAATCTCCATTGTTGTACGCGGTACTCACCTTAAAAGGTAATATTTATTGTTAAGTTTGTTTAATGTAATTACCAGGTGCATCTGAATAAATAAATATCAATAACTTGCAATGGCGAGTCACCTAATGTTTAATTGCAGTTAAGTAAAGAAAATTTTGGGCCTCTACGTGTAATGGAAATATCTTATCAGAATGCTGTTTGACTTTAGATTTTCGACCGATAAGTGTTTCAGTAATGTAGGTGTGTGGGACTTACCGGCGGGCACCTGCAGGTTACCAGTTACCACTGTGTCGGCGCCGTGTGCTGCACGAGCACGCACTGCAACTCCGTGAGATCGTAATGGGTAAAACACGAGCACAAAGCGAACATTTGGCCGTTCCCAAAATAGTTTGCGGGCCCCGAATAAAGTTATAAACACTCGACGCGACCACCGACCGACGAGCGACGGACTCTGACGGACAGCCGGCGGAGACCTCGGGCCTCGGGCGGAGGAAATCAATACCTAAACAATTACTCGACGCTAACTTTACTTTTGTAATACTCTAAGCGAGAGGTCTCGCGCTAAATGGTCGACTATCATGTGCTGAAAAATGTGAGTTTTCACGATTGCAGGACACAAGGGGGGCCGGGGGGAGGCGGGGGGAGTCGGAAGACGCGACCGCGCGAGACCGCATCACGTATGCAATTAGCGGCAGACGCTTTTTTTACTGTTACTATGAAATGAAAAATCAATAATTTTTAAGAGAGCAAAATTTTGTTCATATTTTCCGACAGACCCCCGCTTTCCACCCGCGGGCGAAAACGTCAGAAAGAGACGCACATACATCAACACAAATGTTATATTTATAGTGCGAGCGAGACGGCAACACTCGTCACACTTCATCTTAAAAAACAACAACATTACGCAATTACCAAAATTAACAACACTCACCAAAATACATCGCATTAAAACTAAACACAACAACTGTTGCAATTGTTTTAAATTTTCTCAACATTTTCAAAATAACGAGGAGGCATTTTGTTTAGCGTGGAGCGAGTTGAGCGACACGACGTGCGACTCGCGTAGTCGACTAGTCGCGTCACGCATACACCATTAGCGATAACGATACCGAGTGATGCGCGCAATAGAATATCGAGGCGATTCGGATTATTATATATATAAATCGAAATATTATTTAAAATGATATTAAAAAAATTGCTCACAAATGTTTTTAATTAAATATAGATTTCGATACATGGTTCAAGAAGCTAATTATTTCTTTTATAAGATAATATGGAAAATGAGAATAACATTAAATGCTGTTTATTTTTCTTTATTTTTGGTAAATAATGCTTTTTTTTACGGAGAAACATTTCATTTCTTGACTAAGATTTTACATTATTTTTCAAATATAAAATGAATAATTATTATTTTGAAATTAATTTTAATATAACGTAAAAGTTAATTGATTAATTTTAGTATTTAATTAGTTTTAGTTTAACATTAATAAATTTAGAATACGCAAAAATATTGTTTATATCGATCTTATTAAATCGATTTCTAATTGTTAGCTGACAATGTTTGCAATCTGTGGAATTGAAATCTGCCGCTTTTTACTTAGTATTTTCTATGCTTAACTAATTAGCTGCAATTATTAAATATTTTAAGTAGTAGTAGTATATTTTAAGTAAGTTATGTTTACTTTACACTGGATTATACCAACTCAAAGCGGATTTTCTCACGAATGGAGAAAATTTACGATCATTTAACTCATATTATTACGAAAAATAAATTCTAAGTTAGAATATAAAATAAAATCTGCTGAAAATTGAAAAATTTTCTCAAAACATGTATTACGATATTTGTTTAGAGCGTACAAGAATTAGTGAAAATAAATATAATTGGCGTTCAGTTCCGTCCCTCGACAGGCAATGTCTCCCGTGGTCGAGCGGAAAGCGGACCGCCAGGAGCGGACTATCTTAATACTAGGCTCCCCCTACCTTCCCTGCTACATGCGAGATACAGCGTAAAACTGAGAGACGATAGAAAGCGGGACAAGGGTTTTTACATAGAGTTTAGAGACACTAAGACTGTTTTATATACAGGTAAAGACAATTTTCAATCAAATCTAGGCCGATGCACTGGTCTAACAAATTTCTAGAGGAGAGTCCAAGCATATCGCTAAAATCTTTGAGGAGATCGAGAGCTACACATTGGGAACTTGTTAGTTTAGAACAATGACGCTGGCTATGCCGCATTGCCAAAGCTAAGGCCTGTCTTCTTTGCACGTCCACAAATCCAGCGGACCGGATGGAATGTGTTCTTTAGTTCATGTGGCCCTGAACTGAGATAACTGTAACTATAAGTCCCCGTAAGTAACTAAAACATTTCCGTTCCCCACTTTCGGTTGACTTGTCGAGGCATTGCGTGTCGAGTGAAGGAACTCAGCGCCGCGCTTTGTCACGTTACTAGAGCGAGGAAATTAACATATTGAAAATTTAATTTCCTCGAGTGGGAATCGAATCCACAACCCGTCGTGCTTACAGTCACACGTTTGTGCCACTGCGCCGTGACAGACTCCACTTTCTAGCAAACATAATTAGTTGTTGAAGCAATACGAATATAAATAACAACAAAAATATAGTAAAACACGTGAATTTTAATAATAATTTAATCATTTAAATATATATTCTATCATATAAATCTGTTACTTTACATAAATAGTTAGTGGTGGGCATGGCGCTGGCCTCAGGCCTCCCCACGTGGCATGAACTCAGGCCACGTGGCCTGAGCGAAGGCGCGCCAGGCCAGCGTCATATCACACAATACATTATAATAAATTAAATTTATTAATACAGCAATTCAACAAAGACCGCTTTATAAGCGATAGTGAATGAGTTTTGAGTTTTAAAAAAATGGCTAAAACAGATTAAAAATAAGGAATTAATTTAAAAATTGTATTTTTTAGATATATTGTATGTATATAAATATTTAAAATTAATAATAAATGACTTAAAAGCTGTTCCAGATCTCACTCACTATCGCCTCCAGCTTTTATTAACAATATCTTTGGTTACATAAAGATTCCTTGTGATACTCCGCCCAATTGACTAATAAGATTTCGCGACTTTTATCAAAATTAAATAAAATAAAATATTTAAGCCAGAATGAAATTTAATCTATGAATATTTAAATGATATGCAATATAATTTTAAAACGAAGGTTATTAGATAAAGTTAAAAGTTGCAATTATTATCTTAAATATCTTACATGTTTAGGAAAAAAAATCTTAAAATAGAAGAGATAACTAACTTTCTAAGGTCATATTTAAAATATTATCTGTCAAATCGAAAATTTCACTTGATATTTGACAACAACCACAGATTAAAAATATTATATATGTATATTTTTTTTAACAAAACGCTAAAACATGATAAAAGCCGCAAACCTAAAATTTCGGAGCGTAGTCGTCGCGCACCCAACAGTGAATAAAATTAAAAAAATATATACAAAAAAGAAACAACAACGCCTCAAGCACTTAACTATACCTCAGAAGAAGATGGCATCGAACGGAAACTAACTATAGGTACATGACAATGAAGAACAATATAATAATGAACAAATAATTAATATATTTTTATGTATTATATATAAATAGTGAACTGTGACGTCACAGCCCGTCGCGCACCGTCCTACAATTATCTTAGCTAAGAGTAAGGCATACCATTAGATCGTCCTGAGGTAGACGCGGGACGCAACCACCGCAAACGCATTTATATCTATTTGTATATGTAAAATCGAGACTTCAGAATACAAGTGGTGTTTAACATAAACATTATGTGGTGAATTTACGATTGTTTTGAGTTAGATCACTTTTATTCTAAGAGTATCTGTACGTGTTGACGTATGAATCATTAATATAACTGCACACTGAATATAAATGTTATATTAACTTTCATTGTTTTCATTTACAAATTTTAAAAATTCCTAGGATTTTTATAATCTTAGTTTATTTTCACTTTGTATAGCTTCGACAGTTATAATATTATAACCTCAAATAAAAGTGATATAACTCAGGATTTTTAAGATTTTTCAAAATCATCATAATATCAAAATATTCTTGTGTTTGCAATATCTGAAATTATGGAAAATTTCGAGTTACGTCACTTTCATTTTAAGATTATAATATGTTCATATATATATATATACTACAACACATTTGTTCAATAGTTTCACATTCCGGTTGCTTTTATTATTATAGTAATATCATTAATATTATATATACGTATGTATACGTATAATTTTTCATACGTTTATATGTATTGTTTAAAAACGTATTAATAATATTTTTTCACAGTATTACAAAGTAAGAATATACTACTACTAGACTTCAGTATATGACAGGGTAGGCACAGGGAACCTGGGAACCTAGTGCTAAGACACTCCGTTCCCATTAAGATACTTTCGTTCCCCACTTTTCGCCGAATTCGCGGAACTCGACTAAAACCCTTTTTTTTACAAATAAAGTTTTACAATTTTTTGCTTTTTGCTTCAGAATGTTATGTCATTTAAATATTAACAATATATATAAATGTATGAAAACTCGTCAATTTCGTTATTTGTATTTTGCCTTGAATGATATAAAATGAAAAAAATAAGGAAAAAAAATTATTATGAATGAAAGGAACTTGACATTTCAAGTTGTTTCATTCGTTAAAATTTAAACAAAAAAATAATAAGTAACCATAAAAATTGCCATAGATGTATCATCCATATCTATAGCTTCTAACAAAAACTGCGAACTCTATTTTTATTTAAAATATAACTATATAATATGTGGTGAACTGTGGCGGTGCGACCACCTCCTAGCGCTGGTGCTCATGTACTAGCCGTCATTGATAATATTGGTATAGATTAAATACCATAAACATTAGTCTATTTTTCAATTTCGTATTAACACATATATTTAAATATATAAAATTAAAATCACTGGACGGTAAGTATTTTATATATTACATAATTTTTATAAACTACAAAGTGGACTTTTCGTATTAAAAATGTTCACTTTTTTTATTTATTCTTTATGTCAGTTTATCTAGAACATAAATATAATATAATATAAAATAATTTGTAGTTATAAAAAAAAAAGTAAATTAAAAAAGTTTTAATTAAAAAAAAATTGAGTAAGCAGTTCAAGTAAGTTTGTTTTTTATGATTAGGCTTTTGAGTAATTGTTTTGTGATAGTTTGAAACGAAAAATTGTATAATCGCTAGTAATATAAGGAAAAAATAAATAAAACTTAACTAAAATAAATAATAAATTAATTTGAGGTATTTCAATTGATTTAGAACATACGTTTTTTTTATTTACATATCATTTATATATGCGTAGTGACATCATAACGCATTAAATACGATAAAATCTTAAAAATGAAATTTGTTTTATTATGAAACATTTAAAAATCATCAAATATGTCAAATTTATTATTGATTTATTTAAAATAATAAAAGAAATCAAAACAACGAAACTATTTGTAATTTTACAAACATTTATACTGAAACAATAGAGTATATTTAAATATTTTTAACATTTTTAAAGTATCATCAACACATTTGGAAAATTAAAATGTTTTCTAATAAAAAGTAGAGTTAATTATCACAAATAACTTTGTTTTTTTTTTAAATTTAATATCTTAAGCAACATGCCAAATATTAAATTAATTTGAAACAATTTAGGCATTTTTTTATAATTTGAAATGTGAATGAGCTGACAAGCAAAAAACATGGTAATAAAAAATAAAAGAAAATAACAAATAATCCTGTTTATTTATTCCATTATCTGATTGCTTTTATAAAAACAAAAAATTCGAGACATTTTCAAACACAAAAAATACAATGATTATAAATTATTCTAAGTAATAAATAACACATTATTTAATAAATAATAATTTCAATATAAACTTGTCAACGTATTCGCATTTAATACACGACTTATATAATAAATAACAATAAAATCAGAAACAATTATTTTCGAAGATAATTATTTGTGTATAATCATGATCATTGTGATTATGATCATAATCATTAAACCATTGTAGTTAGAATTATGGTCATAATCATGTAATTTAATCATAATTGTAATATTATATATTCTTTATAATTAAATCTCATTTTGTTTTACCATTATTTATTACAGCTATCGTCATTATAATATTAAAACAATACTAAACTTTATATTAAAAAAACCTGTTATTTAAAAAAAAAAATAAAATGAATTAAAATGGCGTTTCAAATGAAAAAGAAACTATAATTACAGTGCCGGTTCGATTCTTTTATACATTTTTTAAATAATAAAGTCCAGCATTGTGACGTCATGTCCGTTATCAATAATATAGTATATGTAAAATATATCTATCTATATATAAATATATAGTGTTTGTCTGTATGTATGTTACAAATTAGTAGCAACGCTCTGTACAGTTGAAGACAACGATGATTATTTTATTCTGAAAATAAACAAAAAGAGATATACATATTATAAACATTATTTGAAAACAAAGTGACATAGAAGTGAAAGTGGATGACTTGAATGTGAATTGCCTGCTGTACGTAGATGATGCAGTGCTTATTGCATCATCAGAATGCGAGTTACAGGTATTGGTCACCCCTCTGAAGGGTGTGAATATAATGGTCTAAGCCTGAATACGAGCAAGACAAAGGCTATGGTTTTTGAACGAGATGAAGAAAGGACGGAATACAAGATAAGTGTAAAAGGTAAGATATTAGAACAAGTGAATGAAGTGGTATACTTGGGAAGTATGTAAGTAAGTAGAGATGGAAGATACGAAGTGGACGTGGAAAGACGTATTGCTGCCGGTAACAGCATTATTGGTGCCGTAGCTGTATTAAAGAGAAACGTCAGCACAGCTGCGCGTTTGGCCGTACACAATGCAGTGTTGGTACCGACGCTGTTATACGGCGAGACGTGGGTATTAAAGAAGAAGAATGAAAGAAAGATGAATGCCGTGGAGATGCGATCTCTTCGTAGGATATACGGAGTCAGCTTAGCTGATCGAATCTGCAATGAAGTGGTTGAGAACACAGAATGGCAGGTACTACCGAGGATGTCACGGTGAGAATGAAGAAGAACGTGCTCAGCTGGTTTGAGCACGTCGAACGAAGGAGTGAGGAAATAATGGTAAAAAAGATTTATGGTGGAAAAGTGAGTGGTAGGAGAGGTCGGGGGAGACCTCGGTTGACCTTCGAAAACACAGTATCATAGATACTGGAGGAAGGTCACGTAAAAATCATGAGGACGCCCCGGAGATGCCCTCCGGGGTGTCCTCATGCTATGTATGTATGAAGTATGAAGAGGTTGATGACAATGGACGAGGCGAAAGAGGTATACAGAGACCGTAGTGTTTGGCGCCCCGTTCTCTCTGACTACCCCGCTAGGGATAAAGCGTGAAGCTAGTAGTAGTAGTAGTATTTGAAATACCGCCGTCACCGTCATCACCGTCTCATGTCTCGAAAAATATGCTGAGCATGGGGAACGGAGTGTCTTAGCGCTGGGTTCTCTCTGCCTACCTGCTATATGCCGATAAAGCGTAAAGTTTAATTTTTTTATTACAATTTTTGTCGTGGATGTTTGTGATGTGATGTCGTTTTGTCGTGAGACAAAAACAAAAAGTAAGGAATTAAAACAGTCCGTCACGTTCCAGTCACACGACGTGCCGCTGCACCACGATGATCTCAATATATTATTTATTCAAATAAAATTCGTGAGGAAAAAAAATAATGGAAGTCATTATGTGATACGTATTTAATACTTATCACATAATGACTTCCATAATTTTTCTAATACTTTTTTTTAATTAATACTTATACATACTCGTGGGTGTGTCGTGGAGGTGTCGGGGAGTGGGGGGTCTACGTGCGCGGCGCCAGCTCGTAGAACAGCACGTAGGCCTCCGCCGACACCACGCTGCGGGGACTGATGCTCGACACCCTACATACAGAAAAGCAGGTATAGTTGTTTTTTCAGTTCCCCGCACAAGGAAGGCGGAATGAACCTACGAGTCTACACCACGGTCTGTTGAATTAATGTAACCCTTTAAGACTTATTAGAAATCGAATACCATAAATTATTTAAATTATTTTCTTAACATTCAATAGCTGCTTATTAAATAGTAAACATGCAAAAATACCCAAACGCAACATCTAAGTATCAATTATATAGTGTTCTCAAACTTCGAACATACACTAATAAATTACAGAGTAAATAAATATTTTTTATTTTACAATTCAATATAACAATAAATGTTTGTCTAATTGAAGTTACAAATATTAATATAGTTTATTTAAATTTATAAATAAATAGTTTTTGTATACTTTTTAACATGGAGTTACGCTTTCAGAAAAGATAAAATAAAAACAGTACAGCCGGCTGCTAGGAGTATATTTATGGGAAACTTTTCGCTACCAAAATTTAATAGAAATAAAAAAGCTCAAAAAAAGTTAGAATAATTTTGTTCTCTCGAAGAGCATACAGCGTACCTGGAGTCGTTGTACTCGTGCCAGTCGCCGGTGTAGGGGTGCTTGCAGTACGCCGTGTAGTGCCCCGAGTACGTGGTGCCTGCAACACACAACACACATACATAAGGGCCCGAGGCGCCGCGCCGGCGGTCGCTGCGCACACGCACCCGAGTGGTTGCTGACGGCGTACAGGTTGTAGGTGGCGGCGGCGGCGGCGGTGGGCGCGGCCGCGAACGGCGACATGTCCAGCCCCGTCAGCGGGAACTCCACCACCACCGACAGCTTGCCGCGGAACCGCTCCGTGGGGGAGAACCTTTATAATATTATAAAACGATATCTATAGAGCTTATGTAATCCTTTGAAACTTATTACAATATAAACATATTATAGAAATAGCATACCCCTAGAGCAGGGTGAATAGACACTAAACCGGGATTTTTTTGACCGATATTTGACATTTTTTGTACTGGAAGAACCGGAGTCCAGTGAGGAAAATATAAAATAAATGAAAATCGTTTTCAAGTTTCAACGTCGTCAGTTGAGTTGCATTTATCTGTACTTTGCAAAAGTTACACATTTTTTATGTTATAAAAGTAGTGTTCAGTGACAAACAACAGCTTTCATTATTAATAAAAGCTGTGAACAATTAGGAGCAAGTTGTAAGTATTAGTTAAATAGTTGGATATGGATAAAATGATTTTTATAATTATATTTAAAAATTTATCTGCATGGTTGTGCAAAGTGTTTGTTTTTTTTATATAAACGTTTTTGTGTTTAAAACACGACTGAACCTTAAACAAGCAACGATTGCATTTTGCTCCGCGAAAGTAAAAGTTTGAGAGGTTATGTTTTGTTTGTTTACATTTTGTCCCATGGCCAAAATGAATAGACTGACTAACCTCAGTCAGTCAGTCAGTCAGTCTATATGTCTCAATATAGCATGTTAAATGGCAGAACTCAACGCCGAGCTCTATGTAGTTATAGCGAGACGATTAAAACGAAAATAGTCAAGTGAAAATTGAAAACTTATACGTTTATAAAAGTCAACAAGTAACATTAATTTATATTTCAAACAGACCTCTTGAGGTGCAACACCAGCACCTGCGGGAACTTCTGCACCGTGAACCACTTCAGGCACTTGCGCCGCACGCCGCACTTGGAGCACGTCTGCGCCAATGGAACGTGACAACGGGAGTTACACAGAGCTCAATATTTATGGAAACATTTCATATAATTTAGCTATAATGTAACAAACAATGCGGCCCAACGCCACATTTTTATTATTTGCATGTGGTACTAAAAACCTAAATTTCTGGACCGCTTTTAATTTTTTTATAGCGAATATGTAAATACAAAACGTCAATTATGGAGGCTGTAATACACGTACCGGTTTCTCGTCCCCATCTAGTTCCTCTTCCCGCACAAAGTGTTGTAGACATTGCTGTAGTTTCAAATTGCCGGTGCGGGAGGGGATCGGCAAACTGAAACGTACACACGGAATGCACTGTACAGCATATAGGCTGAAATATTGTAAACCTATACCTAAAGAAATTAATCAAGTTACCTCAACAGTTTAGACGCAGGACTTTTTTACTTTTTTTTTCTTTGTTTATCCATGCCTGTATTTCGTGTGACGTAGTTAGGCAATGATGCGAATAACGTAAACACATACTACCACAAAAATACTACTAAACTTCATGAATAATTCAAAAATTAGAGAGTGTGATACCTGAGGTCCCAGAAGGGGTCGAAGGTGACGGAGTCGTGCAGGCAGTGCGCGCAGCGCAGCGTGCTCTTGAGCTGCCCCACGAAGATGTCCCCCACGCGGCTGTCGTCCGCGCGCAGGTAGCGCGCCCACGCCTCCGCCGCGCGCTGCGCCGCGCTCAGCCCGTCCGCGATCTCCGAGAGTATGGGCTTGGGCTTCGTGGTGACGCGGTTCACGTCCTCGTGCAAGCCTTCCAGCAGGTAGCGGAGAAACTCCTGCAACGTACGCGATCTATTACTGTGAAGATTCATATAAGTCCTTTCAGTAGTTTTAACGTGAAAATAGAACTAACATCGGTCCTCACAATTTTTCACATTTATACATAAAAAATGTTACTGAGAGCCTTTCTAATGTAGGAGTAGTTTTCACTTTTCTATTTTGGCCTGACCGCTTGGTGTGTTAGTTGTGACTTAGTATTTCAACAGTTTACAAATAAAAGTTGCATGCGACAGTGCTGCTACAAAATGTTTTATTGAATTGACTATAACTTTAGCTACCAATGTATAAACATTTAGAATGATGATGTCGTTGGATCTAGAAAGCAAAGAGATAAAAACATTTATAATTGTATGGTAAAAATACTGGAACACCAAGAAATTCAACACCGAGACCGAAGCCATCATATCGTGAAAACCTCACTCCATAAGAACAATGATAAAAAGTAAATGATAACAAAAGGTTGCAAGTAGTCTAATATCAAAAAAAAACTTAATTTATTTATAAATTTAAATAAGCTATATATATATATTCTTTATTGCACTATAAATAAAACAAACAAATAGAATAAAGTTACAGAAATGAGGTTAACAAAGGTGGACTTATCTCTAAAAGAGATTTCTTCCAGTCAACCTGTGGAAGTGGGTGAAAGAAACATATGGCGGGATGACAAAATTGTGCAATATTTGAAAAGATTTTTTTTTTAACATAAATATGATATATTAGAAAAAAAAATATACCTACATATACATACATACACACATACATAAATACATGATTACATATATACATACATACATACATACATATTATACATACAATACATTAATACTAATATAATTATGAAGTTCTTTTATTTCTTCAATCTTCAATGATAAGTACTGTCTGTTAATTCTTTGATAAAATGCTTTTTTAATGATGTTTTAAAGGACATTATAGATGGGCTTTCTTGGATAGACTTAGGAAGCTTGTTCCAAAGTAATGCAGCATGTACGGAGAACGACTTTTGCATAAATTTCGTGTTAGTTTTGGGAATGTCAAGCATCGGAATGACACATGATCTCCTTGAGCGAGTGGGACTAGGAAGGATTTTAAATCGGGAACGCAGATAGGAAGGAAAATTTTGATAGTTGAGTATCTTAAATAGGAAAGATAGGATATGCATATCACGGCGAAGTCGGATAGGGAGCCACTTAAGCTGAGCACGAAACTGAGAGACGCGATCGTACTTACGTAAACCGTAAATAAAGCGAATTGCAAGATTTTGCAAACGCTCTAACTTGCTAAGTAGCTCCTCAGTCACATCCAAATAGCAGACGTCGGCATAATCAAGAATTGGCAGGAGAAGACATTGCGCTAGCATAATTTTGGTCTTATGAGGAAGGAAGTATTGGAGACGCCTAAGAGAATGATAAGAGAAATGCATGCGTTTACTTATTTCATTAATATGAAATGTCCAAGTCATGTTGTTGTCGATAGTTAAGCCCAAATTCTTTACTTTATCATAATATGGAATTGTAACCCCAGAGTACATAATATTAGGCAACAAATCCCAATTGATTTTGCTTTTAAGTCGACTACTGCTAATAATAATTGCTTGTGATTTTTTTGGATTTACCGCGAGACCGAAAGAATCACTCCATCTTTGGATAGCCGTTAGGTTGTCGTTCAAAAAACCAATTATCTCGGGCAGTTCGTTTAAATAGCCATGTTGATATAACTGCAAATCATCTGCATACAGATGGTAGGGAGAAGAAATAACTTTTGAGATATTATTAATGAACACAGAAAATAGAAGTGGAGAAAGAACGCCGCCTTGACGAACACCAGCAGTGAGATCTAGCCAAGTTGAAGTGGTATCATTGGCTATTACACATTGCCGGCGACCAGTAAGATATGAGTGAAACCAAGAGATAACAGAGGACGGTATATTAACTGCACGGAGCGTAGCAAGAAGTATATCAAAATCAACAGAGTTAAAGGCACTGCTGAAATCCAGTAGTACCATTACAGTGAACTTGGTGTTATCCATGGCACACCGAATGTCCTCCGTAATATTCAGCAGCGCACTAACTGTGCTGTGGAAGGGGCGGAAACCAGATTGATATGGACAAAGTATATTATTAGAGGAAAGAAAGGAGTAGAGTTGATTGTAAACGACGGTTTCAAGGACTTTGGAGAAGATAGGCAGAATGGATATAGGGCTATATTTATATTTGTAAATTTAAAGACAAACAGTTATGATTATACTGAAAAATTAATAAAAAACATTAAATCATTTATTAATATCGATATTAGTTCGATGTACGAGTATAAATAATTATTAAAAGTTAAGAAAAAAAATGATTCAAAATAAAACACTAGGTTTTCTGCCTATCCTGCTATATGCGTGATCCGATTGTAATAATTCTTAAAGGGTTATATATTCACTTCAAATATATTAACTCCATTAATATTAAATATAAAGTAACTTGTTTCTGGTTTGTTTACTTTTATCTTACAGTTAAGGAGCCGTGAAATAGATGATAAAAGTAGTAAACTTTCTTTATTCTTCTTTACGGAGTGTCGTAACACTACATCACTTCACCCCAACTGCCTACCCCGTTATGTGCATACAGGGTGAATCTACAAAATGCAATATATATTTATGTGCTATTTCTTATACTTTCTACTTGAGTGAGTAACGAGTTTAAAATGTACAATGAGTGTATCGGTTACAACTCAAGTACTGTGATTGTTGTTTTGTTTTTGCTCCAATTACCACATACATACATAAAAATATATTTATATTATTATAATAATAAAGAATTCGAGTACTATTGAAAAGAGGAACGAAAGTGTCTCAACGGGAATCGAAGTGTCTTAACACTAAATTTCTAGATTGCCTCTTCATGTACGCTCATTGAATGTACGCTCGGGAGAATAATTGTACAGATACATATTTAACATAATTTTCAATTAGGTGCTCTGCTAAGACCAAGCGCGGCGTTGAGTTCCGCCATTCGACGTGCAATTCAATGATGCGGTTTAAAATATGTCGGACCCCTCACCTGTGCGTCCTGCTGGCTGTATCCCATAAAACGCGGTGCAAATCTTTGAACCTGCGACTTCAGTGAAGTAGTGTTAATAACCGAGTCCCTCTCGCCGTTGCGCCATAATTCTTTTATTACACTTGCGAACGCTGGAAAATTTATCATTTACATATTAATAATTTTTAGAAAAACAAAAATTTGGGTAATAAGTGCTATGACCAACTAAGCCTAGTACTAAGTTACAAGCCTATAAGAATTTCGACGTAGTTCGATGAGAACATATGGGTTAGCAGTCAGAGGCGCTTGGACGGTTTCCAAGAGGCGCTGGTTCAAATCCCACTACGGCTTCTTTTCTAAGTGTGGAATAACACTTTAAATAAATATTTTTTTTTGTTTAGCCTTGCTCTGCGTTCCGCAAAAAGTGGGGATAAGCGAAGGGAATATAGTGTAAACACTAGGTTCCCTACCGACTACACAATCTTTGAGGCATTTCGTAGTAATTTCGTATATGATTTGCGGAACACAATGTCTTGTTACCATAACTAGTTAAATTAATTAATTACCCCAAATGGAAATCGAACACACAATCGTCGTGTTTACAATAATCTTATATAAAAGTATCGATCAATACTAACCTTTAATAAGAGCTCCTTTCATACAAGACAGCGTAGTATTGATATCCGAAGAATATTTATCATCTGACACATACTCGAGTAGCGGCCGCGTGTTAGACAAGCACTGTAACACGCTGTTCATGAAGCACGTATTGCCGATGTTCCTTAAGCCGTTGAGACCTGGAATTTATTGGTGAAATTATTAAATGAAGTATTTTTTTAATAATGTAGATAAGGAAGAATAGTGGTTTTAAGGTGTCACCTAAGGTACACCTGATGGTTTATTTCATGCTATATTGAATGTAAATAAAAAATAAAAGAACACTTTAATTTAGATAAAGTTACTTACTACAAATATAAAAATGGTATAATTAATTTTAGTATATAAGCAGAGTTTACGTACCACTGGTCTGACTTGACTTTTCACTTCGTTCGGAGATGTCACTCCTCTCACTGCTGCGGCGGAGACCGCTGGGGCCGCTCTTACCTCCCGCCAATTCCTACACCCGTTACATACATACATACATTTATATACTGTATATTATTTATTTACTTTTTAAATGTAAAAGCCTCTGGAAGGGTATAATTCTAATATTAATTGGTCTGTAAAACGTCTGTCCGTACGAGTATGTCAATTGTAATATAACATATTCCCAAATGTGGAATAACATTTTAAAAATATTAAAAATCTTTAAAGTTTAATAATAATAATTAGTAAGTTATGATATAATTGTAGTAAGTGTATGCCCGTTTATTTAAAAGTAGAACACATTTTTTTTTTAAATACAATTAAATCACAATGGGACATAAACAAAAGCAGACAATCACGATTTCCTTGTTTTTGTCCTTGAAAAAACAATATCTCAACGAACGCAACTTCTATAAATGATATAAATAAATATCGATTTTAATACATAACAGATATGATTCGAAATGTCTCTAAGGCGGTACGATGTTTGTAAACCTATTATTGTATAATATTCAACGCTAAGTATATGGTAATCTATTTACTATGTAATATATAATCTTTTTACATAAGCTTTGGGACAACAAAAATAAAATCATTCATAAGGTATCTTCTAGGAATTTATTATGACTTTAAGTAATAATGGGGAGGACATGAATTATACAAATATATCTAAAGTTGAGAAAAAAGTCTAGAAGAGCATGCAACTATCTACGCAACACACGGAGACACACGTATGAGAGATAGCATTAGGATGGAGAGAGGGTATACATTGAAGGCACTTATAAAAATAAACTTATTTCTGCGTTGGCAACAAAAGTTGGTCATTTTTTATAAACAGATGAGGGTAGTTGTGAAATTTAAGAAATAGAAATTTTATACATAGAAATACATGGACATGGTTAGATTTTGACAAGAACCTCTATACATTAAAGTCAAATTAAGGGCGTCAGCAGCAAAACAAAATGACCGGCGTTTTGAAGCAGATACACGAAAAACTATTCACAGTACACGCAATAAGAGCGAATATCGTTCGTTACCATTCGTGTGATGGTCACCGTAGAAAGTTCCACGGGTCCTCTAGCGGGCAGTCGCGCGCCAACAACGCCCTCTGAACGACGCGTCCAAAAATCATAATTTTAGGAGATTTTTTCAAAATACAGTGTATATGTTGCTATTGATTTAATTCATTTACAACTACACATTAGTTAATTTATATATATAATTACAAGATAACTCAAATGTAAGTATCTAAAAATATATAAACACTAAAATATTTAATGATAACAGAATACTTCCAGCTAATCAATCAAAGCTATCATCATAACATCGAGTAATCCAGGAACCTGATAGTGCAGCCCATAGGCGTGGTTTACGCGTAGGGTCCTCGGGCGCGGCTCGAAGCAGCGCCGGCAGCCACACTTCATTGCGCAGCGCCGAGAGCACTCCCGTCGTCACGCATGCGAGGATCACCAGCTCCAAGTACCAGAGCATACGACCAAACACTTAAAATTTTCAGACAAATTCACCCAAATATTGAGGAATTAAACAATGAGTGCAAAATATTTAGGCTTTCTTATCTTCTTCTATCAATTTCTTAATATTCGTCTATTTTATTCTTCGAGTTCCTGCTTTCTTCGTATTTTCTCTTGCTTTTTACGTTTATTTTATGATATAATTCTTTAATGACTTTCAGTCATTAGTTGATTTGTAAGGTTAGTTCACATTTACAACACCCATGTGCCACATTTTACGTCAACAGTCTGAAAAACTTTTTGAGGAAAGTTTTTCATACAACAGATTTAATAGTCAATAAACACCATAAATACTGTCTTCAAAAAATATATGTTTTATTATTTTTTGTCCAAATATTTAATTATTATAAAACGTATATTGTTTTTTATTTAAAAAATCAATTATACAGGTGATGAGGAAGGGAATGTTAAAATACTAATTTAAATTTGTCAGTTATTTAAGACTAGGCTAAAATACAATTTGGGTCGCCAGGGACGATAGTTTCTACTATTTGACCACAAAAGTTATTTTTTAAAACAGAGGGTACGTAACAACCGGGAGGGATTTTTTAAAACAGAGGGTACGTAACAACCGGATTTGTCAGAAAATCACATTCTTTATACTTCTCACTGTATCACCTCCAGAATTTAGCAACATTGTACATTTAAAAACCGCCCTTACGTCTTCATGGATAAGAGTCCACTCTCAATTTTATTTGGCACAGAGTCAAGGTCACTTAGCATAGACAATATCAAAGTACAATTTAAACTAAATTTACATAAATCGCGACACGCAAAAGAAGCTTACGTAAATTTCGAAATGCGCGGGAGTGACACAAGATGGCGGAATTAAGTGATTCCCGCGGGAAAGGGCATTTCGCGCGTGACGTCACTAACCCGCCATTGCCGTGGCTGAGCGCGAACTGAACGGGCTGTCCGTTGGCCAAATGCCGTTGCCAAATTTCACAATCTATTTAATACGTAATCTTAGAATCATTTATCTGCTATAGTGTTCCAGTGACATGTGACCAGAGCATTGTTATCTCACCTCTCTTGGATCGACACCTGACTTAGAATATGAAGAACTAAACAAGATAAACCTCATTCAAATGCCGTAGTCCTAATATTTAGTTACATTTCATCAATGTCTTCCTCTGCGCAAAATTTTTCAGCAATTGAATCAGCATAACATCCGAATATTTAACAGTCCTAGTTAGTCAGTAGACTGATCTATGACCAACGGCATCTCAACCGACACATGATTCGGGAAATCATTCAAAAGCGGGAAAATTGTAAAATATATTTAATTAAGTAATATACCCCAATTTATTCAACCCTACGAATTGACCGTATTGTTTTAGATTGTACAACCTGCACCTTGAAGATTCCATGTCGTAACTGATAAGCGTTATCAGGTTGATTACGTTCAAAAATATATAAATACTGGAACGTTTAGAAGATCTGAATTACATGACATAAAGATCAGTTTCATACTCATATTCCCAAATAAAGATCAATTACGTCCAGATAAAGCAAAGAGAACGTCACAAAAGGAGCGTTGCAGCTGTAGCATCAACATGGGTGCATGATATATCGGTTGCGCAGATCCAGTTCATCCACTTGAGAACCCACTTGGGGCCACGTGATATGTTGTGGGTTCGACCCCCACTCCAGGAAATTACATACTTTTATTTCGTCGCTAACGCGGCAATGCCTCCAGATTTCGGCGAAAAGTAGAGAACGAAAAGGTCTTGATAGAAACAGAGTACCTTAACACTAGCTTAATATAAAAAATACCTTCGTAAGACAAACAACAATAAGCTAAAGTCATCACTTTTTAAACTGGTATCAAAAGAAGACAAAGATCAAAACTAAATACTATATGGAATTAAAAACAAAATGAACATGGGCTTCATCAAAAGAGAAATTCAATTTGTAATAAAATAAGCAAATTTGATGTAATACCATATCATAATATAAAAACTATAGGCCAAACAGCTGCATTTCGAAGTAAACAGAGAATGCAGTGACAAATCATTATTATTTTTGTGAAGTGTATAAGGACTCTAATAATCTCTCTGCGGCAGTTAACTAGTCCAGTCCGCTAAAGCCATTTTATGGCTTTAGCAATATGATCACTGTTCTATTATAGGTTATCAAGTACTTAGGTAGACAAAAAAATTAAAATGATAAAAAACAAATGGATTTACAGCTTCTTTTACGAATCACGAGTCACTTTAACCCATATGTGTATAATAAAATTTAACATTTACAAAATTGATAAAATAACTTCGAAAAGATTTGGCAGTGTACTGACATTTGTCAATTTAAAATTTCAACATGTTGGTGGCCAGAATACTACGATTTATCTTCTGCAGCAAAATTTATTGAGAAAATTAAATACTTATTTAGTAATATTTGTATTTATTTTATTTAAAATGTAGTTTCAAATTTTATGTATCATGAAAGCAGATGTCAATTATGTAACAAAAATACTAAGAACGAGTCAATTACAATAAACATTGGCGAAGTGATATGTGCTCAACTGGCACACTCGAAACGCCATAATTAAAAAACCAATCCAAACAATAAACATTTAATATAAACTAAAATAAGGAATCAAAAAAGATATAAGAAAAACTCTAACCTTTTACCATAACGCACGTCAAGGCGTAACGAATTTAAAATCAAGAATATTAACGTCTTAAGGAGAATACAATGAGACAATAAATTGAGGTTACAAAATTAAGACCCATTTTTCAGCAATATTTGGCAACTTTCTTTTGATTTATTTGGAAGACAATCATATTCTCTCCTTTTATTTGCTCTGACGTGAAAAGGATATCATGACAACCTGCCAAGTATGTTAGTAAAAGTGTATCAGGCGATTGTGAAATCGACTGAATAATTTATATCTAAAAATGGTAATACAATAAACTATGAACGTTGTTGTGATGTTAAATATAAATAGTAATCCATTAGTTAACGATGAGGCGTAACAATAGATAAACGTACTTATTATTTTTTTATTAATTTGGGATATTACTATGCTTTTCTTAAAATTTTTAAGTGATAACTGGTGATTATATTTTTAAAGTGATAGTGAGTTTGCTTTATATTCATTTAATAGTTTCCCTAAGTGAAAAAGAGAAAAAAATCATTTTGCTAGGAACAATATATGATTACTCTATTTTCAAGCAATTGATTAAAGTAAATGTCACTTTCATAATTTCAAAATGGCAGCGCAAACGTCAAATTCCCACGTGGCGAAGCTTCCCGACATTTCCCGCGCAACTTATTTCTAGACGTTACATTTGGCGCAGTCCTATTTATAGATGAGGAATGAAGACCGTCTGAGCACTGCGTTTTTTGTTAGAAAAAGTATATCACACAATAAAAATTATAATATAATGATTATAGTATATTTTTTATTATTGTCTTTGAATTGATTCTATTGTTAGTTTCTATTTGAAATTAAAATAAAAAAATAAATATACAATTTCATGGGATAATTATTTAATATTTTCTTACCTTAAAAATATTTAACCAATAAGGTATCCAGATGCAAAATATAAATTGATTATAAATTCATATAAGAAATGTTTTATTAAATTTAAATGAATAAAAAACTATCTAAATATAACTATAGACAACATTTGGCAACAATGACCCAAAAAATAAACTTCCAAAAATCATCACAATGTATAATTAGACAGGAGGATGACAGACAAAAATTTCACGACACGCACACATTTACATACTTACATACATACACATATAGATGAGTCACGCACACAAATACACGACGACCTCATTGTAAATGCCAACGAACTCTTGTTTCTTTTTAAATATTTGGATACATATAATTATGTTGTGCTGAAGAATTGGCAAATGTTATTCCTCGATCCAGGCCACACTTTTAAGTTTATTAAACTTTCTTTTATCTAATCTGTAACCATATCTATTTGTAATTCAACTACTGTTTAAAGCCTAATTTTATCTGTGTGTTTTATGTTTACGCATTTCTTATATTGGCGAGTGTGCCTATAACTTTATCCTCTCATTTCTGTCTATTCAGATGCATCTTATGCTGGTATTATATTTAACCAGATCGCTTTCCATCAAGGAATGAAGCTAAAAATCACACCTACTTTCTAGTCAAATGCAAAAGTTTTTACCCAATAAGTAAGAACATATAATTTTTTGGCGATAATGTTTGACGTTCTATAAAAGTAACTTTATATAACAAAATCTCAAAATATACACATTAAATTAAACTGAGCGGTTAAATTCTTTCTAGATCGTTAAACCTACAGCTCTAAAATTTTGAAGGAACGTTGTGGACGGCGCGGTGATCCCAGCGGAGTAGTGTGGTGATAAATGTAATTGTAGTTTTTGAGTAAATGGTTAAAATGTGTCCCATAGAGATAAGCTGTTGTTGATAACAAACGTAAACAGAAAACAACAAGAAATCTGAGAACGTCACAATCAATGCATTTTTCAGAAAGACTTCACGTAAAAAATACAAAACAATTTGAATAATTAAAAAAAAAACGGAGCATGCACGTCATGTGTACGTATGTGTCTTTGACGATTAGTTAAGTGATACGGAATTTTTTTAAATAGTAAATCTTAAATAAAATATAAAATGTTTTTTGATTTTTAGTTAATACCCTTTATCTGACTTTATTTGGAAAAAAATCCTAAAATAGTATATTGCCAACACAGAAATAATGTTAAAAAGCAATGTTTTTTTAATACAGTGCCTTCAAAAATAGAAAGTATGATCACTTACCGATTTAATATTTTCATAATCTTTGATATCCAGAATCTTTCTTCTGGAAGATGGAGTTTCTGGACTGGAATCTTCTGTGGACTCGCTGATGGTACTTTCTGTACTGGTTTCCATTGATTTCACACCATCTTCATCTTCGTTCTTTTCCGTTCTCTTCTTTAAGAAGTTCTCATGCTCGAAAGTCTTGTTTTCAAAACCGGTGCCACTTGGAGATTCTATATCGTTTTCGAGCATTAATCTATCTTCTTCCGAGTCTATATATTTAATCGACTTTTTAACATCTTTATTTTTAAGAGTATCCTCATTCGTTTCAGATTTATGTTTAGGAGTAGCACCAGACGCTATTGGTTGTGATATTTGTATGTAGGAAGCAAAATTTGTCGTGTGTTTTGGTGTTTTCGTCTGTTTCTCTATATCGGATTTTAAATCTTTAATTTTTACTTCGGGACTATTGCGTATTTTCTTACGATCTATATAATCTACGTCACCATTTTCAACTTGAATAACAGTTGATTTCTCTAAAATTTTACCTATTGGATTATTAGGGTCCAATTGACTTTTGATGCTAGCTAATCTTTCGGATGGAAGTTTCGCCGTTAATGAGACGGACATTGAATTGTTTTTATCTATAGGCGGCTTAGCTAAGGATACAGGCTCGGATATAGTCTTACTAAGAGTCAAATCTGAGTTTGAATTAGACCTAGATTTTGGGGATCCTTCCCATCTATGACTTAGACCATTCTTTTCTACATATGGCAAGTGAACTGGCACGGGTTGATCGTCTTTAGAATTAATTTTAGTATAGCCGACGCTCCCATTCTCACAATCCTTAAGCTGATTGAGATATTGTTCTACAGTTTTAGAAGAATATCGCGAATCGTTCGCAGGTAGCTTAGTCACTGTCATTTTTGGGTCGAACCGCTTCCGTATTTCCGATACGGAAGGCACCTCATTACCATTGCTATCTTTCACGCCGTTGGACATTGAATTCCTCTTGCTGTAGCTTGGTGTCGGCGAGCTTTCCTTATATCTTCTGCCTTCAGGTTTCTGGTTGTCGTAAAATTAATACTTAGCAATAATGAAATATTTTATGAAAATAGCGCGATGTGATTGTGTGTTAGTTCTAACAACTCCGCACATGCGTTGACCATTTACTGATCGCTGCTACGATGCTATTAAGGGGGCCGAGCGAAAGGTATCAATCAAAACGAAGTTGGCACCAACTTTATAGAGCAAGCGCTAACTCAGTAAAGTTTAGGTTAACTTTTGATAGAAAGCATTAACTTTGAAATATGTACAGGCTCAGGCTCCTTTCGGGCGGCGCGTGATTCTATTGGAAGCTGGTTCTGATGCTCGCTTAGTGCGATGGTTAAGAACATAAACACACAACACACGCGCACACGGCCTTGTTTACCTGTGAAACTATTATGTGCATGAAATTTAAATAGAAAATAGATTTTTATCAATGGATTTCAACGCAGAAGACCAATACTAAATAATTCATTGTACGACTCATGGGAATATTCTTGCGCTTAGAATGTTTTTATGATGCTAAACTGTACAATTATCGTTCAATTTATTTTAAATGAAAAATATGTTTATGTAATAACTCCTATTTAATTCCATATAATATTATATACCTATTGTTATCTTGGATAAAATAAGACATAGGTATAAAAAATATATATTTATGTAGACGTGACACAATCCAATTAACAATATTAACTAATGAAGGCTAAATAATCCGAAGTGTAACACGTGCTATATTCATAAATCATGTAAGAAATATTTAATACAGATCGTTTGTCTGTCTATATGTTTAAAATGAATAAAGTATAAAATACAATCCTAAACATAATTATTAGGGTAAAGATTTTAAAAAATGGAAATGAAAAGATGACGACGACCAACCATTTACAGGCTATAACAATTCCACAGATAAACAAAACCAATATAGACAACTTAAGTGATTTGTAATAATAGAAAGTAAGAGTACCGTCACACTGAGAACATATAAATGCAAACTCTTCTTCAATACGATGACGTTACTCCTACTTTATTTATTTAAAGGTGTATGTTTACCTCAGATATTGTAGCGGCTGAGTTCCTCGGCTTCCTGGACCTGCATTCAGGTGCTGGCGGTCTGCCTATGTCGTTAGATATTGACTTAGACCGGGATATTTCCCCGTAGTTGTTCTGACTTTGTTGTTGTATCCTCTGCGTTAATGGCACATAGTTTGCTGGAGAATATTTATTATACAATTCAGCTGGCGACATCGTCAACGCCGCTGTACTAATTACATTTCTTTTTCCTCTCAAATCTGAAGTTCTAGAACTTTCACTCCTTGTTGTTGATACATCGCGCGATCTAGATTCACTTCTATCAGATCTGTAGCGGCTTGAAATACCGCTATCCGAGTCCGTCACGCTTGGAGCTCGTGAGCTTCTAGAATATTCTACGAGAGACGTTTTCCTTTCTCTTTTGCCATCGACTTCACTATATCTGGACCTATATTCGGTAGTTCTATCTCCATAACTGCTACGTAGTGTGGATGTGACGTAGGTGCCACTGCTAGTTCTGTAATATGGCTTGTCAATGCTAGAGGAGGATGTGAGTGAGGACCGATAGGAGCCGGTCAGTGTGGAGGAGGTCGGGGTGTACCTGGAGGGGGAGACGACGGGCATTGTGGTTTAGTTCAGTTCCTTTTCAATCTGGACGGGCGCTTTCTTTGCATTTTTATGTTACCTGCAACAATGTTTTGATTTTAGTGTGTCTGTTTGTTTACAATACAGTCGACGAGACGTGAAGCCCTGAAGTCCCCTGAAGGCTATAGATGGCTGTGCAAATTTTATTTTATGATTTTTCTCACTTTTAATAATTTTCTTACCGAGTAAAGTGTAAGAGTAAAAAAATTGTAACTTCAGGTTGACCACGACTCTCTACTGTACTGCACTACGTAGATTATTATAATCTCTTTCATAGAGTAGTTAACAATGTCCAGCATATTTTAAGCATTATGCCATTTATTTGGACATACTGTAAGTTTTGATATATCTAAATATATTGTGACAAAAGCTGAAGAACATTAGACTTTTTTATTAGTCGAATAACCTAATAAGGAAGAATGCCCTAGTCATCTAAAATTCTTAAAGTAAGTAAGTTAGAAGTAAAAAGTAGATTTTATAGAGCATACGTACCCATAGAAAAAAAGGTTTTGAATTTAGACATATCTCTTTTCTCTTTCCAACTTATCCCGCCACAACAAGGAAAACCAAAGATATTGAACCCATAAAAACTACATGTGGAGTACCAAATGATATTATTATAATCATAGTATGATTCAAATAATTGTTTAATATAATTAATTAATTTTAAAAAATCATTTAAATAAAGCCAATCGTGGCGCAGGGGCACATGCGTCTGACTGTAAGCGCGACAGATGTAGGTTTCGAGTAGAACTCAAGGAAATAAAAAATATATATATAATTTTTTCATTTCTTCATTTTGGGGTCGAATCAACACGCAAATTCGTCGCTAGAATACGGTGAAAAGTGGGGAGCGGATTGTCTTAATACTAAGCTCCCTGTGCCTACCCTGCTAAATGCGACATAAGAGTACAGCGTGGACCTGAATTTAATTTAAATGTCATATTTTCATATTTATATGAATATTTTGCGTAATAAATGAAAAAACATGACTAAACGGTCCATAAACAGCTCAGCATGCAAAAGTGAATCATAAAAAGTGCGTCAACCAGTTGTAATAGAACTTTGACGGGGACGCACGTACACATGATACACATGATACACATGTGCGCATGTGCGCATGTGCGCATGTGCGCATGCTGTGTGTCTGTGGCATCGTAGCTCCAAAATTAATGAAATTTTTTTAATCAATTGATTTCCCAAAGTAAAACAGAAATATTGCATTTTAACGCGAGCACATTTTCAATTTCGGAAGAATAAATTTCTACTTTGAGATTGGCAATCGCAGTTTGCTTCCCGCAGCAGGAAACTTAGTCTCCGCTCCGTTTCTCAATTTTCGCCGAATTTCCGAGGCGACACTCAATGTGTCGAGTTACGGAGCCCAACACCGTGATTTTTTCCAGTTCCAGAACGAGGAAATGAAAATAATATATCATAATAATTAATTTCTTCTGTCGGGAATCGAACCCACTACCGCCCCATTACAGTCATATGCTTGTGCCGCTGCGCCACGACGATTATCTAATCGCTGTCCAACTACAAGTTATGTAAATATTTTGTAAATAAAATAAAACAATAAGTGAGTAAAGCCACAATTGGGGCCCTAGTCTTTACTATATAATTGAAAAATTATCTCATAAAGTCAACAGAGAGTCATATATGTTAATGTTTTAAATAAATAAATAAATATAGCATTCATAATAAGCAAATCATTTATTTAAAAAGTAATCTGAGCTTGTGGTGATTCTTTGTGAAAGTGTCGGACTGTTAACATGATGGATGTGGGTTTGAATCCCACTTGTGAGAATTAATTCTTTTCTATGTCCACACTCTGGTAAGAAGACGAAGAGCGATGTTGACTTCCACCAATCAAGATGTAGTCTCTAAAATTGAGTGGACTGTGGGAATCAGAGAAATTTAGCCTACCCTGTTATATGCAGTATACAGTTTTAAGATATTTTTTTTATTTTTGACTGATTTTCTATTTATTATGATATCAAGATATTATACAGTGTGTAAATCAATCAAAGGTTAAATCATAGTCTATAGGTATGGGACCTTAGTTCCTATCTATTCCACCGTCATGTCATGTTCAGTTATTATTTGTGGTTCAGCAGATTGACAAAAAAAAAACACTTTTTGAACAAAATTGGCAAATACAGTCTTACATAGCTCAGTAAGAGGTCCTTCATATCATATAATAGTTAAAAACTATCAGTCTATACATGTAGGAAATAGGATTGAATAAATAATATTTTTTAGAAGAAAAATTTTAGCAAAATCTTTCAAAGACTGAAAAATGGAAGAAAAAAAATATTCATTGGACTAGCTGATACTACATGTTTAAAAATATACTAAAATCATGAAGCAACAAAATTGTTATTCTCATTTGAGAATCAGCTGCCTTTAAATCAATTTCTTTAGGTAATTATTAAAGTATTAGCATTTTTTGCCAGACAATTAAATTCAAACTATGTTTGTAGAATACAATTAGCACAGACATTGAACTGTGTGGTGCTTAATATTAACTTTCAGAGGTTCTAAAAAATATATTACACTATAAATAGTAGTTATTATTATAAAGATAATAATAATTCTTGGATACAACAAGGTTCAATTATTTAAAAAAAAATGAGAAAAATAGTTTTTACTCTTACTGTACAAAAATGATTGAAAACTGAAGCAATGAAAGGATAACATTATGATTTTCTTATACTTTATCTCAATATAAAACAAAAATTGTCTGGTTGGTAAGTATTTCTTCACATACTTTAAATATAATACTTATTTCTTATTCAAAATAGAAACCTTGTTCCTTAGTTGTATATATTAATGTTACATACATTTTTACATAAGACACATTCTAGGTCCTAGAGGTACATCTACCTGTAGGTCAGTGGATTCAAGGAAATTGTTATCATCATATAATATGGCCTATAGCTTTCAATAAATTGATGATCCAACACAAAGAATGTTTCAATTGGAACTAATTAGTTCTTGACAATAATATGTGACAATATCTCAGTCAAACAAACTCTTCAGTTCTTTATAATATAGACAAGACTAGATAGACAGATTTATATACCCATAATGTTAGTACAACGAAAAACGGAGGTGTTTACTAATCACCATGACTATTTTATGGGAGTGTGTCAAGGTCATGAGGCTGTCATTGATCCGAGGCATTTTTTACGAGAAAAAATAATAGAAAATGCGTGCTTTCTACTGTAACAGAACACTGTAATCCGACACCAGCGCTCTCAAGGCCGAGGGTCTGAATACTTTCACCCTAGTCACTACAAGAGCGCGGATTCACCAAACACCCGAAATACACTAAGCTTATTTTTAGCGAATCCAAATAAGATTTAGCATGACACAGTCACGGCGCTAAGCTACCTCGACTATATATTATTGCATACATTTTTCAGAATTAACTTTTTTCACGTGTAAATACAAATCGATAAACTAAGCTGCATTAGCGTTTATTTTACTTAATACTCACGAATTAATGGTATATCTTGTATTTTCAAACCAAAGCGCCGTAACACCACACTGTCTTTAATTTATAAAACACGCACGTCTCAAAAAGCCCTAAATATAAAACTTTTGTTAATAAATTGCTGTAAAACGCAGTGGTAAATGTCGAATAATATTTTCCTTTGGGCTCTCATGTAATTTTAGAAGTCTCGATCGCGTGACGTCAGTGGAATTGTAGGCAATCCTATTTTCGTTGTTTCCGCGAACGTTTCTAAAAGGATTATAATCCTTCTTGCGTTTAAAATAAAGTGTACAACTACACTGCCTATGTGACAGTTCAAGTATGACAGGGCTGCCATGTTGAAATAATGTGTCGCTGTCCTTTTCTAACGTATGGCAAAGTGACAATATTGTATGTGTTGTCCTTTTCTTTCGTGTTATTTGTAAGTGACGTAATAAATGAGTCATCAGCCAGCCAGATAATATATATTGTAATTTAATAAAAAATAATTGTGATTAATAATAAATTCACGTAACATAAAATGCAGAAAAAATTATTGAGATTCATAATTGTATTTTTATTATTGTACCTATTTTCTAGCAATCTGAAGTTGACATTCAATTTTCATGTTTTCATCACTAATATCTGTGCATTTTTTTATATCTGAGGTATTTTTGGTTTAATTTATTTTAAAAATAACAGTAATTCTTTTTTTAATTTTACATTTCCTTACGCATTCTAAAGAAAAAATATTTAAATTATGTATAAATATAATTTTATAATCTGTTCTTCTGTATCTTGTTCTGTCTGTATTTAGTAGGTAGCTCTACTTGACACGAGATGGCAGCACTAAAGTGTTTAGTCACATTAGATGTCTCTAGTATCATATCTAGTGTGTCTTTTGGTGTCAAGGTTTTCTAATGTCTGCCAATCTGTATGGTGAGTAACTAAGAATTAAAAAGTAGTTTATATACATAAGAACGAAGGGCCCCATAAGTGCATGATTTTTTGTTTTGAATTGAAAAAATCGTATAATATATATTTTGAAAAATATGGTATGTAGACTTTGGATAACAGTATGCGTTTGTTGCTTAAATTAATGTAAATGTAAGTATAAATAAAACAAATAATAAAATGTTATATATATATATATATATATATATATATATATATATATATATATATATATATATATATATATATATATATATTCCTTAATATAGATATTTCATTATTATTCATTAATAAAATTGAGCAAAGCAATTCCATTTTTTGCTATGACACGAAGTACCTTGTCGTCTGGAAGTTTGCATCTATGTTTGCTTCTGCTTCTTTTTCCATCAAGACCTGTACTATCACTACGACTATTCTCTAGCGGCACAGGTTAAGTGGCTCCTAAGTATTTTCAATCTCTTATTGTATATTATTACTTGAAAAGGTTCCTAACTTGGCCTTCTAGTAACACTCAACTCGTAACTCGGCACCAACTTTTCTAAAATTTGAAATTCAGACTTAAAAATATTTCATTGAACACGTGTTTCACGGTTTTTTAGAATTCACCTTAAGGGATCAAACAACGGGTTGAAAATTTATATAAATCTTTAAGTCGCTACCGATTTTTATACAAATTTAAATTCAGACTGTTAAAAATATTTTATTGAACACGTGTTTAGTGGGTTTTTTTTTAAATTCACCAACAAGGGTGCACATAAGCGGGCGAATCCGCTCGCGCCCGCTTGTATTACATAAAAATGTTTTTAGTGGATGAGTGGCCTTAAAATGTTTACCTGTTTTGTCTGTCTATTTGTGCGCGCTGATCTCAGAAATGGCTTAACTGATTTTAACACATTTTCCACTATTTTATTGTGTTAAGCTTCTAACATTAAGAATTTGTTTTCCTTCAATCGGTTATAAATGTAAAATTTATATAATTTTTAAATATTTTGTCCCATAAAATTAATCAAAACTCGAGCTTTAGTGTATAGAAAAACTGTAAAATAATCATTTGTATAATGAAAAAAAATGTTTTTGTATGTAGTTTTTGAGGTGCAGGGGTACTGTGTATGTATTGTAAACGCCATTGGTTGTGGTTCGATCCCCACATAAGGAAGTGAAATGTTTAATAATTTAGTTTCTTTGTCGAGACAACCAGTCCGGTGACGCTGTTAAGACCATACCAGGTCAACAGCAGTAAGTCCATCAGAAAAAAAAAAAAATAATTGTCGAGACAAGGCGCGTAGTTTCTTATCCCGCCGTGTGGATAAAACAACTTTCCAAGATTTTAACAAAAAAAGTAAGTAAAGAGCGGGCGTATAGCGGACGTGTGTTGTGACAAACTACAAGTTCGTGGTGCCTCTAGGATGTAGTCATAATTATATTGAATACTTCCCGCGCAGACGAAGCCGCGACCACAGCTTGTTTTAAAACGAAAACTAAAAACATTTTCCACTGAATGTTGGCGGAACTATTCGCTTGATCTTTTTTTATTACTAATGATAATGTTAATACACTTATTTGTTAGATAAGCTTGTCAGTCTTCAATTGAACATGCCGTTGTTGCAGCAACAGGCCACCAGCGCCCTGTTTCCGCACTTGCTTGCCTGCTTGGACAGCCGAATGTAAAGAATATCTAATTATGTGATGGAATCTAAGAATCTGAGTTAGACGCACTTCTAGTTCAACTCGTTGTGTTATCATGAAACAATATTGTTGTGCCATCGAGCTGATGCGACTTTGGACCACCTGCTAGTAACCACATCGAGTTTGTGGTCTTTACATTCGGCAGTAAATAAAAGGATGTTTTACGTTTGCTAAGCTATTAATTTATTTATATTTATTGAGCGGCGCAGTGGATAGCGTCTTACTGTAAACATGGTGGTTGTGGCTTCGATCCCCAATAAGGGCAAAGATTATATTCAAATGATTTTTCAGCTCTAGTTGACAAAGGGCGCCACTTCAAGACCACGAATTCGGGCAAAAGCGGAGAACGGAGTGTCTCTACACTATGGTCCCAATAAGCATTAATATTATTGTAATCTATGTATAACACTTTCCAGTACAGATGTCACTACACCCTGTCCTTGTATTATAGAATTCCACCATTTTATTTTATCCTTTCAATCAACTTTGTTACGTAGTTTTTTGTACATTCAATATAATAGGCCCAATAAGCCAGGTGTGAAATAAAGTGAAAATAATAAAAAAGAATATATAGATTGCATTGAAAGTTAATCCTACCCCATACAATGCACCCTTTGTGAGTTTTTGTCGCGCGTTTTTTAAAAAGTTGTGCAAAAATCTGCTCGTTTGTGCGCAGAGAGGAGTGTTTGACCTCGATTGCGATTTAGTAATAAAATTATTTCGTTAAAAAACTTTTTAAATGTATGTTTTTTCTTGGATTTGAACCCATGATCTCTTAGATAAAAGGTTAAGCCGTTCTAGCGTCGTAGTTGCCTAAAGTACAAATACACTTATGTACTAACACGTGCTTAACACTTTTTTGTTGATGGGTTTTATAAAACTTTGCTTGACAGTAAATATAATTAATAGAAACAGTAACGTTAATTACGGTATAGTTAAATCAACGCAGCGCTTTGACGTTACCAGAGCAGGGTAAGAAAAATATGAAATTTTCATTCTCCCGAGTGGGGGTCGAACCCACAACTGTCGCGTTTACAGTCGACCGCTTGTGCGCCTGCGCTACGATGGCCTCTATGTTATACCTATTTAAAAAACGATTTTTTGAAATCGCGGCTCTTAGAAATTATCGGTTTCATAGAGGCGCGGATTCAATTCCCGCTACGTTAAAATTTCTTACGTTTCCTAAATAAGTATTTTTCATTCCTAACTGTGGAATAACACTTTAAATAGAATAAAAAATAAGTCCTCTATATTATTAATACATTTTTATTGTTAAATTATTTCACTTTTAGTTTAGATAGAGTAGTTAGTTACTAAGTGCATTTTTTCCTTTATAAAATAGGTCGAAGAAGGAGAAAAAATAAAACACAAAAATAATATAAATATATTTTTATATTTTCGAACTTATAAGAATTAAAAGATTAACAAAGAGCCGTTTAATTGCAAGTTGTTTAGTACATTTGTAAACCGTTACAAAAATGTACTAATAAATACCGTTGTATCCCGCACATAGCAGGACTATTAGATGGAATGTTTGAAATAAATACATAATAATAAAAATAAATAACATGGAACTTTCTAATGTATCCTTCTACTTGTATGTGCTTCACGCTGTATCCCGCACACAGCAGGATAGGCAGAGGGAATCTAGTGATATGACACTCCGTTCCCCAGTCTGACGCAGCCTGAGGCATTGCGTGTTGAGTGGCGGAATTCAACGACGCGCTGTGCCTCGACACCAGAACGAAGAAATGAAAATATTAAATATTTCATTTCCTGAACTGGGAATCGAACCCACAGCCTTTTTATATGCATAGATAAAATAAAAAAAATTGAGGTTATATAGAGCGAGAGCTGTTTCTATACTATATATATATATATGTGTGTATAGGCGGGGAATAGCGGGAACTAGCTTCACCTTTTTTTGAAATTGTTATTTTATTGTATGCTGTAATAAATATAATAGTAACAAAAATCATTCTTTGAAATAAAATTATAAGTAGCTTTTTTTTAAATATGTAAATATTGTTTGATAATTTAAATAATATAGTGTATTAGTATTATATTTCACATCTCTTGTCATAATTCCACTCATATAGCAGGTATACAGGAGGATCGCATCGCCCAAGTTTCGAGTTGGGGTGGCGAATTGAACGCTACGCTTTGTCATGGTACCAGAAAAAAATATTTCATTTCCCCGAGTGGGATTGTAGCCCACAACCGTTGTCATGGCGGACTCAATCAACATTTTTATTCATTTGAAATTTGTGCAAATAAAAAAAAAACAAAGAAAACTCAAGAAAAAATGTAATTTTACAATACACTGCTTAAATAAATAAAAAAAAACTAGGTAAGATCAGTATACTAATATTTATTTCTCGCCATTTTCAAATCCAAGATAGCGAATCCCCTGACGCATGTTCAGCGCTATAATACCCAAACTAAAACAGATACACAAAAACAAAAGATATTAAAATAAAAGAATCTTCTATTTTTCTTTTTTCAGTGGACAACGTCGCTCTGTCGTCGGCCGGGAAAGTTAGCAGGCTATACAGTCTCTCCCAAGTGTTGTAATACAGTACTATACAACCTACTACCTCACCCCGCCGGCGACGTGGCCGCACCTTGATTCCGCTACTGCAACCGCCGGAAATGGACCTAAAATACCTTACTGTCTTAATTCTACTTAAATCTATTTACATTTGTATATTTTTTATTTATATTTCCAAAAACCTTGCGGCAACTACTAAGAAACACAACACAAAACCAACACAATATAAACTCAGATTACAGATAAAATAAAAAATAAAATGAACTGAAGAGGCGTCGAATTCCCACCACAACTTGCCCGCGTATCACCAAACTTGTGGGTAACGCTTCCAGACTAAACTGTCGCACGACTCTTTCCATTAATGCACGTAAGACATTTTTGTCGCGACGCCATGCGACGGAACAGTCGCAGTTGCGTCAAACCGTCTCAAGCGCACAAGTTTGGATGTACGGGTTCCAGTTGAGGCGGCCAAAGCTAAACGTAGCATCTCCAAAAAAATATTTTTGCTTGGAAATGCTATAAAAAAATAAAAGAACAAATTATAGATAAAAAAATAATTGAACTGGCAATACAACTAAAAAAAAACAATAAAAACGAAGGTATGGAAATTTACATTTGTTTATATAATTAATATATGTAACAAATATAATATATAGAACAAATTACAATACATAAAATACAACATTTTGTCCGCATGTTTGGTTATACCCTCCTAACTCCCTAACCAAATACATCAAATATTTCAATACCCTATAGGTACGTGATCATCGCTTTTGTGACAGAAAAACCAAAGATGTCTGTTTTTTTGGATAACAAAATAATTGAAAGCAGAACTCAATAATATTTTACCTGGCAGCGCTCGCAGTACCCACTGACACTTACCACGGTATATTTTTACATTTTTCATACTTTCCTTATCCCTTTCATTACCGATTTATGATTAGGACTTTAAATATCGTGTGTTACTTTATTTCATAAATATTAGCATCTAAGTCCCACCGTGTTGTTATGAAGACCTGAAACTAGAAAAAATATATATTGAGAACATATTGACTATCATATTAAATTTATTATTGGAGACGGACGGTGTCTTAGTACTAGGATCCCTCTGCTTAGGTCAATGCCCAATTTCCGGGAAATTACGTGTTCAGTGGTGGAACTTACCACTGCGCTATGTCTAGTTACGCTAGCTGCTAGAGGGAAGAAATGAAAAATAAAATATTTATCGAAATGAAACTTTGCCCAATATCAATATGATTTGAAAAAAAAATCAACTAAAGACTTCCAAAAAATCCACTTTTACCCTAAAACCGTTACCGGAAGTGAATTTTAAAGAAAAAAAAACAGTTAAAACATCTTTTAAAAAGGGCATTTGAGTTGACAACACAAAAGGTATAATGATGCGCCAATTTTTTCTGTCAATTCAATTGTCAAAAATAAAAGAAAGAATATCTTTTAAGATATGAGTCTGAGAGACGTTTTATATAAAGTCACAAAGATATAGAAATAGCACGATAGGCAGAGGTAACTCAGTGATAAGGCACTCCGGTTATATATTTATTGGTGGAGCGAAATAAAAGCGATTAATTTACCTGGATAAGAATCGAACCTACAACCGTCGGTTTTATAGCCAGATTTAAAATTAAATAAGCCACAAATCGTTTTAACTAAATAGGTGTATCGCGATATGCCTAGCTACGACGAACACAAAACTTATATTTTTTCTTAAAAAAACACAAAAGCGCCGCGAGAGACCCGACAGATGTATGTACTACGAACTACAATGGTAGCTCTTTTATTATATAAAAAGCGTCTAAAACCACTTTTTATACCAGTTTAAGATACAGTTAATTTGGTTTTTAGTTATTTTATTAAACAATAATAAAATTGTTTATAGAAATATGGGATTTTTTTATATATATATTTTTTATTACTACTAGTAGTCGCACGCAACTTTTGTCCCCGTTCCCGTACGCACGTACTCATTCCCCGAGAGGGAATCGAACCCACAACCGTCACCTTTTTTTATTACTTAATATTTTATTGATATTTATTATGTTTTATATTTTTTTAATGTTTGTTTTGTATTTTTATAGTTGTTTAATTTCGTAGATCTATTCTTTCATTTTACTTCAGCATCTATTACTATAGTGTCGCACTCGGGGAAGGACTTATTTTTGTTTCCTTGCTAGGAATAAGACAAAGCGCGGCGTTAAGTTCCGCCACTTAATAAGCAATAACTTGGAAATTCGCCAAAAAATGGAGAACTGAGTGCCTGAACACTAGGTTAGCTATATGCGGGACAAAAAGGAACATAATTTTAGTATTGTTTCATATAATTTATATAGAATTTGACTTGTACTTTTATTCTCTGTATGTAGTAGTTATTTGTACCTCCTCCGTACATCAAACTTAAAAGGTCAATAGTCAACATTACAATTGTTGATTCTAAGTTTAATGCTAAAAATACCTGTCTACTGTCTGTCTAGACTTGGGGGTGGGAGTCAGAGGGTGTCAGGGGGTGCTGGGGGTGTCAGGGGGTGGGGGTGGCCGTCTAGACGGATGATCGACTTGCTCCGGCTTTAAATTGTCACTACTTTGGTATTTGGCTCGGGTTACTGAAGAAAAATACTGTTTTAATTATTTATAGGTACGAGTATGTGCTCGTGTGTTCTATGTAGTGGTTTGTTATAAGCTTACTACTATACCTTATGAGGTAGTGGAAACGCTAAACTAATAAAGACATCAGACGTGGGTTCAATTCTGTATTCGTTTTGGTTGTATGATTCAAAAATTTACTGTTGCTTACATCATTTGAACTTATTTCACTTTTTCTTTAGCTTCGTGCTGTATCCTGCACAAAGCGGGCGAGACAAAGGGAACCTAGTTTTAAAATAGGCCGTTCCTCACGCATCGCACCTCTTTCAAAAGAGCGTGTTGAGTAGCGGACCTCAACGTCTTGCATTATCGACCAGAGTGGGACAATGAAAATAATATGAATATACGAGTAAATAGTCGTGCCCCTGATTGTGTATCGAACCCACAACCCTCGTGTACCATCAGACGTTGTCCCCTGCACCACGACGTATTGAATATATTACTAGAGTACTTACATGAAAAATATTTTTATTAAAATTACACTTCAAGAGGTTCAGTAAAGATATTCCTTGTCATTTTTCTGACTTATATGCAATCTGTTGCTCTTTCTATTATCTGTTATCAGCAAACCCTGAAAATAAAGAAATAATATAAATTAGTGTTTTTTTACCTTTTTAAAGTGTCATCCCAGTCTTGGGAGAGAAAAATACTTTTTTAGAAAACGTATAAAAAAAATTACGTAACCCGATATGAACCTGCGCCTCTTGGACACCGTCTAAGGACGTTTTCCAAAAGGCGCGACATCAAATCCCACTACATTCAAATTTTGGTGCACATAAAAAGTATTGTGCAGTTAATATTATCGAGACCGTCGTGTCACAGAGGTGCAACATCTTATTGTAACCACGATATCGCACACAACAGAGTAGGCAGAGGGCACACAGGCACACCGTTTTCCGCCGAATTCTGGATTGCGTGTTGAGTAGCGGAACTCGACGCCGCACTTTGCCTTGCCACCAGGGCGCAAAAATTAAAATATTAAATATGCCATTTCCTCGAGTGGGAATCGAACCCGTAACTAGTCGCGACTGGTCTTCTAGTTCTTATTTTAAATTCCTAGGACGATGGCTGGTTCCATTGATATTAACTTTTGTGGAACAGTGGTCGTTTGACGTTAAAAAAAAGAAACATAATTTTTACAGCTTCACGCTGTAACAGAGACAGAGGAAAAAGTTAAGTTTTAAGCCATTTCGTTTCTCATTTTCTGGCAAATTCGTCTTTAATAGCGTATTGAATGGTGGAATTGATGGTCTTGCTTTGCCATTTCATTTCCTCGAGTAGGACTTGAGCACACAACCGTCGCGATCGCACTCCGCCATACAGTTCATGACGTGTAGTAACAGAGAGAGAGAGCTCTGAGACGATAAGTAAAGCTGCAGCTCGAGGCGTGTCACGCGACTCACGCGCACACGGACGCGCGCGTTGCACGTCAGAGGAGATGGCGGCTTTTATATTATTAATTATATATATTTTTTGCTCTAAACACATTAAAGGGTAGGTAGTTGGAACCTGGGAACCTAATAACCGAAATTTTCCATTTTGTAGCTTAAAGCAAACAAAGATTTTCGCAAAAAACGTATGTTATTATTTTAATTAGACAATATCAATAAAACTGTAATTTTATTATAATCTTATAAATTATGGCAATAGCGTTATTCATCATTTTTTTTAATCGAACCCGCTCTTATCTCTGACTCGGGCTGAACAAGTCAACCGGTTCTCGAACTACTCAAAAACCGTCTGGCAGCGGTCTGCAGCCGCGGACAGGCCACGAACACACTGTAGACGGGTATTAGTTAGATATACGATTTGAAAAGTTATATTTGTAGAAATATAATATATGCACGTATTTATTTATGTATTATGTTAATTATATTAGTAATGTAATAATTAAATAAGACACTTGGGAAAAAAAATTACATTACAAAAAAAAATAAAAAATAAAATAAAAATATCAGCTTCACGCTGTATCCCCTACGCACGCAGCAGGTTAGGCAGAGGGGACCTAGTGTTAAGGCACTCTGTTCCACACTTTCCGCTTAACTCTGGGGGCATTGTTGAGTGGCGGAACTCAATGCTGCGGTTTATTTTTTTTTAAAAAATATTCCTTTTCCTCGAGTGGGGATTGAACCCACAATCTGTGGCGTTCAAAGTCACACTTTGCTTATTACTTGAATGTGATATATCAGAAAAATACATATATCTTGGTGTGTGTCACTCGGGGGAAGGAAACATTTTTATTTCCCTCGCTCCGGTAATGAGACAAAAAAACACTGCGTTGAGTTCCGCCACTCCTCACGCAATGCCTCGGATTATTCAGAACAGAGTATCTTAACAATAGATTCCCAGGTTCCCTCGGCCAAATTGTATTCGCACATAGCAGTGTACGAATATAGTTAAAAAATATATATAATAAATTCAAACTCAACATTTAACATATTCAAATTAAAAAGAAGTGTATAAACTGCCTTAAGGCACTCCCGCCGAGCTCGCGTCGGCAAATACTAACTACGTACGTACTAACTCTAAATATACTTTAATAAATCTAAATCACTTAAATATCTAATAAAATGATATTGTGAGTTGTAGAAACTGCTCTACTACCAGCTCGTTGATGTCTACGTATGACTGTCTACTGTCACTGATGAATTTGTTCATTCGACCGTGCTAATCTCGGGAACTTTTAGTTGGAATTACAAATACCTTTATGTATTGTATAGTCTATATGCCGAGGAACGCTATAGACATGTCGCGTTTACTATCAGGCGGTCAGTCCAGAACGGCTCAGTTTCATTTAAATAAGTAAAAAAAATATTATAACCAAAGATCTTATTGAACTGACTGACGGACTCTTTTGACCTATCCCACTAAATAAACTATTGTATTTTAAACAGTAATAATAATAACATACGAGTAGAGACCGTCTGCGAGTGTGATCTCCGATCGGGGAATTATTTATTTTCGCTCTGATAACAAATCAAAGTGTGGCGTTTGGTTCCGCCACTCAACACGCCTCATTAGTTGTTCGGTGCGCGGGGAACGTAGTGTCTTACCACTAGGTTCCCTCTACCCTGCTATATGCGAGATGAAGCAGGAATAATAATACTTTCACTTAAAACTAGTAATAATAGCATCCATTGTCAACATTGAGTTAATTTTTTAGCGATCATTCAACCTTTTGTTTCCCCCTTTTCTCTAAAATAGTAACAGGCGTATCGATTTTATTCAATTTTGTATTGATAGAAATCGAACCCCATTCTGCCGTATGAAGGGGTGACCAAACGTTTTTTGCCAATCAAAGATTAAAATTCCTTTTTCCTCGAGTGGGGATTGAACCCACAATCTGTGGCGTTCAAAGTCACACTTTGCTTATTACTTGAATGTGATATATCAGAAAAATACATATATCTTGGTGTGTGTCACTCGGGGGAAGGAAACATTTTTATTTCCCTCGCTCCGGTAATGAGACAAAAAAACACTGCGTTGAGTTCCGCCACTCCTCACGCAATGCCTCGGATTATTCAGAACAGAGTATCTTAACAATAGATTCCCAGGTTCCCTCGGCCAAATTGTATTCGCACATAGCAGTGTACGAATATAGTTAAAAAATATATATAATAAATTCAAACTCAACATTAACATATTCAAATTAAAAAGAAGTGTATAAACTGCCTTAAGGCACTCCCGCCGAGCTCGCGTCGGCAAATACTAACTACGTACGTACTAACTCTAAATATACTTTAATAAATCTAAATCACTTAAATATCTAATAAAATGATATTGTGAGTTGTAGAAACTGCTCTACTACCAGCTCGTTGATGTCTACGTATGACTGTCTACTGTCACTGATGAATTTGTTCATTCGACCGTGCTAATCTCGGGAACTTTTAGTTGGAATTACAAATACCTTTATGTATTGTATAGTCTATATGCCGAGGAACGCTATAGACATGTCGCGTTTACTATCAGGCGGTCAGTCCAGAACGGCTCAGTTTCATTTAAATAAGTAAAAAAAATATTATAACCAAAGATCTTATTGAACTGACTGACGGACTCTTTTGACCTATCCCACTAAATAAACTATTGTATTTTAAACAGTAATAATAATAACATACGAGTAGAGACCGTCTGCGAGTGTGATCTCCGATCGGGGAATTATTTATTTTCGCTCTGATAACAAATCAAAGTGTGGCGTTTGGTTCCGCCACTCAACACGCCTCATTAGTTGTTCGGTGCGCGGGGAACGTAGTGTCTTACCACTAGGTTCCCTCTACCCTGCTATATGCGAGATGAAGCAGGAATAATAATACTTTCACTTAAAACTAGTAATAATAGCATCCATTGTCAACATTGAGTTAATTTTTTAGCGATCATTCAACCTTTTGTTTCCCCCTTTTCTCTAAAATAGTAACAGGCGTATCGATTTTATTCAATTTTGTATTGATAGAAATCGAACCCCATTCTGCCGTATGAAGGGGTGACCAAACGTTTTTTGCCAATCAAAGATTAAAAAAAACACACATCTGTCGTATGAAAAAAATTATGTTTTAACTCACTTTTTTGGAATTGAGTACAAAGTTAATAATAATGTGTGCTAATCTCTTGTCGGTTATGTTTTATGTTTTTGGAATTGGATAATATTTGAACAAATTTCGCACATTAATGTATGTTCGCCAGAAACTAAATGTAACAGAGAGATGATCGTTGATTCAACTTTTTAGATTCAACTGTTCAAGTTCATCAGAATCGATTCAGAACTTCGTGAGATATCCATGCATTTTTGGAGGTCACATAAACTACATATACCTAGATACCTAGTAAGCAAACATTGACAGGTATTTTATTATTTTTAGATTTAATGTTAATTATTTTTTTCAGTAATGGGTTTTGGTATACTTTAAAGACAATTAATTCAACAATATGTCGCAAATACTCAACACGCAATACTTCGAACGGTGGATGTGGGGAACGGAGTGTCTAATCACTAGGTTCCCTTCGCCCAGCCTACTATATGCTGGTTACAGCATGAAGCTTAAAAAAAACTGTCGAGAAGTGACATTAATTTCTTCCTCTATCGTTGTTCAGAATATAATCACCTATTTTCAACAAACGAAGGCGAACAGAGACTCGTATTACTTAACTTAACGTTAATTATAGTTTGTTATATACTAAAATACACATTCCACGTCAAAATTAAGGGCACTCTAAAGGAAAAAGGATTTTTTATTTTACATTATTTGTAAATCATATAAGTGAACTTAAACTTACTGTATTTATGTATTTAGTAAAGCTATGTGCCCACTTACTTTTGTCCTTGTAGAAATTTTATTACTTAAGTTTTTTAGCCTCACGCGCACAGCAGGGGAGGCAGAGGGAACCTAGTGCTAAGATATTTAGTACTTCTAGAGGCATTGGGTGCTGCGTGGTGGAAATCAACGCCGCGCTTTGCCTACTTACCAGAGCGACAAAATTAAAATATTACATATTTCAAGTTGGGAAAATCAATTTGTCATTTACTTTTTTAAAACAACTTAATACATTACAGAGGTCTTAATTGTACTTAGCGTATGTTTCTATTATATAGTGTAGTATAGTATAGTGGTAAATAATATAAAATAAAAAAAAATTCTATCGTGTCCACATAATTTTGTCGCGCACTGTAAATAAAACCTAATATAATAGTAGATATAGGTATGTAGGTAGGTTATACAATAGAGTGAGGATACGTGACACTCATACAGACAGACTGACGATTTCGCGGATTATGTATGTGTTGTAAGTAGACTATAAAAAATGACGTTTTGAAAAAAAACTCAACTTATTTTTCTATTATTAAGCAAATAGAACTTAGAGTTATGTTTTTCCGTTTCCGCTTTTAGCCAAAAATCTAAATATCCTTCATTCAGTAAGGCTATTACAAGTATTTTTGAATCGTCAAGCCATAAATAAATGTCAGTAGTGTCAGTCCTAGAGGAAGCTACCACCGCCGCACCTATCTAGTAAAGTAAACATTATTATATTATATAATGTTACAACAACATTCTTTCTCACAAGTTCGGTATAGAACCCACAATCCTCGCTTACTATACTAACTAGCAACGATTATTATGGTATTTATGCATGTAAATAAAACAGTTTGTTAGGGTTCCGTACCTCTTAAAGTTATAAACGGAACCCTTTATACGATCACGTTGTGCGTCTGTCTGTCTGCCAAGACCATTTGTTTCTAAGTCGCGTGGAAGTATTAAGTTAAAATTAAGATCACTAAAACACAAGCAAACGATTTTAAAAATGTGGTCTGTTTTTATAAAAGTCATTGTTAAAACAGTCTATATATAAGTTGCACTACAACGTGCCAGTTCAGGTCAAGGCCTAGAGTTCATGTACCTGGTTTTTTTTCATTTAATGTAAGTTTGTCTGTAACAAGTAACTCTGTTCTCCACTCTCTCTTCTTTAAATCTTAAAGAAACGGTGCTTATAATGTGATTGATGATTTTTTTCATTGTGGCCTTTAAAGGCCGTCGTGATGCAGTGGGAGAGCGGTATCCGACTTTGCATGCGGGGTGTAGGCTCCATTTCCACCCAGGGCAATGGTTAATAGGGCAATGATGACATAATAAATATTATCATTTCCTCGTTCTGATGATTGCGCAGCATCGAGTTTCGAAACTGAACAAGCGATACCTCGAAAACTCTTCAGAAAATGGGGAACGTGTCTTAATGGGATGTCTTAGCACCGAATTCCCAGGTTCCATCAACCTACCCTGCTATGTGCGGAATGCAACGTAAAGCTAAGCTTAAACTAGTACAATAATATAGTTTGGTCAATATAAATATTATGATAATTCGCGTAGAACTTAATTTTCAGGCAGTCATGAGCTATCGTTTTAAATCTATATTAATCACATAAGTATAGATTTAAGTAATGTGTGAAAAAATATAAATAATGAAAAGAAACGTACTTGACAGCAAAAGGTACGAACCATGAGTCTGTAATATAAGAAATTATAATTATAATAATAATATAAAATAATACATGTATTTAAGGGTAAATGTGATATCATTTTCAATAGATATATACTGTCAGCTAAACGGCAGGTCTTAACGCCGTCACTTATCAATCTAGACTTATCGAACGTAACTATATGTCGTCTTATTAAAAAAAATGTAGTTTATCTCACCATTGTGTCTACAAACAACATGTAGGCGTGTCACTGGAGTGTTCAATAAAGCGTGTAGGTCATGAGACCGCGTGGGCACTGTTTGTCTGTCTGTCTGTGTACTCGTAGTCTGTAGTCTGTAGTCTGGACGTGTATACCGCACGTGGAAACTGGATATTGATCGGATCGGGTTCACATCCTGATTAATTAATGTTAAGTACTAGTAAGACTCGCTGTTCCCCTCTTTTATCTAGCCTAAGTTTTGAGACATTATATGTTGAATCGCCTCTCAACATAAAATATATAAAAAAAATAGACGCTACGAGGGAAACGGAGTGTCTCGATATTATGTTTCCTCTGACTGTCCTCGGGATACAGTGTGAAACTGTATTTTTTTTTCTCTTTTACATCTTACGGTATAAATAGATATACATGATTTTAATAAAATAAACATAATTGAATTTCAAGAAACCAAAAAAAAAATATAAATAAAAGTATATAATATAATTAATGAATCAATTAAATAGAGTCCAATTAGTACTAAATAACAAATACAAGGTAATAATGTGTGGGTGTTACTTTGAATCACTTGTTTTAGTGACCAATTAATAGTATAGATGAGCGCTTAAAGAGAAACCGTCGTGGCACAGTGGGACTGTAAACGTGTGTCATAAGTGCGTGTTCGATACACACTCGAGAGGATACTCGATGGATAGCTCAGTCGCAAAATGAAAAGTTATAACTTTTCATTTTGCGACTGAGTTCCGCTGCTCAACGCTTAATATCTTAAATTCTGGCGAAAAACGAGGAGTGTTTGACACTAGTTTCTCTCTGCCTACTCCGTTATTTGCGGGATAAAGGCAGGGAGCTGAAAAAATAGGACTCATGTGGAACAGAGTTTAATTGAACATTAGTTACTTCTTTCTTTTTGCAGTTACACTCCACTACCCAAACTTAGTGCTAAGATACTTCGTCCTCCACGCAGCGCTCACGTTTCGGGACATTGCATGTGGCGGAACTTAACGCCGCGCTTTGGGCTACGTGAATAGAAGATTGATTCACTTCTAATTTTGGGTAAGATTAATAGTATCTGAGTTCTAACTTTATTGTTAAAGTTAAATAAAAAATATAATTAATAGTAAAAATTGATTATTAAATGCATTGGAAATATCTTAGTCTTGTTAATTATATCATTCGCTATGTTAGCAATTGAACAACATAAAGAGGGCCTACGAAGTTATAAAAAAAGTAAGAACAGAGTGACGCGTCACTGAATATTTTTTTATTGCAGAACATAAAAATGGGAATATATGCACATTTTTAGTTAAAGTAAAAACAATCGAAGTTTCTCTTAAAAACGAATAATAAAGCTTAAAATAAGCTTAGCTGGTAGTCTTATTTAATTTCATTTTGGTTTTTTAAAAATATTCTTCGTTACTTAATGGACCAGAACAACAATGAAAGAGCTTAAAAGAGCCAAAATGGTATTGGTAGCCCTTAATTAGGATTAGGTTAGAGAGATTAGATTAGAGACTTTGAATAAAATCCCGTGTTTTCTTGTTCCTGAAGAAACCTAAAGAAATTCTTTCAGCACCTAGCTACATGTCAAGTCAAAGTCAAGTCTTGTAGTGTTGTTTGTGCGTTACAGTACAGGCACCAGGTATCAGAAGAGCGTCATACTTATTTAGCCACTTATAGTCATAGAAACAAACAAATATTATAAAAACAACTTACACCTCTTAAATTTCTTCATTTCACATTTCAAATAAACTAATTCCCGATATGTTCCAACACGACACCACACTCCAATTTTATATGTGACTTTACAAAATAAAACAAAAGCATATAAAAAATAATCTACATCGACTAAAACGTTGATGAATTCAATTATTTAAATAACATTTCGTAAGTGATTTGGAGATTTTTTACAGAAAGTACAACACATCCTACCCGCACGAAGGGCGATGGGCGACTGACGTAGAGGCGATAGGAGCTATCAAAGTACCTTGTATATACCCTTATATTTGTATATATTATTAGATAGGGAGTAGTGTCTGTCCAGTGTCTGTGTAGTGGCCTCTATTAATTATGTACTGTAACTTCATTAAAATATTGTAACTTTATTAATTACTTTTGACTGGGTGTTATTAAATAATTTGCAAACGATTTTTTTTGTTCCTTTATTTATTTCTACCTCTCCTCTCTCTTTACCTATATAAATATTTATATGATCAAATATTAAATGAAAATATTGTTTACATTTAGTACATATATAAAAATGTTATCTCCTAATAAACCTTAAAAGCTATCAAAGAAGACGACGAATTATAGATGTGGTTTCCACTAAAAACGAAATCAATTAAAAGATAAGTTCATACGTGATACATGTACATATATTATATCACATATATTATATGTGATTTCTATAAAAACATATATTTGTACCAATATCTTCTCGAAATAGGCAATAAGTCAAACGAAGCCGCGAGCATGATACTCGCTATATGACCAAAAGTAAGTAAACCCGAAAGACAATCTTATGTACAATAACTATCAACTGTAGATGCGCAGTGCAGCGGCCGTTGCAGCCAGTCAATGACCTTTGTACCGTTCGCATAAAAAATATCACAGTATTATAATTAATTTTTAACCATTTTGACTGTAAACGTGAGTCGTGGTTTCGATTTTCATTCGGGGGAGTATTTTTTTAAATATTTCAATTTCCTCGCTCTAATAAGAACACAAAGCGCGTAGTTGAGTTTCGTTGAGGCGGAAGTGAGCAGCGGAAGTGTCTCATTGGGAACGGAGTGTTTTAACACTAGGTTCCCAGGTTCCCCCTACTATATGTGTGATACAGCCTAAAGCTAAAAAAATATTGAGAACTACTAAGTATGTACAATTGGTTACATCTATTCGATTAACGTGATGTAATATAATATAGCCTCCCTTAATAACTGGACTATCAAACACAAACATTTATCGACTTGAACGTGTAGTTCCTGAGATTAGTGCGTTCAAACAAATAAAATCTTCATCTTCAAATATTGGTTACGGATATGCAATAATGCCAATTGTAAGTAACTTCTTTATATTTAGTATACAGTATATACGAGTACAGCCCATATCCGACACAATTTGTAAATTCTTTAACAAGATAAGGTAACGAACTGATAAAGTAATGAAGGTAATTACTGAGATATATATGTATGTATGTATGTATGTATGTATGTATGTATGTATGTGTATATATTTGTGCTTTAGTTCCGAAGGCTTCATTTGGGGGGTTAAAGTAAGTGCGATTTTTTTTAATTAATATTATTTATAATAGATGAAAATTGAAAAAAATAGATTTTATTTAAAGAAAATGCGTGAATGAAAAAGATTGTTTGTTAACAAAAAAACCGGACAAGCGCGAGTCGGGCACGCCCACCGAAGGTTCCGTACAATTAGTACCGTTATAAAAAGTTTATAAAATGGAATATGCACATTAAGCCCTTTAGTCAGATTCCTCACTTGAACAAGCGGCTTTGAGACCAAATTTCGCCCCTTTTTAAGGCTATTTTTATTAAGTATTTAACCGCAAATATATAGTTTTCAGTTGTTTTTCCTGAACTAGTACTAGCTGTAGATGCTATTGATTGATTGATTTACCCGGGTGTGTATTGAATCCATGACCATCGCGTTTCAGCGTCAGACGCTGTCATTGTGCCACGACGTATGCTAACAGTACGTACTAAAAATGTACATTTAATTTAAATTACTTTAAATATTTCTTATTATTGGAACTTTGCCCAATTGTGGGATGAAGAGACGGTACAGGTTAGGTTAGTGCGTAGGTCATTGAACTCTGATGACAGAGAGCAAAAGAAGTGCAAAAATTTTGACAATATTTTTGTTTATAAAAAATATCTTGAGATAGAAGTTCGTGGTACATCTCGCTTCTCTTTAGAGATAGTACTTTGTCATTCACTAACTATGTAAATGTCTACGCTTATTCTATTTCGTTATAGCCAGTAGTTATAGTTAAGAAAAATAAAAAAAGAAATCATTTTTTAGCTTCACGTTATAGCCCGCATATAGCTGGTCACTGTCTTTACTCCATTTACAGTTTTACGGCGAATTTTCGAGACTTTGTATGTTAGGTAACAGAAATCAACACCGCGCAAAGTCTTCTTACAATGTATAAATAATTATATTATATGATAAGAAAGAAAAACACATTGTACAAAAATAAATTGTTGCTATCGTTACTTATACAGACTACCCCGTCTGGACATCGAACGTCAACCCCTCCCCCCCCCCCCCCAACGCCCCCCTTTCATTCCAGAATAAGTTATACTATCCCTTAGATACGAGTATATTGTATGGTCTCGAAACAACGGAGTGTCTTAACACTAACTTCTCTCGGTCTAGATTAACTATATAAATTTTTTGGCCATTTTATAGAATTTGATTGTTAAGGATTGGTAAGATGCAATGGCACAGCGTCTGACTGTTAATATCAGTTTCACGCTGTATCCCGCACACAACAGGATAAGCAGGGGGAACCACTTTCCTCCGAGTTCTGGAGGCATTGTGTGTTGAGTGGCGAACCCCAAAGCCGCGATTTGCCTCGACACCAGAGCGAAGAAATGAAAATATAAATGTAAGTAAATAATTAGTCTTCTCGATTGGGGATCGAACCCACAACCAGTCGATTTTACAGTCACACTCTGTGCCCCTGCGACACGACTGGCCTCACTATTGGACTGTCAATATAATATTTCTAAAATTGTGCGTTGCGTGGGAAACGGAGTTTTTAACACTAGGTTCCCTTTGTCGACCCCGCTATATGAGGGATACAACGTGAAACTAATAAATTTAATAAGACATTACATATATTTACAAATATTTTTTATATCACTATTCCATTACTTCTGTGATCATTTTTATATATACTTTATGTATTTGCATATAAATATATATAAAAGAATATTATAAAATAAACATGTAAGCCCACAGTGAGAGCTTGTATAGAAATAATACACTTTGTATTCGGGTAGGTCGGGGGTAACCTAGTCACCTACAAATTTAAGGATGTGCCAAATGAAGTGTTCCTTTTTTTGTACGAATTTTCACAACATTATACAGGAGGTGAGGCAGGAGGAACAGCGGATCGAAATCGCGTGTAGTTCCTGGTTGTGGGTTCGATTACATCCATAGGCATGAAGTATTTGCATTTTCTCACTCTGGTAATGAAACATAGAGCCTTATTAAACTTCGGCACTCAAAAGGAAGTGTCTTAACACTAAGTTCCCTCTGGCTATCCTTCTATATACGGGTTAAAAAAAATGGAAATGGAATTCATAACCATTTTCTTATAAAAATTAAGATAAATTTGTGTGACAAGAATCAATTGACAAGTAAGTACTTCGATAAGTATCTAGTGACCGAGTGACTGACAGACAACGCGCAGACGGCACTACTGGACTTTTTTTAGCTTCACACAGTTTTTATCCCGCACTTAGATGGGTAGAAAGCGGGAACTATAACTAAGAATAAGATTATAATTATAAGATTTTCTCGCTCTGATTACTCAAAGAAGCAAAGCGTGGCGTTGAGTTCCGCCACTCAACATGAATACGCAATGCCTCCTCCAAAGTTAGGAACGGACGTGTCTTAATGAGAACGGAGTGTTCTAACACTACATTCCAGATTTCTTCTGCCTACCCGGCTATGTCTCGGATGCAGGGTGATGCTAAAAAAACTATATAGAATTTACGTTGTAAAATAAAATCTTCTAGCATATTAGCGTAAAACTGACAATGATGTTTGTTCGAATTGAAAGAACCTTTTGTATATAGGATGGTCCATTTCTCGAGGAGGGTCATAGGCTATATTACATCACCCCAATATTTTTGATGTAACCCACTGCCATGCCGGCTCCGTGCGGTCAGAGTGACCTCCCGCTCTGAGGAGTGCGGACGTGCCGTGACTTGTATTTCGCTACTACTCTATTAGATATTCCGTTCATTATTAAATTATTTATATATTATCAAATTGTTATCAAACATTCGCATTGCTTTACTGTTGATTCGATTTAAGCTTCTAGCTTTTTACAGCCTTAAACAAATTTTATATAAAAATATGTAAAAATTTGATTTTTTTTAACTATATAGCTTTTCATTTCTTCTTAAATAACTCATCTACCATTCAACGCTTTAACTCATCTCCATTTTAAGGTCATTTGCAATTAGTAAGAATTATTTACATTTTCTTGGTTTGGCAAGAAAATAAAGTGCGGCGTTAAATTTCGCAAGTGCAATGTCTCCAGATAAAGAAATAAAGAGTTCGATAAAAACTGGGGAATTGAAGTGTCTTAATGGGAACGGTAACGGAGAGTATTAGATACCCGGTTTTACTCTGCCTTACTTGCTATGTGCGGAATAAAGCGTGAAGCAAATAAATAAGTAGTTATGCCGCTTTTATTTAACATTCGTTTAAAAAAATATATTAAAATGTAAAAAAAATTAGGAGAAATTTTTTTAGACTAGGTACATACTTTATAGTCCACAGGTCATATATACTCAAATACATTAAATACATGAAATTGTAGCCCACTGTCTTAAACAATTCAGCAGCTTCACAGGAGGTTACGTTGAGAGAACCTAGTGTCAAGACCCTCCGTCTCCCACTTTCGTCTTAATTTTCGAGACATTGCCTGTTGTTTGATGGAACTCAAAGTCGCATTTTATCTTGATATCAGAGAAAGAAAATAAAAATAATTTATTAACCCGAGTGGATGTCGAACCTACAACCATCGGACTAGCAGTCATACGCTGTCACACTGCCACATGAAGGCCTCTTTCTGTCACCTGCTAAATAGAATCGTAAATTATTCCCCCTTGATTCCTAGTATGTATGTATCATGATTAAGACGTTATCCAGATAGCAGATATCAGAAAGATCCAGATATTTATCGAAAGCTATAATTTATTTTACTAGCAGCTTCATGCTGTATCCCGTTTAAAGCAGGGTAGGCAGGAGGAACCTAGTGTCAAGACACTTTGTTCTCTACGCAATTAACGAAACCTTACTTGCTACTTGAAACACAACGCTTTGCTTGTTTCCAGGACGGTGAAATAACATAATCCTGTTCTCCAGTGGGAATCGAACTCACACGAGTTTGGGAAAAAAATGTCTTAACACTAAATTCACTCTGCTTACTCTACTATATGAGGGTTGTATCCCGCGTGAAACTAAAGATATAGATTTTTTTAAATAATAATAATATTTTTATTTATTTTGTCTTCAAGCAACCCTGCCAAGTGTCAGTGACGCACACAGGCGCACCCAGACGCACGCACACACGCACAGCGGGGCGTCGTGACACACATACACATGCAGAGAGAAACTTTTGACATTATACATCGCGGTGTGGACGGAAAATGTTTTAGTTTTCTGTTTATTTGCGAGCAACAGATGATAAAATAGTAAAATATAAATAAATTAAGAGTTATTTTGTTTTGTTTCTTGTATTTCTTGAATTTGTAAAGAATTCAACGGGAGGAAACCGGACATATACTGCGTATGTTGTAACAGTGTTTCTTGTACAATACAACGCTAATAATTAAAAAAGATCGTACAAATCGTCTTGTAATTAATAGTTTCATATAAATTATAGCTGTACTGCCGTAGATAATAAGCTTACTTAATAATTAAAAACTCATTTTTAAAACTAAATCAAATTTAAAACAGTGAAAAATAGAGTCAAAAAAGGACTGACGTGGCACATCAGTAAGACGGTTACTCTTCATGTCATGTATCAAAAATCGGTGTCGGTGCATAGGGAACAGTCTACTACTAGTGCACCTGGTTTTCCTTGCCTACACTGGCTACCTATTATTAAAATAAAAAGAAATCTAATACGAATAATTCATCTTATAAATCCAGTAAGAACACACTATATATAAAACCACGCACACACAATCATGTACGTACACGTCTGTCTCACTCAAACAGACACAAGCTCTCACACAGACTTGGCGAGGTCATCGACCGCGGTTTTTGCAAGACGCTGAGATTTCCTCTTTGGAATTAATATAAACTTTAATTATTACAAAATAGAGCTTAAATTCGTTATTTCACCTACAAACGGTAATAAAAACTGTGGCTCTTATTTTACACAACGTAAGGTTGAGATTGGTTAAAGAAAAGTTGAATGTACAATGAACTGATTATAATTTTAATTGATTTTATTCTCTATTTTAATATATCTAAAGTTGTTTTTTCAATGACAAAGCCTAGATGTCAATTGTTAAGGAAGTTCTTTAAGAGACGATTTTTGTTCTATTTTTTTTGTTATTTAAAAAAATAAATCTGGAGAAATTTCTACCTTGAAAATATTTCTGATGGTGTTTTCATATTTGATGCTTTCATTCCACCTTATGGAAAGACATAGCGCCATTGAGTTCCGTAACGTCGTGTCTAAAACTAAATTAAGTATAATATTTAGGTTTAAAACAAAAGCAAGTAGTATATTCGAAACTCGTAGTTTCGCGCCGTATCACGCACATAGCGGGGTACAGAGGGAACCTGGTGTTAAAACACTTCGTTCCTCACGCACCATTTAAGGTTTTTGTTGAGTGGTGTGTTGTTACGAGACGAGGACATGAAAGTATTTTTATTCCCCCGAATGAAAAGCGAACCCACAACCGTCTCATTTGTAAGCCATTATCAAATGCATTATTTATATTTACATATTATGTTTTATAGAAATTGAATTAGCGGAGAATCTTTATGGGGAAGGTCTAATTAATATATATTTTTTTGACAACTGCGGTGGGAGTCAAACCCACGACCAGCAGAGCGACGCGTAAGTATAGTACTCCGTACACTACTGTAGTATTTTGTATTTATTAAAACTTTCTTTACCGTTCGAGATAACTGTGGCTTATAAATAAAACAAATAAATAAAGGCCAACGAGGCGCAATGAGACAGTGTCTGCACCCGACTTCATCTGGTTCCCGCCATATCTTTTACGGGAATACACACCGTATTCCCGTAAAATTCTTGAGAACGGAGTGCCTCAACACTAGGTTCTCTTTGCGTGCCCTGCTTCAAATGTTTATTTGTTTTAATTACACGCGTCCCCTATATAAAGTCCACGGCCATTGGTCGTTACACAGAGTGTCCCAGCCAATCTCTTTCTTCACTTTCACCCTATTGTGACGGTCATCGATTCAATTCCCCCCTTGCTTTATGGGATAACACGACTTTACCGACTTTCTAAAACTGGTATGTGGTATTATTATAAATTATGTTTTTATAACCCGTTTAGGAGTTATGGTACCTACTAACAACAAAAAAAAATAAAAAAAAAATAAAATCTACACCCATATATAAAATTCTTCCGTTACTGAGTAACTGACAGACGCACAGACGAATCTACTGAACTAAAGTTAAAACTTGGCATGTACGTAGGTTAGGGAGTGCAGAGAGAAACAAGACAAAACGGGAATGAGCATTTTGCAGTCCACGAATAGGAAGTCGCTGGCTAGAACTATTTAAAATATATACATGTATTTTCACTATGGTGAAATGGAGTCCGGTGTTAAACTCCGTCAGGCTACAAGCATTTTCCCCTAAATCAATTTAAGAGACTCTCACAGAGAAATGATTTTATTTTCGTTTCATGTAAAAATTGCTGGAGTCTGCATACAATGGAAAAAGCTATGGTCCAATTTTTATTTTGGTTTTTCAATTATGTAAATATTTTAAAATTGTCTTACTTTTTCAAAATAGTTTTTACTACAAGTTTACGGAGTGACTTGATACTGACCTCTATTCACGTACCTAAAATATATAAAAAATAGTATAGTATATTAACTTAGGGTACTTTTAAGCAATGTTAAATACAATATTTAAATGTATGTATCATACAAGCTTATATTCCCTATCGTATTTATACTTTACAATATTTTTTGTCCTAAAAATAATACCTTTATTTTGATTTAAGTTTTTTTTAAAATAATATCAAATTATACCTTTAGAAAAAAATAGTGACGTAACACTCCGTCGCCCATTTTATCATTATTGTAAGTCACTACATAAAAAAATTAAAAAGATTTTTCATTTAAAGTTAGGCCTTAAGATCGTTGATGTCTTTTGCTAGTTAAATAAAATACCGGTGTAATTGTAACTTAACCCAAGGTTGTAAGTACCACTGACTATAGAGACATTATGTGTTGTACGGCGTAACTTAACGCTTGTTTTCTAATACCACAGTGCAGAAATGCAAAATTAATTCCTCCAGTGGAATTCGAACCCACAATCATCGCGTTTAAAATACATCTTTCCCACACGATGGGCTCAAAAATAAAAAACCAATCGTCCAGACAAAGATTTATTTATAATTTTAAGCATGTTTCAATTTTTATCATTATTAAAGTGTTATTCTACTTAGGAAAGAAAAATACTATAAAGAGTATTTCGATTTACCTAATACACTAATCAATGAGAACGCGGCGTTAAGTTCCGCCTAATAACAAGCTTAATATCTTAAATATAGAACGGAGTGTCTCAAGCACAGCTTAGGCATGTAAAAGTTGAAGCTATAATATAATATAATGATTTATCACTGTATGTGTGTGGTTGTGTGGTGTGTGGTGGTGTGTGGTGGTGTGCGTGAGCTTGCCGGGCCGGTCCGGCTACTGTGTTACGCGGCTCGTTCCCATTGCATCTTTATTTTAACCTAACGCCATATTTTTTTAAAAATTTACGCTGGTTTTAAATAAAAAAACATCGATTTTAGACTATTGAATTTCAGGCGTAATTTAGATCTATTTACTATCTTAGATGTTAAACTGAGTAGTGAGAATAAGTGTGAGCTAGATTTTTTGTTATAATTATGACAGTTATATTATCCATAAAATTTTCTGTTTCGTGTAATGGAAATGTATGGACAAAGAAATAATAATAATAAAAAATATAACACACATACCTACTTTCCACCGAATTCTAGAGACCACAACACCACCAGGAATTGAGTGTTGAGTGGCGAAACTCAATTCCGCGCTTTGTCTCGAAATCGGAGCGAAGAAATGAAAATATAAATTTAAATAAACATTTCATTTGCGCGAGCCACAACTGGCCTCAAGTTAATAATGACTATTGTATAAATGACTTATTATTTATAAAGTTAATTTTATTATTTTCTTAATCTAATTATAATAAACTCATTGTTCTAACCATTTTGAATTATATAAACAAAAATAAATATATATTACAGAACGAATATATTGACAAATTGTCAACGTGATAATTAAGAAAATATAAAAAAATATATATAATAGGCTAAAGAATAGCTTACCTTAAAAATATGCTGTATTTTTTGCAATTGCAATATCGTTGAAAAAATCTGAAAAAAAAAAAATATTTATAACAAATGCGAATTATAAAAATATTGTTCTAAGCTAAAAGAACAGGAAGTCAGTCAGTCGACGCTTGTAATCGAATGTAGTTGAGATTTGTATAAATATACGCCATGTTTTTGAGTCCAATGTTACTATTATTTTTTTTAACTTCACACCGTACCAAAGTGCACCGTGCAAGTGCTACTTACTACCAAGGAGAGGGGAGTTCCAGACGTTGATGAGAGAACCCAACGCCTTGCTCTGTCCTTCCAGAGCGAGCCAATAAAAATTATTCACTCCTCCGAGTGGGGATTGAACCCACAACCACATACTGAGACGATATCCTTCTTTCCTTTCAATCATAAAATATATGATAAGGTGTTCTAATTGTAACAAAAACAGAGAGAAGAATTACTTAGCACTCTCTCATTTATACATAAAGAATAAAAAATATAACTAAAGCAGAGGGAGAACCTAAAATAATAATATATTATAATAAAAAATATCTATAACGAAACAACACAAATTGAAGTAAAAAACAGCAACGTCAAAAGATCGTCCACACAATCGCTTATACAGATCGACGGCAATGGAAACGCGCCGCGGTTCACGAGGCAATGACACGGTCGCGGGTTTGACTCCCGACGAGACAAGTTGAGATCTTACCTCGTGTATAGATACTATATATAGTGCTTATGCAGATGTATAATTATGTATATTAGAGAACCAATTGACGCGCACCGGCCGCGTTGCCATGGAAACGGGTATGTCACTTTATATTGTATGAGGTCGTCGTGGCGCAGGGGCAAAAAATAATAATAATAATAATAATAATAATACTTTATTCAAGTGACCAGTGACAAAAGCGTGACTGTAACTCGACGTTTGTGGGTTCGATCTTCACTCGGGAGAATGAATTATTATTTATTAATATTTTCATTTCCTTGCTCTGGCACCAAGGCCAAAAGTCACTCAACCCGCTCACTCTCGCTCACGCTGTATCCCGCTCTTACAAAGCAGTATAGGCAGAGGAAACCTATTTATACAGTATATTATACGACGTTAGTCTTTTCAATGTACCCACCTCCAGTGGTAGGTGTCGGTCGGTCAGAGGTCGAGCGCTGTCAGTGTCAAATGTAGTACAAAACTGTTCAATAAGTAAAAGTAAATTATTCATAAAGCAAGTTGTAACATGAGTTTACTAAAGTAGACTCAAGGCCACTTGATTTTTAATGCTATCTGCTGCACCCAGGCATATTGAATTAGCTGTAAAATCGTATTAAATAGATACAAGTAACAAGACTATATATATGTACTTATTTATTTTTAACTTCACGTTGTATCTCCCATATAACAAGGTGGGTAGACGGAACCTGGGAACCAAATGTTAAGACACTCTCACAATGCCTAACCTACATAATGTCAAATTTCCAAGTCCAATAGTAAGTCCCTTGTCTGCTTGTCACTCAGAAACAGATTTTTTTTTGTTTCCCTCTTTCTGTCTTGCTATTCAAGAAAAATGGGGGATTGTTATTATTCGGTACCTATAGTGAACTTTCACATTAACTATGAGATACTATAGTGAGATAGTATATTCATTTAGGCATGACACAAAATGTAAACAAAAAAATACTGTTTCTAAAACTTTTTTTATTTCTATTTCATTTAGTCCAGGTTAATCACGTTTTAAAATATGATTAATGCAATATTACAAAAATAAAATAATCGGAAACTAATTTTATACTAAACAAAAAAAACCGTTTGTGCCGTGTGATCCCGGCCTAGAATAGGATTATCCTGGCACTGGTGGTGTCGTAAGAGGCGACTAAAGTACGTGTGGTAGAGTCACGTCGCCAGCAATGGCAACACGCATGGGCAGACTCGACCGGATCATTACCACCCCTGGCATTTAAAACCGGCGTGAAGTAGTGGCTTTATGCCACTGCGTTTCGCATCAGGTAATGCCGGGCTCCAGCGCCCAACCAACCTTAAAGACCGGCAACGCACCTGTAACTCCTCTGGAGTTGCACGGGGTCGTGGGTGGCGGTAGTCAGTTACCATCAGGTGACCCGAACGCTCGTTTGCCGTGTCTCTTCCATAAAAAAAAGAAAAAAAGAAAAAAAGACTGAATAAAAACAACAAAAGTAGCAACGGAATCACATTGTACAACTATTTACAAAACTAGCAGCGTATCAGTTTTATAATATAACTCCATCAATTGTGATCTATAAAATTATTCTTTTTTTTTCATTTGTTTACCTTTTATCTCATAGCTCCGTGAATAGGGTATAGAAATATTGAAGTCGTCGTGACGCAGGGGCACAAGCTTATCTGTAAACGCGACAGATTGTGGATTTGATTACCATTTAAGGAAATGAAATATTTCATATTTTCATTTTATTGATCTGGTGTCGAGGCAAAGAGCGGTGTTGATTACCGCCGCTCAACATGCAATGCCTTCAGAATTTGTCTGAAAATGGAGAACGGAGTGCCTTAACACTAAGTTCCATCTGCCTACCCGCAACACTCAGGATACAGTGTGAAGCTGAAAAAATATTTCGAGGCATCGTGGCGCAGGGACACAAGCGTGTTAACACGACGGTCCTAGGTTCGAATCCCCCCCAAGGGAATGAAATGTTTAATATTTTCATTTTCTCGCTCTGGTAACGAGACAAAAGCGTGGTGTTGAGTTCTGCCATTCAACACGAAATGTGTCAAGAATTTGGCTGAAAGTGAGGAACGTAAATGTCTAATTCGTGTGATTAACCTGGACTAAATTAAATACCAATAAAAAAATAAACAAAAAAATAGAAATAAAAAAAGGGAAACAAAAAAGAACTGTTTCTGAGTGACAAGCAGACAAGGCACTTATTATTGGACTTGGGAATTTGACATTAGGTAGGTTAGGCAGTGTTAAAAATGTGTTAATGGGAACGGAGTGTCTTAAGACTAGGTTCCCAGGCTCCCAGTGTCTACCGTGCTAAAAAAACATTAAAACATTTGTATATTCGGGATTTGTATATAACGGGACTACGTGTTGGACCTGTGTCTCCACGCAAGCCTTCCAAAGGACTGGGTTCTTTTGAATCCGAGAACTATGAACGAGAAACATAATAATAATAAAAAAATTGCTTACAATGACTGTGACAGTCATAATAGTATTACATTAAATGTTTTCAAGCTATTTAAAATAAGAAATATACAAACACACATTCTGCTTTATGCGCGATGCAGCTTGGAGTTAAAAAAGACAAATATTTAAAAAAATATTAAAGTCATTTTATAAATCAAATTTATATAGTAATAATATCAATGCGTCATTTTAATTATTTTAAGTAACTAATAAGTCGTTAATGGCGCTACTTGTTAATAGATGGCGCTAGTTGTACATAGAAGGTCTAGAATTTTGGTGCTTGGATTAAATGTAAGAATACGTTGAATTATTGCTTTTAAATGTAAATATATGTAAAATAAAAATTACAAAAATATTTAGAAAAGATTATAATTTTTGTTTTAGGTTTAGTATAAGCCGTGTTTAGTATGGTGAAATTAGTAAAGTTGCTTGTGATATTAAAAACTAAACAATAAGTTTAATTTTATATAAAATAAAAATAAAAACATTGAGATAGTATGTAGTATTTGAAATATTTTCTTTACAATACAGCCTACATGTTTTATCGAGATTTATTAAAAAAAGACAAAATTGCTGATATAAAATTTAGATAGTATATACTGTAAGTACCTATTGACCTACCTCAATACATCCTCAGTTGAGACTGTACATATGTACATACTATATTTAACATGTACGTATTTGTATATAAATAATATTATATATAGATATGTTATATAAATAATTATTATTTCATTGTGTCATAGCATAATTAGAACAGGTTCAAATTCCATTTAGGAAAGGTTAACTATAAGTTTATTTAAAGTGATTTTAAAAGAAAGAGACCTTTTTTAACTTTCCTAACGTTTGGTTGTGATTTAACATATTTTTTAATTAGGTAAATTTTATTTTGATAATATATTTCTTAATATTTTGTAGTATTGAGTTACTTCAATCAACACATTTTTTTAATAAGCAGAAGACGAGAACTAAGGGATTATTTACTATAATAACTCCGGTCCTATAAAATATATATGGTGTGTTTATCTGTGTGTTACATAACACATAGATAGCCACTCAGTGTAAAAATTACGTATTTCCATTTTTAGAAATCTTGTAAGAAACAAACTTTTTATTTATAACTTTTTACAAAACAGTGCAATTATGTCATCGTTGTACCAAATAAGAGATATATAAAAAATGGTCTTGAAACTTTTTTATAAACGAATATAAGTTCTAGTTTAAAAAAAAACATATGATTTATTATATAAGAAAGTAAAGTATATATAATATGTAGATAATACAAATGTGTAAAACGTATGTGTAGCCTTTTTTACTCTTTCAAGACAGAGTGATTCAGTTCACATAAAGATATTTAACAGAAAATAACCAGATACAAAAAAATATTTTATTAAAGTATATAAGTAGTTTGTTGACTTCTATTTATAATATTATGTCGTAATATAGTATATTAGAAAAAAGTAACATGCACTGACATGTCAATGTCTAGACAAATCAAGTAGTGTGAGACTTCCGGTTAAACCGGAAGTGGTTCTTATGATATTAAATAATACAGTTTCATAATCACCTACAAATTATATATTTTAGCTTATAGCTTATAACTGTAGGCAGAGGGAACTTAGTAGTAAGACACAGTTTTCCACTTGTTTTAAAGATTTTGTGTGTTGTGTGGCGGAAATTAAATTATTAATATATTATAACTCCCCTGAGCGGGGATCGAATCTACTAACATCGCGTTTACAGTTTCATGCCAGTGTCTGATCTAGCAAAAAAAAAATTGAAATTGTGGATGACATATTGCTATTGTTATTTTATATTAAATTATTAATTTATAACTTTACATACATACAAAAAACAGAAATAGATAAAGAGTTCTAATAATAACGACATTTATATATAATATAAATATATATAATATATAGATCAATATGTCACATATTGATCTTTTCATTTATATAATAATATTAAATAATAATTAATAAAATATATATAATATTATATATTAATGTATTTATGAAGTTAATTTTAAATAAAAATTGTTTTTATATTCTTTTATTTATGTTGTTTGAACTGTTTGATTAATATTTAATCATTAAAATGTATACCATTTAAGATTAGTAAGCAAATGTAAAATTAAAAACTTATTGTTTTATTTGAGGTTAAAGATATTTTCCTTTTTTATATATCTAATAATAAATGAAAAATAAATACATTTTCAAAATTTCGACATTTTAATTTCTGTTAAATAAAAGATTCTATTTCTTGTAATTTAATGAATAGATATGTATAAATAATTAAAATAGATATACATATAAATAATTATGGTTATATTAAAAAATGAGTAAAAAAATACTATGCATATATTTCTTATTTTTTTTAAATTAATGTTATACGCCATAGACTTTGGTCGTCCCTACCTTTTTTTTGTGATTTTTCTTTTCTTTCATGCTCTATTTTAGGTCTTGCTCTAGTAAGGTTATATTTAATGCTCTGCTTAATTTTCAAGTTTTTTTTGTTTACGCTGTATCCTGTACATAGGTCGGCAGGCAGAGGGAACCTGGGAACATAGTGGTAAATTACTCCGTTCTCATGAAGACACTTCCGTTTCCCACTTTCCGCCGAATTCAGAAAGCATAGTGATTGGCGGAACTCAACGCTTTGATTTACAAGATGATGTAGTAAACGAAACTATAGTTAAAAAAATTACCTCTTAATTTACACATATTGACTAGTTCTATGAGAGATTTCTTAATTTTTTTTACTATGATTTATTGAAATTTCTTTCTTAATCGAAATTTTTTTTTAAATATTTTTTCTATTGCAAATAACTTTTTGTACCCTATTTGTATCAACAAATTAGTATTTAAACAGATTTAGTATTAAGTAAAAATATACTTTAATATGTCAAAGAGCTGTCACGCCTTTTCCTATATTCGAGAATCCAGAACAGTCTTAAAACGTAAAAAAATCCACGTGACTCTTAATTGAAGTATAAAATAACCTACATTATGCATTTGTCTTAGAGTTTTGTCTTCATTTTGTGATATTTTTCCATTAAATTTTGCTAAATTCCATAATTTTATTTCAAACAACCTGAACAAATTCACATATGACTGAAAACTGTTATTAAACACTGTATTTTCTTATAATTTATATAAAATACATACAAAATAAGAAAAATAACTGAAAATTATCACTTACCACTGAATTTTACACGAAAAGTACCAAAAAAACGTCGTTTCACACAAAAAGAAAGTACAAGAAAGAGAGATGCGCGAGCGAGACGGCTGTCTGTTTCAGCGTTCAGCCTCGGATTGAAGAGTTCATTGCACCTCCTTACGTGGGCGCGGGCGGCGTCTTGCTGCCTCGCTCGCACTCACTAAAACGTGGGCGGAGTGAGCGAGACGGCGAACGGTCCACTTTTTGTGGAACTTGAATTTCGATCAATATAGCGCGACGCACGCTCTTGGTACTTGAGCGTATTTTCGTTTGATTTTTACTTTGATTTCGATTTCAAAATTTCTATACTTCACTATGATATCTAAAGAATTACATTTTGTATAGATTATGATGTGGTTTTGAGTAAACATATATATTTTTATAACGGTAATGGCGTCGGTGAGAATTAATGTTGCATTTTTGGGTCATTGGGTTAGCACTGACCGAGTGTTTTTGGAAACTTGATACTGGTCGATTTTTTTATATAATATTTTTTATTGCTTCTTTAAATTTACCAAAAATATGTTACACATAGTTTTTAATTAAATATTGTAATAATAATTAGGTTTCACATTTTTATATGAAAGTAAATGGAAATAAGAAAAATCACTTGTACATGAATGTTAATTGAGTTATCTTCACGTACAATTATGCGCAAACAACGTTCGAGCATGTAAAGTATGCAGCCGCGTCCTGCGCTAGCTGCGCGCGAGGCTTTGCTTGGCAACAGCCACTCTATTTATGGATACTTATTTATTGCATTGAATCATTCAATTAGAGGTCTAGACTACATGGTTGGTCACAAAGAATTACTTTTAAGACAGTAACGTCCTTATCACCAGCAATTAAGAGCTACTAGTGTGAAACGCGGCAAAGACGCACCGTACATGACGGGAGCTCAAACGTAACTGGCTTAAATATGGTAATGGCTTACGATAAGCTTTTTGCTTTAGGCGTTTCTCAGTACTGGCAACATTCTTCGCAGAATAAAGGAAATCCTTACCTTTGATGAAAACTAAACGCTTTTCTTATATTAAAATGCATTTATGTTCCACATTACCGCCCTCACTGTAATGTTAATTAGTGAATGAATAATAAGCAGTCTGTCTGTGTGTGTCATTCAATTATCTTGTAAAAGTGAGATTTAGCGTTGCATAAATCAAGCTTGGAATATGATGATGGGATTTGATTCTCAACCGTTCTTATTCTTAACAGTCAGTGGATCAAAAGCTCTGATGCATGGTAACAGGTATTTTTAAATATGGTCAAGGTTGAGCCATTGTTCGCGATACCAACGACTGAGACAGGGGCGATTTTAAATGCCAAGTACATATACATTTATTGTGCAAGTAATAAAATTTTGTCTCATTGACTTACGAATGTTGGAACTGTACTTGGTATGTTTTGTAGATTTTATTTCATATTTTATTTGCGTCCTCATAAAGTATGACGTTTATGAAACGGCTGTTAAACGGCATTTTATACTCAGTATTGTAAAATATGTTAACTTCGATTATCATTTTATGTTGAGAACAAACGAGTCCAAAAAAGAATAAATATTCGTATACAAATATCGATAATTATTTATATTAACTTGCATTTCTTTTCGTGCAATGAAAAAACTATAACAGTGTATGTCATCATGTTTCTTTTCCTACATACAGAAAAAACAGGAATAAATTTAAATTATCGTTTTTATGGTTCTACAGATTACTTATATTTATTTATTTTAAGCTGTATGTGATAAGAAGACTTGAACTGCGTCATTATATTGATGCTTTATTTATTTAAAACTAAAAGAAAAAAGTTAATTATGAAAGAGTTAAGTAGTACCTTAGTGTTCTATAAAATAAAATATATGTTTATATTTCAAATATTTTTTACAAAAAATAGTTATTATTTATTGCTAATAAATACTAAATCTTTTTTTTTAAACGAAATGTAACTATGAGTATAGTTACAGACTAAAATTTACTTCTGAAAGTATTACTTTACAAAAAAGTTTTATGATGTTTTTCTTCCATTTCAAGTTTTTTTGATATTATTATATAATACAAGCTCTCAATAAATCATTCAAACCTTAGCTCACAAGCAATAACCAAAAATCCAATGTCACACAAAACGATCATATAAAAAATTAAAACAAAGTATCAAAATCATCCAACATGTCACCGAGTGGGCGGGGGGCGGGTCGTTAGAGCGGGACAGCTATAGTCTATCAGCTCTAACGTCAATATAACGGTGCGCAGGCGCAGGTCAGACTTGTCTTGAAAACTTTTTTAATTTGATTTTGAACTAAATTACACGGTTTTTGGTATAACGAAGTTACGTAATGCTACCGTTTTTATATTTATATTGTCTTGTTTCACTCTCTATCCCGCATATAACGGGGTAGCTTGGGAACGTAGAGTTAAGACACTCCGTTCAACTCAACGCCGCGTTTCTTCCAGTTTGAAGAAATGACATTAGATGTACCTATATACGATAAAACCGAAACTCCGTTCTCCACTTTCCGTCGATTTAAAGACATTGCGTGTTGGGTAACAGTAGGTACTCAACGCCGCGTTTCATCTTACCAGATTGCGGGAAGTAAATTAAATGTCATATAATAAAATAAGAGCATTATGACGCAGTTGTAAAGGGTCTAACTGTTTATTTAAATAGTAGATTCAATTTGCACTGAGAGAAATATTTATAATAAAAATTATTTTTATTTAAATCATCTGGTTAGATAAATTATTTTATGAGGGTTCCCTATTAAACGGGCATTATCTATGAAACACTCAGAAATGATCTTTCATTTGTGTTTCACGGAGTGTCTTAACACTAGATTCATCCTGCCTAAGATGCAATTGTTGTCTTTCTACGTTTTTAATTAAACAATAGATTCAATAATATGAATTTAAAGTTAAATACAAGAATGTGCCAAAAGACTTTAATTTCGTCTCTTGTAATACCCCAAAAAGTGAATGAAGAGTGTGAATGAAAAACGTATTGTTTTTTTTTCTTTCCTTTTTTAGTTCCATGGGAAGACTGTACCTACGGGACCCTAAAAGAGGGAACTAAAAATTTCCGCAAAATAAATAAAAATTAAGTTAAGTACATAACCTGATCATGGTTCACGCTGTATCCCGCATGTAACAAAGTACATAAATATTCCAATTTTCAATATGAGTTGGTAATTTTTATTAATATGAAATAACTTATGACTTGTAGAATTGTATCAAACTTTTCTTTCTTAACACTTTATTTGTACTAAAACTATTTTTATTGCTGATAAATTTATTTAAATTTTTAATTTAAATAATTTCTAAACTCTAAGCCAGCTCTTTTAGTTTCTCACAGACTTTTTGAAATAAAAAAAATATGAATCTTTGATTTTCACAAATAATAATATAAAAATTTTAATAATTTTAAATCTTATGATAGATATGTTCACTATTTGACCATTTCCTGTGAAAGGGTGACAGATATACTGATAACGTGAAAAGATAGCTACTTTTATAATTATAAAGCCAAAGTCAATATAAACAATTATAAAAATAATAATATTATTTTGTTGATATAAAACACACAAATCAAAAAATCTGAAAACTATAGGTACATTTGTGGTTTTCAGATTTTCCTATATCTTAAAGTATAATACCGTTGATTGAGGGTACAATTAAAAAAAAGTATTAAACTGCTAGTTGAAGTGAGGTGAAGGAGATGAAAGGGCTCTGGCTAAACTAAGCTTAAATTTCAGAAAAAACTCGAGACCTTCATTTTTTGTACGGAACCCTCGATGGGCGAGGCCGATTCGCGCTTGTCCGTCTTTTTAAATATACTGTTTATAATATTTTGTTTATCATTTTTAAGATACTTATTTTCAACTAAAAAAAGTGTATTAAATATAAAAAAAATATGCAGTGTTACAATGAAGAAAGCATTTAAAGGAAATTATAAGATTGTTTTTATTTACGAATTTATTTCCTAAATAAAAATATATATTTTACAAATCTTTTACTTGTCTGACTTTTATTCCCGTTATATAAATGTAAAAATATTGTTTTTGCATATAACGTATGTACTATTTATAGCAAAAATAATATTTTTTCGTAAGTTATATACAGAATGATTTTAATTTGAAACGAAATTTAAATGATCTGAAGGGTTCTACTATTCAGGTCCTCGTTTCATCCTCAGATCAGCTCGGTGATACACCACACCACACCACGCCACGTGACAGTATTGTCACGTTAGCGACGCATATTTTATTAAACGACGTTAAATTTTATTACATCATTCAACAGTTGCAGATTGATCTAAAAAAGCGAGTTATTTTTTTTAATAAACAAAATTAGAACACAAATGCTAATAATAGCTTTAAGTATTAGCAAAATTTTTATTCAAAAATTCATTTTATTTTACAGATATTTTTTGCTTTGGACTCAGTAGTATTGTGACGTCATCGTTACTGCAGCGGTTGGATGACGTCATAGTCTAGAAACGCAGTACAATGTTATAATATTTTAGAGTATCTATTTTATATTTTTTTTTATTTCACGCTGTATCTCATATATAGCAGCGTAGGCAGAAGGAACCTAGTCTTAAGGAACTACTATTAAATTTTCAAATTTTCGAGACATATGTGTAAAGAAGCGGAACTCAACGCCGTGCTTTGTGTTTTTACCAGAGTAACAAAATGAAAATAACTCATATTTCTGAGTAAATCTTTTCAATCAATATATATATATATAGATTGCAAATCTCTTATATATTAATGAAATTCATAATAAATGACATATACTCTACCAATGGCCTTGAAAGTATAACTCACCAAATAAACTATTTTTTTATTGTATAAAAAAATAAGCCACTGTAAAAAAATATTCATCGAAAATTTTATTTTAATCGCTAAGTGCCATAAAATGCATTTAAATTTTAATTTTTTTCCAAAGCTACTGTGACGGCACTGTTTACAAGGCCGTATGACGTCATGTCATGGCTGTCGCTGTCAGAATTAATATGAATTTTAATAGAATTGAAATATTTTCTGATTGATTATTATTACTCAGTTTGATTTTTTTCCCTACAGAGTAAGATATCCAATTGAATAAATAGATCAGGTTCACACAACCTAACATTAATAACTATAAATGAGCAGAAACTAGAAAATATAATAATAAAGAGCTGTAACATTAAAGTTATGTCATTTATTTGGTGCAACAATTACATATTTATTTTATGAAAAAAGTTAAGCATGTTAGTGTGAATGTGACCTTTGATTGTGTCTCATGCTATGTCTCGTACAGTGCCGATGCGTCGTGTTGCTTGGCGGAATACAACGCCGTGCTTTCCCTCATCAGAGCGAGGCAATGAAGATATTAAAATAATAATTTTTCCAGATGAGTATTTAACTCGCAATCATCACGTTTATTATCGTACGCTTGTTCCCTAAGCCACGACAGCCTCGATTCAATATGATAAGATGTAAGTTCAATTTTTTTTTAACTTCACACTTAATCTTGAATGTAGCTGGGTAGGCAGAGAGATCTTTGTGCTAAGCACTCTGTTCCCCACACACACCCTGAATAGGAGACGTTGCGTGTTGAGTGGCGTAACATAACGCTTCGGCTTGTCATAATATAAAGTGGAAACTAAAATATTTCATTCACAAGAACAGATTTAAGAAACAAAAGTTAATGGTAAAAGAGGCAAGTGAAAACCTCGATTGACCTTTGAGAACCCAGTATCATTGATGCTGGAGGAAGGACACGTGAAGCATGAGGACATCCTCCGGGGAATGTATGAAGAGGGTAACGACAGGACGAGACGAAAGAGTATGGAAAGACCGAAGCATTGGGCTCTCCTATCTTCCTATCTACCTCGCTAAAAATAACGCGTAAAGCCAAAAACAAAACACCAAAATAATTATGGAACTTACAACCACCATGATCACCGTCCACTAGTGCACTGTGCCACGGCGGCCTCGTTTCTAAATTCACGTTTTTTTATAACAAAACTGCTTTACCAAGGATCATTGCACTCTTACAACATTAAAGGTCCTTGAACCGATGCTTTTTATGTTTTTTGGAAGCATAATTTTTATTTCAACCCGTTACCTGCAGTTAAGGAGTTAGGGCACGGTCGTTTTATTGTAAGTCTGCGAGATCTGTTTTATATGTACCTACTCGTACACGTATCTATACTAATGGTCGCCCGCATCTTCGTTTGCGTGGATTTTAAACGTAAAATGGAAAATCCCGTTTTTTCCCGCTCCTGTAGGAATTACTGTCTCTAACCGACCTACATGGAAAGAAATAGAATTAATTATTAAATAAATAATATTATAAACACAATTACACCAACTAACACGATACTATCACTGTGTCAGGGTAGGACTCGCGTTAGGTCATAAGCAATCTTAGAAACGTGTCTATGATCTTGTGCAGATTAACTATAAACGCCAATTTTAAAAATAAAAACGTTAAAAATCTGACAAGTTCTAACTTTCTAAGACCAGTATTTTAGTTTGTATGTTGTCTGTCAGTAAACGATGATTTATATACATATGTTCCCAGTACGTAGTATGTGGCTAAGGTCGCGCGGACAGGAAGAACTCCTATCCCATCCTAAATCCCAATATTTCATAATAACAACTTTCATTCTAACAAACTCTTTGTTCAAGTACCATTAAAAGTCCATTTCCCACAAATTATGATAAGATATCATATCTGTTATCAATTTAATTTCCGAAAGTAGACGCTATCTGTAGTGTTCATAAAATGTTATTGCTAGTGTTGTAGTTATGATGTACAACACTAGTGATGAAATACTTTTAATAGATTTGAGGTATTTTGTAAAAAAGGAGCTACCTAGTGTTACGACCTTAAGACAATCTGCTCCCCACGCACCGCCCAATATCCCAGACGTCGCGTGTTGGGTGGCAGAACTTAAGATCGCGCCCCGCCTACCCTGTCTTTTGCGGGATACAGCGGGAAGCTAAAAACGATGTTACTATAAATTGATAATAATAATCTTCAAATAACTTGCACCCGAACATCCAATCCGAACTAAGAGAGGCCTGGACCAGCTCCTTTATGTTCAGTAGTCACTTGATAACCTATCCTAGGTACATACTTCGTTTGTTTTTAGCTTTACGCTGTTTACCGCACACAGCAGGACAGGCAGTGCGAACCTGGGAACAAGTTGAGGTTCTGTTTCCATTAAGGCATTTCTTTTCTCCAATTTCCATCGTATTCTAGAGTCTAGAGGCAAGTTCTAGAGGCATTGTTTGGTTAGTTGCGGAACTCAACGCCTCGATTTGCCTTGTTACCAGATAAAGTAATATTTTTTTTTTATTTCCTCGAGTAGAGATCGAACCCACAACCTGTCGCGTTTACAGTCAAACATTTGTGCCCCTACGCCACGATAGGCCTGTTATGTCAGAAGGAAATATACATAAACAGTTTTTTTTTAATTCAGTGAAATCAGAACAGCCAACATTACTGTTTAGGTTATAAAAATACTTATTTTTCTTGTGCAATCTTAAATTTCTTTTTAAATAAGAGGTTTTGATCTGTTATATTGTATTTATTGTAACCTGTTTTAAATTTTTTTGAGTGCAATAAAAATAAAATATTTTGTTAAATAAACCAAAAAAAAGCGTTGGCGTTTAAACGCAACGGTCTTAAGTTCGATTCCTAATATGGCGTGAGTTTTTTTCATTTCCTTGCTTTCAATATGTCTCAAAAATAAAGTGTTGCGTGAAGAACGGATGGACGTCTTAGTAGATAGAGAACGAGATTGAGAACGGTGGATACTATCATCCACCGTTCCATTAGAAATAGAGCGATAGATTTCCTCTGCTCGCTCTGCTACAGTCAAAATATACCGTGAAGTTAAAAAAAGTGGAAACGTGAGTCGTGCTCGCGCACCGAAGATTCCGTATAAAAGTTAGAGGTCTCGAGCTTTATCAGAAATCCAAACTGAGCTTAGCCAAAACCCTTTCATCTGATAACTCTCTTGAACTAGCAGCTTTGGTATCAAATTTTGACCCCCTTTAAAGCCTATTATTTTTTAAGACGTAACCACAAGTGAACAGTTTTTAGATATTTTTCCTGAACTAGTACTATCTGTAGATGCTAGCACCCTATTAATTTTGATTCCATTTATAGTGTCGAAATTGTAGGCGTTTTTTACGATTTCGTTTCCGTTTTGTTTTTAAGTAAGTGTACCAATATGTTTTCCTTTTCAGGAAATCATGGGGCCGTAGATCTGAGTATATAGTTTGAATTTCAACTCGATATATCCAAGCGTTCTGAAGATAAACACTCTTGACAGACAGAGAGACAGAGAGATCAGACAAAGTGATCTTATAAGGGTTCCTTTTTCCGAAAAAGATACGGAACCCAAAAAACTGTGAAACTATTTACAAAGTTCCTTATTGTGATTTATTTATAAGAACAGATATAATAAGATATCACGAATTTATCTTTTAACTAATGATATGGAATGTTGTAGTCCAATATACTGACATACATTCAACTATGCAGCGCACGCGCTTAAAGCAATTCGTTGGCGTTCATTGTTATTGTTATACTATTATTAAACGTTAGCTAAGAATAACATCATAATGTTATATAGCATATATACTTCTGATGAATGTAGCTTTCGTACAAAACAAAAAAAGTGAATCGGACCAGTAGTTCCAGAGATCTTAGCGTTTAAGCAAACAAACAAACTCTTGCGCTTTATTATAATAGTATAGATTTAAATTTTTTCTTTATTTACATATAAATTATATATTTTGAACTTACCTTTTTACGTCATAATTTTCTTGCTATATGTTTTTAATGAATATCTGAAAATAAGAAAAATACATTTTAATATTTTGTGCTCTAGATGTAAATATACGAAATAGTTCCTTAACAAGTTGTAATTTTTTAACACACTTCCGTCAGTTTGTAACTATGTAATGAAATCCAAGGAACTTAATTTGACAGTCATGTATACGTAGCTTAGGTGACAATACAGTAATATGTTGTCACCGTGCTGGTGGGAGGATGGAGCCAGGACCTGGATGAGGAACTCTTCAGAGGTTACTAATAAGCCAATCGAGTGTATAAAACTTATAGCACAATCTCTAGTACTCCTCGCAATTGGTCAATAAGCGATTTTCAGGTTTTCTTAAACCATTTCTTTATAAAATTTTTAGAAATCATATAAAGGGCTTAATGGTAAGAGGGCTAAGACGGTTTCCAAGAGGCGCGACTTCAAATCCCACAAGGTCAAAATTTTAAATATTTTCTAAAAAGTATTTTTCTCCGTTATGCTTGGAATAATATTTTTTACTTTTATTTACGTGGAAATGTTACTTACACAGAGTTAACCGAGCTGACCGAGGATAGGAGAGAATATTTTATATTAACATTTTTATTTGGTGATCGTTATGATGCATACGCTATGATGGTTGTGGATTTGATTCACTCCAGTGTATTCTATTTTTAGTCTCTCGTCGTATCCTCACTGCCTTGGTAGCCAGGCGGGATGCTACGGTCTCAGCATACCTCTCTCACATCGTCCACTGTCATCAACCCGCACACCTTCAGCCGCCACTCCTCATGGCGGAGTGGCGGCTGAAGGTGAGGGTCCTCGTGCTTTACGGGACCAGAGCAAGATTATCTAGCTTCTCCCTCTTGAAAATCGAACCTACAACCGTATCGTTTACAGTCACCCTACCACCCCAAAGTCTAACGAAAATAGATACATATGTACATATGTATGTACATATATAAAAACAAAAATAGGCAAAAACACTCCGCCCTGTTCGGAAAAATAAAAAAGGTAACATCTTCCATCTCTCTCTAACATATAGGGCTGTCCCTCTCGCATCGTCTATCCATTTAAACGTTACAACCTATTGGATACAATGTATGTGTTTTTTTTCTATTTTTGTTTAGGGCACCATGTATGGTTGTCGCTTTATGGTATTTTTGTTTTTCGTATTTCAGTTGTCTTTAAGTATTTCAACATACTAAATTATTGTAGATAATTATAATTTTCTAAATATATATCTAAAAGCTGGCGAAGCTGACTGGCAATCAAACACTCAATCGAGATAATGAAATAATTTTATTTCCTCGTTTTGGTTTCAAACAAAGTGCTGAGTTAACTCAGCACTTTGTTTGCTGACTCTGTTTCCCACAACTGAATGTCTCAAATCTGAGTTAAAAGTGAGGAATACTGTCTTAACAATATCTTCAATAATAATTTTAAAAAATATACAGAAATAGAAAAAATCTTAATAAGTTTATAATATTTCTTTTTGAGCAAAATTATATCTTTTGCCTCACAGAACAGTCTCTATAGGACGTTTGTATATATTTTTTTATCTCGCACAAATAATACAGTTTTGTGATAGGTGACAGCCCTAGCAGAGGGAGTTCAGCATTTGATTAATATTAGTTTACCCATACTCTATGTATTGGACCAAATTGATGACTTTCATTTGGTGCAACAATGACGAAATTACGCTTCTTAATAAAACAATTTAAATATGTAAATGTATCTGAAAATACTATTTACAAACTTTGAATTCGTCTTCCGTAATCCTTCTTACTTAAAATTATAAATGTTAACATTTGTGAGAACGGATGTTTGTTCCACTTTCACGCAAAAACTACTGAACGGATTTAGATGAAACTTTACAGTAATATAGCTTATACATCAGAATAACACATCGGCTGTTATTTGTGTGAAGGTTTTTAATAATTTAGGTATAACACGAAAATAACTTAGTAGTAGTCATTAAAAAATTAAAAATAAAATCCTTTTCACGCTGTATCCCGCACACAGCAGAGTAGGCAGATGGAACCTAGTGTTAATACACTCCGTTCCCCACTTTTCAGCCGAGTTCTGGAGGCATTCAGGACGAGGAGGAGACGTATTTAGTGGCGGAACTCAACGCCGCGCTTTGCCTCGACACCAGAGCAAAGAACTAAAAATATAAATTTAAAGAAATATTTTATTTCTTCGAGTGCGGATCGAACCCAAAACCAGTTGATTTTACAGTCACACTTTGCGCCGCTGTACCACGACTGGCCTCGACCCGGCTAATATGTCATTGTCGCACTAAATTAGTGATATGTCGCTTTGTTCTTGAGGAGAGTTAATACATTTTTTTTAAATATAGAGAGAAAAAAAAACAAAACGGAAAAACATTTTTTAAGACACTTCCGTTCCTGAGGTTTGCTGAATTTTCATTGACATTTTGGCTTGGCCTCGTTACCAGAGCGAGGAAGTGAAAATATTAAATATTTTGTTCCTCTAAGTCAAAATCGAGCGCAACCTAAATCCAAACCTTCTATTTTCTTAATTGTATGAATTTTCTTGTGTCGGCGTTCTATTAAGTCAATATATATAATACATACCAGTCCATCGTGTCAGATGGGTGGCAGTCACTCAACACGATATCTCCAAAATTGAGTGGTGCGTGGGGAACGGAGAATTTTAATATAAGGTTCCCTCTGGCTACCTCTGGAACCTACTAATTAAATATAACAAACCTATTTCATTTAACATAAAAAGATACATAAAATGTGCCTCTACGTGTCAAGTCACGCATTACGTCATAACCACATGCCACGTGACGTCACACGACCTTGCATTGCATTTTGCACGAGTGAAAAAATTTCAAACCCGATTTATTATACGAATCTATATATTAATACAGCGAAGAGAAGCAAAAATTCTGTACCCATTTTTACGAAAATTTTGCGGACGGTGGAGTGTGATATTTAGTACAGTTTTATTGTATATAGAGAAGGTGAAGAATGTTTATATTTTTAGAGTTCTGTACCCCAAAAGGTAAAAACAGAACCCTTATGAGATCACTTACTTTAATATTTCATTGTGTCTATAAATAAGAGCGGCGTTAAGATTCATCATTCAACATGCAATGTCCCGAATTTGAATGGATAGTGGACAATAAAATGTCTTAAGCTGTGGGATCTCCCTGTCTACCCTTCCATAAAGATGGATGTATATGACTAAGTGGCTTCAGACCCTCATGTAGAGCTTAAAGAACAGATTCTATTAATAATAATTATGAAACTGGATCTTACTGGCGGCTTCGACCGCGTGGTTGAATGGAAATAACATCTCGTTGCGTGACATATGACACATTGTACCGCGGGTACATCAAAATGAATAACGTGATGACTATATAACACAAAGATATATTTTTAATTCGAACCAGTAGTTACTGAGATTAGCACGTTCAATTAAACAAATAGTTCAGTAGGATAGCAACACGCCCCCGTGTTGAATGAATTATTTTTATTTCCTGGTTCTTGTAAAAAGATAAAGCGCGGCGTTGTTTTCCATTACTCAAAAGGAAACATCTCAAAGATTAGGCAGTGGAAATGGTGTGAGATCACTAGGTTCCCTCTGCCTACCCACGCCCCTATATGCAGGATACAGCTACAAAAAATAGACTCATATATAATGTCATACCACAAAAATTATACCGAGAAATGGACTAAAATCTTATTTTATAGTTTATATTTAATAAATTATATGAACTCATCACAATATCTGCAAGCCTAATACAAATGAAGCATCTAACGATATCAGACATCGGCTTCGCCCGCTTGAACTACACAATTGTCCTGTTAGCAGAGAAAAGGCGTGAAGCTACTAACTTATCTATATCATTGATACATACGTATTCAATAAAGCTTGTTTACTTTAATATCCGCATTCGTGATTGAGACAGAAACGGCCTCATCCTATGAGTATATTCTCTTTTTTTTCTTTTTACGTTGTGTAGTTCCTGTCCGTTGAATCTCTTACATCGTTCTTTTTTTTCTTTCTTTTTCACTATATATCGCACATAGCAGGATAGGCAGAGGGTACCTAGAAACTCAGTCCTACGACACCCCGTTTCCATTAGTACACTTACGTTTTCGACTTTCCACCGAAATGCCTCTAGACATTGCATATTGGCTAGCGGAACTCAACGCTTCACCTAGTTATCAGAAAGAGAAAATAAAATAATTAAATATTTCAATCCCTCGAAAGATAATCGAACCCATAACTTGTCGCGCTTACAGTAGCACGCTCCCTGCGCCTCAATTGGCTTCATTTGTCTTATATTGTTGTATTTTCATATTATATTTAGTTTTTAATAATGTCAGGAAGCAGCAAACGTAGAGTAATACTTTAAATATATTTTGAAAATGAACGTGTAGTTTCTCAGGTACTTTAAAAAATCTAGGCCATGCGCTTATTTTTTATTAGAAATTGTATGAATTTTTATAGATTACGAGCACTCCAGCGAGTGGCTCGAGAGTCTCATTCTATGAAAATTAATATAAAATTAGAGGTAGATCAAAAATTGAGGCCGTCGTGGGCAAGGGGCATAAGCCTACATGATTGTAAACGCGACTGGTGCGGGTTCATGTCGGTATGTGCACAGAGTGGGGAAGTAAAGAACGAACAACTATTATAAACATCATGAGTTTATTTGATTGATCGCGGTTTTGTTAGAAAGTAATGGTTCGGTAGGAATGGTACATTCCACCACAGGCCCGAAAAGATGGGTTACCTCTAGTAATTTAAATGTAATCATTCCCCTTTGGTGTATTGAAATCACAACTGTCACATTTACTGTTAGGATTTGTACTACTATATTGTAAAATACAATGAAAGTTAGCAGAATAAGTAACGAGAACTTAGTACTCCGTACTTCAGTTTTTTAAAGATTTTGTATATAGTGTAGCGGAATTCAACGCCGCATTTTGTCTTATTTCCAGATTGTGAAAATAAGAATTATTCCTTCCCCTGAGTGGCAATCAAACTAACAGCCATCACGTTTACAATCAGACACTGTTCTACTGCGCTATTACAGCGTTAAGCTTCACAAATATTGAAAATACTTTGAGAGTTCATTTAGAACCTACACTGGTAGACCGCTGACAGCGGCCCGAAGTGTCAATACATCCTGATTTAAATAAACTACCAACTATCCATGAATTTTAAGATGATACCCTCTGGTACAGTGATAGAATAGCGTATCTCTTAACGAAATGGTAGTGAGTTCGATTCACATTTGAGGAAATAAATGCAGGCAGATGGAGCTTGCTATCTTTGATTTTGGGAAAAACATAATTTATAATGTAAAAAAATCTAAAATGTAGAGAAGGGAAATAATAACTGAACTCAACATGTATGTTATACTGTAGTATATGTTTATCACGTTAACGCAGTATTAAGACACTCCACCCACAGACGGACACAAAAAAAATAATATTACTAATTATTTTATAGCCTCACGCAGTTTTCCGCACTAAGCAAAGGGAATCTGGGAACCTAGTGTTAAGATACTTCGTTCCCATTAAGACATTTCTGTTCTTCGCTTTAAGCTGAATTGGGGAGATGCATGCGGAGTGACGAGTGAGTGTGCTCAAGGTCTCAGTTTTGCCTCATTAGCAAAGCGAGGAATAAAACCACAACCCGTCACATTTATTTTATTTTATTATATTTTTATAATATAATAAATAAAAGAAACTGACCGCATTTAAACACAAGCACGATGCTTATAATTTTATCACTACTTTAATAAAAAAAAATGGTTATCCACATATATAAAATAAGTTAATATTTTTTATGAATGATTAGGGAAGTGTAGGTGCACTGAGACAGGAATGCACTAAGAGAGAAGAGTTGAACATTCCTATGGGAAAAGGAATACATGGGATTTTCTATTTTACATCTTTAGTCTGCGCAAAGAATATAGCTGGCGGTGAATTATTATATCTACTGTATTGGTTGGTATTTGTAAAATATATTAAATAAATTATTTCTTAACAAAAAAAAAAAACCCGATTTAAAACAACGAACTAAAAAGTAAAAAATTATTTTATATAATATAAAACGTACTTTGATTTTGTTAAACAATAATAATTAAATAAGAATTTTTAATTTTGAATTTTTGGCGTGATATTGAGTTATTCCTCCATTTGTCGCACACATACATACCTAACGCAAATTTAAGACTTTTCTTATAGATACCATTGTCAGAAATGGACCAAAAAATGGGACCACACGGGAAGCACTAGCTTTCAAGTAAAAAAAAATCATCAAAATCGGTTCACCCAGTCAAAAGTTAATATTATAAGGTAGCCTCCTTTTCCGACAGAAGTCGGTTAAAAAGGATACGTCACTACTCTGAAACGTGTCTAGTGCAAGAGTTATAAAAAGTCTCGCGTCGACGAGACAGCTCACGACTTATTTGAGATAAGATAATTCTATTTGAACGAGGCCGTCGTGGAGCAGGGGCACAAACGTGCGATTGGAAACGCATTCTTTGTGGGTTCGATTTTCATTCGGAGGAATGAATTATTTTATAAATTAATTTCCTTGCGAAAAATGGAAAATCCGTTCTCCACTTTTCGCTGAATTCTCGAGACGAGCGTCTTAAAATAAATAAATAAATGCCTGATTGATGATGATTCTATCATCATCAACCTACATTAGTAAATATGTATGATATAGATTATGTTATGATGATATGAGCTTGGTCATGACAAATATAGATACTATACGTTACTGTAAATCATAATAAATTGAAAAAACCGGACAATCGCGAGTCGGGCTCGACCATTGCGGGTTCCGTACAATAATTGGAGCTTTTTCTGAAATTCAGGCTTAGGTTACCCAGAGCCCTTTCATATGATACCTCACTTGAACCGCGGCTTTAATACCGTTTAATAATAACTAAAAAAAGTTTAGTATAGTCAGATTTATTCCTAACTTAGTACTATCTGTAGATGCTAGCTGTCAAATATCATAAGTCTAGGTTAACTGGAAGTAGGTACACTATGGATTATGATTCCCTTAGTTTCGAAATACGCGTTTCTTGCTGTATAAACGGCCTTGTCTATGTTTTTTTTTCAGGAAATCATGTGGCCTCAAATATAGGTATGTGGTTTCAATTTCAACCTAATATCTTTCTTCTAACAAGGTTTTTTGAAATAAAGGCTCTTAACAGACAGATACATAGAGAAACACACACAGAAATACAACAAAGTGATCTTATAAAGGTTACTTTTTCCTTAAAAGCTACGGAACCCTAAAAAACGTTATAAAATGAAATTTATTTTAGCACCCTTTTTAAAGAGTACGTACATTTTAAGGAGACAGGAACGCTTATAAAATAACAATAACTTGATTTACCATTTACAGTTTCTTAAATACAAGGTATCTTAGGATAGATTAGCTATTAGCTTAGCATTGTGGATGTCACTGTTGACCTGTTGTTGTACTAGGAGACCAGTACCAACCACTCGAATTGGAATATACCTATTTAGTATACAATAAAATATTTTAAACTGCAAATATCAGAAAATTATTTTGATATATATATATATATATATATATATATATATATATATATATATATATATATATATATATATATATATATATATATATATATATATATATATACGTTTATAGCTAGTTATGACAATTCAAATTTATTAGTAGTAAATAAAGTGATAACTAGCAAAAGATAAGTATAAAATAAATATACTCGTATATTGTTCGAATACTACTGAGTATTATACAAAAAAAAATCAGCTTCACGCTGTATCCCGCACACAGCACGGTAGGCAGAGAGAACCTAGTTTTAACCTAGAATTATGATATTTGGCAGCTAGCATCTACAGGTACCTAATAATACTACCTCAGGAAAAAATCTGAAAACTATGTGTTGTTAACTCGTAAGAAAATAATTGCCTTAAAAAGGGGGGAGGAATTTGGTATTAAAGACGCTAGTTCAAGAGAGGTATCAGATGAAAGGGCTTTGGCTAACCTAACCTTGAATGTCTGACAGCACTCGTGGTTTCTAATATTTGTACGGAGCCCTCGATACGCGAGCCCGACTCGCACTTTTCCAGTTTTTTATTATTACGTTTTATTTGTAAATATCCAAAAACTGGTTTGACCCACTTGTAATCATTTTATCATTATTAATTTTGCCAATTACACGTAGCTTGGGTGACAATACAGTAATATGGTATAATCGAGTTGGTCTGAGGATGGAGCCAGGACCTGAATAGTGGCAATTTTCAGAGGTTACTTGTAAACCACTTGAGTTTAAGCTCATATAATTCGAGGCTCTGGGTACATTATATAGGACTGTAAAATTTGATTTGGAAAAAGATATTTTTATTTTTACTTTTTATTTATTTCGAGTATTTTATATAAAAGTCGTTACCAAGATTTTTATATAAAATACTCGAAATAAATTTATATAAAAGTCGTTACCAAGAGAAGTAGTTATAGAATGAAAACAATTTGGTATAATATATTTATACCAAATTATACCTAAGTATTTATATACTTAAGTGTATATTTTTATGTTAGTGTGAATTGAAATAAAAATGTAGAATGTAGATTTTCTATATTGTTTTCCAAAAAATCCTTATTATTATGAATATTCATTTCAGTAATAGTATAAAAAGGGATGCTTACTGTACCGATGTCTATACATTATATAATATATTTTTTTTGTTGAAGCTTGTATCATATTTTTTTTATTTTTACAATATTTTTTACAACGATTAAAAACAAATAAAATAAAGCCGATACAGTTAACGAATTTACATTAAGTCTGATAAAATACAACAAAACACATCCACACTTGTAATATCCTACCTACACACGCATAAAAAACCACAAAAATCATGATACTCAATCTTTACAAAAAGAGCTCAAATCTCAAAATCATCCCAAAAAGCTTCTAAGCTTAATAAAAAAACCTCAACTTTAAAACCAACTCAAAAAAATTAAATCTCAAATTTAAGCTCAACTAAAGGCCAAGAAAGGGAAAGACGAATATGACTAGGAACTTAAGGGCCAGTGGTAGGGCGCCTGCGCGTGCGCATCCGATTGGCCCGCACTGCGCATCCTGAGCACTCCTAGATCAATTTCTATTGGTCTATTTTTTTTATTCACCATTGGTTCATTTTTTAAGCTGCAGCCGCAACGAATGGTTAACGGCTTTTTTTTGTATTTGCCTTTTTTTTCTTGTGTGTGTGGCGGACCCTGCGTCTATGAGTTTTATGGATTTTTATTTACTTTATATAGATTATGTAGATACGATGTGTATGTATATATGTATTAGTTATATTTCTTATGAACTCCATCCAGAATTAGTAATGGTTGATAGTCTATTACGTATTAGTAACTTAGCATAATGCTCATTTGGTGCAGCAAAGTAAGAACAAGTTAAACTATTATGTGAATGTATACGGAAACTCTACTTATAAATTTTGATAGCGTCTCCAACAATATGCCATAAAGTATAAATGTACCACTGTTGGAGTGAACAAGCGACGTTGACTGTGGGTGTTTTATTATTTCTTCTTTTCCAAAATCCCTAAATTTAGAAAGCTTTAAGAGACGCCTTCAACGAGCGACGAGCTCCTAGGACTAAGACGTAGTAGGATCTTCTTCTACTTTTAATACTAGGCTAGATATAAAAATAATGTATTGAGTAAACGAATAAATACTTGAAAAGGCCCCCACTTGACTTCATTTTAATATAAATAAACATTATTAAAAAATGTAGGTTGAGTGACTGAGACGATATTTTTGCGATAATGAAAGTGGGCTAACAATGAAGAATATCGTAATACTTTTTGTTAGCTTTACGCTATATCTCTGATAAAGGGTGGGTAGGGAGAACCTAGTGTTAAGATATTCTGATGGTTTCATCAGTGCCGCCGTCTTTTTATGAAAAAGAGATAAGAAAAACAATTCATTTTCCCTAATTGGAACAGAGCCCACTTCAGTTTTGCTCCCAAACGTGGGTACGCTTGGTACTCACGTTTTTAAATGTAGAGAGTGGTTGGTGAAATTCCGTTTGTGCGTTGTCTGTCTATCATTCAGTAACGGAACAGTTTTTATATGTGGATCAGATAAATTGTACGTGCGGATACTAAGAGTTCTGAAAAATAAAATAATAAATGGTAATAATAATATGATGTAAATTTGAACGCGGGTACAATGATCGTGATGTAATATACGAACCTTTCTCGATAAATGAACTATTCAACACAAAAATATTTTTTTAACTCAAACCAAGAGGCTGAGATTATCGCGTTCAATCAACTTGTCAAAAAATAAGTCATTATAGCAATAAAAATAAATAATAATAGCAATAAAAGCACTAAAAAAATGTTACGTTACCCTACTACTAGTGAAGGACTTACTTTATTTTATAAGAAACCTTAGAAATATTTATGTAGGTCTTTTACAAATTTGTATATTATTAACTCTAATTATAAGAAAAAAATCGTAAAAAAGACATGGGCGCCAGGGAAGGCAAGTTGTTTTCCTAATAATAAAAAAATACTAACTTTTGAGTTTTATACCTTTCGTATAGATTAATAAATATTCCTAACATTGAAGAGAGTGATGCCAGTACAAGGCAGTGTTTACAGCGACCAAATAGCGTGCGTGAGTCAGTCAAGTCGATGTGCTGCATCCTATGTTAATGTTATACTTACAACATCTTTTTAATAAAAAAAATAGTAATAAGACCGAGAGAAACTAGTGTCAAGACATTCCGTTCCCCATTTTTCGCGAAGTTCTGGAGGCATTGCGTGTTGAGTGGCAGAACTCAACGCCGCGCTTAGCCTCGACACCAGAACGAAAAAAATGATAATATAAATTGAAATAAATATTTCATTTGCTCGAGTGGGGATCGAACTCACGACTGGCCTCTATTTCTTTATGTTTTTAGTGTTAATAATTAAATAATATTTTATCTATTTTAAGAAAAGCAGCAGCCATATCCCAACCCTATGGTACACAGGAATGAATCTACTGTCATGTTACACACTGTCCAGTTCACCCAGATTCGAGACATTACGTATTTAGTTGAGGCGAAGAGATCGGTCACTCTACGCACAATGTCTCGAATGTCTGAAAAAAATTAAGAACAGTGTTTCTTAACAGTAGGTTTTGAAAAGATGAGAATTTACATTTTTTTTTAAATAATCCAACTCATTTAATGATATAATGAGAATGAAAAGTTTGTCGTAAAGTTGGAACTTTCAGGAATTAAAAAGATCTTAATCTTTTTTTAGATTCACTCTGTATCCTGCAAACAGCAGGTCACAGAAGGAACCTGTTACACAGTTCTTTTCCTATAGATCATCTAATTATCCAGACTTAAGGAATATCATTACAATATTGACTTATATATATAGCTATATAGCTAGTGATTGCACTTTGCAAGCGTTATCGCGGTGCATCGACCCTTGACATCTGGACGCTGATACTTTATTATACGTAGATCACATTTTAATACTGTTTTATACGAGTTCTGCTCTCGTTTCACTCAGACATTTCATTTCAATAAAGTTCTGGTTTTGTATTTCCGTTAAAGTAGTAGATATAATTTAGAAGACTTTAAGACGTACAATGGAAAATCTAGTTTTTCAATAAATTTTCAAGAAATCCTTCCCTAATTTCCCCTACATGCCAAATGTCATTTTTCCAGCTCCAGTCATTTTGTCTGTGCGTTTTCTGTTTGTAAATTCTCAGGAGAGACAAAAAACGATTCGTATAATACGTATACTTATTATCAGAAAGTTTTGACAATTTCAAAAACTGATTTGTATTCTCTACTTTATGAATTACCATACAGGTTTATTTTATATAAAAATGTTTATACTCTATAACGACAAAAAACCGTTTTAGCAGCTTTACATTCTCTCTATGTATTTTTTTTTTCATAATGAGGGTTAAAGGTTTATACGATAACAATACAAGTCTACAATCACAATTGAATAAAATATTTTTATCAGCTTCACTATCTGTATCCCGTATAAAGCAGGGTATTCAGCGGGAACGTGATATGGTTCCCCACACGCATCATCGCGCATCATTTTTTGGGAAATTACGCACATTATCTTGTAACTAGCAGCACAAAAAAATTTAATCCCCCGGAATGAGAATCGAACTTATAGCCATCGCGTTAACGCTTTACATGCGGCGGGTGATTATTGTTCCATACTTAGAGTTATAAGTTTTTATCAGGTGTTTTTGCGGGATGTACCTACAGACAACTAGTACTAAACGTATTTACAATTTAATCACTAGCATAGATTACTTTCAACAGTCGACTGTAATCGAGTCTCATAAATTATTATCGAAGGGAACCTGCCCAAGGGAACTTTCCATGTATTTAGTCAGAAGTACTTTTATATGTATAAGGACTCACCATTCCATTTATTGGCACATTCTTCTACAGACCGAGATCATAATGGCAATGGTTCGATTCCCACCCAATGATTAAAATATTTAATATTTTCATTTGGTCGTATTATTAATGAATCACACGTAATGGCTCGAAAATTCTGTGTTAAATAGGAAACGGAGTGTCTTAGCACTAGGTTCTCCTTTCTTACCCTGTCATAGGAGACAGCGGAGACTGTGGAATATAGCTTTATTCTTTTTACTAGTTGTCACTACCAACTTTGCATGGACGTCATTATTTTTGCACTTGCACATGTTTTAGCACTCCTCTACACTCCCAAAAATTCAGCGTTCTACATCGCATAGTTTAATTTGTGCGTTGTTTGTCAGTCACTCAGTATTAATATAATTATAAATTATGTATTTCTATTCGGTGGAAAATGAGGAACGAAAGTGTTTTAGTGGAAACTGAATGTCTTCACACTAGGTTCCCAGGTTCCTTTTGCCTACCCTATATGCTATATGCGACATACAGTGTGAAGCTAAAAAAATGTATTTCTAAGATTTTTTAATTTTAATGTGAAAAAGAATTTCTCATTTCTAACTTTATTTTATGTCCAGGTATTGTGTAAAATTATCATTTTCTTTTCATTATCAGCTTCACGCTGTTTCCCACACATACATACATTCGACGAGTAGAAAGGGTTTGTAGAAAAGACATGGTGATAAGACACTCCGTTCCACCACACTTTTACTTCTTCCAGATATTGAAAATCAAACGCATTACATTATTTTGTCAGCAGAGCCAGGAAATTAATTAATTCCCCCGAGTGTCTCAAGCTCTTAGGATTTAAACCGATCTTAGATATTTCATTTCTATACTTTAAAACTGCATAAAGTGAAGAAAGAAAGTTTTAGAAAGCTAATAATTTACTTTTTCTATATTGTTTACAACTAGAATTGAAACGATTAGACAATTTTCTTAAAACACAGGCAAGTATATAAATATTATAATATATATAAGTTATCGTCGTGAGGGCGCGGAGTCGTTTTCAAAATGGCGCACATCTTATGTGACGTAATAACATTAATTTTACTCGAAAATCCGCTTTTTTAACCCAAAAATAATAAATAATTAGAAATTTTTCAACAATTTTTATAAATTTTTATGTCGAAATGATGGAGGTTAGACTAGTGACAGACAATGGTGGGCGTAGACACATATCGATCTACATCAAGCTGTGCAATAGTCTGTTTAATTTAATTAATCTATTATTAATAACTATAAGAAAACTAAAAAAAACCGATTAAAACGACAGATGTTTAACGAACAAAGAGGATTTTCAAAATGGCGTTATAATATGGCACCGAATTCAAAAATTGGAAAGTACTAACCTTTCTACGCAGCGTCGTTGCATTTTGCACGACTCTCAAATTAGAAACCATCAAGAAGTTGATTTTTGGTCACTTTCAACCTTTCCCTTTAAGATTTTGTATGATTTTTGATGTTTTTTAACCGTCGACGCGGATGCACCGAGTCGATTGCATCGGTGTACTGACCTAGGGCTTACTGCATCGACGCAGGGCGCGCACACAGGCGCAATACACTCACAGCCGCGACTGCTGACTCTACCATACGAAATTAAACTTTAACATTCTCATGTAGAGTCGATTTTTGACCATCACAAACGAAAGACGCGTCGCTCAATACGCATAGTAACAACTAACAGGCAGTATATATAGAATATTGCATTAAACAGCTATATATGCAATAAGGCGTGTCTCAATTACACATTTAAATATCTTATATGTGATTATAATTATTGTATGCTATGGTTTTAGCTTCGCTTTCAAATTTTAAGTGGAGTTCTCCATATTTTTTGGCGAAGCGAAAAAATAGAGCTTCATGCTATATACCTTAAAAGCGAAAATTCGCCTTACGCCAAACTTAGATAAAACACATGTAAGGTAGGTTAGGTAGAGTGCGTATTTTTTTTTTCATAAAGCAAACAATAATATTTCCTGCAGACGAGTAAATAGTGTAAACCGTTTTTCACTTTCCATTGACTGATTTAATATATTGTGTAATGAGTGGTGGAAATCAATGCCACATTTTCGCTATCAGAGAGAAAAAATAAAATAGTTTAAGTATAATCCTCTTAATAACAATGGGGATTGAATGCACGACCTTAGTATCCGTTGCTGATCCACTGCAACACGACAGCTTGCTTGAAACAATTTTTTTTAAAAAGGAAATCGATTGGATCACAACACGTTATTAAAAAGAGTAATGGTAGAACTCTACATATTTTAGTTTCCCGCAGTATCCCCCACATAGGAGTGTAGAGAGAGGTAACCTGAGAACGAAATGATAAGACTCTCTATTATCTCTATCTCTATATATTAAAGCACTACTGCTTCTTACTATCCGTCGAATTGTGGAGGCATAGCGTGTTAAGTGGCGAAACTCAACGCTGCGGCCCGCCTCGTAATCGAGGATACGAAGGGCCGAGGATAAGAAAATATTCAATATTTCCTCGAGTGGGTATTGAACCTACAATCAGTCGCTCTAACAGGCACACAGTTTGCCCATTCGCCACGACTGGTCTCATGACGCTATATAATATAAATAAAACATTTTTTTTTGTTTTACTTATTTTTTTATTTTTTTTGCGCTTTAGTACGCCAGTCTCAAGTTATATTTTCTCTGAAATTCTTGTATCTTATGTGTTATATTGATATATTAAACTGGTGTTGCTCACTGTTATCGCGATGGTTGTGGGTTCAATTCTCACTCAGGAAAACGAATTATTTTAATTTCCCTGCTCTGATAAGACATAAATCGGCATTGAGTTGGGAATCAACATGCAGTCTCAAAATTTGGGCGATGCGTGGATAAAGATATATCCTAGCTCTATGTTTTCTCTGCCTACTCTAGTATATGCGGGAACAATGTGAATAAAATATAAAAATTGGACATAAAGATTATTTTTTAAGAAAACATATAAAAACCTTGACGGTTTCTCAGAGGCGCGGGTTCATATTCCTACGTTTGAATTTTTATACGTTTTTTAAAAATCTCTTTTTCTTTCCTAAATGCAGAATTACAATTTATAATGTTAAAAGAATGACTATATATTATTAAGATCACTCTCATTTTTATTTTATTTTAGCTTCACGCCGCATCCCGTATATAGCAAGATGAGCAGAGGGAACCTAATGTTAAGATATTTCGTTTTCCGTTCTTAGTCCGTTTCTTAGTCTTGGGATGTAGCAGGTTGAGACGCAGAATTCAACGTCATTTACCTTGTTAGCAGAACACGATAAAATATAACTCACCCTCCTGAGTGGGAATCGAATCCACCACTATAGTCGGTTTACCGTTGCTCTATTACGACATTAATCTTTCATTTAAAGTGTCCACGTCAGTAATATTTTGCTATAATTATTAATTAAAAGCGAAAATATAATGACAGGAACAAATATTACTTATTTTATATAAATCATTTTGTTTGAATGAAATAAACTCTCTTTCCCGCCTGGGATTCTTCCACGTGCCGTAAAAGGCGAAAAAAAATTCCTCATAAATAAGATCCAGGCCATATTTTCGAGGACCATAAGTGTACGATTATTGTGGGTTCGATTCCCACTCGGGGGAATGAAATATTTAATATTTTCATTTCTTCACTCTGCAAACGATGCAAAGTGCTGCGTTGTGTTTCGCGACTCAACGCGCAAATCCTCTAGAAGTAAGCGGAAAATGGGGAATAGATGTTTATTAATGAGGATGGAGGACTTATTATAGGTTCCCAGGTTGACTTCGCCTAGCCTGCTACGTGCAGGATATGGCGTGACAATAAAAAAAAGTGTCTCTATATTATTAAGATTATTTTTTTCAGCTTCACGCTGTATTCCGCATATAGACAAGTAGACAAAGGGAACCTAGTTTTATTACACTCCGTCCCGCACGAACCGCACAGTTAGGTAGACATTACGTGTGGTGATATTAGAGTGGTGGAACTCAACGCCGAGCCTTGTTTACCAGAAAGGGGAAATGAAACTAATTGATTAAATTAAATGTTACGCACACTACCATTTCTTTGATACACACATACATTTATGCATAAAATGACATACGTTGCTATGGCAACACGTATTTCACGCGTCAACAGGTCCTCTAGTGCACATAAAATGTTTTATTATTGGTAAACAAAAATTAAAATTTTTTTTTAATTTTTTAATTTTTAAACAAATAGTAAACAAAACAAAAATAAAAAAATAAGGCGCATATTTTCACACTAAGTGCTACAGATATAACAGTTAATTTAAAAAAAAATAGATCACTGCGTCGTCATGGCGCAGTGATTGTAATCGCGACGGCTCGATTCAAACTCGGAAGAATGAACGGTCTTAAAACATTCCGTCTAACATTTTTCAAGCCAACATACTAAGCCATCGCTTGTTAGGTGACGGAGCTCAACGCCGCACTTTGCCTCGTTACCTGAGAGAGAAAATCCAAATATGAAATATTTCCTTCCCCTGAGTGGAAGTGGAATGGGAATTGGAACCCACAACCGTCGCGCGCTTAAGCCCCTGCACAACGACACTCTGAAAGCCATTGGGTCCTAGAAGGAAGAACTCTTAGAAGGAGGGATCCTCTTAAACCATTGCCATACGGAATCTCTCTGTAAGCATTTCGGTCGTCACCTCGGGATCGGGAGGAATTCATTGTTTTTTGTTGGAATCCACACTGTAACCATTACTCAAAGCCAGTAACTATTCGCTGTCGTAATACAGGTACATAATATATTAATCTGAGTGAGCTCATCATAACTGATTCATAGGTTCAGAGAAATTTAATACATATAACAAGACATTTAATTTTACAATTCGCTTTAATTTTCCTCTTATTATTTATTTTACGCTGTATCCCACACACAGCAGAGTAGATAGTGCAAGACACTCCCTTCCCCATTATGAATTGAATTCTGGAGGTATAGCGTGTTGAGCGGCGGAACTCAACGCTGCTCTTTGCCTCGACACCAGAGCGGAAAAATGATAATATAAATTTAAAATAAATGTTTCATTTCTTCGAGTGGAGATTGAACCCACAACCAGTTGCGTTTACAGTCATGCAATTGTAACCCTACGCCACGACTGGCCTCAGGACTTTTATTCATGTAAATATACAAGACTTGAATACATGTCAATATGTGTACATTTAAGCAACTAAGCATGTTACAATGAGAATGAAGAAAAATGAGTGAATGAAAAAAAAATTGAGTTTTATACAGCAAGAGTGAGTGATAAGAGGCAGGAGAGACCTCGGTTGACCTTCGGGAACACAATATCGATGATGTTAATAGATATCATAAGAACCCTCCGCCACGAGGAACGTGGGTATGTAGACCGGCTCTGGCTATCTCGTGAGGAATAAAGCTCAAAGCTTCGTCAAAAGTCAAAGAATTCGTCAAAATTGTGATAGTGACATAGATTATATGAATTTTCAAAAAGGTACCCGCAGATGAAAAATGGGAAGATCTTTTTCGGAGGTGGCCAAGAAAGTAAATATTAAATAATTCGAATTCCCGGGAGGGAATCAAAACCACAAACGTCGCGCTTACAGTCACACGTTTGTGGCGCCACAACGACCTTAGCACAACATTAATAATGCCCCCCAAAAATCCCCTAAAATAACCGGTACCCCTCATTCCACCCCTCCCTTATACCCCATAAGAGCCACGCCTTACGGAAGCAAATCTAACGATTATACTAACAATGAACTATCGTGTAACATCCAAGAGGTATTGATTTTCCACAATGTGCCTCAGATTGCGCAGGTAGCGCTGTAGGGTGACCATGGGTACGTGGTCTTGGAAATGACAGCAATGGCGCCCTCTGGGAAAAGCTTTTGTAGGACGTTGTGAAAATTATGTTATTTTTGGAGTATAAACTTCAAAGGTAGTATAAATTTCATTAGTTTTGAACATAAGTGTGGGTGGTGACCTGGTGAAAACAGTACTCCGCTAGAGTGAAGAACTATAGATAATTTACAATTATTAAATTGTGGTTTGAGATTTGATTTCATTTAGGAAGATACATTTCAAATTTAAATAAAAAAAAAAATTACATATTTTGTCCTACATAACTTGTTTACCACTACCCCACTAAGTATCTACCCCCCCAGCAAATTCTCATTCCTCGATGTATATACAATAAAATTTGAGTCAGTAAAAAAACATTGGTTCAAGCATGTATGTATACCAAATGTCTTGACTCTCGCCTCTCTACCTCGCTTTTCAAAATACACTATAAAAAAATACTATTCCCTAAAAGGTCCCACATAAGCTATGTTCATGGGCACTGTCCGTAGACATCGATTTAGTCTAGAACCTAAGCTATATATTATAGCTATAGCACTGGAGCTAAAATATTAAATCGTGTTTCAGTCTCTAACGCTATATTTGCTTTTATGATTTACTTACAATATTGATGTACTTGAAAAACCACTATTCAGTGACTTAAAGACTTAGTGTCGTCTCACTCAACTTATCTTTTTTATATCTTGTTTAGATTTAAGAATTTAGTTTTCGGTTACAGCTTCGCGCTTTCCCTGTACAGTAAGGTAGGCAGAGGGAATCTAGTGTTAGGACACTCTGCTCCCCACGTCATTTTTTTATTTATATTATCTTCATCACTTTGCAGACTTGCTAGATTAACACTATTATAAATATATGATAAAACAACGACGAACATTTCCACGACGCCGTCTAGGCGCAGGGATACAAATGTGCGACTGTAAGGGTCATGGACTCGATTTCCGCTCGGGCGAATGAAATATTATTTTTTTCGTTTCCTCTCTAGTAACGAAAGAATTCAACGAAAAGATAAGTACGGAGTGTCCTAATACTAGGTTCCCAGATTCCCACTGCCTAACTTTCTATGTGCGGTATGCAAAGTGAGGAAAAAAAATATAAAAGGAGTTTTCTATGATATATAACACATTCTAAATGCACGTGGGAGCTCTGCCCGCAGGTACAGTGATTAAGGTTATATAAATATAGCCTTCCACAAAAGTTATTTCTTCAATTCAAATATATTTTTTTCAACTCCAACCAGTTGTTCCAGCGTTCCTGAGATTAGCGCGATCAAACAAATAGTTCAGCTTTATTATGTTAGAATAGATTATACCTGCGCAAGCGTTGGACTCGTTACCATAAAAAAAAATAAAGCATCGAACACCATATATAACACCATATCAAAAGCATTAAAATCTAAAGTTGAATAGCATTTTGTTATTACTGCGTCGTTATATAGCCGTTATCAATGAAGTGATAACCGCTTGATCCCGAGTATCTTAGTGTCGTCTCCGCCCATTGGGAGGAAAGCCCACTGAGGCTGTCAACCTAGTGTTAAGACACTCCGTTCTATTTTTTCTGCCCTAATTATCAACTCTACGCTACCAGAACAGTGTTACGTCACTTAGCCTTCTGTAATTATATGTTAATTAGAGGTCAGTCTTGGCAATGGCCACAAGCGTGCGACTGTAGATGTGACAAGTTGTGAGTTTGGTACCCCGTCGAGGAAATGAAATATTTAATACTCATTTCTGAGCTCTGGTTCAGTTATTTAACGCGCAATGCTTCTAGAAATCGGCGGGAAAAGTGGAAGCAAATTGTCTTAATGGGAACGGCATGTCTTAACACAATTTTCCCAGGATCCTTCTTTACAAAGTTAACGTTAAAAAAAATGAAATATTAATTAAATTTAAAAATTTCTGTTTCAGCTTCCCACTATATCCCGCAGAGCCAAAGGGAACCTAATGTTGGGACACTCTTCCTCGCTTATTTTTCGAGAAGTTTTCGAGATATTGTGTGCTTAAAGTCGGAACTCGACGAAATGTTATTTGATCTTAACTTGAGGGTGAGTCACTTAACACGCAACGTCTCGAATTTGTGTGCAAAGTGTAGAAGTACGTGTTTTAAAATACTTAACCACTTTTTCCTTTTGCCTATTTTGCTTTCCGGAAAAAAGCTTGACGCGTGAAAGTAAAAATTGATGATGAACACTGATGAGATTTTGAAGTTTTGAGAAAAATGCTTATTATTTTTAAATAATTTAGGTCAAGCAAATTTATATTAACTACGAAATAATATTCATTTATTCATTTAATTGCATCAAAAGTAAAAGAAAAATGGATACGTACTATGAACAATTATATTAATCGATAATCATGTGTCAGAGGCCGTCGTACTGGTTCCTTCATTCCTAACATCCCTCTGACTACTCTACTATACTCTAATGAAAAAAATCAATATTATAAGTATTCCTTCAAGGCAGTGACACAGCGTGCTACCGTACACATGACGGTTGTGGGTTCGATTTCCACTTAGGGGGTGAATTATTGAATATTTTAATTACAGTGTGAGGACGCCCTGGTAACAAGGCAAAACGTAATGTTGAGTTCTGCCACTGCCTTGGAATGCCTCGAGAAACGACGAGCTTTAACATTAAGTTCCTTCTACTCATCCTGCTGTATGCGGGATAGAGCGTGAAACTAAATAAAAAAAAATCAATCAATTTTGAACACACTACCAATATTACCACAAATTTTTGTATTCGTAAAGACTACAGAATAACACGAGCAAAACGTAGATGTATACATTGAAATAATTTGTTTAAAGATTCACTAATGTCAAATGTGTTTGGTAAAAGATATAAACACTAGTTTTGTCTTCAAAGTTAGTTTAATCAGTTTTTAATCGATTTAAAAAAAGAGTTATTTGTTATGCTATATTTATATGTATGTATGTATGTATGTATGTATGTATGTATGTATGTATGTATGTATGTATGTATGTATGTATGTATGTATGTATGTATGTATGTATGTATGTATGTATGTATGTATGTATGTATGTCGGTGTCTCGTGACATTGTTGGAATGAGTAATAAATATAACCCAATTAGTATGATGACCTATTTAGTGTTCCAAGCACGTGTGTTAATTTCATAGTAAGTATATATAAGTACGTTTGTCTATTTATTTCTCGGAAACTTAAAGTGTGAGAGATGCAGCACATAATACGGAATTTCTAAAATATAGGCGTGAAGTGGAGAGCGATGATTGTTAACACTCTCTGCGTATCACTAAGAGTACTAAGAGGACTGTATTTTTAGACATATAGCGATTAGCTAAAGCAATAAAACAATCCCAAATACAAAATACAATTAGTACTAAGTACGAGTGTAAGAGATAGTACGAGTTCCGCGAAGTTCGCAACAATGTGTGACGGCGACAGTCCCTTCCTGGAACTTGTTTTAATCTGTTACATATTCTATATAATGATTATTTATTCTGCTTAAAGATAATTAGTAGATTGTTATAGTCATTTAAAAAACGCTGGCGACCGCAACCCTCGATAGTAAAATAAGCTTCGCTATACATCGTCTACAATACGTCGCACAGATCGAGTGTCACTCGCTTACACTTACAACATCACTATCTTTAAACACAAACACAAACAAACATATATTGTAATCAATAGAATCCAACCCGTGACTATTGTGTACTAAGTATATAATTGAGAATAATTAAAAAAACGCGTCTCTATGAAAAATGCTATAGAATGCAAATCATATGAGTTTAAATTTTGTGGCTCACTAGTAAACTCATAGGAGTTCCACTATTCAGGTCCTGGCTCCATCATCATCATCATCATCTTTTGTCACCTGCTTTGTATTGCTGCGAAGTTTCCTGGTGATACAAGTATTACAAGTGTATTACATAGTTACAAATTGACCTAAAAAAAAGAGTGTTAAAAATATACATTGTAAAAGAAGATGGCTTCACGCTGTATCCCGCACACAACAGGGTGGACAGAGCAAACCTAGTGTTAAGACGATCCGTTCCCAATTTTCCGCCGAATTCTGGAGGCATTGCGTGTTGAGTGGCGGAACTCAACGCCGCGCGTTGCCTCCAACCCAGAGCGAAGAAAATAAAATATTAAATATTTCATTTCCTCGAGTCGGAATGGAACCCACAAGCTGTTGCGTTTACAGTCACACCTTGTGCCCCTGCGCCACGACAGGACATATGCAAAGACCAATTCAATAATTCTCAATATGATCACAGACATCTTGACACAATAATACTAGTTTTTACTTGCGACCTTGCCCGTGTGGTCAATTGGAACTACTAAGAGTACAGTTCTTGCAACATTTTTCATTATTAGCCGGCTCCTGTAGCGTGATATAATATAATAAAAAGTATTATTCAATTCGTAACAGTAGTTCCTGAGATTACGGCGTTCCACCAAACACACTCTTAAGTTTTGTAATATTGGCATAGATAACGTACCCGTCCACGTGTACTCGTATGAGGTCACTCTCGCATTGCTCGTGCCTATTATTCAAATAAAGCGATCAGCACGATAAGAAAAATGGCAACATTTAAATTTAGATTCATTAAGAATTGACGTTTATTTTTGTTTTATTATGATGGTTTGTAACCGATAATGTGGGTTCTGTTCCAGGTTGTGACAAAAAATATTATTGTATTTAAGGTTGACCTTATGTGCAAAATATATTTAAAGGCAATTAGTAAATTATTAAAAAAAACGTATTTTATATATATATATATATCAATTAAATATACGTATAAATATACATATATATATATATATATATATATATATATATATATATATATATATATATATATATATATATATATATATATATATATATATATATATATATATACGTATATTTAATTGAGTTATACCCAAATTGTACCTATGAAAATCACCGTTAGAAGTTGTCCTTACAGGTGACCAAAAAAAATATAAAGACTGGCATCATACAATACAAAAGACAGATTCTTTTTGTTTAACGTTTTGTATTGAATTAGGTCACTTCCTATCACTTGGTAAATAATTACAACTATACTTATTTTTTACATTTTTAAAGTATTCTTTCCACACTTAGAAAAGATAAATATTAGACTTTTAAATATATAATTTTTCTAAGGCAATCGTGGTGCAGGGGCACACAGTGTGACTGTAAACGCGACTGATTATGAGTTCGATGCCAATTCGACGAAATGAAATATATATTTAATTGTATATTTCTATTTCTTCGCTCTGCAGCAACACGCAGTGCTTCCGGAATTCGGTGAAAAGTGGGGAACGAAGTATCTTACAACTAGGTTCATTTTTCTCTTTATATCCCGCACACAAAGTAGGTTGCTGTGTGCGGGATATAGCGTGAAGCGTCCGTCACTCAACGCTACGCAATGTTTGTTTTACAATTCGCAGTACTTGGGGACGGAGTGTCTTAATACTAGGTTTCTTTTGCCCAACTATATTCGGGATAAAATGTAAAATATGTTCATGTCTAAATTTAAATTTTAAAAATCCATTATAAATCCATTATTCATGGTCTAAACAATCAATGAGAATAGTTGAAAAATAACAAAAATTTTATCTCAATCATATTTAATTACGTTTTACAACCCCACTAAATCAAGGACGTACATAAAGAGTACCGGAGCCAGCGTCGTGCCTTGCGAGACTCCAACTAAAAAAAAAACAAATAAACACGACGCGAGAGTCGCCCGCTTATCAATTATTCTTCAGCCGGTTCTTGCTTGTAAATGAAATTATTATCATACGATTTTAAATCTTATTTTTATACAAGTTAAGAGTAAAAATTGTGTTATTTCATGGCAAATGCCTGGTTGGGAAAGGGTGTGTGTAGTTGCTATGTGCGCTGCCTTGAGTGAATTAATTGTGACCCTTATTTTTTAAGCTTTCTTCATAAACATCTGTTCGCTTTTATCTTCAATGTTGTAAATTCACATTTTATATACGTTTTCGAGATAAAATTACTTAGAAATGTAGTTTAAATAATTATGTGTTTGCATGGAAAGAAAGTCACCTTGGGGTAGTTGAGTTGAATTTTACGTGGAATCATATTGCAAAGGTCGCAACTTTGAATCCATATTGAAAGATATGAGCTAAAACAGAAATACAATTGACAAAACTGAACCACGTTCAGTTTACTTACTTTTTTTTAATGTAGAAAAGAAGAAGTGAAACATAAAAAAAAATGTCATATAAGATCCTCGTGGTGTAAAATCGTTTCATTAGCCGAGATGGTTTGTGGGATGATTCTCTGAAAATTATTTGTATTTCCTTGTTTTTTATTCCATAATTCAACACACAATGTCTCAGAAATTTGACGGGAAGTAGGGCACAGAGTGTCCTCACACTAGTTTCACTTTACCTATTCTGCTATAAGCGGGATAAAGAGTGAACCTGAAAAATAATAATGACAATATAAGAAAAGACCGACTGGCATTATACATATCACTAGTTGAACATAGTATGTTCATACAAGCTTATTTTGTAAAAGTGATTATAATGAGTAGTGATATCATACATTGATTTATGATGTTTTACAGTGTTTAAATCATTATATTTATTTTCTAAAAACGACTCATTGCTCCGTACGTACGATGTAATCATGTCAATCAAATGACTTCGTTCCCTTCGTGTTTTATAAGCTCAATCACGCATATAGCAGGCTTTGCGGGAAAGAGCACCTAGTGTTAAGACACTCCGTTATCCAATGCGCCCGCTAGAATTTGGAACTTTGCCTATTGCCTGTTGAGTGAAGAATGTCAACAACATATTTTGATTTCCCAAAGAAAAGAAATGAAAATAAAGCATTTCTTCAAATCGACACAACCTCACCTTCAAAGCCAGACCTCCAGCCTGTTCTGCCGCACCACGAAGGCCTCAACAATTTTTAATACTATTCTCATCATAAAACATCACATTGAACAATCACAAACAATGAAAGTACCTACTCGAAATGCTTACAAAAGTTGTACCTACATAAAGTAACAGTAGAACAGGAGAAAATATGGAACAAACGGTTATATATACTCGTATACATCTTAAGTCATTAGCTTAGGGTTGCAGAGAGGGTTGAAATTTTGGGGCATTAATTTTCAGTGAAGCATTACACCCGTTTAAGTCAACTGCCAAAAATGATACGAGCTTTGAGCACCCTTACACGGTAAACAGTAGGAGGGGGTACTGAGAAATATGTAACATACATACACTTGTACACTTGTTACAGGTCAAACATCGATTCATTTTATATATTTTTAGGGTGAACATTTAAGCCCATCAACACACTATACCTCGAAGATGGGATAGAAAGTTAGCAAGGAAATGTCTTACCACTAGGTTCCCTCTGCCATCCTGCTATATGCGGAACGGGAAACAGCGTGAAGCTGAAACATAGCACGACCACGTGGCAACTCGACTTGAGTTTGAAATCTAAACAAGATATACAGAAGGATATTTTTATACACTAAGGTAATACACTAAGTTTACCACTTTCCACCGAAATCTGGAAGCATTAAGAGCTGAGTGGCGGAACTCAACGCCGCGTTTACCATTTTACCAAAGAAATGAAAATATTAAATATTTAATTCTTTTAGGAATCGAACCTGTACCTCTCGCGCTTACAGTCGCACGCTGCCTCCGCGCCACGGCGACCTCGTTTAAAACTTCTAAAGCCTTATTCAATATAAAAGCTAGACAATTGTATTTGAACCCAGACTTACGTCTACGCACACACGCACATACATACATATATAGACACACACATACATCATAAGAACAGCCTTCGGAGTTCAATGACCGACCATCTGGTGAACATTAGTGCGAGTTTTAGCGGATACTAGATATAAGTCTAGTCTAAAAAGATTTTTGATTCTCGCGATTTTACACATTTTAAATGAACCTATTTTACCGGATTAAGCGCGTATATTTAGTATTATATATTTTCAGCAACCCGACATTTCGGACGTTATTCAGTAGCCCACGGTCACACGTGGAGGTAGACCGAGATAACTTAATTGACACAACAGTGAGCACCCACGACACACAACAGACAACTGCAAAAATATTTGTCTTTGAATGAAAATTTAAACATGTTGAGACGTCGTCGGGTTTCCAATGCGATTGATTCGTTTAAAATTTCCTTTAAAATTAGTCTAGTTTAGCTTAGTTTCGTTTTTGTTGTGTCTTGAGTCCAGCCTATAGCAAGGTAGAGAACTTAATGTTACTGACTTAACATAGCATACAATACGTAATAGAGATATTATGTGCTGGCGGAACTTATCGCCGCGCTTTGAATGGGAAAGAAGTAGATTTTAAACGTGATATCTCTATAATTTAAGAAGTCGTGGTGACGCAGTGGCACTGATCCTGACTGTAAGTGTGACTGTAGTGAGCTCGGCCCCCACTTAGCGTGGCTAAACATAACGTTGAGTTCTGCCAGTCAACACGCAATGTCTCGAAGTAAAAGCGGCGCGTAGAGAAAGGACTGTCACAATACAATGTTACAGTTCCAGTGGCAGGAAACCTAGTGTTAAAACAGTCCGTTCCCATTTAGATACTTTCGCTCCGTCTTGAGTAGTGGAACTTAAGGCTACGCTTTGCCTCGTAACCGGAATGGCTACCCGAAATCTGCCTACCCAATTACATGAGAGTTAAAATAAGATGTATATATTTTATAACATTATATTTAACTATTTGGTTCTCACTATACTCGACAAATAAGAAAGAAAGTTCGCAAAAATAAAATAAATATAATAATAAAAAGGAACATTTAAAACTTTAATTTTCTTACACTTTACTCGTCTTTAATGCAAACCTCAACATTTAGTCTGCATCGGTTTTTTTCCATTTTTTATTTAATATACTTTACAATATACAAAATTCTTTGCCATACATACTTTAGCATAAAAAGCAGCATTATTTAATTCCGTTGTACTCACCACATTACATGTCCGGCAGCCATTAAATACCTTGAAGCAAAAAAGGGAAACATTAATTGAAGTATTGAAACCACTGACGTTTCCAGTAAATTTCATTCATATTAAACTGAAAATGTATCATTTGTACTTAATTTTATGTTTTTCTTACAACTTATAATGAAAAACAAATATTAGCTTGTTAAATATTATATTTTATCTACAGCTTTATCCGCATGATCACTAGGAACTCTTGTGTATGACGTATGTGACATTCTAAGTTCGAGAGGTAGCTCTGATCGAAGTACAGCGTATAGTCTTCTTCAATAAATGGACTATACAAAGGAAAATATATTTAAAATTCTTGTAATTAATGCATTGAAGATTATTATATACATTTTCACTCGATCTTCGTAAACCTTTTAAATTTATAATATCCAAGCAAATTAAAATAAGAAAGAAGTCTATATACAATACTACAACTCAACTGAATATTAAATATATTGTATAAGCTTTAAATAAATAAAAAATCGCCCCGCTCATACGCTTCGATAGCGTCCCGCTATCAATCACGCCACACCTCAGACTGAGACAGATCGGTTGAGAATGTTTCCGTCTCGTTCGCACTCGCACAATACCCTATATCGGTCTTTCTCTAGTAGACGGAATATCAAAATTTGGTCGGAATTAAATTTGGGTTCCTTATGCATTATATATAGTCCTGTCTGGGTTTACAAGTAATTTGACGCTTTATCCCGCACATGGATTGATAGTTTTTTTATGTTTATTATTTTCACGCTTTATCCCGGGCAGAGGAAAGAAGGCTTGGTAGTATCAAGACACTCCGTTCTCATCAATCTACTCAAATTTACGAGTTTACTCATTAAATATAATACATGTTGAGGCCGTCGTGGCGCAGCGGCGCAGCGAGTGAATGTATTATATGAAATACAAAAATGGTTAGGACTCGAAGCAATTATCATCTTCATCATCAGATCCTTATCACTAAGAGTAATGAGCATAATAAATGGAGACGAAGGTAATGAGTTCAAATCCCAAGGTTGTCTAATAGACATCCATCCGTCCTTGCGACAGGGTACAAGCGTGCGAACTGTAAACGCGACAGCTTCGACTTACACTCGAGAAAATTAAATATTTAATATTAAATAAGTTGTCACAAGCGTATAAAAATTTTGACGTATACGCTTGATGAGAACTTATAGCTTAGTGGTCAGAGCGCCTGGTCGGTTTCCAGGAGGCGCGGGTTTGAGTCCCACTACGTTCAAATTTTCATACGTTTTCTAAATAAGTATTTTTCTTTCCTGAGTGTGGAATAACACATTTTAAAATAAAATCAGCTTCACGCTGTATCCCGCACACTGCAGGGTAGGCAGAGGGAACGTAGTGAAAAACACTCCGTTCCCCACTTTCTGCCGAATTCCGCAGGCATTGCGTGTTAAGTGGCAGATTTCAACGCCGCGCTTTGCCTCGACACCAGAGCGAAGAAATGGTAATATAAATTTAAGTAAATATTTCATCTCCTCGAGTGGGGATCGAACCCACAACCAGTCGGTTTACAGTCACACTTTGTGCCGCTGCGCCACGACCGGCCTCACACACATGTTAAAAATATTTAATATTTTTATTTCCTCGCTGTGGTAACGAGGCAAACCGCGACGTTGAGTTTCGCGACTCATCACACATACACAAGTATTACAAGTGGGTCAAATTCAGTTTCTTATATTTTATTACATAGTTTTAACTATGTCGACCTAATAGAAATGTGTTAAAAATATTATCATATTTGTTATCTGGATAAATCAAAAAAGTATAAGTATTAATGACTATGACGTTGTTATAGTATTTTGGGACGTTCGCAATGGTTGTGGTTGTGGTTTGAATTCTGATTTAACCTAGTGTTAAGATACTCTTCACGCGTCGCTCCATCTTCGAGTAATTGCATGTTGAGTTGTGGACTCCAGTTCCCTGGAGAATCTCAAAATATAGTTCTCTCTGCATACTTTGCTATATGCGAGACAAAGCGTGAAGCAGAATAAAAATAGAACATAGATATATTGAAATATAAAAAAAAATATTTAGCTCACAAATAACTTAATTACATTATCGCATAACGATGAATGTTGTGAGCTCGATTCCGACTTGAAGTAATGTAAAATTATTCATATTTCAAATATATTTCCTTTTAATTGGTTAACATTAAGTAATATAGAGGCGGCGCAGAGGCACATAGCTCATAGAAAAATTATAGAAAGGCTGCTGAATATTCCCTACGCGGGGGAATGAATTATCTTCAGTTCGTCACTTTGGTGACAAGTAAAAGCACCAACACCATACTCGAGTTCCGCCATTCAACACGCAATGTCTAGAAAATTGAGCAGAATGTGGGCAACGATAAATCTATTTTTTGATAAGATTATTTTTATTTTTTGATAAGATTATTTTTTTAGATTCACACTGGATACACTGTATCCAGTGTGAATTAAAAAAAAATATTCAGCCTACTACGCTACCTAATATACAGTGCCACCTAATGGAGAAGTTACATCAAAAATGACAGAAATAAACAAAAAAATATAAAAAAAGCGAAATAACAAAACAAAGCAAATTATAAATGTATAGAAAATTTAAATTACCTTTGTACGAACAAATGAATTAACAAACGAAGAAAAAAATTGCACCCTTGCCGTGCCATGAAACGAATTAAAAAAAAAGCACCGTTTCCCTCCAAAACAGTCTGTCAAAAATAAATCAAACATGGCCGCCATTGGCTGTTACAGAGGATATGTAATGGACGAATTGAAATTGCATGTAAATTTTGAACGAAATATTTTTTATATTTGAACCTGTAACCTGTAGGTAAGTCTTGTTAAATCATTATAGACGTTTACATAAACTAAAGTAAAATATTTTTTATCCTATACCTTAAAAAAGAAACAATCGAATCGGTAACTTCCTTTTCTTACAGAAATCGGTTAAAAAATACATATGAGACCGTCGTTGCACAGTAGCGCAGTGTTTGAGTGTGAACGGACGGTTCGATTCCCAATCGGAGGAATACAGTATTTGATACGTTCATATATCCATACAAAGCGAATTTAGCCAAAAATTATTGCGAACACTTTAAAATATTTTTTTTAATTACTTTTTGATTTTTTTAGCTTCGCATTTAGCAAGGTAGTCGGAATCTAGTGCAAAAAATCTACGTGTTGAGTGGCGAATGAGAGAGAGACTCTCTCATCGCAGCGTATTGTCTTGTTACCAGAGCAAGCACATAAAAATCATTCATTTCCCCGATTGTGAACCGAACCCGCAATCATTTCGTTCACAGTCAAACACTGCAACACAATGACTCACTCTGTTTTGAAGAAACAGGATCTCCGGTCGACGAGTCGTGGCCGTCCTGAAGGTACATTTTCTGAATTCTTGTATTGGTCATTGGCAAACAAACACAACGCAACCATTACTTGTCGACCGTACTGTATATTTCTTCAGGTTTTTTCCCTGCGGATTCGAACCTCCGACAGGGCCTCCTAATCCCAAATACTAGATAATAGATAATCTAAATACGGATGTGCCAAATAACCTGAATACCGATATGTAAATACTTCGGCCTTGTATCGATGATTCGATATCGTATCTGATCTACATCTACTATCAATTTTGGCATACTTTCATTTGAAGGACATTTTCCAGTCTATACTAATATTATAAGGCTGAAGTTTGGTTGTTTGTACGCGCTAATCTTAAAAACTATTGATTGGAATTATATAATTATTTTTTATGTTGGATAGTTCATTTCTCCAGGCAGGCTATATTTATATTACATCACGTTTATCTAAATGCAATTAAGATCTATACATAACTATTATGTATATGCAATCTAGATTGCATAGTGTACATACGTATATATAATTGGCATTTAAGTATGTAATCCTAGTGATGTCCCCTCTCAATGGAAACGCGTAACCAGACACGAATCGATTTTCCAATTAATCGTTATCCGTCAATTGGTAGAACGATTACGAGGTTATTTTTAACAATACTTTTTAGTTAATCCTCAATTAAGTTGTTAACTAATGGTATAGACTAGCTTTTGTTTTCAATTTTTGTTGTTGTTTTTTTTTCTTTTTTTATTATTGTTAAGATTATACAGGATGATTGGTCGATAGACAGAATAACACAGCATAAATCGAAAGAGGATAATTGAAGGATATTTTTAAATTGTTTGGAATATTTGTTTTTACACTAGGTTCCCAGGTTCTATCTGCCTACCCTGCTATGTGCAGGATAAGGCGTAAGGTTAAAATAAAAGAATATATAAAATGCTATTTCCTTTCGACTTTGTCAGCCAATAAACAAAAAACTACAATATTCAGGCGGCTTCACATAATATTATTTAATACAATACAGTAGGGACATTATGAGGTATGATGAGGATGACGAGAACACAAAGTAGCAAGAATTGGTAGAAAAATAAGCAAAATATTTTTTTATTGAGCGTTTTATATAAAAAAATAACAAATTGCAATGGCTCAATAAATCGTAGGAAAGCAGTAAGGGTACATCGTAAAATAAAAAAAGAAAAAAAATCTAATCAAAACTAATAACAAAAGTAATGTTATTTAGTCTATAACATAGCAAGTAGATCTTAACGTGTTTTATTAGAGGTATGGGAATATTTGTTAATAGATGCATAAGTAGATATTTTTCTTCACTTTATATATGTATATATATATATATATAAGCTCTTGTCTTGACACTGGTTTTTGGTGATTATCTATCATACTACTTGCAGGATAATGCGAACCCATGCCATCCGCGTTATGAGCAATGTATGTATGCATGTCGTCACACATCCAGCGAACACCACTACGAATACCAGAGCAAATATTAAAAATCTAAAAATAGCTGCGCGAACAACTTCGTTTGATCTCTTTAATATATTCATAAGTTATCGCTTCACGCTGTATCCCGCATGCAACAGGGTAGGCAGAGTGAACTTAGTGTTTTGACACTTTGTTACCCACTTATTTTCGAAACATTCAGATTTGAGTGGTGAAACTCAATGTTTCGCTTTTTTTGCCGTCAGTCAGAAATAATTCGTTTCTCCGACTGGAAATCGAAATAACTACCGTTGCGTTTACAGTCAGACGCTGCGCCATCAATGTCAAATTGAAGTGTAGACTTCAACTTTGTTTATAAATGGTAATAAATATGTTTAGCCTCTCGAGGAAATGAAATATTTACTTATCCCATTTCCTCGATCTGGTAACAAATCAATGCAGTATGGGGTAATGCACTCTGTATTCAACCAACCAATCTATAACTTAGGCCCAAAGATTCCTTAAGGCAAAAGTTTAAAGAAATCAATATATTGACTGTTGCATCTTAATATCATTTTTAAAATGTTATGTACGTTAAGAAAAACGTTCATGTTTTTACCAAAATTAGTGATGTCCATAATATTTGTATCAGAAGTAAACTTAAACTTAGTGTCACAATAGACTTAAACATCTTCACGCAGTGATCTTCACTGCAGAGTAGGCAGAGGAAACCTAGTGTTAAGATCAATCGCATTAACAGTCACACGACGGGCGTATAGTTTCCATTCTAAAGTTTTCAAGTTGATCATCATCATGTTTGACTATGATAATTACTTGACCATAACGACGTGACGATACATGACTCAAATGTCCGGATAGCCTAAAAAATTCGCCCGAGTATCGTTCATTTGCTATGTTTTGTGCCGTGTGATCCCGGCCTAGAATAGGATCGTCCTTGTACTGGTGCTGTCGTAAGATTCGACTAAAGTACGTGTGGTAGAGTCACGTCGCCAGCAATGGCAACACGCATAGGCAGACTCGACCGGATCATTATCACCCCCGGCATTTAAAACCGGCGTGAAGTAGTGGCTTTATGCCACTGCGTTTCGCATCAGGTAATGCCGGGCCCCGGCGCCCAACCCACCTTAAAGGTGGGCAACGCACCTGTAGCTCCTCTGGGGTTGCACGGCGTCGTGGGCGGCAGTAATCACTTACCATCAGGTGACCCGCACGCTCGTTTGCCTTGTCCTTTTCCATAAAAAAAAAAATGTTCATTTAGACATTGTCAGTTCTGAGGTAGCAAACATAAAATACGGCCGAATTTAGAACCTCCTCTTTTTGCAGAAGTCGGCTAAAAATAAACTAATTTCAAATATCTATCAATTACTTATAATGCAAGGCGTACATTTATAAAGTCCAGGCATAGATAATCATATCTTAAAACGTACTAAACCGATTTTGATAACACTTAAACTACTTCTTAAGTTGAAATTCACATTAAAAAAAGATCGAGATTATCGACTTTTAGTTTCCGAGAAACGTGTGGATAAACATACCTACATATATGCACTTAAAAAATTAGCACACAGTGCTTGGTAATGGTAAAATGTTATCCAGTTTTACCAATAAATACATTTTTAAGTCAGTTAATTAAAAAATGTAACTTCACTATATTCATCTAACTTAAATAACTACCTACTCACGTCACATTGCAAGTGCGAGAGGTAACTCTGAGCGCTGGTACATTCCGTTACATTTAAGATATACTATTGATTTAAGATATACTAATATTGGTTCCTCGATCAATGCATGAAAAAAACTTTTACAACTCGAACCAGCAGCAGTTCTAACTATAGTTAGAACTGCTGCTGGCCATACCAAACGCTTCTAGATTACTGTAGGGGTTGACCAGGGCTCGGTTCTCAACCCGTTCTTATGAATCTTTGGGAGGGTACGCTTGAGAGTACAAGGCTTGCGGGGGCCCGGAAAAGTTAAGTTACCTTGTCGTCCGTCCGACAGATCCGTCGTGCAAGTCTGGAGGCATCAATCACGATGGCCTTGACCGCTTGACCGCCGATTGATATGCGCTGCCTGGACTAAATAGCGAGAAGTGCGATCGCAGTACACCACACAAGTTCAAGGAGCTGATATACAAAAGCATCATTTGACCAGTTCTTTTATACGCCATCGAATGCTGGCCAGAACCATTTCGGCACATTCACCTTCTCGTTAGTGAAATAAAGATGCTGAGGTCTGAGATGGAAGTGCTCCATGACGCGGTCTCACCGCGTATTATAAATCTAGTAGTCTTGGACGTCTGTGACAAAGCAGATAAGTTCCAAGAGCGTCGACTGAGACAGTTTGGTTGCGCGTCAGCCGTGGAACAATGTCAGATAAAAGTGCCTTACTATATCAGTTTCTGGAGTGAGACCTCCTGGATGCCCAAGGGAGCGCTGGTTGAATGATGTGATGTAGGACTTAAGGACCAATAGTTGAACCACCGAAGGCGAAAATGGAGTAGGTTAAGGGGGAAGGCATACCCTGGAAAAAACCGGGATTAATGCCAGGAGGCAAGAGGAAGAAGAAGAGAAAGTTCATCAGGCAGTCAGAACGAAGTCGGGAATACATGACGCCAAAAACAATAGAAAAAAAACAGACGAGTACGAGCCAGATTAACCCACTCAGGGTCCCGTATCAAATGCATGATTATAGGACAATGGGAATCTACAAGCATAAATATGCGGGCGTATGCGCCAATTTTTGATTACATTAACTACAAACACTAGTTCTGTCTTGCAATATACGTCAAAAAATTGCATTATCGAATATTTTTTTTATTAATAGCATTATTTCTCAATTATTCCTAATTTCACAATTTCAGATTAACAGGAACTCCACTATGAGTTTTGATTACGCGACAAACTTCATATTCTCGCATCTTTTGATTGCCGTGACACAAAATAAATTCATTTCTTTAGTTCACCAACGAACCGTAGACTTTGATATCTGATACTAATTTCAGCTTGATACTTTCACGCGATCTTAAGAAATATGTCTTGATAGATAACTAGACCACAAAGTGAGCCTAAGGATTTTGTTTATTCTTTGGTACGGAACCCTAAACTGGTTACTCGCGTTACTCAGTCCCTCTTTCTGTTATCTCCGTATCATAACTCTCCGTTTTGGTCACTATTATTCTTAAAAAAATTAAAAACGCGTGGTTTCCGCGTGTCAGTATGACGCGCAGGTCAACGACCGCGCGGCACACTTTAATTTCTATATACAATATATGACTCAATGTACGGAATACAACGCTTTTATTTTTTTTTATTTTCACACATATAGCATGGTAAACAGAGGGAACCTAGTGTCAGAACAAGAACAGATGGTGTCATGGCACAGTGGAGCAGCGTATAAGCATTCCAGGAAATTATATTAAAATTATTTTATATATATGTGCGTTTTTTATTATTATGATTTTTAATTATTTATTTGAAATTTTTAATTTTGATAATTCTTATTTCTCTTCTCTGGTACATAAAACATAGAGTTGGGTTTCGCCACTCAAGACACAATGTGTCAAAAATTTGCCGGGGCGTAAGGAATGCAAAAGAGCTATTTTTCTACATTCCTTCGAATGAGATTCAAATAAACGACCCCCAAGTTCAGTAAACCACATATAAACTTTATGATCCCCACATTATTATTATTATTTAATTTATACAAATATATAGTCTATCTATCAATATTTGGTGATTGGCAAAAAAAACTACTGAATACTTTATATGTACGTATCATATTATAAAGGTGAAGCGTTTGTATGAACGCACTAATCACAAGAACTGCTTTGAATTGAAAATGTTTTTGTATCGAATAGTCCATTTATCGTGGCTAATCGTTTTGATGTAATCCAAACCACTGTACTGCGGCCAGAGTTGCCTCCCGCACATGGAATGTGTCATCATGTCAGGCGCATCCATAGATGAAAACAACATTACATTAATACTTAAAAATATCTACGAGTACACCATTATCATAATTGAATATAGTTGTAGTTATAGTTAATATCTCTTAAACAAATTTTATGATCTTAAAAATATTTTTAACGTCTAGCGTAAAGTTAAAAAAAAGTCACATAAAAAAGTGTCTGCGGACGCGTTAATAATTTGTTCAATCTTCACAAGATTGTTTTTTTTTCTATTTAAGACATTAAATCACTCCATTCTATACTCTCTGTCCATTTAGAGACATTGTGTGATGAGTGGCGAAACGAACGTTTTAAATTTAAATAATGCCGACGACAGCGTCTGAATGAAAACCGACGGTTGTGGGTTCGATTCCCACTCGGAAGATTTTTTTTTACGGAAAAAGACAAGGCAAGCGAGTGTACGGGTCACCTGATTGTAATGCCACCCACAACTTCCTTCAACACCTGAGGAGATACAAGTGAAGTTCCTACGAAACTACACAGTAGTGGAGTGCCACATATCCAGATGATGCGGATGGTATTGAGTTTGTGATATACTGTGGGGTTAGAAAATTCGGTGACAGGTATCAGGTCAAACAGTTCTCCAGAGCACTCCCCAGAAGAGACATCTCTATGCAAAGCCAATGCGTTAAGCCTTTCATAGATCATTGTGTCCCCAACGATTCGGACGGCTCTACGTTGTATACGATCAAATGAGTCAAGCTGATATTGGTGTGCACCAGCCCAGAGAAGAGAACAGTACTCCATGTGAGGCCGAACCTGGGCCCTATTCAGGGCCAATCGGAGTTGTGGCGTGAAGTCCCGATTTCGTTGAGGTCAACTTGCTTTCTCGCGAGGCGCTAGTTGCTAGTTAAACGCTAAGGCCCAATATTATGATACTGGGCGAGGCTATAAGAGGAGTGTTTTAGGAGACTAGCGATACAACAAATGGGGTTTTTTTTGTGGTTAACGCGTTAGTTTGTGTCTTCTGGGGATTCAGTTGGACCAAGTTCCTTTCACCCCATGAGGAAACATTTCCGAGAGATGTCTCAACTGGAAACACAAGTTTATTTCAGCACTGGTTTACGTTTTCCCGAGAAAGATTTGCGCGGCGGATGGAAGTTTTGTAAGGAGCGCCCCGTACCACAACCCAAATGTCTTCGCCATATCCAAACTTCGCCATGTCCAAACTTACTGCCTGGCCCTATCTCTTGCTTTCGATAGCTGCAACCCAGCGGTGGGTTAGGTAGACCAGAAGATCACTGGTTAATGACCGGCTGACCAGTTCGATAGGTCTGAAGCATCGCTTTTATAGTATGGGACTACTCCGACTGAGTAAGAGTGCCGAAACAAACGCGTTAGCACAGGCGCATATGAACAGAGCACTTAAGAAGTAAAGCAAACTGGCCTTTAGGGATAAGATAAAAAAAAAATGTATGCATCCTTCTTCTGAGCATGACATTAACAATTAATTTTTTTTTGTCTTTACAATTTAAATATTTTTCAACAAATCTATGCTCTGCTGGCATTTTTACACGAGTTCTAGTTATATAAGAAGCTTTTTATAATAGAACTGTTCATATTTTGTAAAAAATCGAAGAGTTCCTTCGTCTGAGCATATTTTAATTATTTTACGATATTAACAATTTACGAAACGAACGTTTCTTTTTTCCTGATTCGTCGACGTCTGTTTATTTTTTTTTGTACGTGATGAAAATTATCTAAATCAACAAAATTACTGTCAAAAATGATCAAGAACTATTTGACTCATCCCGATTTTTATTTACAAAAAGTGATCTGCCAAGGGAGGTTAGCAGATATTTTTTTAAATAATTATTTTTGGGGTAAAAACGTCAGAACTATTTTTAAAACTATATTGAGAGAATATTTATAATGATCTATATTGAGGCCGGTCGTGGCGCAGCGGCACAAAGTGTGACTGTAAGCCGACTGGTTGTGGGTTCGATCCCCACTCGAGGAGATAAATATTTACTTAAAATTTATATTTCCATTTCTTCGCTCTGGTGTCGAGGCAAAGCGCGGCGTTGAATTCTGCCACTTAACACGCAATGCCTCCGGAATTCGGCAGAAAGTGGGGAACGGAGTGTCTTTCACTACGTTCCCTCTGCCTACCCTGCAGTGTGCGGGATACAGCGTGAAGCTAATTTATTTGATTTATGATTTTAGGAACTATAGAACTTAGGTACATGCGAAGAGAACTCAATTTTATTTTTGATCTGCTGGACGATGCTCTGCTAAGTTCACAGACATTAAGAGAAACAGCAGGAGACCTCGGTTGACGTTTGAGAACATAGTATCGATAATATTGGAGGAAGGTCATGTAAATAATATGAGGACCACCGGAGATCATATATGTGGGGGTTGACGATGAGACGAAAGAGGTAAAGAGGTATGCAAGCACCGTAGCGCTTGACGCTCCGTCCTTTTTTTCTTGTATCCCGCAAGAGATAAAACGTAAAACCAAAGAGTACAAAGAAAAAAAGCAGAGTGAATAGACTTAAAAAACCATGGTGGGTAAAAATTCCAAATCATGAGAAAACCAACACACGGTTACGCGATATCTGAAATTTTGTCGTTATCGAATTACGTTGAGCAATTTCCTTCCGCTTTGGAAACATTACATGGTAAATGACGAAATTTTTTTTTTAATTCGACGTCTTAGTCATAGTGGCACAATTGAGAAATATTTACTTATGCGAGAGGGTTGTGGGTTGATTCCCAGTCCCTTGGCCTTCAAGGGTATATTTGTATTTAAACTCCTAACCTATTAACTTTTTTCTCTTAGCACGTGTCAAATGAAAATAACTGCAAAATAAAGGGACTATGAGGCCAATCGGGCGCGGTGGCAAAAAGATAGACTGTAAATGCGACTGGTTGTGGGTTGGAACCCCACTCGAGGAAGCGGAGGAGGAGGATTAAAAATTTATATTTCCATTTTTTCGTTCTGGTGTCTGCATCCAGAATTCAGCGGAAAGTGGGGAACGGAGTGTCTGAGTAAGGTTTCCTCTGCCTACACTGCTGTGTGCGTGAAGCTGATTTATTTATTTATTTATAAATAAACTACCAAACACAAAAAATCTATTGAACCCTGGTTCAAATAGATTTTTAATTTATACCAACTGGACTACTGAGTCCAGTTGGTATAAATTAATTACCACTTTTCTCATCTTTATTCCCCAATACAATCTCTATAGACAGAAAAATGAGAATGAAGTGTCTTGACACTAGGTTCCGTCTGTTTATATATGCAGGATAGAACGGGAAATTAAATAATAACTAATTTTTATATATAAAATAAAAAATACTCTGCTAGTCTAAAATGACAAAACAAACACAATTACATAATTGTTCAAGAGCTTACTTTAACAATAAGCTAAACTGATTTATACGTATATGAATAGTCCAAGTCCAAAAACAAGTAATACCCAACCCTTTACTGGATCTGTCCTCTGTTCAACCGAACGAAGACAAAATTATCACTACACACACACAAGAAACACAAATTATAATCATGTGAAAGTAACAAAAATCCGTTACACAATTTCCTCGTTCGACCTTCAAATATCCAGATTAAACTGGATCGAACTGGTTCAAACTAGTCTAACGACAGGTTGAAGGACCTTGGGAGCGCACCCTTGATATCTCAAGGGTGGGAACTTAAATAAGAATAGGGTGAATGTGTAATCATTTTAAACTATTGGCCTATCAGCTTGTCTAGTGGGATCTATTAAATAAATATATATAAAATAGGGTAGTCTGTATGTGGACCCTTCATAATAGCTCGCTTTCTATTCGTAGATCATAGATTAAATAATATCTGAATACATAAGTGTTACTTGTTCGAAGAGCGACAGGTCTATTATCAACATTTTATCTTTGTTATTGTTACTAGTTCATGTATTCATAGTAACAGTAGGTTTAAATATGTTTTTAACACGCCTTTATTAGATCGAGCCGTAACAAACTAAGTAACTATGTAATAAAAAATAAGTATCTGAATTTAATCCAACAATTATATCAATATAATATATTGTGGTATCAACTAGCTGATGGGATGATGGAGTCAGGACTGGAGTATTGGAACTCCTCAGATGTTATCAATACATGTTGGTCAGTAAACCACTCGAGTTTAGGCTCATATAATATACTATTTAATTCATTTATTTTTCGTTTACACTTTATCCCGCATAGATAGAGGATCTGTGTCCATCCGCGTCAAGTCACTCTGTGTCCCCGTTTTCACCCAAACTCGAGACATTCCGGGTGAAATTGTGAAACTCAACGCCGCGCTTTGTTTTGCGATAGGGGGATAAATATGTTCAATGTCTTATAAATGAGGATCTCAAAGTCAATTAGATAATTATCACACTATTGTTTATTTGTATTCTTAACTTTACTTGAGTATTGATTTGAGTGACCATGAGAAAGGAACAGGTGATTGTGGAGTGTTGTCGAGGGTTGGGGCTTTTTAAATAATTCATTATAGACATTTCAAACTTTTTTTATGTATGACTTTTTATATTTGCGATTGTAAGCACGACGGCTGTGGTTGTGGTTGTGGTTGTGTTCGTTTCCCATTCAGGGGAATGAAATATTTCATATTATCGTTTCCTAGCACTAGTAACAAGCGCGGCGTGGAGTCCTCCAGATTTCGGAGGATATTGGAGAACGGAAGTGCAGACATTAAGTTCCTTCTGTCTATCCTGCTGTGTGTGAGGTGCGGGATACAGCATTATTCTCATAGGCTCAAGAACCGTCAGGTCCGTAAAGTAAAGTACCAGAGAGAACGGGGAAAATAATCACCGTCACCGTCGTAGAGCAGCGACACCGCTTCTGACATGGGTTTGATTGCTCACTCGGCGGTATTTTTATTTCTTTGCTCTCATAACAATACTAAGTACAACATTTAATACCGCCTCTCAACACATTATGCCTCGAAAATTAAACAGAGAGTGGAGAACGGAGTGTCTTAACACTAGGTTTCCTCTGTCTATCCTATATTTTATCGTAAGGACCGTCTGTCAACCCTGCTATATGCGGTATACGATAGAAAACTATCTTCGGTTTGAAGAACGACGAACAGAAACAATTCTCTTCTCTCTTTTCTTCATAAAAAATATACACATTGCAAGTAAAGCTTATAATAAATCAACATTTTTTTTTCATTAATCTATTTTAAACTAGTTTCGACTCCCGGATGCTTTTTTGCACCGTCGAAATAACCGTGAGGTCATTATGTGACGTTATAACGAGTAGGTACTTGTACTAACAAAAAATATGAAATTCGACTTTAATACTTGAGCGTTGACCGTCGGTTCGATTTCCGCTCATTACAAAAATAGGAATGCCAATTTATTGATCTAAAAAATATAGATGTATAAAATGCGTCATCTTTTCGCAATGGCACAGCGTCTGACTGTATACGACGGTTGTGGGTTCGATCACCACTCGATAGATTATATTATTTTCATTTGCCTGTTCTAGTACCCAGATAAAACGCGGCGTTCAGTTTCGCTACTAAAACACACAAGCTTCAACAATAGGTTCCCTCTGCCTCTCATATTTTATATTAATAATAAAAAATAACGTAAATGAAAATGAAATCTAGAATCGGCTCTTTATTGTATTTATTTGTAATTGTTTTAATTTTTTTCCAAGTTAATTATGTCTCACTCCCCAAAATTGTAAATAAACGTAAACAGAAGTAAGATACGCTAGTTCTATTTTTATTTTACTTATTGTTTAAAACATTTTTCTACAAAAAAAAAATCGTATTTGTAATTGGTGCCGTAGTTTTGACGGCGTGCCAGCTCGCTCAGAGGATACTGCCAAGGCGACGCGAAATTACAGCAAAAATGTTAGGCTAGGTCATTCTTAACCTTCTTATTTAATATAAAAAAATGTATGCAATAATGTGAGGTTACCAAAATAAACTAAAAATATCGAATTATATTTAAGAAGGAGTGATCACAGTTGACCATCAAGAACACAATATCGATCGATGGTCCTGGGGGAAGGTCACGTAAGAAGAATGAGCGCCCCGGGAGGGCATGTATATGCAACGCTCTCTCTGGGATAAAATGTAAAAAAATATTTATGAATTTACAATTTATAAATTTACATATTTATTTACACTATTTATACGCTATGTGGGGGAGAACAAGTGTCACTTATAAATTACCTATATATAAGTATCATTATCGAGTAGTATTACAACCCAAATCTGTTATATACAATACCGTGCTAGAAAACTTGGTAAAATTTGTTATATTTTTATCTGTAAAGACCCTATATATTATTTGAGGATATAAAATTTGAGAAAATTATTGGAAAATCGTGCAACAATTTTCACATAAATAAATTAAACACAACCATGCAGGTACATTTGTATATTTTGTAAGCGACACAACTCTACTACGCGGCCATGATGCTCACTTAAGCGGTTCTGAGGCCGGTCTGGACTCGGTTACGTTTGGTTTCAACTAGGTCTAGGCATGATACAACCATAACCAGTTATATTGTAACATTACATCCATATATAAAAATCATATATAAAATGTACAAAAATTAAATAAAATTTATGTGATATAAAATTAACCTTGATATAATAGATTTTATTACCTCTTTATTGTAAAAATATAAATAAAAAAAATATGTAATAAGATGTTATTTACCCACATATTATTTAATGTTTTTCGTTACTGCGTGACTGGCAAAGAGCGTGCAAACGAAACTACTCCTTACTGCTGCATGTAATGTGTATGTACTAGTTCACTAGTATATGTATATTTCTTGACACATTATTTGCATGGCACATATCTGTACATTTTCATTAGGTTCATTTTCTATATCTTTCTTTCAAAATAAATAAAATATGTTTTTTACTTTAAATGCCATCATTTAATTTAGAAATCTTATCAACGTTAATTTAGAAATCTTATTACTCTGTCCAAAAATATTTAAAGGATAAAAATCTGTGGAATTATAAATGTCATACAGGATAGTAGCTACCTTTGCATTATTATATTAAATAACCTTTGCATTATTGTCTTTATATATTAAAAAATTTAAAAAATCTTTTTTACTGTTCATTTCAATTTGTATATATAGCTCTGAGCAAACATTTTTTAGGGTTCTGCAAAAAACATATGAGAATAATAAAAAAGAGAAAGATAAATTATATTTTTTATACCAGATAGCGTAAAGGCACGCCGTCTTCTATTATATAAGCACTTCTGATAAAAATCGAATTTATAACAACCATATATTACCACTGCGCCACAAAGGCGTTTTGCATTTATTCTGATTTTATTTTCGTACACTATACACATTTATGTACTATATATTTTAAGATGACAAATATATAATTTAAAAAATTAAGATCTTTTTAAAAAAATGAACTGATGACCGACCCTACAGTGCAGTCATCATAAAAATTATAACACGTTTTCTTCACTGTACCCAACGGCTGTTCAAACCGGTTGCTTTACAATTTCAGACACTAAAAATAGCTGTATCTGGGTCTAGATGTTCTGTAACCGGTTCTAGGCAGTTCTAAACCGGTTATGAGCGGTTATTACAGGATTGAAATATATATTTATTAGTTTGAAATCAGATAAGTATTGGTGTTATTTGATTGAATATAATATATTTTTGGTGGGCTTTTAATTTTTAACTATATTTACAAAGCAGATATTTATTTTTAAGTATTTTTCAACAATATTCCAACAAATATTTTAAATTGTTGAGAAATAATTTTGTGTATTTTAATAGTTTTGTTGTTATTATTACACAATTAGTATTATTTTTTTTATTTTTATATAAAAGTAATTACGTATGTTCGTTTCTTTGTTCCTTCGTAACTGTTAAACCGATTTTGATAAATGTGGGATATGTCGTTGAATTTGTCTTGATGACGCGAATGTTACTGGATTATGATTAGTTTATGAAGTCAAGTTTTTGTTATGTGTATAATTCACTTCATTATTTTCTTATTTCATTACATAAATACGACTAGACAGATTTCGACGCAATATTAGACTTTCAACTTTTAAAACTGACTGAATTCAGTAATATAAATTCTAATTTGCTAAAAACTTAAGAAAATGACTATTGTAATCACTTTCATTAGGTTAACTTGAAATTAAGTAATAAAATATAACTGAACTGAATTTGACTCACTTGTAATAATTATGTCGTCAGGAAGCATTATGTCATCGAGCTGGTCTGATACAGTTTGTGCTCCTGCGCCACGACTGGCCTGATATATAACTATTTGCACCTAATAATAATAATAATAATTATTAGGTGTAAATGTTATATTATATACAAACATATTTTTCTAGCTTCATTTGAAGATTCAAACATGCTTATAATAGTCTATTTGGATAAAGAATAATTTTAGTATTTTTTTTACATTATACTAGTCACGTGACCCGGCATCTCTTTATATAGCCTTTTATACTAATAATATCTTTTAAAATATCTACTACAAACTACTTTTATGGTTATTATCATGTTTTTGGTTATTTAAAAAAAATACTTCAACTAAATAAAAATGGCTTAAATACAGTTGCTATGGTTACGTCATCGCGCCTTACTTTTCAGTTCCATCCGGTCATTGATTTGTGTCAGTTTTTATAAAGAAAGTCTTTAGAATTATTACTATTTATATATATTTATTGTATTTTATTTTCCTTATATACAAATAATTTTGATTTAATTAAATACTTTACTTTAACTTTATAAACGTTTAAAATTGTTCACAAATATTTATTAACATGACAAAATAAAGAATTAATATAATAAAAACCGATGACATATTAATTATTATTTAAAATATGACTATTAATTAATATAATGTTTATATGTATTTATATACATATGTGTAAATTACATATGTTATATAATTTTTATTATTTCTGCAGTTAGTATAGGAGAATTTCGCTTAGAGCTTGTATTGTTTAATATATTTTAAAACTATAAAGTTCTGTTCTGTTTGAGGCCAGTCGTGGCGCAGCGGCACGAAGTGTGACTGTAAACCGACTGGTTGTGGGTTCGATCCCCACTCGAAGAGATGAAATATTTACTTAAATTTATATTTCTATTTCTTCGCTCTGGTGTCGAGGTTAAGCGCGGCGTTGAGTTCTGCCACTCAACATGCAATGCCTCCAGAATTCGGCAGAAAGTGGGGAACGGAGTGTCTTAACACTAGGTTCCCTCTGCCTACCCTGCTGTGTGCGGGATATAGCGTGAAGCTAATTTAATTTAATTTTTTTTTTTTAAAGTTCTGTCATCGCTAATTAATTATAAATTGTGTTCATTTCACCGTTTTGTCCAAAGAAATTTTGATGTTAAATTACGCTACTCAACGGACCAAGACTGGTACTATTTTTTCTCTGCCTCCCATTTCCCCTCTGCTATATTTGAAAAACAATATATAGCCATGGTAAACCAATATAACTGGGTACCTTTTTAACATATTGAACTGCACGCAAACCAAGATGCGTTCATAAAAAATATTATAGTTTAGATAACAAAAAATATTATATTATAATAGTTTCCTTTGAAACATTTAAACTACAATTTAGGAACACACTACATTTTTATATTCCACTAAAAGCACTTTTATGAACTCTACAATTTTATTCTAATTCATATTTTTAATGACTGGACTTATTTTAATGTAACTCACTAATTATTTAGACATTACGAACTAAGGAATTAAGTAAGTGCCTTAGTCCGTGATAGTGGTTATAACTTATAATGCATTTACTTTATTTAGAACCATAGGTTCAAAATGTTTTTTTTTATTTTATTACCTCTACGACCCTATTTTTTAACAAGCTATGTATAAATACTTGAATAACATTTTCTTTTTTATATAAATTATAATTTTTGTTCTTAGAAAAAGAATAATATAATAATAATATATAATAATATAATAATTTCATAACTAAAAAAACGACATTGCTTTAAACCGACTTCTGTAAGAAGGAGGTTATCAATTCGACTGTATTTTCTATGTTGGTTACCTCGGAACTTTTGAGTGAGTGAACCGATTTTAATTTGGCCTATTTCTGAAAATGTTATCCATGAGAAAATCACATAAGTCATGAATTTGCATAAAGTATGTGCGCGACAAATGGACGAATAACTCAATATCATTCCAATCGATTTCGATGTTTTTTTTTATTGGTAAGGATACACTTCAAGGGTATTTTGATGAAAGTTTGGTTCTGCTTATGGGATCCGATTGAAGTCGGTTTTTTTATTATAAAAAAGCTTATTCACTAAATAAATAACTTATTTTTTTAAACTTATTATTACTTAATTAACATTAATTCCTACTTTTATTTTGTAAATTTTGTCAGTTATATTTAACTAAAAGATTAATTTTAACTGACTAAAATCTACAAAATAAAAGTGGGAATTAGTAGATTATTCTGAGAGAGGAATTAAATTGTTAATAAATATACTATACAAGAAATCCATGCAAATTTAAAAATTTTCCGAATGTTTCGTTATGTTGTTAAATTACATAATATTTAATTTAACCGTTGCAATAAAATATATGTATGTGATTTCTAATATGTCGTTTCTAAAAAAATAAACAGAAAAAAAAGTATAACCATTTCAATAACCTTCTTCAACTTTTCACACAAACCCTTTTTATGTGAAATAAAGGATATTGTATTGTATTACAATATACTGTATTGTACATAAAAACTGCATACTATATAATACATAAATGTGCATAATATATACTCGTGTAAAAAAAATAAAACCACGAAAATTTGCCCACGGATACAATGTGACACGGAAACGGATATAGGATACTTTATATCCCGGAGGTTTTTGGGGGAGAAATCAAATTTGCTCTACCACATTAATTACATGTTACGTAAACGTTAAAAGCTATTCGTATACATTTTTTGGGACTGTCGCATGTCAGAGTGTAAAAGTGACTGTTGTTGGTTCGATTTCCAGTCAGAGGAATGATTGTATTTGACTAATTATCATTTCCCTGCTTTGTTAAACGAAACACGTAGTTGAGTTCCGCCACTGAACATAAAATATCACACAAATTGAGAAATGCGTGGAGAACGGAGTGTCTGAATACTAGGTTAGTTATACCTAGCCTTCTCTGCGGGAAAGAGCGTGAGGTTATTTTTATATAGATTTAAAATATGACCACAAGCCAACATGGCCTTCTATGAGACATTTTGGCATTGACTAGATCAATTATTAGAAAACAGTTTTTTCTATATAATATTTATTATAAAATGTATAATTATTTTCAGCGTCACATTGTATCAAGCTGGGTAACCAGGGAATACTTAGTGTGGCAGTGGCACGCCATTGTCCACTTTTCATCCGGAATCCTTATTTTGTCTTTAACTCCTTGTTTTGTCTTTAATGTAATAATAGACATATTATAGAAAATGTTTCTTAATAATTACAAAAAAATAAAACATTGAAAGAGAATATATTTTTATTATTCTAATCAACTTTTACAACGATTTTAGGGAAATTAGAATACAACTAATATTTGCATGTATCGCTTTAGTACACGTTACCTACCCATAATTCCATCCTTAATAGGCACTAGACCAAAGCAGCCTCGATTAGGTCATACGATGAAATGAATGACTGAATTTATATAATTTTGGTAAATTTAATGGAGATAGTCACCCATCAGTTTCTGATTATAAGTATCTAAAATTATATATTAAGTTTAAGTTAAGATTTCTAGAAATATTAGAATATCACATGTCTACCTATATCTACTAACTTTTTGAAAGTTTGATATTTTCAACTTACAGATAATACAAGTATAAAATTTGTGTTTACAAAGTCTATGAAATATGATATGTAATAAAATAACATTAAATAAGTAAGAGGAATCAATAAAATGAGTATTTAGTAGATAATGCCACGCGGCCATGTCACGTAAGCTTTTTCATATATCAATTATAAATGAAGTTTTCACATATTTGAAAGAACTTATTATTTTACATGACGTAAAATATGTTCAATTTGAATTCATGTTCTTCGACTCTACATTCAATGTAAAATATTAATGATAGAGCTTCTAAACATTGTTAAAATTTGTTATTTTTTTACTTTGAGATATAAAAGTTGACGTGTCATGCAATTTAATTGTATTTTTTATTAATAAATATAATATAATAATACGTGCAGTTTTTTTTTTATTTTCCGTACTAATAAATTAAGATCTGTTCGTAAAATGCCTTCATTTGTCTAACTCTATATTGTAAGATAAAGACAGATCAAACTATATTTATATATATTTTTTTTTTTTGGGTATTTTTAAATAAACTCTAAAATTTATGTAATATATATTTAAAAAATTCTAGTTTTTATAGTTCTTAATAAAAAAGTAACGTCTATTCTATATTTTAAGGCTCAAAAATATTATTTTATTACTCTATAAAGCAATTTTGAGGTTTTTTGGAATAAGGTTCTAAACTACCTTTATTATTAATATTTAACAAAAAAAATGTTATTTTAAATTAAATAAAATATATACTTACATATTTGAGGGTAAAATTACAAAATCCTTCAATGATAAAAGTTTCCAAAGCACAAGTCCACAAGCGTCCGCGTCTACGCACACTCACTACACAAAACAACCAAAAAATCTGTTAAAAAAGGTGAATTTTTCGAAAAAATACCTTCAATCACACAGTCCAGGGTCCAAAGGTTCTAAAATAAGCACTTCCTAAATAGGCCTATAAGAATCTTATTGGATTTAAAAAGGCAAAATGTTTGCGAAAAATTTGCGCGGTCACCCGCCGCCCGTACATTTAGGCCTACCGCGACAGCAACGCGCACCGCAGACCATCTCTACACTATACTTTCCCGATAATAATCCACTGATAAGGGATAACGGATAGATAAGGGCCTCTGTATAGAGAATTGAACTCGCGTGATTCTATATGGCTAGTAGAAATAATGATTCGAGTCAAAAAATTGGTTATGTGCCTTACAAGATGAGTGTAGAGACAGTAAATGGTTCGATAGAGTAAGGCGCTTAGTTTTATATATGCCGAAGGGGTTTTTAGCTTAGGGGTTGAGCTTGAAGGGTAGGCAAGGGTAGTTAGTGGGGGTCCGCGAGCACGCCGTGCTCCGACGACTGGCACTAACGAAATGGCGTCAGCCGACTCTCGCGCCGAGTAACCTTGTTATACGACCTCGCGGACCGTTTTATGCCTAAATGAAGAATCCTAATGTAGGTATGGTATATACTTTAGGTACCTAACTTTGATGCTTTCGAAATTTCGAGAAATTTTCATGTTGACTTTAGGTGTACTGGAACATTTTAGTTATTAGCGTTGAAATTGGAAGAAAATTGGGCCTATTTATAAAAAAAATAATTATTTAAACATATTTTTAAATTTAGGGGTGAATTGTAATAAAAATTACAATTGTTAAATACCATAACACGGTAAATATATTTTTTACCCCTATTTCAACACTTCAGTTTGACAAATAAAAATGGCTGAAGCGGTAGAGTAAGAGATATAATTATATTTTATTGAATTGTTTATAATTTATAAGAAAAAATCATCAATCATCATCAAAATTAAAATTGAAACCCTTGTGTTTTAACTTTTTTTAACTCTGTAACTGTCCTTTGTAACTAGCCGTCTATCTCCCTTTGCTTAACAAAAATTGGTAAAGAATAATTAATGACATTTTAAAATATATTTATCATTGGCTTTTTAAATCATACGAGTATGTATCATGTAGACATAAAATTTAAAAAAATATTAGTGTAAGCTCGTATTAGAAGTAAAATAGCAGTTAATATTATAAAATAACTAGACAAAACGCAGTGTAGAGATACGCTACCTAACACATAACGAATCTAAAATTGGGCAAATATGGCGAACGAAGTGTCTTGTCACGAGGTTTCCTCTGCCTACTCTACAATATGCGGGATACAGTATGAAGTTGCTATTTATAAAAAAAGCGATCAATCAATAACAACAACCCATCATTTAAGGTTAAGCAGAAAACAGTTAGTGACAAGACACTCTCTTCGTCACTTATCACCAATTCACAACTATTCCGTCTCGGCTGCCGCGAGTACAACGAACTATGCGTTAGACTACATATTTATTTGTTAATTTGACTTCTAATTTTTTTTGTGTGTTTATTAATTTTTATTATAAATTATATGAAGAATAAATCAATCAATCAGTCTTAGTAGCATTATGTTCTCCACTCCTTGTTATGTTCCTGTAAAATATTACTTAATATAAAGAGTCCTAGATATTCTTTTATATATGTAATAAAAAAGTAAAGTCGAATTTAAAAATACTTTATTTTTTATTACTGTAATAATTAGGAATAAAAATAAAATCATATATTTATACTATATTTTATTTTACTTCTAACAAATTTTTATTTTACTTCTAACAAATGTTGATTTTTTTTGTGCCTTCATGATTGAAAAAAAAAACAAATTATTATTTATTTTTTATTTAGTGACTTCTTCGAAACATGATATGTAGAACTATTATAGTAATTATTTTTAACTTTGCAATAAGTTTAGGTAAAATGTACCTATGTATATATTAAGGTGAATACATCAAAAATTATAAATAAATCACTTCTCATCTGATTTTATTTTGATTACTGGAATATACTCTACAAGCAAGTACACTTTATATTACAAAGTCATAAATGGAAAAAAATCATTTTCATTTTTCAGTATTATTATTTCTACTAAAATTTGTTACTCTTGTTTTAAACGAGTACATGTTTTATTTTTAAAATAGAATATTTATTATTTGTACTAAAATAGCAACAACTCCCCCAACACCCCCGTTGTTGAGTGACTGCTCACACGAAACTGCTGGACTGAGGTTAGAGAGTTAGAGAGAGAGAGAGCTAAGAGAAGGGAGTTGGAAATTTCTACGGAAATGATAGAAACTAGCTCTTCCAGTTTACTTCGTCCAGTCGAGCAAAGTTACGAACTATGACTATTTAAGTATAAATAAAAAAAAAAAAACTAAAAATATCCACTAAAACGTTCTTTAATAATATATTTTTATTATTCCGTTTATCATTAGTAGCTACTTGTATTTTTTTACCCACGATAAAAACAGAGGGGTGTTGGGGGTGTCTGTATATGTATGTATGTGTCTCTATATATCTGTATGTCTGTCCGTGACATCATATCTCCCAAACAGATGGACCGATTTTGATTTAGTTTTTTTAAGTTTTCAACAAACTTTTTATGTGAAGAGTTTTAATTATCAGTTATTTATTTACTATTTTCTTTTGTTTGTTTTTTTTATGCTAAAAAGTAAGATAAATTTAAATATTGATATTTTTCTATTGAGATTATTTAATTTAAAAAACTAAAAAAATATTTCTTGATGTTCAATGATATAAAATAATAAATAAAATATCCTATTGAGCCTACTTCATAATTATTTTTTAATAACATAATTAAGAAAGTATAATATAAAACTATTATTAATCATCATCCCTTATTTATAAGAATAAGAAGATAATTAGATTATCTCTGGCTACCCCAGTAGGGAGTCAAAGTCAAAGTTGCGTAAAAAAATATTTAAAATCAAAATAGAAATATGATTTATTTAAAAAGCCCGTTACAGGCACTTTTGTATCGTCAAGTTACATAGAAATGTCAGTAGAGTCAGTCCTACAGGAAGCTACCACCGCTGTGGAAGGCACTTCAGCTGAGAAGAACCGACAACAAACTTAACTTAAGTAATAAACGAAGGAGATATTCCATTGTTATTAAAAAAACAAAGTGATGTCTCACTTTCTTTACCCCACAAATTAATACATATAATGAAAATAAATAAATATAATTATGCAAATGAACGTTATACATACGTACATGCATATGTAATAAAACTATTTTATTATATGCAAATGAAGATAGGGCGGGTCTATGCCCCTCGATAGTAAGGTAACAACTCCCCTTGTTTTTCATAGTTACTTTTTAGTTTATCTATTATTTAAATTGATTTATATTACTTTACATGGAGTTTGGGATCCAAATTTAGAATCAGGGAATGTTGAAAAAAAATCATTTATTACATTTAATGATTATTTATTATGATTATATATAACGTAGTCTCATATATATGAAAAGCCTTTTAATTACATATAAAATAATACCAATACTTAAAATTTATATATAAAAATATTTTTATATATCAAAAAATACATATAGTAAGTATAATTGTATGTTTAAAAGATAACCGTTTGTACGATACCCTTAAGTGGAGGGTAAAGTATTCACTTCAGTTCTTTTAGCAAATCCTACGATACAAAAACTATATTTTATATCACTAATACTCAATTGAGTATTAATCATAGACTGCATTTCTCCTAAAATAATAGACTTTGAAGGAAAATTCATGAATATCTAGTTACTTTGCAAAAATTATTTGGTAAGTTGTAATACACGTGTATTTAAATAGAAAAGAAATCGTCCTCCATACGAAAAATCTTCTCATATCTAATATATGATTATAAGAACAAAATTGCAGAAAATCAAATTATGTTCAAACACATGTTGTTTTAAGAAAATTGAGGCATACACAGGACGCAGTTATTGGTCACTACGATATTAACGCAACGGAAGAGGTTATGTTATTTACTTTACTTACAAAACAAAGAATAAATAATAATGTATTTAGTAATTTACAGTGAACAGTGGATATAGGCGTTGACCAGCGACCCCTGTGGTCCCGCACTGCTCCGAGCTCCTCGTCCTGCAATCCGACAGACACTCGCACTAAAGCGAATGCTAAGAAGCTTCGACACACTATTTTATATTGACATGCTGTCATTAGGTCAACTTGTCACTCGTATGTAAGAACATTTAAGAAACTCAAATTGACTCAACTTGTATTAATTGTATCTTAGCTTAGGTAACAATACAATAACATGATATCAACGAGCTGATGGAGTCAGGATCCTAATAGTGAAACCTTTCAGAGGTTTCTAGTAATGCAATCGAGTGTGGGCTCCTATATCTCCCATTAGTATATTAGCATTGCACCACTTGTAGTACTTTCTGTAGAACTTTTTCTTGACTAAATATTATTTAAAGAGACATTTGCATATTACATGTTATTCCTCTGACATTGTAAATGTAAAATTATAAATTATTATATTTTCATATAGATCTCCCCACGTGGTGTGACGGGCCGGGCCATAGAGGCCCATGTAGACGAAGATGGACTAATAATAGCTTAAAATAATATACATAATTATCAATAGGTAAATATGAAATTCCACCGTTTGTTGTCTCAATAGAGTGTCACCCGCTACGGCCTCTTCATACCTCTTCCACCTTGGCCACTGTCATCAGCCCACTCATATATGCACTCCGGGGGGTCCTCATGCTTTCTAAGTGACCTCCCTACAGTATCTTCGATGCTGTAGCCTCGAAGGTCAAGCGTTCTATCTGTCTGTCTGTGTCTTACTGTCTATATTTATTAGTTTTATTATATTTTATAAAAATAACAACTGTTTTAATTTTAACAATAGATATAAATAAAGTGATATCTTAAAGAACCTATTGATTCTTTTAGCATTATAGCTTTTATAATATGGCCTCATTTTACCTTTTTTAATAAAATGTTCCTATCCCCGGGAACCTGGGTTAACATAATCCGTTCCCTATTTTCATTGCGTGTTGAGGTCGCAACTCAACGCCGCGCTCTGTCTCGACATCAGAACGAAGAAATGAAAGATTAAATATTGAATTTCCTTGTTCTAGACGACAAACCTAGGAGGTCAATTTAAGTAACTATAATTATTTATTTATATAGTTTTAGTTTTTCGTAAATACTATTTTTAAGTGTGGATTTTAATTTGATGGGATAGTTGTTACATGAATTAACTCGTTAGTTCGAATAAAAAAAATGTTAGAAAAATATAGTTATATTTCTGCTTGCCGACTATCGGCTTTTTCTTTCTATTAGCTACAAAAAGTTCATGTTCGTATTAACATAACTTGCTAAATAATTCTAAGATTTGAAATATTTCATGCTACGATTCATTTGATACTATATCCTAGAGCTTATTTTTTCATAAACTTCTAAAACATAAATTATTATTATTATTATATCTTTATTTTTTATATAAAAAATATTTTATGTCAACTTCTTCTTCTTCTCAATCCTCAAAAGGATTTATTAATTTATTTAATTATATAAATAGAGTAAAATACAAATTAAAAAACATCTATCCATCTCAACTCAATAATAAATTTGCATAGGACGCCATCTATATAATACTTCTAGATAATATTTCTACTAGACACTAGATGGCGTTTAATTTTTTTTTAATTTATAACATAGTTAATGGACTAGCAAAATCGTTATTATTAAATTGAATAATTTTAATTTTATTTTTAATACACATAATTTTGCAGAAATCTACAAATTTTATCACAAGTTAGGAACCTATAGTTACTACTTTAAAAGGTAAAAACTAATAACAGTATATATAACAACAATCATTTATAAAATAAAATTAACATTATTATTATTTGCTTAATAATTCTTTGGACATTTAAATTTAATAACATAAATGATAAGAATATTTTTATTTTTTAGTGGCTGAATACTATTATACATTTATGTTTTAAAGGAAAATTAAATAAGTAAAAATTATATTTCAATGATGATTTCACTTGTAGTTAGCTTCTAACTCATTTCAAAAATTAAAAAAATACAACTTGAACCGAAAAAATTAATTAAGCTACCTAAAATAATAGTTTAATAAAATAATAATTTAGCATAAAATATAAAACTTTACACCTTTTATTTTTAAAATAATAATTTGTCAGTAGTGCTTTCATTAGCAGCTTTACACCATTATTCGAGACAAACCTTAAATACTTTACTCTTAAACAGAAAACAATAATGCTTAAATGGCTGAATAGCTTAATACTTTTGCGTATAAAAAACGTATATGTCAATTGTCATTTCACTTGCAGCTAGCTTCACACAATTACTCGATACAATTCAGAAACATGGCTACCGTAAAGTTCGCTGTTGTTGATGCAAATGATTTTCTATCAAAAAAGCAAACTTCTGACCCCGAATTAGCTACAGATTGGGCTAAATTAGAAGAGTTTTATAATAAGAAGTAAGTTTTTTTTATTTATTGTATATTTCTAGATAATAAAGCTTTTCCTTCGTTCAACGCGCTAATCTCAGGAAGGTGGTAAGTATTAAATAAAATATTTTTATTAATTCAGTCCATTTACCAGAGGAGGCTATATTACATTGCGTTAATCGTTTCAATTAAACCCACTATGGGTACCTGCTATCAGAGCCACCTCCGCACTTACTATGTATCCTGTGTCATCACAACAGCTCTTTCCATTTCATCGCTTGTTATTAGTCATATAAATCAAATTTAATGGCAATTACTTTTCAGGCTATGGCATCAGCTCACATTGAAACTGATGGATTTCGTGAAACACCCCTCCTTGCAGACTGGCGACAATCTAATACAGCTTTACAGCAACTTTATTACAATATTTGAGAACAAGTAAGTATGCTGCAAACGCGATGGTGGTGAGTGCGTTTTCCATTAGAGGGAATGAAATACTATTTTCATATCCTTGCTCTGATATCAAGACACAGGGTGAGTTCTGCCACTGAACATACAATATCTCAAAAATTGGAAGGAAAGTAGGGAATGAAATGCCTTAATTCCCTTCCGTCCATGCTATATGAGGGATTAAGCGGGAAGAACGAAAAGTGTAAAAGAAAACAAAAGAAGTAATTAGATTTTGCAAGTCATTTCTTGTTTCTTTTCTAATTTTTGTTTTTGTTTTGAAAAGCTTTTCTGGGGCTACTTTTCATGATAACTTACACAAATTTAAAACTCAGCTTACACCTTGCAGATTGTGTATAGATAAGATATATTACTTTTAATTTTTTATTGAACAAGTAAACCTTCTTTTTTATGTGTTCTTTAGAATGTAGGGGCTTTCAATATATTTGTATCTTTTTTCAGAATAAATCCCCTATCCCTAGTAGAAATAGTTGCCCACATTGTGCAGCAGTACTCCGACAAGAAGGAAGCTATCACATTTCTAGAGAAAATCGAGACTAAAGTTAAGATGAATGATGAAGCATTAGCTCTGTGTAAAGTAAGTAGATTTCTAATATTTTAGTTTTAAATATTGGTTTGTATTTTTTAGATCCACTCTGTATCTGTAAAATGCAGAGGTGTTTTTTTAAACTGTTGACTACAGAGAAAAATATTTGGTACAAACCTTTTTTTTCATGTAATTGTTATTTTACATTACAACATTTAAAAAAAATAAATTAAATATAAAAGGTAGGCAAAGGGAACCTAGTATTAAGACACTCCCTTTCCCACTTTCTGCCGAATTCTGGAGGTATTGTGTGTTGGGTGGAAGAACTCAACGCCGCGCTTAGCCTCAACACTAAAGCAAAAAAATGGAAATATAAATTTAAGTAAATATTTCATCCCCTTGAGTGGGGATGGAACCCACAACCAGTCGGATTTACAGTCCCACTTCGTGCCACTGCACCACAACTGGCCTCAACATTTTAAACTTTTAAATAATTACTCTAACCCTGAAAAAATGAAAATGATGCCTAAACAAGATTTTTTATTTAATCAAAAAATATATATTCTACATAATTGGTTTCATAATTCATTTATTTTTTATGTAGACTTGTGTTAGAGTTTTTAAATATCAGTCCCTTCTTTGTAGGTTTTGCAAGGTCAGATATATCTAGAACATCTTGAGGATCTGGACTCCACTGAGAAGATTATAGAACAGCTGGAAAACACACTAGAAGATGCTGATGGAGTGACTCCAGTACATGGCAGGTTTTATAAGCTTGCATCTGAGTATTATAGGTTAGTTGATTTTTTATTCATTTAGTGGTTTTTTTTCTTGTTGATAGTTTTAGATTTTATATGAGTTTAAATATTTTTCTTTCATTTAGTGGCCAGTCATAGCACAGAGTCACAAGGGTGTGACAGTGAATGAGGCAAGTTGTGGGTTCGATTCCCACTCAACAAAATGAATTTTTTTATGTTTTAATTTGCTTGAGAAACAAGGCAAAACGAGGCATTGAGTTCCGACATTGACTATGCAATGCAACCACAAAATGTAACAGTATTTTTTCACAATTTTAAAATTATAATATAAAACATTCTAATACATGTTTTTCATTATTAGACATATATTGTTTCCCACTGCACCCCTTTACCACCAATGATATTCTTTTATCTAACTCCTTGAGAGTGCTGCTTCTACCTGGGGTTAGACACCCCCAGCTATTACATTAAAATTAAAGGGGATTTTAAAATTAATGGGGGGCTTCTTCTGCTACTAATTCTTACTGTTGTCTGTGTCTGTATGTCTATCTGCTCTTAAACCATTGCCTACTGGTATCTATACACACCTTACCATTTGCTCAGGGTCCAGGTAAGGATCTGAAATTCCCTAAATCACAATCTCATGGTTCTCTGACCTAAAACCTCACTAATATTGCCTAGATACATATATTAATTGTTTACTTTTAGGGGTTTCCAGGGTCTCACTACTGTTTCCTACTGTTATCTTTATATTTATCCTGACTACACCACTTCACTACTTCACCATTTGGTTCCAGTGGTGTGAAACTCCACATCTCACAATTTAACGAACTTCCATTCTTTTGGACCGTTATGTATATATATTAAACACCAGCTTTTTGGGGTTTCCAGAGTCCGAGGTCCCCTCTCCCGCTACTACCGCGCGGCGCTTCGCCACGTGGGCTGTATGTCCGGGGGTGCCGCACTGCCGCCCGCGGCCCGACGGGACGAAGCCCTGCGCCTGGCATTGGCTGGTGTGCTGGCACCTAGTGTTTACGATTTGGGGGAGCTGGTGAGTAAAACGGGAGGACAACAGGAGTTAAATTTCAGGGTAACAGAAAAGAATTTGAACTGGATGGGGAAAAATAAGGGGTAAGATGAGTTCTAGTGTTGAACCGGAATGCTGGCGCCGAGTGTGTATGATTTGAGGAAATTTGGCTAGTAAAACTGTGGTTGTGGGTCAAGGTTATGTTGGAAACATTGAGTATATGAAAAAATATAATAAAAGGAGTATAAAGTTTTTGTATTAGGAGAAAAATGGAGAGTGAACTTACGTTTTAAAATTAATTGTAACAAAATTATTTTGAATATACTGTAGTGATAGATAGTTCATTATTTTTAAGTATTTTCGATCAAAAAAAAAAATTGCAGTATGAAATAGTGTTGTCAACACTATTAAATAGTTACAAATTCAACTCTGTTCCATTTTATATACAATAAATTACATTGTCTCTATATATAATAACTATTTAAAGATTATTTTATATTAGTATTATTATTTATTAATATACTAAAATATGCCATTTTTTACAATATTTCAGTTAGCCCACCCTATACTGGAGTCTTTAGAAGGTACACCGGATGCGTGGGCTAAAGATTTAGTCCAAGCTGTCGCTGCGGGCGATGTACAGGCATTTGAAAAGATACGGTAAGTTGAAAGAGAACAAAGAAATTAACATATTAAATATTTCACTTTCTCGAGTGCTATTAAAGCCACAACCTATCGTGCTCACCGTCCCACTGTGTGTGTGGCCCTGTGCTAGGACTGGTCTTCCCATAACTTTAGATATGATAGGTTCTGGCTGCGACAGTTGCGAGTTCAACATCCACTCGGGGAAAATATTTTTTTTTCGTCCTCGCTCTGGTTAACAGTTAAAGCACGCTATTAAATGTGTCAAAAATTGGATAGTTTTTGAGAGATAGTGTCTTAACATTAGTTAAATCTATCTATAAGAAAAAAACAGAAAATAAATTAAATATTTCTATATTAATATTTAATTATATTACTCAATAATATGATGTTTGCTTGTTCCACATAATCATTCAGTGCACAATCTCCTCACCAAGAGCTGCATCGTGCGGACAGACAGCTCCGACAGAAAATTGCTATATTATGTTTAATGGAGGTAATTATTTAAAAGTGAATTGTTTTTAATTTGAAGCCAATAGTGGCGCAGTGTCACAAGCATGTGACCAGACGCGACAGGCTTGAATTTGATGCTTACTCAAGGAAATATAATATTTAATGTTTTCATTTCTTCGCTCTGGTGTCGAAGCAAAGGGCGGTGTTACGTTCCGCCACTCATTCATAGTACAAGCATGAGACTATAACCGCGATAGGTTGTGGGTTTGATTGCCGCTCGAGGAAACTAAATAATATATTAATTAATTCTTTGCTGTGGTAATTAGGCAGTGCGGCGTTGAGTTCTTCCACTCAACACACAGTAAGCATTGTATCTGTACGGTTTTCGGCGAAAAATGGAGAACGTGTAAAAACCTAACTGTCTTTCTCTGCGTCTCTTGTAAAGTTCACGTGGATAGAGTATAGTATGCGAATGAAGGTATCGATATGCATATGATTTTTTGATTCCCAGATGGCGTTTAACCGCGCGTCGACGGCGCGCACGCTGTCCTTCGCGGAGATAGCGGCGGCCGCGCGGGTCCCCCTCGCCGACGTCGAGCTGCTGGTCATGAAGGCCTTAGCCGAGAACCTCATTAGAGGACACATCGACCAGGTAACTCCATGAGAGAGCTCGGACGGCAGTAAGAGGCGCGGGTTCAAGTCTTGATAGATTTTCTATATATTGCAGCAACACATCCTAGTACTATTTTTAAAAAGTGTTATTCCACACTTAGGAAAGAAAAATACTTATATATAAAAGTTGAGTCCCGCTACGTTCAAATTTTATATGTTTTCTAAATAAGTATATATCCTCGCACATTCGAAAAAGTAATACAATCACTGTTTTTGTCTTTGCTCTACCGACGTGCGTGTTGTGTCGCAGGTGTCGGGGGCGGTGCAGGTGCGCTGGGTGCGCGCGCGCGCGCTGGGCCGGGCCGGCGCCGGAGCCCTGGCGCGCCGCCTCGACTGCTGGCGCTCCGCCGCGCACCGCGCGCAGGGCCTGCTCAGCGAGCGCGCGCCCGACCTGCTCACGCTGTGACTCCCGCCTGCTGGACGCTGTATGTGCGTGTTGTTGTACGATGTTTATAAAGCGCTACTTATCCCATTCTCTGCCAAGCCTAAATTATGTAAAGTACTATTGTCTACCAAAACCCTGTTATTTCTTGGTTCTTACCACACATATATTATCATACACAATCATTTAGAAGCAAAAGCCAAAGACGAGTATACTCGTCGTTGGCAATGGGAAGGCAGGGGTGCATTATAAGTGATTTAGTTGCTTTAAAATTTTGTTATAAATACACGATGAGGTTAATTTTTGTGTGAAAGATCATTTTCTATAAAAAAATAAAGTATTATTTTTGTAGAAAATTTTATTTGTAATATTTTTCAAGTTTTTTACACATTTATTATTATTTTTTATACATTAGTGGCCACAAAAAATTTGCTAATTCAAAAGCCTGCATGTTATTATATATTTAAAGCAATACGAGTATACTCGTCCTGGCAGTGAATGGGTTAGAGTAAACATTTTTTTATTTACGCTATAAAAATTACAAATTGAAGATATGTAAATTATTTATCATTAAGTATAAATTACCAATACCGTAACTCAATAATAACTTGAGGCCAATCGTGACGCAGAGGCACGACCGTGTGGCTGGAAACGCGACAGGCAACTTCAATTCTCACTCTAGAAAATAAAACATTTAAAATGTTATATCAGCGTCACGCTGTAGGCCGCATACGGCAGGATAGACACCAAAGAAAAGAAAATATCAAATATTTTATTATATTTATTTAAATTTATATTTTCATTTCTTCGCCCCGGCGTCGGAACAAAGCGCGGCGTTGGGTACTGCAACTCAGCACGCAATGCCTCCAGAATTCGAAGGAAATTGGGAAACAGAGTTTCTTAACACTAGGTTCAATCTGCCTACCCTGCTGTGTCTCGCACACGCATACAGTAAAGCAATCAGCTTTACATAAATAATACTCATGTTTACATAAATAATATTCGCCTTGTGATCCCGGCCTAGAATAGGATCATCCTGGTACTGGTGGTGTCGTAAGAGGCGACTAAAGTACGTGTGGTAGAGTCACGTCGCCAGCAATGGCAACACGCATGAGCAGACTCGACCGGATCATTACCACCCCCGGCATTTAAAACCGGCGTGAAGTAGTGGCTTTATGCCACTGCGTGTCGCATCAGGTAATGCCGGGCCCCGGCGCCCAACCCATCTTAAAGGCCGGCAACGCACCTGTAGCTCCTCTGGGGTTGCACGGGGTCGTGGGCGGCGGTAATCACTTACCATCAGGTGACCCGAACAATCGTTTGCCGTGTCTTTTCAAACATAAATGGTACCCCATGTGCTATGCTGGTGTATAAACTATATTGTCGTAAAGTTTCATCCAAAGCGGTTCAGTAGTTTTTGTGTGAAAGAGGATCAAACATCCATCCTCACAAATTTTTCTCTTTTGTAATATTAGTAACGTCAATATCACATTTCTTTTTGTTACAGGTGATGTCGCAGAAACTCTTATCTTATATACTTTATTTTGATTTCAAATAATTATATATTAAAAAGCATTTGATTCTCTTTATTCAGTTAACCCTATTTCATTATTTATAAATTGTATAGTGTATTCAAGCACTAAGTATATTCAACACCACCTTAAAGTACATAGTTTAGTGTAGTATATAGTTTGAACGCGAAAAGTAAATCACGACACAGTTTATACAAAAGTCGACCCTAATCATTTATATTCACGAGTGTGTGTGTGTAAATTTCGCATATTAAATCCTCACTTTACGCAGAATTCTAGACGCATTGCGTGTTGATTGGCGAAACTCGACGCCGCGATTTGCCTCAAAAGAACGACAAAATGAAAATGTTAAATATTCCATTGAACCCACAACATCTTGCGTTTGCAGTCTCACGCTTGAGCCCTTGCGCCACGACTGGTCTCTACACAAAAAAAAATATTTTTATTATTATATAGGTGGAGGCGTCAGCGCTCCTTTTACGAGAGCAGCATAAAGGATAAAGAAATTAATCAAGAAACCTCAACAGTTTAGACGTAGGATTCTCTTTTCATTTCAAGATGTTTATCTACGCCTGTATTTCGTGTGACGCAAGTGGTGAATACCAATAACAACATACTACTTAGCGTCGCCGATCTGCCGCTTTTCATTCTCACAAAACATACCAGAACGAGAAAGGGATCTCTCGTTCTATTTCGCGAGTGAGACGTGTGCGGCGTTATTGCTTTGATAAGTTTGTGTGTGCGCCATTCTTGACAAAATTTTATTATTTTGTATGAAAAAAAGACTTTATTTTTGGAAAAATCTGGTCTGTTTTAATTGTATTAGGTTTTTATAAAGTAGATAAAACTGTGGTTTCATTTATGTGGTGATGATAAAAACATTCTGTAAACGTTGATCGTTTTGGGTACATCACCCACTGTACCCACGGTTGGTTACCTCCCTCCCGCACTTCAAATAGGAACTGTAGTCAAAAAATATTATTATAAATAATTTTCCTTACAAAATAATTAATGGAGTCATTCATTCGCCTGACATGTTTTATACGACATTTTGGCATCTGGCAACCGAAAATAATTCGTCTTTCTTCTAGTAGTTTAGATTAATTTATTACGTCACTTGCTCCTTACTTTATACGAGTTTCCGGTATAATGTCAGCAGCTCTTAAATCACATGTTTTCAGTCACTTTACAATAAATCTGCGTTAAAATTAAAATAAATTGTTTATTTTTTAGTAATAATTATTCTATACATGTTATAATCTCTATATATAATAAAACAGTAAAAATATTTTGTCTGTAAATTTAGTAATTTTGACTGAAATGGATAGAGGGACACCTAAAAAGAATAATATAATGCAAAAATATTTTTTTTAAATTTCTCGTCTGTGTGTCTGTCTGTCTGTCTATATGATTGTCCGCATTTTTCTCTGAAAGTACTAAACCGATTTACTTAAAAGTTTCACCAATTGCTTTGTTTTAACTCAACTTAGTTACTAAACTTTGGTTCGTCAAAATCATTAAAAAAAAAGTTATCGTCATTTAAATGAACTCAAGGCATTAGTTTGTCTGAGAATATTATATAGCAATCGCGCTCATACGATTTTTGGCCAAAGAATGTCATTCGAAACGTCTTGGTTATATTGACTGTTGATATATATATATATATATATATATATATATATATATATATATATATATATATATATATATATATATATATATATATATATATATATATATATATATATATATATATATATATATATATTATTTGAAGCACTATTACACAATATTTTATACAATAAAGTAAACAAAATTGAATTGTTTATGGAGAACCATAACAGTTAAGTCGTAATTAACTCGTAATTCAACTCAACTTTAGTCGTAATTAATTTGAGGAGTGACTGCAAAACCGACTCGTTTTGGGTTCAATGCCCACTCGAGGAGATGAAATATTTACTTAAATTTGTATTTCGATTTCTTCGCTCTGGTGTCGAGGCTAAGCGCGGCGTTGAGTTCTGCCACTCAACACGCAATGCCTCCAAAATTCGGCAGAAAGTGGGGAACGGAGTGTCTTAACACTAGGTTCCCTCTGCCTACCCTGCTGTGTGCAGGATACAGCGTGAAGCTAATTTAATTTTTTAAATTTATAGTTGTCAATCAATTCCGCTTATTAAATCAATAATCATGTTTTTTAAACGGGCGAAGCCGCGAGCAGACCGCTAGTATAATATATAAAGTAACTATAAATATATTACATATTAGAAAAAAGGTGTCTGCTTGGTTATTAAATAAAACAACAATACAAGGACAAATACCTTTTATTTAAATGTCATTGTGCATATTTTGGTAAATATAAAAAAAATAAGGCAAAAAAACGTAACCGAGCGTGCATTCATAAACAAACGCAATTCGCGATTTTCGATGTCCGGAAACGCGACAAGTAAATATTAAAAAAGGAGCCTACAATATAACAACAATTTTATACATAATTTTTTTTCATTATATTTCAAAAATAACTTTTTGTCTCAATCTTTTTTCTGATAAAACTATGAGACGGAAGCCGTTCGTAGACTAGAATGTTCGAGAATGGTCAGTTGTCGTTGACATATGTAGAAAAAAACTTAGTGTCGCAGACAACCGTCCATGCATCTCTAAGCAATAACCCAGCTCGTGTCACCCGCGACTTTGACATCTGTCACGCTTCTGGCAGCTGTCACGGTGACAGATGTCGATGTCAAAAACAGCGAAAGAAACCGCTAATAACTCTTACAACTATATATGTTTTTTATTTATTGTAATATTAAATTAGTTATTACATACAGATTTAATCTATTCTAGGCAGAAGGGACTAGAGTTTATGGCGTCTACATAAATGTCACGTACGACGCACACTTGTAATATTACAATTAGATATATCGCGAAATTAAAAAAAATATTAAGAAAAATATTTAAAAATATATAGATAAATGCTTGTTTAATGTATTAAGACGCACACCCAATACTCTGCTTTCCACTTTCACTGTAACTGTTATATTACAAGGGTGCTACCATGTCGGAGAGAATTTGTAAAGACAACACATTTTTAAGTCATAAAGAATTCTTATATTAAACATATTTTGAAAATATTTCAGGAAATTAATTTAAGACCAAATAAAAAAAAAGCACAACTCTATTCTCCCCGACATCATCCACAAACGGGAGAGCCGTGCAACACTAACAACTATATATTTCAATTATAAGAAACATTCTTAAGCATTAAATTGTACAAGTTAATTAAAACTTTCACCACAAAATTTACAATCTTTGATCCTTCTTTACACAAGTCCTATGTAAACACGACGAATGGCATGCCAAAATAGGATTACAATGATTTTATTAATAGAAAATAACAATCCAAATCCTGGGTCTTGCGTTTCAAAATAGAAAAAGAAATTGTATTATATTAATTGTGCGTTTACAATTTTTTAATTACTTTAGCACAATTTTGGATACTAAGTAGAATTTGATTTTTCCGGCATGCCAGTATCGTTTCACCAATATACAATCTACTGGCAAAGTGGACTAAAGACGAAAAATTATTTTTTGCTCAAAATATAATTTTGCTACAAAAAAAGTCCACCTTTACAGTTATTAAATGTTCCCACAAGTTCTGAAAAGATAAAGTTTTAAAGAACACCATATAAATGTTTTTTTCTCAACTATAATATTTTTTTACAATCAAAAAGTTTCTCACTCCTGAAATTTTAAAAACAACTCGATGTAACAATAAAAGTTAGAATTATCACGACATTTAACTTAAAAGGAATTTATAATATACAATGTATATTTACAAATTAAGAGAATAAAATTATACGCATACCAATATCCATACAACTGAAAAAAAAGAACTATATTATTTTATTTAGCAAGAAGAGATAAATCGAATGGAAAATTGGTACAACGCGTAAATATGATTAAAAAAAAGATTATAGCAGAAAATACAAAAAAGACACCACAATTTTATAAGAAATCGGCGCACCATTATAGACTATTGATATCATACAAAGAAACAAACACGCTGTATTTGTTTATATAAATAATTATCTTAATATACATTACTATTTATAAATTTTATAAGAAAAGAATTTAAAAACTTTTAGTTCTGTAACATCAATGAAAACACAGCGGAGACTCGATTATCAGGACCATCAACGTAATATTGTACATGTACAGCAATCGTCTATGTGCCTCAGTCGTGGACGCCTTGAAGTTAGGTTTTCTGAACTTTTGCGCCTTGTTCACTCGGTACAAAAGAAATTTAAAGTAAGAATAATCCTAAAATCAAATCTGTGCAGCCAATCTACAACTAACTCTAAAGCGGCCACGACTCGGTGACCGATATGCAGTAGATTTTGAATACACATATATATATATATATATATATATATATATATATATATATATATATATATATATATATATATATATATATATATTGCATTATATATATATATATATATATATTGCATTTGATTATACGGATGTAAGTACAATAACTAGTCCGGTTAATCGGGTTCCTACTATATATTTAAAAAAACATAGACAGACAGACACAGACGTTTTCAAATCCCAATAGCTATATAATAATAATATTTTAAGCATTAAAATTATTAATAAACAAAAATGAGCATTTCAAGAATTCTAACGTTCCGTTCCTTCCCTGTATACGACACAAATTTTCCATATAATTACTTAGAATAGCGTTGTAGCTATAACACCGCTCTAAATAAAGTGGCATAAGTCAAAGAAATATATATATTTGAGATTTTTTTTTAAATTCTTAAATGCAAGTTTGGTGAGAAAATACATTTTAAAAAATTGTTTTAATAATAGTTCATAATAAGCGATGTATCTCTATGGTTAAGACCACACTCCGTTGTCCACACTTTCGAGACATTGTATGTTACATGGAGGAACTTCAAATAACTCATTCGATTGTGTGAGAATCGAATCCACATTACTTTACGTGTAATAGTTTATAAAAAAATACAGATACATCTTCAAAGTGCAACAAGATATATTTAAAATATTTCTTGATTTTTAATATGTATAAGTTAGACCACTTTACTTAAAACAGTACAAAATCGTAGCACGTTAGCTAATATATATGCTTTTCGCTCAAGTCCAAGCAGATTCGATAGAAATAGCTCAAACCAAGCCAATTACAAATGTCTATCTACATGAGATCTAGGTTTTTTAAATTCCCACATTTGCTGACGTCATAAGTCCACAGATAAAGAAAAATAATATAATATTGAAGTAAAATATTATATCTAAGATTCAAATTTTTAAATGTAGTTTTTAAATATTTTCATACGTCATATTGACACGAGTGCAGAGCTATGAATCTTTCTTTGATAGTATTAAAATTGAAGTATATTTTTTACTTTTATTTTTTTTAACACATGACTCAAAATAATACGATTAATTATTTATTATTTTTCTGTATCCATTATATACGCTATTACCATCCTTATCCTAGACAAGGTTAAAAATAGCCTACGATCCGTCTAAGAAGTAGCAAGCAAGCCAATATGAACAATTTTTTTACACATTTTCTTTATATAAAAATATTTTTCGACTGTTACTTGCTTTCTTTTGTCATTATTACATTAAATTATATCTCAAACAACTGTGATACAAGCAGGTAAAAATTAAGGCATTGAAGATATTTTTTTTCTTTTCCAAAAAACTTTTTTTTGTTAAATTTTTTTGGTAAATTTTTCAACAACTTTATATAATCAATTATGAACACTGCGATTAAATGATGAATGATCAACGCAGCCTGACTTAAAAATTGCCTTTTCATTTCTTCCCCACTTATCAATCAATATTTAATTTACCAATTCATCGGTTAAATCAATTAAAAACAACTAATGTTATAACATTACTCCAACTCTTTATCTCCTACAAAAAAAAGCAGAGGGAATATAATATTAAGACATCTATCCTTAATTTTCTAACTAAAAAGTCAGTAAATCCATTAATTGAATATCAACCAATTAATTGAACACAAATTATTAAAGCCGATGAATTGGTTGTATTTTACGAGTGGTTTTCAACCTGGGTTCAGTGTCACGGCGTCACAGTGTCTGCTGTCACGTCTCACACCTGACGTTATGTTTGTCTATTCGTCACACATTCTGTGCTTCGTCACAGTCTATGCCCGGAACCTGTGGAAAAATTAAAAAAAATATTTTGTTTATTCTATTATTTATTGTATCTGTATTTCTAATGAATGATAATATATATGTGTTCGTTTCAACATATGTGTTTCTACAAAATTACCGTTTTTAAAAAAAAATATGTGTAGCAATTATTTCTATTTCTTTTCTCAAACTAAATAAAACTAAAGACTAATGATTGATAATAAAAGCAAAAAAAACAATGGCACAAATACCAAAAAATAAATAAATAAAAAGAAATCATAACTATTTTTATGGCATATTTTATTTATATACATGGTCGTAAATATAAGCAATTTATAAATATGCAACTGAAAATAATTGAAGCTGCTATCACTGTCAAACAAATTTATATATTATTACGTTTACCTCGCAAGCAGCGTTTGAAACTGGGCGTGAAAGAAACAGAAGAAGAAATAGCAAATTATATATACAAATAATAATATAGTCTTTAATATAACACTGACTAAACTGACATTTCAATAAAATATTCTTTCTAAGTGTTTCATACTTTCAATTGGATTTTACTGCGGTTTCGTCCGCGTGGTCAACGTTGTGTATGTCATATGTCACATGCCATGACACAAGTACGTCTAAGTACGGGAATAACTCTACCCGCAGGTACAGTGGTTTAAATTAAAACAATTGACGTCTTGTAATAATATAAATATATAAAAATGTTTTTCTTCAATTTTATCAAGTTGTTCCTGAGATTAGAGCGCTCAACCAAACAAACTCTTAAACTTTAAAATATTAGTAGAGAGATATTTCTTTTATTTTATATATAGAAAATTAATCCAAAATAAATAGAAAAAAAGAAGTAACGTGTTAATTAATAATTCTTAAATTAAAATTTAGTAAGAAGCCTATGATAGAATTGCAAGCCAAGTTCAGAATAGAAAAGCAAAGCAAACTCTTTTAGTTATAATAAGAGACTGAAAATACTGACAACATTCGCGCTAACAGTAATTACAGAAGTAAGGCCGCACAGTGCTGTAAAATATACGTCGCGTAGAACATTTATCTTTCAAGGAGTGCCCATCATCAGATTTTTTTTATTTTAAGTTCGATATGATATAGTTATATTTTTTTTCAATCACTTCAATAATTTAAATGGAACTATTTTAACGGGTAGACTGATCTACCCGCGACCACGGACTACTGCAGTGTTTGAAACGTCGGGTTTCCAAAAATGTATAAAAATATAAAATATACGCGATTAATCCGGTTAAAATAGTTTCATTTAAAATGTGTAATAATCGTGAAAATCTAAGAATTTATTACTTTCCAATCATTTTTAACCGCACCTATTACATATTTAAAATCTTGAGAAAAAAACATCGATTTGCATAGATTTTAATTATTTTTTTCAAGAAGTATTATCTAATCTAGCTTCACGCTGTGTTCCTAGAGGGGTAGTCAGGGAGCGCCAAACGCTACGGACTCAACCTAGCTCTTTCGCCTCGTCCACTGCCATCAATTTCTTCATACATGCCCTGCCTCCTGGGGTCCTCACGGTTTTTACGTGACCTTCCTCCAGTATTTTTGATACTGTGTGTTTAAAGGTCAACCGAGGTCTCCACCTACCTCTCTTATTTTCCCTTGATAAAGCTTTTTTGCCATTCTTTCATCACTCATTGGTTCTACGTGCTCAAAACTAGCTGAGCACGTTCTTCTTCCTTCTCACCGTGACATTCTCCATAGTACCTGCCATTCCGTGTATCTATCTATTGGGGATTCGTTCAGCTAAGCTGACTCCGCATATCCTACGAAGTGTCCCCGGCTTATCCGTGCGACCAAAGTAAGAGTGGGAAAGTCGCGTTGCAATGGCAACACGCATGGGACGACTTGACCGAAGTAGTGGCTTTATGCCACACACGTTTCGCATCAGGTAGGTAGGTGTATTTTTAAGGGAGGGCGTAAGTTTCCGTCGTCTAGCCAATTTTGAAGGTCAGGACCTGTCAACTATCTTGGCTCCGTGATATCCGGCGATTTTAATGCTCACAATGCCAGTTAGCTTGGATCACGCACCACCGAACTCCACCACCACTCGGGGTGGGCTGACCTCGTTACGGCAAATAGATTGTCTCAATTGGTTGTGTTGCCTACGCGAGTTCCGGACGGACCTTGTTGGACCTTGGATGGAATGCGTACATTTTACTCATCTTATCCCGGAGGGCCGGTTTGCTTCTCTTCCGATGAGCCTAGTACCTGTGCCGCTGATGATGCCGACGGGGTTTTACAGCGTATGGAACTATATGTTACTAGCACTGTAGTTCCAATGGGTGGCAAGTCACAACCTTGCTGTCCTTAGCAAACGCGAGGCTTATCAAATCTGGGCCGAGGCCTTAGGACTAAGGACTAAGGATCCGATCCGGATTTTGGGATCCGGATCCCAAAAGGGAGCATAACCGATCCTCTAGGTACTTTAAGGAGCAAATTTTCAGAGCAAGGTGAGAGCATATCGCCAAAATAGGCGAGAAGCCTGAGATCTACTCGTCCGGAACTCATCAGTTTTTGGGCACTCTCAACGGCGGCACTTGGTAACTTTAACCAGCTTCCTTCAGTCCTTAAGCACAGGAAATGACATCTTGGTCCATATGGTAAAAGAAGTCGCGTTGCCTGACTAAGACGAGGATTTAACGGGTGGGAGAGGTTGAACCTGACGAGGATCAGGGGAAAAGGGCTAATCTATTGTCGCCCTGTGGCAGCGGGCGGTAGCGCAGTTGACAAGAAAATATGAAAATCCCTACTTACCAACAGCACTATAAACGGGGGCAGGCAGCTCCTCCTTCCCCTCCTTGCTGGGTCTGAAGCGCCTCGCCCTCGCCGCGTTGTGTGGGGGAGGGCCGGTGGGTGGAGGTGGCGGGGGAGGAGAACCTGACGATGAGGAGGATCCCAGAGGAGGGGGGGAGCCTGTGGTGGCACTGCGGCAGCGGTTAGTTGCGCTGTTGGTGGGGAAAATATATATATTTAAGTATACTACGGAACGAACTGATATTGACAATTTGATTTTAAGCTGTATAATAAAGGTAGTGTGTTACATTTTCATTTCATTTAAAGTATTTGTAATACATTACATGAAAAAATATTTCTTTCATCATTAATTTTCTTATATTTTTACATACACGAAACATCCGCTATGATAAGACGTCATACTATCTTGTAAATAAAGTGTCAACTGATCACAAAACCTTTGTACACAGGTTATTACCGATATTTATGAATTTGTTTAACATGACCATCTGACGTCGCAGCCGAGCAAGATGGTGTCTAGTATTTTCGTCAAAATTGGGCAAAATTTAAGTGTGCCTGTAGACACGATGGTTGTGAGTTCGATTCTCACTCGGGACACCGCAATATTTAATATTTAATTTACCCACTTTGACAACGAGACGTTGAGTAACGTTAACGCGGCGTTGAGTTCTGCCATTCAACATATCTTTATCTAAGTGAACAAAAAAGTATATGCATTTATGTTTGTAGTCTCACCTAGTTTGTGGCGGTTGATGGCGATGTCTGGGTCTCGCGAATCGCAGGTTCAGTTCCCGTGCAGGATCCAATGCATATTTGTCGTTGGCGTTCTGCCTCCTTCTTCTTAATGCTAAGGGAATAGCAACAATATTTTCAATTAAAAAATAAGTATGTTGGGTTTAGTTTCTAATATTTAAAGGAATGTTTTATTAATATGATATATTCTAACACTTTCTATACTAGGTATGCTGTCGGTTTAACTCTACGTTATATTTAAAACATCTCAAAGAGAGAGATCGGGTGACTGAGGAACACTTTCAAATTTATTGATGAGGTTCCAGTTTTTCAACAGGTAGCCAATGCTCTAGGCTAGTTGAATATCCAATATTTAAACGGCCTGGGGGAGAAGCGAGAGGTGCAGGAGGAAAGAGAGGAAGTGTGAGGAAAGGTATGTGGTGTTGAAGGAGAGGAAGGGAATCTAAATATGCTATCAATTGAACTCTATATGATATATATAATCACTCACCCGGTGTAAGGTCCCCCGGCTGAGGCGCATCTGGCGACAGGGGAGGATCCCCGCTCCACGACGCACATTTCGCTAACCTGTGCGCCCCTTGCATGCCTCCCCCTCCCCCTCCCCCGGAAGGGAGTGGGGGGTGCAGGGGTGGAGCGGGAAGAGCGTGCTGCGGTAACGGGATGCGTGATGTGCTGCTGGTCGATCTCTGCGAATGGAAAAGTGTTATTAAATATAATTATTATTTTAGGTAAAAATTATCCTATTGATTGTTATGATATATTTTTGTATACAAGAAAATCACAATCAATTGACGCCTACAACATATAGCCCTAGCAACGTGTATATCACTTTTTACAAGTGTATATTGTCAAACATATATTTATATGTTTTTTTATATATAATTTTAAATAATATTAGCATTCTGCAGTTCTCTATACAAATTAGCAAATTTCATAATTGTCCTTCCGTATTTTTATAAAAAGGGGTACAAATATTTTGCTTTACGTTATTTACGTATATATCGATTTTTACTACAAGTTTATAATAATTGTTTACTTGCACGTACATCTCTCAAGCTGTGCGAGTCCCCGCCGGCGCTGTGCTCGCGGCGCGCGGACGTGCTTCTGAAAGTACAAAATATAAAGACAAACGTATGGATGGCTCAAAACACCAACTTTTTTAGAAAACATTAAAACTTTAAGGGATTTGAAACCGCGCCTGTTGTTGACCGTCCAAGCGCTCTGACCAAGTCATGCGTCATCACGTCTACTACGTGCTACGTCAACATTCAGGGGCACCATCCATAACGGTTCCAAAAGTCGCAGGTTTTATTTTTATTTATTTATTTATTTTATTTCAGACACATGTCCATATTTTGTTAGTAAAGAGAAAAGCTTAAATAATAAAAGTTAACAAACGGAAAAGAAAAACAAACACAGTAACAGTCCTTAGCCAACATGTAACCGTACCCAGTGGCGCAGAATTTTCGAGTCCCAGCGGTCAGCCAGTGCAGACAGAATGCCGTTTGAGCTAGTTCGTAACCTCCGGAGCATAGATGCACTACTTTTACGAATAATAGCGTGAAAGTCATCAACACGCCTCTCAGCAAACATTCCGGAGGCACTACAGTAGCGCGGTAACCCGAACAGCACTCGGAATGCATTGTTAAACTGGACTCTCAGGGCGCCGTACGCACGCTGCGTATACCTAACCCAAAGACTGCAGGTGTAGAAGGATTGAGAATAAGCCTTGAACAATGTTACCTTTACTCGATCAGTACACCGTGCAAACCGTCGGGCCAGCATGTTACACCGTACGGCCAGCGCCCTGCGCTCCCTCTCTAAATCCCGGTCATCGCTGAGGCAGTCTGACACCCAATGACCCAGATACTTAAATCGCTCTACTCTTTTTAAAGCAGTGCCCCCAAGATACACCGGTGGCACATGGGTATAAACTTTCGTACCGGACTTAAATACCAGGAATTCGCTCTTTCTTGCGTTGTATCTCAGTCCCTGGGCCTCAGCATACCTCTCACACACACGCAACAACCTACGCAGCGCGCCAATAGATGGGCTGAGCAATACCATATCGTCAGCGTAATTAATATTATTTACGCAGACGCCTCCCACATGACAACCGATATTGCTACTTCCAAGCTTACCCAGCAGCCCGTTCATGTACAGGTTAAATAGACGAGGCGAAGTCAGGCCCCCTTGTCTCACCCCGCACTCCAACCCATACATTTCAGAGTGCTTGCCGTCCCATTTTACCACGTTACGTTGATTGTGGTACCAATATTGCAATACAGATGAAACCTCGCAGGGTACATCCGTCTCTTCCCTTAGTTTCTTCCATAGTACATCATAGGATATAGTATCAAAAGCCCTAGATAAATCCAGAAAACAGGCGTATACTGGAGTATTTCTTGCTGTATAGTACTGTACAGTCTGCTTGAGGCAAAAGATGGCACTTTCTGTAGAAAGACCCGGTCGAAAACCAAATTGAGAATCTTGAAGTTTAATATGCCCCTCCAGCTGCATATCAAGCAGACTGTCCAATACTTTAGCTATTATAGTTGCTAGTGAGATCGGTCTATAATTTGCAACTTCGGATACATCTCCTGTTTTATTTTTCAATATTGGTACCACTACAGTGAACATTAGATCCTCCGGCAGGTAGCTATGACTCAAACACATATTAAAAAATATAGCGAGAACTCTCGTTAAGTCAGCTCCTGCATACTTCAGATGCTCAACACTCAGCCCATCGTGGCCGGGTGACTTACCTCGTACCATTCGACTTACGACTCTATTTATATCGTCAGCGGAGAATCTAACGCCCACTAACTTCTGCTGCTCAGTGTTGTGCATCTGAACATCAGTGCTACTCGGTGGCTCAACCTTAAAATGTTTCCTAAAGAGGTTTGCTATATCGCGGGGTTCGTGAAAACCCGCAACGCTCGCAGGACGGCCATTCGATTTTGGATTTAATTTATTTGTTGTTTTCCAGAATTTACTAAAATTTTTATTAACATGATGATGCGCTATTATATCTAGCTTTATTTGGTTTTGATTTTCCTGACATAATTTTAGTTTAGATTTGAAAATTCGTCTACTTTCCCTCATTTCATTATAAAACGATCCCCCCATCGGCTTGCCGATTTGTAACCAATTTTGATAACACAACCGCGCCGTCCTGTGAGCGTCACTGACGTATTTATTCCATCCCGGTACAGGGCTATGTTTTCGTAAAGTAGGCCCTACATAGGAGTACACAGCCGCCTCTTGAAGCGTTTTTACAATACTATTATACATTTGGTTTAAAACATGTTTATGGTTCACTTTACTACAAAAAACATCGGCACATTCGTGAAAATGCGTGGGAAATACTATTTTACTAAATTCATGCTGACATAGACCCGAGTATTTACTGATCTGCTCTGGGCTTCTCTCACCCCATATGACTTTATTTACCAATGAGTTAGTACATGTCAACTTTGGTGTTATAAGTTGAAAATTACACTCGACAATTAAAGGTAAGTGGTCAGACCAGTAAACATCGTATAAAACTTCAACACCATGAACCGAGCGCCTGGCTGCGTCGGTCGTCACACAATGATCGAGCCAGCGCCGACAGCCGTGCGCATCACTCACAAATGAATAGCTGTCCGAAGGAAGCATTTCCATGTCCACACACGACCAATTTTGCTCGACACAGAAGTTCAATAATTCATTTGCAAATAACTCACCCGGGTGCGCATTAAAGTCCCCAAGCACATACACAGCTTCCACATCGTTATTTTCTATTAAAGCATTGATTTCACTAAGGCATTCTGTGTATTCAATTAGGTTTTCCGGCTTCGCGGTGGGCATATATACCGATATAACCATACTCACTCGATCACCATGCACTATTTTAACGGCCGCCACTCGGACACTAGCACTAGGTATTACTGTTACGCACGGGAACACTGACTTTCTCCATAGCAGAGCCACCCCGCCGTACGGCCTCCCCCTCAGGATTCCCGTAGTCGTATCCACAGCAGAGGTACCGGTAAATGCAAATCCGTCGTCGATAGTACCGAGATAGGACAATTCGTGTGGCAGTAACCAGGTCTCCTGCAATGCAATGATATCCGCCCTAAGGCAGAGCTTTCTGATACAGTCCGTGGATCTCACTACACTCTTACAATTAAAACTCATTAATTTTATAAGTGTACTTCTATCCATTACGAATCTTTAACTTATTCCACGCTTGCCTTCAGATATTTCAACGCTTCGTCGAAAATTAATAAAACGACGAAAAGACACTCCTTCTGGCCAAAAATCATCACACAAAAAAATATCAAGTTTATTCTGGGGTACAAAAATTTTAAAGGCACAATATGCTTTATCGTGCCTCATATTCCACTTAATTAATTTTACATCGAGATTAATCTTCGTTTTAATATATTTTATAATATCTTCCTCTGTTGTCTGCTTTGAAACATTATAAATATAAATAGGAATACTAATATCTGCCGCTCTAAAATTATTTTCTGGCTGAACAACCGCTTTTCCTTTGTTTCCCGTAAATCGATTTTTATTTCTTTTCCTCTGAACCAGCTCCCACTTGCCCGTTTTCCTTTCGAGTTTCCCCTTCCCATTATCCTTGGCTACCGTTGCAAACGATTTTTTAGACGTTATAGTGTTTATTTGTGTATTAGAATCGCCGGCACGCTCTAAAGTATCGTTGATAACAATATGTTTCTCCGTCGGCAACGATGTATTAATGGGTGGGCTGTGTGCGGGGCGCGGGACGGGTGACGACCGCAGCTGATTCATAGCCAGTTTAACGTTTTTTACACTCTCAACTGATTCTTTGTTTTCTAGCGGTGCACAATTTGTGTCCTTACCCTCGTTTGTGCAAAATACATCGCCTTCTGTTGAAATAGGAAATATTCCTGTAGGTCCACTGTTATATTCAAAGCTATTAAGCCGACATGCCCCCCGGGTACTATTAATCATGTTTTTAGTGTAACAGTTGATATCGACCGGGTTTATACTGCTAGATTTTAATTTCAGTTCTGAAATTTCTTTTTTGGTTGCGTAATCTTCTGAAATCCTGTCTACATCTTGTCTCAACTTAACAAGATCCTTAAGGATTCGAGTAGCATCCAGGTGATCGAATAATACTGGGGGTAGTTTGTGCAATTCCCGGGCCACAAAAACGGGAACCACCTCTGGATCACTTTCTTTAAGGCAACAAATAATGTCCTCTATGTCTCTCAACACTTTTCCTTTCCGTTTTCTCGTCTTCTTCTTTCTATTTGAGATTGAATCAAAAAGTAAATTCTTTGCCACGGTTATTTCATTCTCGGAAAACGCTGTTTCACAGATTCGACAAATACTGTCCTCATCCATAACGTCTATTTTATTGCAAACGAATGCAAGCACTTCATTAATAACTATGTTGCACGAATTACATTTTAACGTTGTAGTTATTTGTTCAACATTATCTTTTGCCTTATGACTCATCATTCTAACCGTTCGCACGCGAGCGCATACGACACACATATTTTAATCGCTACGTTAATTTTTTTATGTTTTCTAAAATATTTATCTTTTTAAAGCATGGAATAACATTTTAAGTGTCAATATATAAGTTTCACGCTGTATCTGCTATTTATGGGTATAGAGCTTCTAGTGTAATTAATAAACTTTTCCAATTTCTTTTCATTCTCACCCGAATTCAAGATATTGTGTGTTATGTAGCGGAGCTCAACGCAGCACTATACGATAAGGTAAAATATTAATGATATATATGATGTTTTTATATATATATAAATGTTAAGGATATATATGATAAAGTAAAGATAGTAGCCAAACAAAATCCGCCTCAAAGGTTCAATTCTTAAAAAATAGAAACAGAGAGAGGTAATGAGGCAAAGCGCGTCATCGAGTTCCACCACTCAACACACAATGCCTCCAGAATTCGAACGAAAGTGAGGAACAGAAGCATCTTAATGGGAACGAAGTGTCTTAACTGTTCCTCTATTACCTCTCTATCTAGCGAATAGATAAAATAAGTTATTTAATGTAATTCTGCTAAGTGCGAGATACAGCGTGAAGCTGATTCATTTTTTATTTTAAGTAATTTATTTTCCGTAGCGTTTGGCGCTCCGTTCTCTCTGACTACCACGCTAGGGATAAAGCGTGAAGTTAAGTTAAGTTAAGTTAAGTAATTTAAATAATCCCAAGATAATTTTACATAAATGAGAAAATTTTAAAAGATTTTATATAAATTGAGTTACAATTAGCTTGTATTAAAACATTTTACTGTGTTTTTTTCTTAAATATTACCTGTCAGGTATAGCATCTAAGCGGGTCCTCTCCACCGCAGGACTCTGGCTTTTTTCTCCGCTCCTCGTGGAAGACCTGCTGGAGACACAATTACAGATTAAAAAAGAACAAGAAACATACATACACATACATTGCATCGAAACTATTAGTCTACACCCTGTTCACGAATGCATGAGATGAAAGATAAATAAATCAAAAAAAGTTATTTTATAGGTCACGATTGATGTAGTATATTAAGTAGATAGAAATATCTATAGATTTGTGGATGTAAATAATATTATTGAAAGATGTCTTTAGATGTTATTAGTTAATAATAATAATGATTTAAATTTATCGATTTCATCTTCGATCAACTATACACTAGATCAAGGATTACAGTCTAAAAAACGGCTCGAGAAATAAGAGCACAAAAAGCGTTGTGTTCTTATCTGATTTTAGTATGGTCCAAATTTAGCCACCGACACTTTACATTATAATTTTCCATTTTTCGATTATGATTAGAAGGAAACGTCTTTGTTAGGTTTTGACTATTCTATACAAGTAAAATTTTATATTTTTGTTTTGAATGTTAGTATAAATATATATAACTTAAGTAAATAAAATGAAATTCTAAAATAATGCGAAATAATACAAAAACACATATTATCTAAAATAGAGACTATAAAAATATAACCATTTTATTTAGATGGTAGTCGAGTATCTTGACTACCATCATACCATAGTCTATGAGACTACCACATCAGTCGCAGAGAGTTAAAAACAGTTAAAAGAAAAAATATTTTTTAAATATCGCGGAGTAAAATGTTTTATATCCTTTACGCGCCGGTCGAAACTAAGCCTTAACGCACTGTTATAAAGTTGGATGTTATTGAAATGATCTTATGTCATAAGTCTGAATGTCTGCTATATAGGGGTATACAGATGACTTTTATATTTTCAAATTTAATAAATTGAAAAGTAACGAACACTATAATCATAAACAACTATTGTCATCACATTTAAAGCCATGAAAATTGAAAAAAATTAATTTTAAATCTAAGACTGTTTCTCTATTCATCTCACTTTACAGTATCATTAATGGTAAATTATTATATACTTAATTTTTTATAATGTTTAAATATTTGACATGTAAAAACAACCCAAAAGCCAACTTGTTCTCAAATTTGGGACGCATTTTTATACTAAAAAAATAAACTACTGTTAGCGAACTCGTGTAAGAGGGTAGATGTTGGTGAAAGACTATAAAAGCAGAGGAATTGTTATTAGGTGATACATGCCCCTTATTGCAATTACATAGTATCCCTTTCCAAATAGTTTAGAAACATATAGAGAATAAAAGCGGTAACCGCTTCCGATTTCTAACACTACTTTTTTTTTTTTTTTATGGAAAAGACACGGCAAACGAGCGTGCGTGTCACCTGATGGTAAGTGACTACCGCCGCCCACGGCCCCGTGCAACCCCAGAGGAGCTACAGGTGCGTTGCCGGCCGTTAAGATGGGTTGGGCGCCGGGGCCCGGCATTACCTGATGCGACACGCAGTGGCATAAAGCCACTACTTCACGCCGGTTTTAAATGCCGGGGGTGGTAATGATCCGGTCGAGTCTGCTCATGCGTGTTGCCATTGCTGGCGACGTGACTCTACCACACGTACTTTAGTCGCCTCTTACGACACCACCAGTACCAGGATGATCCTATTCTAGGCCGGGATCACACGGCACAAAATAAGTTATAGAGCACAGGTACTACGGACCTGTTTCAATAAAATTGGATGTTTTGTCGTCGGTCAGATAATATCCGCCATTTTTGGTGTCGTTCAACCTGTTCATAAGACAGTACTGTTGTGATTCAGAAGTAATAACTTTTGTTGTTTTTATTAAGTTTCCTGTTTTGTTAAGTATAAAGTTGTTTTCTGATTATTTTGTTTTTGTTATTGTAAACCATGAGTAAACCTGGATTAAATTGAAAATAAATTTAAAAGTTACATAACAGTTTTTTGTTTACATTTTGTCTCATGCCAAAATGATAATACTAATATACTATAAATCCTCAATTAATGTACTATAAAACACAAAAATATTGCTCCGGGCCTTAAAATGTCAACTAAAGAAGCCCTTCAGCATTATAATTATATAAGTATGTGTGTAGGTGTTTGAGCACATACCGTTTATCTCTCTGATGTTCAGTGGCGTCGTAGTAGACGGAGGCCTCCTCGTGGTTGAGTCTTACTTCTCCACCGCTGACCACCGAGTGGATTTTTACTAAAAAATAACAAATATATAATAATTGAGGCTGTCGTGGCTGAAACTCTGGTAACGAGGCAAAGCGCGGCGTTGAGACCCGCCACTCAATACACATAGACGCAACTTGAGTCAAAATGACTCGCTTGCAAAACGTTTTCATATTTTTATTTCAAACCATTTGATGTATTGGGTTGTCTGTCCGAGCTAACTAAATACAACACCACAGGTCCTAAACGGTGCACTTATACGGTCATAACGGTACGTTATAGTATCCACGTGAGTCAAAATGACCCCAAATTTCGATATCGATTGTTTTACATGACATTATCTCGAGCGTTGGAAGAATTAGAAATTGAAAATGTATTTAATTTGTCACTTTTTAAGTGACAAATTGTTGGTGACAAATATCTTTTTACAAATCTAGCTCTGGAAAATTAGTTATGATTGAATTTTTCATAACATCCTTACATTATAAGGATGCTATGCATTCCAAAATTAAAAAAGCCTCTAAATATACGGGAATGTATGAAACAGTTGAGCATTACATTAGCGAAAATATGGATGGAGATAAACTTCCATTTCTAATCTGAGGCTGAATCACAATAAAATATTTTATACAAAATTATTTTGTTGAAATTTTAGTACAAGTAGAAACAATGAAACTCTTGGAAAAAATAAAGTGCCTGCCGTCTACTAGCGACTCAACCGCGGCTTCGCCCGCTTGAACTTATTCTTAAGTTATGTTTACATACAGCGTATTGGTGTAATGCATTAGCTAACTGTAAAGTTTCATCAAAATCAATTCAGTGGCTTTTGCGTCAAAGTGGAACAAACATCCATCCTCACATTTTTTTTATTTTTACATATAATTTTAGTTCACATGTTACCTGTATTCCCAGTATGGAGGGGCGAAGCACTATCCGGGGGTCGTACTCGTATTTCCAGGCGGCTGGAAACAGTGGCCTCGGCGGGGGGCTTCGGTGGCGGCTCAGACGACGTCGTCGAACGGGATATGCTCTAAAAGTATGTACCATTGTATTATATACATATATACAGAAATAACTTCACTCTTCACAAATAGGGAGGCAGGGGGACCGAGTGAAAACACACTCCGTTACTCAATTTATACAGGAAATACTTTATTAAAATTTTTATGAAATATTTTTCTATTTTTGTATAGCGTGTATATATTTTTTTTATTATTATACAAATACATTTTAGAAAAAATATTGCGAACATATGATTTGTATTACAAATAAATTTATTTATATAAACAGTATAAATTATTAGAAAATATAAGTATATAACTAGAATTATAGTGTTGGAAAAAAAAAATATCTAAGAGTCTACACCGATCATGTATGTATATAGTATACATTTATATATAATAGATATTTTATTACTACAGGTATGTTAGGACCTTATAACGATCAAAGAAAAAGAAAACAAAAAGTGAAAGTATACACTTTTATTTCTTGTAAGTATGTACATTTTTTTATATAACTTAGTGAATACTGAAGAGATCTGTAGGGGCGAAGTCCTAAGGCGTCGGGCCTTCGCTGTCACCTCGGGACTTGAGAAAAAATCATATTTTTTTAATTTAATTTAAGTAGCTTTGTTACCTTCACTATACTATACTATAGTATTAGTATTTTTAATTATAAATCGATATATTAGTATCTTTTTTATTATTTTTTTATTGGTATTATATTAACAGTTGTTTTTATTTACGTTGTGTTTATTGTAAGAAACTATTTAAATGATCTAGCGTATCTAAGTATATAGTAAATATAAGTTATTAAGGAAGAAAAGAAAAATGTTCCAAATTTTACACATATTTCTAGTTATGGCAGTGAGCGGAAAAAACCTAGTGATATATTATTAACCATGTATTAATCTATTTAGAGACGTAGATACACAATGTGCACAACAGACTAAAAAAAAATTTTTTTTTAGTCTGCTGTGGTAGACGAAGTGTCTCGTTAAATTTTGCCACTCTTAAGCTCTCTCTCACTCACTCACACACCAATAGGCAGGCCACAGGCGCGCCGAAGGGGTGGACGAGGCGACATCGCGCGTGTGCCTCGTATCTCTCTCTCTCTCTCTCTCTCTCTCTTACTCACACACCAACAATCATTGGCAGGTTGGAGAGGCACTAAGGGGCGGGAGGAGACTTGTAGCACGGGTGCCACAGCTCTCCCTCTCTCTCTCTCTCTCGCTCTATATCTCTCTTTCTACCTCTCCCGCTCTATATCTCTCTTTCTATCTCTCTTGCTCTATATCTCTCTTTCTATCTCTCACTCGCTGTATATCTCTCTTTCTATCAGGGCAGGCTGGAGGCGCGCCGAGGGGCGGGCGGGGCGGTGTCGCTCTCCGTCTCTCTCTCTCTCACTCGCACACCACACTCACGGGCAGGCTGGAGGCGCGCCGGGGGGCGGGCGGGGCGGTGTCGCTCTCCGTCTCCCTCTCTCTCACTCGCACACCACACTCACGGGCAGGCTGGAGGCGCGCCGGGGGGCGGGCGGGGCGGTGTCGCTCTCCGTCTCTCTCTCTCTCACTCGCACACCACACTCACGGGCAGGCTGGAGGCGCGCCGGGGGGCGGGCGGGGCGGTGTCGCTCTCCGTCTCCCTCTCTCTCACTCGCACACCACACTCACGGGCAGGCTGGAGGCGCGCCGGGGGGCGGGCGGGGCGGTGTCGCTCTCCGTCTCTCTCTCTCTCACTCGCACACCACACTCACGGGCAGGCTGGAGGCGCGCCGGGGGGCGGGCGGGGCGGTGTCACTCTCCGTCTCTCCCTCTCTCTCTCTCACTCGCACACCACACTCACGGGCAGGCTGGAGGCGCGCCGGGGGGCGGGCGGGGCGGTGTCGCTCTCCGTCTCTCTCTCTCTCTCACTCGCACACCACACTCACGGGCAGGCTGGAGGCGCGCCGGGGGGCGGGCGGGGCGTGGTCGCGCGCCGCCACGCCGCGCATCACGTCCAGTCGGTAGCGCAGCGCGCCGCCGCCGCCATCGTCGAAGGACGCCTGCTGCAGCAGCGGCGGACGCAGCTCGCGCACTCTGCTGCCTGTATGATATGATATTTTATATAATACTGAGTAAGAAATATTTTATATAATAATAAATACATTAGATAGGACAGTAGAATATCTAGATTCGTACAATTTATCTCGAATTTCAATTCAAATCATATAAAAGATAATAAAAGAACAATATTTTGAACAAATACATATTACGCTGTCTCCATAGCGGAAAAGTCAGTGAGATCGGACCAAACTCTTTCGTCTCGTCCACTGTCGTCAACCTCTTCCTCGTCCTCACGCTTTTACGTGACTTTCCTCCAGTATCTTTGATAATGTGTTTTCGAAGGTCAACCGAGGTCTTTTACCGAATTTTTACAATGAACCGCCCGCCGTCCTTTCTTCATTTCTTTCAAATACTAGAACCTGTCTTACTTGCATTCGGGCTTGAACCATTGTTTTCAAATTCATCTTTCAGGCTGGTAACTAATGCTTGCAACTGGCATACTTATGATGCAATGAGCACTGCATCATCTGCGCACAGCAGGCAATTTACATTCAATTCACCACTTTCTTTCTCTTGTCACTTTGTTTCACTCCTTGGAGACAGTTATCTAAATACAAATTGAGCAACCAAGCTGACATGGCGCATCTATGTTTAAAGGCCGATTGGATGTCAACTCCCACTAGGACGCACGCTGGGTGATCTCTGTTAAGAAATTGTTTCTCACAAGTCTATCAAAAACCTTTTCCAAGTCTACAGAAGCCCATAAAACTTTTTGGTTCACAGCCATTAATTTTTTACCATGCGGAGGGAGAAGACCTAATCCATATAATCTATTCCAGGTCTAAAGCTCTGTTAGGGCCTCCGCATTCTTTTCACTAATATTTTAGCATAAACTCTTCTACCCAAGCAATTCAAACCGATAGCCCGATAGCGACTATAACTTGCGCAGACTATCTGTGAATCTTTGCGACAAAGACACGACGACTATACTTTGCCAATCGTCTCAATTTCCAGCCTAACTTGCAAAAAAACTAGAACAAGGCCAAGACGCGTCTGCCCCCGCTACTTTACCACATTTCAGATTTTACTTCATCGCCACATTTTTATGAAGTAATATTTCATGGTTTACCTGATCGAAAGACTTAGACATATTAGTTCAGATAGCGCAAATAGGTACTCTTTTATCCACGTTAGTCATTATATTACAGAAGATCATAAATAGCCATGTTAATATTATTATTTTACACATCCCTTTTACTTGAATAATATGTTATATTTAGTTAATTATGTCGTTAAATATGAGTTACATTAAATGAATAGTCTGTTATTTGTCATTCCATTTTTAGACCATCAGGAAAAATACCTGTAGATATACATATGACAATGATATGACATGATAGTGCTGCTATATTTGTGTTAATTTAATATTTTTCTGAAATATCTGTGTATATGGATTAAATATTTCTTTATTTTCATCCGTTGATTTAATTATTTATTGTCATACTAGCTTTTGCTGTTTTTGCTACATACACGAATTCCGCGAGAAACCCATTTAACGCTACTCTAAAAGTTAACTGTACCTATTTTAAAAGGAAAACATACCTTATAGTATAATAAAAATATATCTATAAAATTGTTAAGGGTTTCATTAGGATCTTCAGTGCTGTATACCTCAGATAATGATAGACAAGTAAGATAATCTCTGCTTGCTATACACTTTATAAGACTTTCCACGCTTCATATCAGTGTATTCGTTTGATGCTTTTGCAGCTAATACCCTTCCTTTTTTATTTCTCTTATATTGTTATCCTTACCTGAGGCTTTATAATCCTGCCATGCTTTCTTCTTTCTTTCTACAGCATCTCACATTTGCTAATGCCTCTTTTCTCTTTCCTATATAATCGACATGAGTACTCGACTGCTTCCTCCATACAATTTCTAAGGTTCTGCCAGCATACTTCAATATTTCCATTTCTGGATTCACTGCTGTCTAGCTTCTTGTTAACTCTTTCTTCACATTCTTCCTAATCGAATCGACATTAAAGTTTCCAGTTTTTATTCGATAATTCAATTCCAAGTTTTGACACTTCGTATGACTGCGCCAACCTGCAAACGGACCCCTTATTCTAGCAACGACTCGAATAATGGTCTGTTCCCAGCTCGTGTCCATAACTTTTCTTCTAATACGTTGATCCACTAGGAATAAATCAATCATACTTTTCCCTTCCATTAGCTCCCATGTATACATGTATATTTGTTTGTGGTGAAACATAGCGTTCGCCATAAACAAATTCCTTTCCTTGCAAATTTTCAATATAAGCTTTCCAGCGTCATTCATTATCTTGTCACCATACTGACCTAGCATTCCTGCGTAACCGCTTCACGCAGTTCCAATCCATCCGTTCAATTACCGTATATTTTTTATTTTTCCTTCCATCTAATACTACCTCTAGAACGTCACTGACTTTCTCTGCTGAGGATAATGGCGTATTCGTCGCTGGCAAGAATACTCTTGTTATCCCCATCTTGAAACCAACCCAAAAGCACTTTCAGGTTGTTCCCTTTGTTTTTTACCGCTGCACTAACCAATTGGATAATAAAAATCATTTTAATTTTATTTTTCTGTATATACAAAAATAAAAATTTTTTACCTATAGCCGGTAAAGTCCAACACCTGGGCAGCGCCGGTTGCAGGCGAGGAAAAGCATCTATACCGACATTGTGGAGGCAACATTTACTAGGTTTGATGGGTTTAACCTCTGCTGCCTCTAACGCTATTGCCTCTTTCACCTCAATTATCTCTTGGTCTGTTTGTTCTGTTTGTTTGTCAGTCTTTTCTTGTTTTTCTGCCTGTTTGGGAAGAATAAATGAACATATTAACTAGCAATCCAAATGCAGCTTTGCCTGCCAAATTATATAATATGTTTACATAAATTATGATGTTTTTTAGCTTCACGCTTTTTTCCGCATAGTAATATAGGCCTGAAATTCATAAAACTCTATAGTCTAAGTTGACAATAGTAATATAGTTGGTCCTGGTACCTCGGCACTGGCGGCGGCCCGCTGCGTGCGCGCCGCGTGCGAGCAGCTGGACAGCGCCGACGCGCGCGCCGCGCGGTGCTCGGGGGACTGCCACAGTCAAATACAATATGGGTCAGTCGTGTAACTACTTTTTAGGAAAAAGCTTCCCTATATAGCACAACAAACTTGTTGAAAATATTTAATAAATAGCATTCTCTCTTGTCAAATGATAATTCTAAGTAAATCTCTTTGGATTAAAGTAAATCTCTGTGGATACTTAAAATTTGTAAAACTGTTCCTACAGAGATGCTAACAACATAATAAGTTAACATAAATAAGTTGTAAACGCGCGTATAAGAATTTCAGCGTAGCTGAATGAGAACGTATATTTTTATATATTTTTCTAAAAAGTATTTTTCTTTCCTAAGTGTGGGAATACAATTTTGAAATTGTTAAATATTACCTGTAATTGTTCCTGTTTCCACTCATTATCTGTAGTTTCTTCTGAATCGTCGAACTGTGACTTCCATAACGATACCAGCGTGAGAGCACCACCTTTGGTTACCTGGTAGAGGAGAATCAAACTTTTTATTAAATGAGACTTGAACACGAGAAAAAAAAACAGAAAAAAATCGAAATAATTATGGACAGCAATACAGTCAATTATATACATGTTTTTTTGTTTCATGCATAATATAGGTGCAGCACATAGATTATGGTGAAAAGAACTTAGTGTCAAGACATTCCTTCCTTCACTTTCCCCCTCCCCAAAATCGAAAGATTGTGTATTGAGCAGAGGGTCCAAAGGCCGCGCTTTGTCTAACAGAGTGGAGAAATTAAAATAATTCATTCCCCTATTTCAAAATAAGTATTTTTCTTTTCACTTTAAAATGATTAACATAACACCTTAAAATAAAAAAAATGGATACCTGTTGTAAAGCTGAAACATTTTCATCGTCCATTACTGCAAATTGAGTGTAACTTTGATCTGCTCGAGCGCGACCTGCGCGACGACCTGCAGTGGGAAAATAAAAACATCATTGGAAAGTGTAGTGTGTTGTTATAAATCATCCTTCATATGTTCGTTCATAGGAGTCGTGGCCGTCCTGAAGTTAGCTGTAGATTGTTGCGCAGGTTTGATTTTACAAATGCTCTTACTTTTGATTATTTCCTTTCCGAGTGCGAGTGAATAATGCGCAAAAGTTCAGAGATACTAACTTCAGGGTGGGTGGCCACGACTTGTCGACCGTGCTGTACGCGATGTTTCATTATGACTTACCTCTTTTAAAGTGTGTGTCAGAATGTACGCTGTCAACATCAGCTACTATCCTGGGACTGCTGGCTTCTCCTAAAAATTAAAATAAAACAAAAGATTTGGGGGTTAATTAGGCAGACTGCTTGTTTGTAAACTGTAAATATACATACAAAACTTTACAATAATAAATTAATAATATGAAATGGAACATAACGAGCAACATCGTTACAGTCGTGGCGCGAGGCATCAGCGTGCGACTGTAAACGCAACAGGTTGTAGGTTTGATTCCCAGTCAAGGATATGAAATATTTAACAATAAACTACAACGTTTCCTTTGCCTACCTTGCGGTGTGGGATATAGCGTGAAGCTAAGAATAATGAAATATTAGTTCCTTTACTATAAATGTCCCACTGACCGGTGAGCGAGGGCGTGGCGGGCGCGAGCTCCTGCACGCAGGTGGGCGGCGCCGTCACCACGCGCAGGCGCAGCAGCGTGGGGCCGCCCGCTGCACAAAATGTTACTATTGCAGTGCGGGGACAGTACCATACCTATTATTTTAATTATTTCTTCTAATTTCTTATAGTCGTGGACATCTCTGAAGACATTTTCAATTATGGATTTAAGCTTTAATGAGATGTCTTGTTTTGTGACACAAGACTACTCTTGAGTGGGCACCGGCCAGGCATCCTACCCTCACCATCCTTTTACCCCTACTTATATAGTTTAACATGCCTTATTTGTTATAGTTTATTCTAGTTCACAGCGACTTCAATACCACCTACCAAGTACGATTACATTATCAAGGAAAATTTTCATCCAAATCAGTCAATTACGTGTACAATGTACGTGTATTTCCCCAAGTAGAAATCGAACACGTAACACGACAGTTACGTGTTCGATTTTTACTTGGGAAAATTTTAAAACAACGCGCGGCGCTGAATTCCACCACTATGCAATGTCTGGAAAACTGGGTGGAATGTGAAGATCGAAATGTTTTAACACATCGAAATTTTTGTTTTGTTTTAAAGAAGGAACCTATTCTTTAATTTAAGAAAAATTTGCGTTAAAAAGACTACCAGGTTGCGGCGCGCGCGGCTTGCACGGCGGAACACTCTGTCGTTCAGGTCGCGACGCTGCCGTTCCCGTTACTGCTGAGTTGGTCGTAGGTTCCTGAGAAATACACAACTAAATATTTATATGAAAAATATTAAAATATATAGAAAAAAATGGTTGAAGCCGTAAATAGGTCTTTATTTATTTTATGTTTTTTTGTTTTTGTGATTTTGTGATTTTGTTTTTTTTTAGTATACCTAAAACTCTCATCATTACAGTCGTTTAGAGGATTTATTAGTTAATTTAAGTTAAGTTCGAGTATGTCAAATCAGATGGTTCCAATCAATCTAGTCTTTGGTGTTAAATTAGATTCTTTGCCGTTATTTTACTGTCGTGCGTGACTCATCACTGAGGTATACGATGTTAGATAAGTCTATCGAGATGTATATAACCAGTGTATCTAGCAGTGTTTGGACTTGATAACCTCTGGATCTATTAGTTCGAGGTTTAAAAAATTTTACAACGCGGACGAAGTTACAGGTAAAAGCTAGTAAATTTTTACTTTACCTTGGCGTGTCTGTCGGGAGACGGCGCTGGTGTGATTCGAGGTTCAACTTCTTTTTCCGGTGTGGGTTTGTCTGTAGTCGACTGTAAATAAAGATATTATATCATAATAAAATGTTTGTAGTTTTACGCTGCGACAAGCATATAACATAGAAAACAGGAGGAAGAGGTATTGTTAATATTAATACACTCCGTTTTCCGCCGCATTGTCGTAACATTGTGTGTTGAGCGATGCGAGTTTAGGTCGTCGTGGGCAGTGACCGCTATGGGTCGTGTACTCACGTATCCGTTGTAGTATAGACTGTATGGCGCACTACTCACGTATCCGTTGAGGTGCGGGTGCGGCGCGGGCGCTGTAGTATAGACTGTATGGCGCAGTACTCACGTATCCGTTGAGGTGCGGGTGCGGCGCGGGCGCTGTAGTATAGACTGTATGGCGCACTACTCACGTATCCGTTGAGGTGCGGGTGCGGCGCGGGCGCTGTAGTATAGACTGTATGGCGCAGTACTCACGTATCCGTTGAGGTGCGGGTGCGGCGCGGGCGCTGTAGTATAGACTGTATGGCGCAGTACTCACGTATCCGTTGAGGTGCGGGTGCGGCGCGGGCGCTGTAGTATAGACTGTATGGCGCACTACTCACGTATCCGTTGAGGTGCGGGTGCGGCGCGGGCGCTGTAGTATAGACTGTATGGCGCAGTACTCACGTATCCGTTGAGGTGCGGGTGCGGCGCGGGCGCTGTAGTATAGACTGTATGGCGCACTACTCACGTATCCGTTGAGGTGCGGGTGCGGCGCGGGCGCTGTAGTATAGACTGTATGCGCACTGTATGGCGCAGTACTCACGTATCCGTTGAGGTGCGGGTGCGGCGCGGGCGCTGTAGTATAGACTGTATGGCGCAGTACTCACGTATCCGTTGAGGTGCGGGTGCGGCGCGGGCGCTGTAGTATAGACTGTATGGCGCACTACTCACGTATCCGTTGAGGTGCGGGTGCGGCGCGGGCGCTGTAGTATAGACTGTATGGCGCAGTACTCACGTATCCGTTGAGGTGCGGGTGCGGCGCGGGCGCTGTAGTATAGACTGTATGGCGCACTACTCACGTATCCGTTGAGGTGCGGGTGCGGCGCGGGCGCTGTAGTATAGACTGTATGGCGCAGTACTCACGTATCCGTTGAGGTGCGGGTGCGGCGCGGGCGCTGTAGTATAGACTGTATGGCGCAGTACTCACGTATCCGTTGAGGTGCGGGTGCGGCGCGGGCGCTGTAGTATAGACTGTATGGCGCACTACTCACGTATCCGTTGAGGTGCGGGTGCGGCGCGGGCGCTGTAGTATAGACTGTATGGCGCAGTACTCACGTATCCGTTGAGGTGCGGGGTGCGGCGCGGGCGCTGTAGTATAGACTGTATGGCGCAGTACTCACGTATCCGTTGAGGTGCGGGTGCGGCGCGGGCGCTGTAGTATAGACTGTATGGCGCAGTACTCACGTATCCGTTGAGGTGCGGGTGCGGCGCGGGCGCTGTAGTATAGACTGTATGGCGCAGTACTCACGTATCCGTTGAGGTGCGGGTGCGGCGCGGGCGCTGTAGTATAGACTGTATGGCGCAGTACTCACGTATCCGTTGAGGTGCGGGTGCGGCGCGGGCGCTGTAGTATAGACTGTATGGCGCAGTACTCACGTATCCGTTGAGGTGCGGGTGCGGCGCGGGCGCTGTAGTATAGACTGTATGGCGCAGTACTCACGTATCCGTTGAGGTGCGGGTGCGGCGCGGGCGCTGTAGTATAGACTGTATGGCGCAGTACTCACGTATCCGTTGAGGTGCGGGTGCGGCGCGGGCGCTGTAGTATAGACTGTATGGCGCACTACTCACGTATCCGTTGAGGTGCGGGTGCGGCGCGGGCGCGGGCGCGTGGCGCGGCGAGGCGGGCGCGGGGCGCGCGCGCGCCGGCGTCTCGGCCGCAGTCGCCGCCTCCGTCTCCGGCCGGCGACGGCTCTGTTTGGTACACACTCAGTATCATCGACAGTGCTCTATGAGCTCGACGAGGCTCGGCTCGGCTCGACTCGACAAGGCTCGGCTCGACGAGGCTCGGCTCGACGAGGCTTGGCTCAACGAGGCTCGGCTCGACGAGGCCCGGCCCGTCTGTTAGCGCTCACTTTTGAATGTTATTACGTTTTTTTTACTATAGTTTCTTGTTTTTATTTTGTAACTAAGTCTGATATCATAAATTATACGTTATCGAATGAAATTCCGAATACAATTTTCTCTGTAGCTCAATGTTTAAAAACAAGTTCAAATCCTGAATTGAAAATAAAACTAAAAATTCAAAGTTGTCACCTTATCAGGCTGATGGTCAGGTGATGGCTGGTGGTCAGCCGCCGGCGCCAACGCTGGCCGACGAGTTGTGGGGGCCGACTGGCAATTTAAATAAATACAGTGTAAAATATATGGTAAAATGGTAACTTCTATAAGTTTTCAGGCTTATTCTAGAGGCATTGAGTGGTGGAACTCAATGTCGCGCTATGCCCAACAGAGCAACTAGACAACCAGACTCTGGTGGTGCGGACAACCAGAGCAAAGAAATTAAATCTTTAAATGTTTCATTCTTCTGAACGTTAATCAAACGGTTGTACCGTCACGTTTACAGAAGTACCCCTGTACCTCTGCGACGCAACTGTCTCTATTAATAGTACACCTGACCAATATATCTCAAACATTTTCCCCCGTTCTAATCGTAAGCGTGATAATATTATGTTATACACACAATTTTACATTATAACAGTGTGAATATTTATAAATTAAAGTCAAAGTTCAATTTACCATGACTGGCACAACTGAATCAACTCACATCTTTCTCCCAATCATAAGGGTCAGCGTCCCTAATTCCGCGGCGTTTACAGCAGCGCTCGAGCAACGCCGCGAGCATCGCATAGTCGGGCGCATCCGCGTATTCTAACGCTTGAACGTGTTCGAGAAACTGCCGGAGCTCTGATGGCAGGTGCTTGAGCAGAAGACGGTGGTCGTATTTTTCTTTCATCAGGCCCACCTAATTCAGGAAAGAATACAGATAGATTATAAATGGGTTGATTTAACCCAACGCCGCATGAAAAAGAAAACAAAATAAAATAAAGTATTTCGTCTTCAAACTTTTAATTCTAAAAAATAACATGACGCTATCGGCGTCTCTTGTGAATTGCACGTAAATGGAATTTGAAAAGCTGGTTTGAAATTTAGATATCAATTGCAATCGAACTCTCATTCACCTGCTCTTTATCCTTGATCTTCCTCCACGGCAATTGTCCGTTCACAAATTCGACTAACATGTAGAAGAGTGACCAGAGATCGTCGTGTCTTCCCATTTCCTTGTTTTTGTGAGCGTTGATAGATGCGTAGCGTACTGTGCCTGAAAATAGTATTATTATTATTTAGCTTTATTTCATTATAACCAGCAGGCAGCAGCAGGTTTGCTGTGACTAACCCAAAAAAATCCTGTCATCTCAATTTTTTTCAGCTTCACAATGTAACTTGATAGGTAGTGGGGACACTCCGTATGGTATGCATCGTCATTCCTATTTATTAAGACATTAATGCTTTAGATGATCGTACTCCATACGGAAATAAAAAAAAAAGGCCTGAATCAATCCCGCAACGATCCTCACCCCTGAAGCCGGCGGCGGCGCGCGGCGGCCGCACCTGCCCGTTGCTGGTGGTGTACTGGCGCGCCAGCCCGAAGTCCAGCATGTACACGCGCCGGCCGTTGGACGGGTGGCGCCCCACGCTGAAGTTGCTCTGCGGCCGACAGGGACACCCACAATCAATTATATTCATCTATCGCCGAGTTCTCGCGGCGTTCCGTGTCAATTGGCGGAATTCAACGCCGCGCATTGCCTTTTCAATAGAGCGAGGAAATATTTTTAATATTAATTATTTCATTCTCCCAAGTGGAAATCAAAACTCCAACCGACTGCGTCCCTGCGCCATAACGACTTCATCATAACATATTTTGATTACAATTTTTGTAAAATACTGTATTTATTTTAAGGATGTAGGAGCTCTACCTATTCATTTTAATAATGATTTATGAAATAACAATACTTACAGGTTTAATATCTCTATGTAAGAAGCCAACTGAATGTATTGAGTCTATTGCCTTTAATATCTGTAGTCCTAGCCTGGAAATAAAAGAAAAAGAAGCATTAAAATTTAATTTTTTTATAGCTTTACAAGAAATTAGTATTACTAATACTCCGTTCTGTACATTTTTTTTAACAGAAGGATCAATCTGTTTAAAAAAACCTATAAAGAGCAATTCGAACGCACGAACACGATCATTGCGTGTCATCAAACAATCAAACACTGTTTCCAACATGACATAATAAACTAGATCTTTTAATTTTCTTTCTTTCTCTCTATTTTTAAGTATATTTCAAATGACCTGAGTGTAGTAGATAAAGAGAAGGCGCCTCTCGGTTGAGCGCGCCTCAACTCTGCCAGGTTACGCCCCTGCAACTGCATCACCACGTAGTTAAACCGCGCGTTGCGACCGCAACCTATGAAACGGCAGACATGTTCTTTACCTGGAAAGAAAAAAAACAAGAATAAAGGAAAGTTAGTTTTATTTGTTATATACAATGCATAATAATCTCTGATCTCATTTCTGAAGGGACCTTCATTTATTATTACAAAAATTTATTAGTTTAGAAAATGTATGAACACTTGAATGAAGTGGGATTCAGACCGGCACTTCTTAGGAATCGTCTCTGAGACACGAGTCCAAGTCCTGCTATGTCCAAATATTCAAACATTTTCTAACAAATAAAACACTTTTCTTACTCAAATCATACAAATACTAATTAAAACATAATCTCAACTGACCCTGCAACTTCTTGAGAACAGCCACCTCCATCTTCAGCACTTGCTTGGGCTGCCTTGCAGACTCTACCTTGAGGGCGACCTGTTCCTGGGTGACCAGGTCCAGACCCTCGTATATTTCACCGAAACCACCTCCACCTATTTTCTTTACCACCTAAAGAATTTTATTTTAGTGATCAATGTTTTATAGCGCGACATACATTCTACTTACAAAATAAGTTCAATTGACATTCAAATTCAATCTAAGAAACTGTTGTGACATAAAGCCGCAATTTATAAAACTAAATGTGATAGTTGTGGACCCAATTCAGAGAAATATTTATTTTTACACTCCGAATACCCAATAGCCCAACCCCAATATTCAGGGCATCTGTTCTCTTTGTATCTTCAAACACTCTTCCAGTTCTCCAAGGGTAAATCTAACTCCCACAAATAGCTTTGAGCCCTGGCGCCCCTCACCTTCCACCTCTCCTTGACGACGTGCCCCGGCTGCAGCAGGTCCTCGGTGGCCATGGTGATGTGGTGCGCGCGGCGCGACGTGTCGCAGCGGGACGCCTCGCGCGATCTGGTGCCGCCGAAGTTGGGGAGCGTGCGGGACCTGCACACGGGACCTGCCTTATCAACTATTCATCACAAATTGCACTACATTATGGATACTCTTTTCGGTAGATCCGGAATTTGAAATAGTTGGCTGGAAAATGATACTAAAATCTACTATGTATTTTTAACATTTTTAAAGAGTTATTCCACACTTAGGAAATAAAAATACTTTTTTAGAAAACGTATAAAAATTTGAACGTAGTGGGACTACTACATTTGGTGGGACCACTACAACCTTACCAACTTTTTACCATTTACTTATTCTGTGTAAATTTACATCCTTGTCCTAGATCTGATAAAAATGTAATATTTTCATGACGTAAACCTGATGTTCCTGCCAGAACGAGTTAGAGAAATTTACTACTTTTTAATTTAAGTTGCAAATAAAGTCAATTATAAAATATAAATTTTTTTGGATAACAGTTCGTTAGAGGCCATTCGTAGCTCATCGGCACAAAGTGTGACTGTTTCTGGGTTCGATCCCCCCTCGAGGAGATGAAATAATTAATTAAATTATATTATATATTTCCATTTCTTCGCTCTGTTGTCGAGTCAAAGCGCGGCGTTGAGTTCGGCCACTTAACACGCAATGCCTCCAGAATCCAGCAAAAAATGGGGAACGGAGTGTCTTAATACTAGGTTCCCTCTGCCTACCCTGCGGCGTGCGGGATTTAAATGTAGTATCAAACATGTGAAACATACAACTTTTGAATTTGAATAAAAACCCAAGTGGGTATCGAACCCACAACCATTACCTTAATAATGGGTTTGGCTGGATCCGAGGAGTGCGGGCGGCTTCGATCTGCCGCTCTTCTCTCTGCAAATAAATATATGTAAAATCAACATACAATCTACAATTCACCAAAAATCTCAAATTTTAACAAAAGATTGAATAAAGTCGTTGATTTTTTAACTGACTTCCAAAATGACGGAGAAAGATACACTTTGAAATTTCTTCGTTATTTGTAAACTGACTTTGTACTCGATCTAACTTTGTAGTTTGAAAATTCACTCAAATGAATATAAATGCGAATAACAGTCTGTGTGTTTGACATCAGGGCTCGCAACGTTGATGCTCCTCACCACCAAAACATACAGTAAGGGCAGTCCCGACTTCGACTCCTGCGCGACTATTACCATTAGCTTGATTAAGAATTTTTTGAGAATTTTACATTACTTATATGTAAAATCAATTAATGTATCATAAAAAAAACACTATTGTCTTTAAATGTTTACTTGCAAATAGCTTGTAACTTACAAACGCATGTTCTAAAATACAAATTGATATTTGATAACTTAATTGGGAAATGTATGAAATTTAATACTTTTTTATCGACGTTCCACAAAGCAATATGATAATGTAAATAAAACATTCACCTGGGGTTCATGTCTCTTGGGTTGCGCGGGCGCAGACCCGGAGCCCTGCGACGCTGTATCCGCTGACGACGATGATGATTCTGATTAAAAAAATATAATAAGTACCCACCATACTTTTTCATAGTTAAATTGAAATATGTGTCTGTGATTTATAAATATTTTCCAAGTGCATATAGTTGTTTATTACACGATGTTACACAAACAACCAAATTAAAATTGTTTTCTTTCTGTTTCTGCGGATGGACCGCTATTATATATACTATATCTTTACGCTGTCTCTCGCAAATAGCAAATCAAGTCAAATAGTCTAGGCTAAGTGCGGCGTTGAGTTCCACTACTCAACACACAATACCTTCAGAATTTGGCGGAAAGTGAAGAACGTCTCTTCCTATCCTGCTGTGCGGGATACAGCGTGAAGCTGATTTAAATTTTTAATTTACATCACGTTAATGTGTGTCGGTAACCCGTCAGGTATAAGCCAGTGGTAAGTGTCCTCACCAGATTGGTTGGATGTGTTGGGTGCTATTCGCTTGAATGACGGCTCCCTCTCACAGCCCGGCTGTTGTTCCCTGTAACATATACATCATTATGTACTTATTAAATTAAAACTTTTATTGAAATAGACTTTTGTCCATTAATGCTATTATTGTACGAGTTGTAGCCCGCGAGTTGGTTTATTTTGAATTTACGCAAAATTAGATTTTTTCATCCGTGTTATTTTAAAAAGGTCATCCCTTAATACTTCCACTCCATACTTCCTGCATGCGTTTTCTGTAATTTACTGTCAGAATTAATTTTATATAGACCGCTTCATCGAATCAAATACAACATCCCGTAGCTTCGCCATAGCCCGTAGAAATTTCGAACTATCTTCTCTTAGAGCTCCCCTTTACTCCCTAACCAACCTACATAACGGATTTAAAGTGTCTAAGTCCAGTGCGTTCTTTGTTAATCAATGAGTACCTAAAGGAAGTCCTATATATATACCCACAGCCCTATATACATAGTAACTACATGTATATAAAGTTTCAAATCAAACGTGTCCTACAGTCTTAAAATCCAAACAAAACACTATTCACAATATTCAACTATGTTTGAAAAATAATATCTAAAGAAAATGTAAACGCTGCAATAAAAACGACCTTTCCTCTACATATAGGTAGTAGTACAAGTAAGTAGTAGTGAGTAGTAGGTACTTAGTATATTCGCAGCTTAGCCAAGTTGAATGCATTTCAAGAAGTTCTCGGATTTTATTCTAAGGCCTATAGAGCTTTGATATTATGTTCACGTACCTGAGGCATCGTAGCGCAATTACGCGGTTGTGGTTGTAGATTCAATACTCTTTAATAGCATATTGTTTAGGTAAAAAATATTTGCAGTTCCCAATATAATACATATAACATTCGAGTTATTTTTATGAACCATAACGTTATTTATTTTTTTCGCATTACTCAAAAAGCGTAAAGACAATCAATATTAAGGCCATGGTGCTGCAGCGGCACAGCTTTTTACTGTTAACGCGAAGATTGTGGATTCAAATCCCACACATTAGGAGTAGGGAGTATAAATTATTTCCTCGTGCTGGTTACAAGACCACATACCAAGACCAAGCCCCAAAGTTGAGTTCAACCAATCAATACGTAATATCGGGAAAATTGAGCGGTACATAGGGAATGAAGTGTCTTAACACTGAGTTTTCCTCTACCCTCCCTATGCGATACACCGAGAAGATATTAAAAAAAACTATGACCCATACGTAGTATATATCATAATTCCCATAGAAACTGATATTATACGCCACAGTTTCTAAGGTATACCGCGATTTTTACGGCAACTATTATTCAAGAAGACAATGGGTGTCTATTGTCTGCCGGCAGAGAGGTTTAGCTTTAATTAGAACCGGTGATATGTTTAGGTTGCGGTTTTGAATTCATTCCTATTCATATTTATAAGTTGATAGATTATGACATGGAGTGTAAGTATTAAGTAAACGACACAGTTTGGGAGGTTGACAAAGAGAAACCTATCTTATCTCACTTCGTTTCCCTTTTTTTTGCTTCACGCGGTATACGTAGAGGTTTTGAAAAAAAACTTTTTAATGACTAGCTAATATATTTTCGTTTCTACAAAGGCAACATTAAGAGATCAATTGATAAAATGATCTTGTCGACAAATATAAATAGTAATGGAGGAAAGTAATAATATCGACATCAAAATAAATTAAAGGACGCCATCATTGTGAATGGAAAAGGTACGTTAGTTAATACTAAATGCCTCATAAAAATGGCAGATAATGAGGAATGGAATAACTTATCATCAGAGTCTATTTACTTACATAACACGGGAGATCTTAGTAAATTCTTTTGGGCCCTATGAGTTATGTATATTATGTATCGTATAACAGAACACACCGTTTTAGATAGTCCTTTTATTAAAGTCAAAGTCTTATGATTTTATTCAAAACAAGAAGTTAAAAGCTTAATTTTTTGAACGTCAAGTAATTTAACACCGACTAAACTAAACATACATAACATTTTCAAAACAGTCACGAGATGCAACTGTCAATAAATTAATTTATTAAAAATTTTCACCTAAAGGAATCTTAAGTGCCTAAGTTATAGATTGCGCGAATAAGTCGCTCCTGCAGGACAAAGATTAATTTCATATCGGCTGCCTTACCCCAAAGTAGAATTCTGTGGGACATAATACTATGAAAGTAGTTAGTAACTAAAGTAAGCAAAGCGAGCCGTTTCGGCGTCAGTTTATAATCTGAGTTTTTAACCACAAAAGCTGCTGAGCTAAGTCTATTCGTCAATCCGACTATATGAGGTCCCCACTGTAATTTGCAGTCAATAGTGACACCGAGAAATACCATAGTATCAACAGGATCCACGGCTTCACCAACCAAATGTACCGACCGTAAGACTTAGACCCTATTACATCACAATAACCGTTACGATGTGGGTTACATCGTACTTTACCTGATGTCATAGTTACCTCGGGCACAATGGATCATGTGCCGTGGTCCTAATGTCAAGTACTTGTGGGCGAAGCCGCAAAAAAAATCTAGTATTAAAATAAACTCTAAACTCTAGAGAGTGGAAATTCCAAATGTTCATTTGAAAGTACACATGCTTATATTGTCACAATTGAACGATATGAATATACGGTTTGCTGTGAAAATTTAAATAGCTTCAAAGTAAGGTATTACAGAGCAGTGATGTTACGGAATTTCGGATCCGGTTCCGATTGGTCGGAACTTCCGATTAATGTAATTCCTCCGACTCTGACTTCAGTTCCTACACTATTCGTTAGTGTGATGGCTGCTGCGGTCATCGTGTACAAGCAAGTTCAAGTTTGTCGCACCGTGGAATGTCTCTCTGAACAGAAGTATAAGCCCTCCAGGTGGACTGACGACCTCAAGAACACAACGGGAATCGCAAGACTTAAAGGGGGCAAGACCGGACTGAGGGCGAGCCTTAGGGCAGGCCTATGTCCAGAAATGTAATAAAAAAGTAAAAGCTCATGTATGGATGTAAAGACAACCGAAAGAACAGAAGTAGGTGTTTATTGATAAATTTATTTAAATTGAACAATGAAGCGCAAATGTTATTGGAACTACATCCGTGAACTTCGTGTGAATACTGTTTGTTGAACACTTTGAGAGACATATATATGTACATGTGTATGTATATACGACAATAACTACATGTAATCTTTGTAAGGACTGACCTGACTACAATTCCGGTGCCGGTTCCGACTCCGGTTCCGAGACCGATAAGCCAAATTTCGAACCTACTACTCCAGCATGGTACTGTTAAAATGACTGCCGAAACATGACTATTACAGAGTATAAAATATATAAGTTTTTATTTCTTTAAATAAACTTGGAAAATTTTACCTAGTCCTGATGACGTTTTTAACTTAAAAAAATATACTCTTTAAACATAACAATTTAATACGAAACATGCAAATAAATGTATGAAGATTTAAAAATATAGCAACGAAAACGACGAGATCTCTGGCATCTTTGTACAATCACTTATTCTGATTAAAGTTTAGCTGACGGGCGTCGAGGAAACATTTGATCTTAAGGAATGAGGCTAATGGCACAGTGGATTAAAAGTTGACATTGGCTTTGTATTCGTGGGTAAATTTTTCACTCTGCATCTAGCATATAATAGGATAGGCAGAGGGAATCTAGTATTAGGGGCTTCTGAGGAATTTCGTTTTGCCATTCTTTGAATAATTAAACTTACCAAGAAGTGATTAAAATAGCAGATTAATTAATTTTCAGGAAAAATGTCTTAATAAGCAGACCTTCCACATGTCCTTATTGATCAAGTAGGTATGACAAAAAAATATGGTAGACAAGTGAAGTTAGATCAATACGAAGCGACCCTTTTATAAAATTAACATATTTATAATATTGGTTTTGTCGTCAATGCCTGTAAACCCTTAAGCCATTTAAGTTTTCGCTTAGAGCTAATTATAATATTCTACATGTTAAGGCAAATTTTGATATAACTAGCAAATATTGCGCTCTACATTTTTTTTGTTTTATTCTATATCACACATATAGCAGGACAGACAGAAGGAAACTAGACTATTACAAGACACTCAGACCCCCAAGTACGACCCAATTTGAGAGACACAGACAAAATCATTGCTCCGGCTGGTTATGGCCCATCACCTTTATACTAAGATACTGTTCCACAGTGATAATAACCACAAAATAAACTTAAAGTAATACATTCGTTAAATACTAAATACATATTTGGTCCTTGCGCATATGAAGATATTTTTTGCTAGCAAGCTTGAGTTAATCTCGAAGTGGCCAAATCTGGTTTTCCTAGAGAAAAAACTTAGGAATTCTGCTTGAGTACAGTTGCAACTTGTAAAATCAATGTTTGGATTTATTTCAAACGAGTTATAATAAGTCATTTCGTTTACGTGGACTATTTACGTATATAACTCTTTCCTTACTGAGTGACAGACATACAAAGCCCGGAAATCACTGGTCATAGAAAGTTGAAACTTGGCATTTATCCATTCCTTTTAAGGAGTATATCCATTCCTTTTAGGGGAGCACTACGAGAGGGTGACCTCGAAATTCTTACGGGAACGGGAACAAACGGAAATGGATTTACCATTTTACGTGTTAAAGTCCACTCAGAGTTGCGACAATGAAAATATAAAATCTTGTCTTATCACTTTCCAATAGTGTAGTAGTAGTCACCTACATTCCAAAGATGATATTTGGCATGTGAGATGTTCGTGAAACCTATTATGGCGCAGGGACACATACCTGTGATTGTAAATGCGACAAGTGTGAGTTCGATGCCCACTCGAGGAAATGAACTATTTAATATTTTCATTTCTTCGCTCTAATAACGGCGAGCGCATTGATTTCCGAGACTGAACACGCAATGCTTTCAGAATTTGGCGGAAATAAGTGAACGGAAGTGTCATAATGGAAACGGAGTGTCTGAATATTAGGTTCCCTCTGCCTACCCTGCCGCCTATGTGCGGGATTCAGCGTGAAGCTTCATAAAAAAATTATGTATTTGACATCGTATCAGCGTTCTACCCTTATAGTTTCGTTTTGCTTTGTCTGTCAGTCACTCACAAAATTAACAATTTTATATAAAAAACATAAATAGAAGAATCAAGTTTAGCTTATTTTCTATTAGAGACATTTATTGATAATAAATTAATTTAGGGTTTTTAAACAGACTAGCCAAAGTAACTAGTAATGGAGGCAGGGGAAGACCTCGGTTGACCTTTGAGCATACGGTATTGATGATATTAGAGGAAGGTCACGTAAATATCATGAGGACCCCCCGTCATGAGGGTATGTACTCGTATATATACATTTATGGAGTATTTAAAACTGTGGTATAATTTAAAGTGGGGCTGACACTTCCACCTTGTATATGTAAATAAATATTTTTTTTCTCACAGTTAACGAGACGATCTTGGACTTCACTCTTGATCAAGCAAGGCGAAGTTCAAAAATATAGCGTATTGAGTGGTGGAACTGAACGCTGCAGTACGTCATGCTTGAGCGGGAAAGTAAAAATATATAAAACAATTTCCCGAGTTGGAAACGAACTCACAACTATCTGTTTACTTTAGAAATAAAATGTATAAAAACCGTATTAATAGGGTACTCTCACTCTCACCAAATATATTTGAACTTGACCAACTTCGTGAAAGGAATAGAGGTTAATAGTTTCACGAAAATAATTACAGTTATATCGTGTTATTTATTTTTTAATGAATATACATATAAATAAATGGTAACATAATTAAAAGTGAACCTATAGTAGTAGGTTCGATTTCCACTTGAGGTATGGTTATTTTAATTACTTTCGTTTCTTTTATTCTGGTGAGACCAAGCGCGGCGTTAGGTTCCACCACACAACACGCGATTTCTCGAATTCAGGCGGTATGCGGAGACCTGAATGTAGCGACTGCGTTTTATGCGAAATAATAAAGATTCTTAGTTTTAGTATTCATTTATCAGAATTTGAATTCACTGCCATCGTGCCGCCATTAAATACTTGCCAACTGCGACATGGCGTATAGGAAAAGACAATTCCTTTTACGTAACGACTATGAATAAAAGACGAGACACAACTAACATAAAACCGTAATCTTCTGTAAATATTCAGATAATTTAAGAATAATTTTGCTCAAGTGTTGAAATATTTCAAAAGACATGCCGCAATTGGTGCATGCTTGATTAAGCACGACGATGATTGTTGGTTCAAGTTCCATTCAGGGCAATGTTATTTTTTATAGTTTCATATGGTTACCACTAAAACTATGTATATTACATTACACCCTTTCTTTGCTCTAGGTAAAAGCGGCGTTAGGTTACAACTTATAAAAAGAGCTTGGTTACGCCTCACAAAGTGCATATGCTATCCTTTATTTTAGAAACTTTTTTTTAAACTTAATATTGCCACATATTTTAGTATGACGTATCTATATATTATACTTCATATTATTGATATTTCTGAACATTCAATCTTAATAAAACTGGTTAGAGCTAAGTTATAAAGTAGAACATAATTACATCCGATGCGTGGGCGGAGGAGAGTGGGCTAAAAGGGGCAGACGTTAATTTTAAGTATTCATTTCATATAATAACTTAGAAGTAATAGCGAGTCATCGTAACGCAATTCGAACGTGTTTGACAATAAACGATCGGTGTAGATTCAAATATCTATGATAATAATAATAATAAAGAGCGGTCGCCTACAACTTTGTTTGTATAGATTTAAAAACTTAAAACCGGTAACGAAAAACTTACAAAGCCAGAAGAGGATATAAAGTTTATTCCGTTCCCGTAGGATTTTCGGGAGATCCATTCGTAGTGTTTTCATACTCTACTCAAAGACACTACATGGCACATTACAGCTATCTCTGTATTTTAGTTTCGTCTGTGCGTCGTCTGTCAGTGACAGAGTAACTGAGTAACGTAATTTTATATTATGCAGAAGTGGTAGACAAATTATCTAGCCTCGATAAATACTTTAAATATATCACAATCAATTTTCAGCGAACAGCTGGACATAGGCCTTCTTAACGACGATCGATCGCGCGCTGCACAAATCCAACGGATTCCCGCGACCTTCTCTTCGGAAATACTATCCCTAAAAAAACAAAAGAAATGGAATGAAAACCACAGTGAGCTGACACTAAATTCTATCTGATTACTCCATAAAAAACTCCTGAAAATAAGCCTGAATTTTAACACAGCAACAAAACTCCCAAACATCCACCAGTTTATCTACCCATATATATGGGACGTACCCATATATATGCTCTCACTTCGATGGTAATACATCAGAATTAGTCCTCGACCCCATTGCTAATTGACTGTATAACATAGTCTATAGTGCCCTCAGTGGCTTGTCTTTAAATATTCTCGATGGTGACCCAATTAGTACATATGTTGACTTGACTTCAACTTTTGTATGATAACCTTTTGTTGGCCCTCGACTTAATTTCTCTACTCTTAAAATATTTTTTTGTATGTCTATATAATATGACTGACAAACAAATTAGTTAGTCTAATGCTAAGACTACTTTTTGCCGAAAACAATGAGGTATATATAAAATCAATAAAATTAAGTTATTTATGATCAGGATGGCTTATAGACACTCAGAATGATACGTCCGGTTGCAAAATCTATCAGAAAGAGGATTCAAAGCAAGTGAAGAAAATTTAAATTTTTTGGTTGAAGAAGCAGAACAAATGAGCCTATACATAAAATATATTCCAAACAGAAAATAATGTACATATCTTGAAAAATATATGAATGATTAAAAGATAATCCGGAATGATTGTCACAGTGTAAAAATTTTACTCTATAATTTAATGTTTTATTATTAGAGCCCTCTGTGTTTTTGCTATTAATACTGTTATAAAAATATAAAACAATACTGTAAGAAAATTATTTTTCTTTCTTCCTATTGAGTTTTAGAATTCAAGTGAACATTAAACAGCTGTTCTCTTTGCAGCTTATAATGAAAAGAATGAAGTTATAACAAAGAGAAACTTTATCCATGGAAGGTTTCAAGGTATTGTTACATAGAGTGGTGGGGCTCAGAGCAGTGCCTGAGCCTTTGATTCAAGTGTACGTTAAAAGGCCTTCCCTCTGTACATAATGAAATTCAACTGATTTATTTGACAGAAATGTACACCACATCTCAATCTTGATGAAAGGCCTATTTATATATAAAAAATCTATAAAAACTCCATAAATGACTATAACTAACTTATAACTGAGGCTGTGTAGTTATGGATATAACTGATGGAAATAACTAGTAGTTGTGTATGAGACAGTCTAAGTATGGGAGGTAGCTCTGCCCGCAGATGTAGTGGGTTTCATCAAAATGATCATATTATCCACCTAAACATAAATAAAACTCAATTTAATAAATTCTAGTATTTTTAACATAAAAATGGTTTTTGTTTGAGTAACTCATTACATTAATTGTTTGTAACAGCCAAATATAATAATGTGTGGGAAGTACTAGCAAGCGCCAATTTTTTCACTTTTTACTTATATCATATATAAAAACTATACTTGAAGAGACCTTCATAACATAGCAGTTCAGCATCTGATTATTAATGTTATGGTTGTAGGTTAGATTCCATTTTTGAGGAATCAATTATTGCTTATCCTGCTATGACGGTATTCTTATGACTATACTTTTAGTTTAAAAAATAAATAAAAGTGCAAATGTATCATTTAGGTATATTTCTTTTTAGTTTTCTTTTTCAGCCTCACACCGTATCCTGCATGTAGCAGGGTAGGTAGGAGGAACTTATTGTTAAAACACTCTGCCCCTCCCTCTCTCTCTCTCTCAGAGATATTACATGTTGAATGTCGGAACTCAATGCCGTGCTTGAGTAGAAATGAAAATATTAAATATTTCATTTCCTTAAGTGGGAATCGAATCTAAAAATCCTATCGCGTTGACATGTCGCATGCTAGTGCCCCTGCGTCACAACTGGCATCTATATATTTTTATTAATAATATGTAGCTAAATTTATATACTTATATACAGTTACCGAGTGACTGACAGACGAAACTACTTAAAAACGAATGTGCTTAAAAACGTTAGTTTGTCATGTAGGTAGATTAAGGAGTGTAGAGGACAGTAAGAGGGAAGGGGGCCAGTAAGAGGGAAGGTTACTCTTTTACTGTCCAGTAAAATTTACATTTTACGACGACAAATAATATACAAATTATAGGAGGAATCTACGATTATTCCTTTATGAAGGATTTGAAATGATATTTATACTTATTTAGAAAACTTATAAAATACTTTCTTTCCTAAGTGTGGAATAACATTTTAAAAAATGTTAAAAATACTAATTATTTTATATGTAATTAATATAACAAATTTACAATAGTTTTTTCAATTATTAACAGATATTATAATGATATATGAATTAAAAGTATGCATTTCTTATATAAAATAATAATTGAGGCTGTAAAATAATAAACTCTAGTCTTACTAGAATTATAAAAAAAACTACTATAACGTAAAATTTTATAATTATCTGCAATAGTCCTGATTACTAGAAATTAAACTGAAATTATGTAAAATAAACTCAAATAAATAAATGAAAATAAGTTTTAAATCAATAAATTATGAAAGAAAATGTCAATAACGTAGCGAAAATCCTAAAAAGTATATCGTTCCCAAAACAAGAAAGAGATAGGTACAATAACGCGACCAAATTATCTGCATTATAAGGCTATGCGGTAACACCGAGTTATATCACTTTTAAAATTGGTAGGGTTGTATGCGAGCGAGAGAGATATATTTAAGGCCTTCCCACCCACAAATAATCGATTTTTAACTATTCATAAGATTTTTTTTTATTTTTAAGATAAATAATAAAATAAGAAAATTGAAAGTTATATAAATGGAAAAGCAGCTAATCTATAAATATAGTTAACAAACGCGTGGGTATAAAACAGTACTCACCGAAACCAGATAGATAAGTAGCACCGAATAAAATTAGATACGATGAAAAACTCACTAAAAAAACACTAAACGGACAAACTATTATATATTTTACTATTGTTCTAACATTAAACACGACTGGGCGACCCGTACGTGCGCTAAAATCGCTTGGTGCGACATATTTTTCGCATTTTCTCTTAATTTTTAGCGGAGTAACATCGATCGGAGCGCCATGACAGTTCGTTTTGCCGGCGTGAAGTGGGTAACGTTTGCTCAGCTGACGGGTTTGTCTGAACGATGTGAAGTTAGATACGGAGGGCAACGACCTCTATGGACATTTCTTGAGTATAAAAGTTTCAGTTTTTTTACTAATGTTTTGTAATCAAAATTGCATATATGATGTTTAATATAAATAATGAAGAAAAATATGTATTTTTTTAGTAAAGCAACAAATTTATTTATTAAATGTCAAGTGAGGCCTTAAATGTGTTGTGTAAATTATAATATAAAGTACACACAGAAAAGTGAATCTACTTTAAAATATTCTTTACGAAATTATATTATATTATTGAAAATGTACTGTAAATTATGATGGCTTCCTAAATAAATGAATAAATAAGCTATCGAACTATATATAAATAATAGCCCAAAATTAATGTTGTAGCTATATTTCTATAGTATCATAGCGTTGCCTCTAACAAGATGACAATGCGTGGCGTTGTTGAATTCTGTTTCTATAACTGGGTTAGTAATAGAGATGCAGTGTTGACACTGGGTCCCCTTCCCTTCCCTCTGCCTACCCTGCTGCATACGGGATACAGCGTGAAGCTAAATAAAATATTAAAAATCTTACCACGGTATCGAATGGGCCCAGTCAAGCTGGACCCGCCTCGGCGCCACCAGCGACATATCCCTCTTTTCCTCAGCCACTATCTTTATAACGTTGCGTTTTTCACACACAATTTAACAACTACTCACATTTAATTTTGTGTTCTATTACTTTCATTATTATGTATAAACTAATGCCTTTAAGAAAAATTAAGTAGTCGTTATTTTTTTCACTTTAACCTGAAACAAAATAAATATTTAAATTGATAAGTGTTTGTTTTAGTTTATTGAATTACTGAATTGGTGGACTGTGTAATGACTTGCTTTGAAGAAATATTGAAAAGGGTAGATTTTGAAAAGTCAAAAAATTCAAACTATATGACTGTTTATAGACCACAATACGTATTCTCATTTCTTCGCTCTGGTAACAATACAAAGTGAGGCGTTGAATTTCACCACCACACGCTACTAATGCCTCCAGAATTCGACGGAAAGTTTGTTAAAGGGTACAAAATGTGTTAAAACTAAGTTCCCAGGGTCCCTCTGCATCCTGCACCCTGTTGTGAACTTGTAACTACGTGAAGTCTCTATTAGTAATTAATCTGTAATTAATTATCTGTTGTAGTGCAGTGGTCACTGACAGTCAATGTGGCGGAACTTAATATTTAAGTATAAAAATATTTTAATCTAAATTATATTTTGCCACTCTACCATTCGTTGTGTAGCGTGTTAACGTTTACGTCCTACAAATGTGGGAACAAAAATAATAAAAAAAATTATAATCCACGTAACACGAGTACATAGAGTCCTAATGATTTTTTACCTTTAAAATTTTCACCGATAATCGCACCTTTTAAAAAATTAAAAAATATCGTATAAAACATCGCAACTTGATTAAACCCAGATCACGAATCACAACATACAATTATTTGTCATGGACTTTAACCGAACCCACCACCACCCCGCAGTCATTCTGACCGCTAACTACTAAACTATTAGGTAGTTAAAATATGAGAAGTCATTTAGCAATGTATACTAGCGATATCACGCCTACGAGGAGTTTAAATAACTACATTTTTAGGTCGATGTATTATGAAACTTTTGTTTTGTAATATCTATAGGTATTTCTTTACTATAGGGCGAAGAGTATGTTTGATTGAACGCGCTAATATCAGAAACTAATGATTGTAATTGAAAAAATGCATGCAGCCCCTGGTAAGAGCAGGTAGACCTGGTGATATATAGATGGATTTCTTCGGTCATGGGACGCAGAAGCTGAAACACAGTTTATCTTCTCCTCTCCCATCCATAAACAAGGCCCACGGACCTCAGTCCCGGAGCCGGAGGACTGATATCTCCATTACATAGAAAGCGTTGGATTGTTGTTAGTTGAACTGTGGATTTTCCAGGTGCAGGATTTTGGATGAGTGTAGAACAAAGGGTGTTTAACTTCTTTAGTTAAAATATTACGTACGAGTATATTATAATGATTTTCTAGGCCGTCGTGGCGCAGAAGCATGTTATCTGACTGAACATGATAGTTTAAGGTCGATTCCTACTCGGATAAAATGAATTATTTTCGTTGCTCTAGTAACAAGGCAAAGCGCAGCGTTGATTTCCGCCACCCTACACTTAGTGTCTTGAAAATTGGGCAATGCATGGAGATCGGTGTGTTTTAACATTAGGTCTTGTTGTATTCTCTGCTGCTGCTATATACTGATAGTCCAATAATAAATCCACCAAGTGACAAGTACAGTGAACTATTAATTTATAGCGTTATTGTTTTGATTACTGTTTGACTTTTATACTCTCTTTTATATAAAGCTTTTGATCTTTCCGTTTCATTATAGAGCCAATATAATTGAATTTAATGTCGTACGTTCAACTTTCCGTATTTCATCTATGCTTTGTGAAAACAAAGTGAACTATGTGTCTTAATACAAGGTTCCCAGGTTCCTCTCTCTGCCAACTGTTGTGTATGAGATACAGTGCGAAGCTTGATAAGCACGCTGACCACTAGGTCGGACTGCTTGGGCTGTCTTCGAGCCGCGGGTTCGACTCTCGCTGCTTTTATATACAACAGCAACTTTTATATGTTTTAATATATATATATATATATATATATATATATATATATATATATATATATATATATATATATATATATATATATATATATATATATATATATATATATATATATATATATATATATATATAGTGTGTGGAATAAGGCTTTAAAAATACTTGTATTCATAATCAAAACTTTATCAAAATCGTTCCAGGTTCCAGCACTCAATGTAACAACAGACAAAATGTTACAGACAGACAACATGATTTCACTTGTATATTAATAGTACATTATTTTTGGCTGAAGCACACGTCTAACAGTTATTTTTATACATTCTATGTGAATGTTAATCATTTACGATTTTCGAGTTTGCATATTAAAGAAAGACTCGAAGGATTAAATTATTTTAATTATCTCACTCTTGTAAAAAGACAAAACGTTGAGTTCCGCTGAACCTTCAGCAAACAGAATAATATGAAATTGTTTAATAAATATCTTTATATTACATATTCAATAAGCATAACTTTTGCACGAAGAGGCGTTTGTGTGAGTGACAGCGATTGACTTGTGGTTTCATTTCTCCGCGTACTCTGCTATATGCGGCGTAAGGTGTGAAGTGGAAAACAAATACCTTGATCCCATTTTGTATATGTAATTATCAAAACAATAAGGATCCATAGATGTGTCCTATTATTTTTTTTTAGCTTCACGCTGTATCCTGAGTATGTCTAAATAGGCAGAGGGAACCTAGTAAGAAAGTAGTATAAGAAGTAGTAGAGTGGAGGAACTCAACCGTCTTTTTACCAGATCAAGGAAATAAATAAACCACTGTCTTGTTACCACCACCACCACCACACCACTTGTTTACAGTAAGGCGATGTGCCCCGACAGCCTGAGCGACTTTAACTTTTTAATAAATACCTAAACTAACATTCACAGGATATCAAACCTACGACCTTCGGAGGCCAGCTGCGGACCGCTGCGACAGACGGCGATCAATGAAACAAACAACAAAATATGTTATACGTAAGAGTTCAGTCGCATTATTTATTTTTATGATACATTGGATTGAGCTCTAAAATAGACTAGACTAAAAATTATTTTTATGATATTCTTTGACATATTTACGTGAATGGGGATAGTGTCACAGGGTCTGAACGCGACGGTCACGGGTTCAATTTTTTCCTCGATCTGACAAGACAAGGCGCGCCGTTGAGTCTTTATGTAAATGACGCTATATGTCTCGACTCTTAGAAGTTAGCACTAGGTTCCGTTTGCCCTGCTATAGGCATGCTGCAGCGTAAACATAGAAAGAAGGATCTGTGGTTATGGACGCGTCTTGTGATATTTTCTACGATAGGCCTCCAGTGGCTTGCTCGGTTAAATGACAATATAGCATGACGTTTAAAAATATTATGCATACAGTGTGTACCATTATGTGTTAATGTATATTGTATTATTTTTCAAATTTACATCAAAATATTATTTCCTAAAATTTATTGATATATTGAGTTTTGAACTGAACTTTTGTCCCCGGTTTAATTCTGGAGCGGGCACGCCAGAGTATGCTAGTCAATATTTCGCTTTAAATTATAACGTTTCACAGTCGCCATTGTTGTTTTTGTTAATTTGATTTATTTATCAAAACCCTGCCTACCCTGCACACAGCAGGGTAGGCAGAGAGAATCTAGTGTTAAGACATTCCGTTCCCCACTATACGCCGAATTCTGTAAGCATTGCGTGCGGACTGTCTCGACACCGAGCGAAGAAATGAAAACATAAATAAATATTACATAAAATGTAAATAAATATTTCACTTCCTCGAGAGGGGATCTAATCCACAACCAGTTGATTTTACAGTCACACTTTGTGCCTCTGCGCTACGACCGCCCTCAAACTTAACTATATCTAAATTGTATTAATCATTCATTCTAAATTGTACAGTTCATTACCTGGAATAATATCAAGTAGCTAATAGATGTATTACCTACATGCGTTCCTACAAGATATACACAGAAACGTATTTTTCTTGCACAAGAATAAAAAATCACCCAGTGCCCGTTTGAAAAGTTGCATTTTGACGAATCACACTAGGGAAGTCAAAATTATTTCGTCAAGTGGGAATTGAACCTACTGACAATCGAATTCAGTCAAAATTAGTTCTACTGGTAGCAATTCAAAGCAGGATTTTTTTTTTTTTTGTTTTTTTTTATGGAAGAGACACGGCAAACGAGCGTGCGGGTCACCTGATGGTAAGTGATTACCGCCGCCCACGGCCCCGTGCAACCCCAGAGGAGCTACAGGTGCGTTGCCGGCCTATTAAGATGGGTTGGGCGCCGGGGCCCGGCATTACCTGATGCGAAACGCAGTGGCATAAAGCCACTTCTTCACGCCGGTTTTAAATGCCGGGGGTGGTAATGATCCGGTCGAGTCTGCCCATGCGTGTTGCCATTGCTGGCGACGTGACTCTTCCACACGTACTTAGTCGCCTCTTACGACACCACCAGTACCAGCATGATCCTATTCTAGGCCGGGATCACACGGCAAAATTTATTTAATAATACGTACATACATATTTCACTTTATAATTTCAGTTTCAACTGAGTTTGTTTAAAAATCTGTCTAAATAACTAATGACGTTGAATTGGGTGTAGATTTAGAGAACAGCCAAGGTCAAATATTTAATAAGAGGTAGCGCTGACTCCAACAGTGTGTGCTGTCTTCTTACAGTTTTAGGAGAAACGAGATGCCTAGCTAGGTTTTGTACCGGGAGGACCGCATTTTCACCATTCTTGCTGGTCTTTCCGATCTTCCGATTCGAAAAGCCTGAGAAGTCCGGAAGAAGACTACTTCAGTATTTTTCGTTTTATTTGCAACTTAGGTAAATCCTTGCGTTATGCGAGCTTGACATAGGGAATATAAATATATTTCTCATTTTGTCGACCACACCGGAACAGACTCGAAAACAACAAAAATATTACCATTCTCCCCAATGGGAATCAAATCTGAATCCATCGTATATGTCAGTCGGAAAGTATTCAAAATTGTAACGAAATTACTTTTGTAAATTTGATTATTATTGAATCTCGTCTTAACGTTCCGCTATAATAAATTAAATGTAAATTACTACTTGTTTCAAGGATATAACAACTTATTTATGTCGTTATTATCTCTATAGAGAATTTTTTACAATTTTTTGCTGGAAAAAAAGATCGTAACAAGCGTATAAGAATTTCATTCGTAGGATATATAGATTAGTGGTAAGAGCTTGGACGGTTTTCACGGGGGGCAGCTTCAAATGGCGTTATGTTCAAATGTTTTCATGTTTTCTAAAAATATTTTTCTATCCTTAATGTTTATTAGCAATTAATAGTAGTTTTTTTTAATTGATATCATGTACCCACTGCTGTTCTGTTATTAAAGAGAGTCTTAGTTTGGTTTTCCCTGCGGTGCAAATACAATACGAATTGATTTTATAAATACATGCATAAGTATAATCAATCAATATAACATTTTTTATTAGGCCTAATGCTGTATTCCACATATAGGATGATAATGGAAACAGAAAGGACACCCCTTTTCCCACGCACTATCCAAGTTTCGAGACTTTGCGTGCTGAGTGGCAGAAAGACGTAATGAAGATAAATCCTCCAACTGAGAATTTTATTTATTATTGACATTTTGATTTTTATCCTTTTTCATCATGAACCTTTGCTCATCCCATTACCCATGAGTTCAATCAGAGGCCACCAGAGATATTAACATCTATACTAATTACTTTTTAGGAAACTCTATAAAACATTTTTTATAACGATTTATAACTCTCACCAACTTAGCATATATACATGAACGCACAATTTTTTTTTAATGTTTTCTAAAAAGTATTTTTCTTTCCTGAGTGTGGAATAACACTTTAAATATGTAAAAAAATATTTGTATTAATTATTATCAACCTATACTAATATTATAAAACTGAAGTGTTAGTTTGGTTAAACGCGCTAATCTCAGGAATTAGCGGTTTGACTTCAATTTCTTTTTTGTATTGGATGCTTAATATTTCGAAGAAGGCTATAGAATAGGCTATATTACTTCACCTGGTCCCTCGATCGTTTCGATTTACCACTGAACCAGCGGTCAGACAGAGACCGCACTAAGACGTGTATTTAAAAGATAGTATACGCTTGAAAAGTCGTAAATTTTTCACGTGCCCCGACCGATCATCTATTTCGGTAACTGACATTTTGTTCTTGGAATTAGGTAATAAATGCTTTCTAATAATAAGGAAAATGCCTTGCGAATAATTTATTTTGTTATTTGTTTACATTGTTTGCGAGGTTGGACGTCGTTATAACTATTTACATTATTGTTCACTTTATTTTATTTTTTTATCTCGCATAACAGGATAGTAAGAAGTTACATGATCCCAGTACGCCTAGAGAGAAGAGAGAGGAGCAAACACCTACATACAGATACCTACATTCAAGATATTTGTTTACCTTCTCGCTTTATCTCTGGCGTGGTAGTTAGAGAGAATCGCTAAACGCAAGAGTACCAAATGTAGCGTACATTCTCTTCGTACCTCTCTCGCCTAATCCACTGTCATCAACCCGCACAGATATGTCCTCCTCGTCGTCCTCATGCTTGATGTGGTCTTCACAATGTGTTTAAAGTCCACCGCGGCATATTGCTACGAAGCTTTACGGCATGAACATTGTTCCATACAATAATGGTTTGTTCGTAAATTACTTTTACTCGTATCGTTCGCAATAATAAACAAGATAAATAACTATTTCGTCAAACTGAGTTTCTCTGACAGTAGACATATATGACGCGTCTCAAAGGGCCCTTTGACTCTACACTCGGGTCACATATCCCTGGCACTGCTCTGAGCGACTCTCCCTGCATCGCCACCATCACACACTAACACCGTGCATGGAATGCTAATGTTTCTTCTCTCTCGCATATTATGAAATACTCAGAAAGAACTTAGCGATGAGTCACTTCTTTATTAATTTTGTGACATTATTACGAGCTGAACGCCGTAATTTACATGATTTACAGGATCAAAAGAATACTATTATAGTTTTTCTTTCAAACATTCCCCTAGTGGAATCAAACCTACCTAAATCAAACCTACAAACTTAAACATGAGAACATGAGGGCCATAAAATACTTCTTGATTATTTTACGCTGGCCTCATTTCCTTTCGTCGCACCAAATCCATCCAAATCCTGGTCTTCTCAAGGTCTCTTTGTAAATCTTTCACTGTTCCTGCCAAATCTGATCACTTAGTGGGGTAAGGTCAAGATGTCACTGTGCACGTCCAAAGGAGCTGTTTCGAGTATAACTGCCAGAGTTTTGGCCAAAATTTTCATGTTATTTCATGGTCATTTGCCATATCTGTTTAGTTTTACTTTGTACTCATTAAATAATAAATATAATATATAAATTATTTAATGTAAATACAAATTGAAATTGATTCTTTAAATATAGATTACTAAAGAGCAAGAGCATATGCAAAGAGAACCTAGTGTTAACACAATCCTTTCTCCACGCAGCACTTAATTCACGGGACAGTATAATGTTTTATAGTTTATAATGATGGTAATGGAAGATATTTATATCATCACGCTATGTCCTGTAGATATCACATTATGTAACAACAAGTTGTGCATGTAGAGTGGCGGAGTTCAACGCCACGCTTTGTCTATCATAGCGGGGAATCGAGATCGTTTGCAGTTTACTACTATCCCAATGCGCCACTAACGTCTAAAGTTTAACAACGACCACAAGTATTATTCTGTTCCAATCTAAATTAATAAATTATATAATTATTATTTTATTTTTGATTTTACAATTCTGAATATAAATTATTGTACGTAATTTTAACTCAGTTTAAATTAATATTAACAAATATATTCCAAGAAAATTAGTGAATGTAACCTTCTAACAGTAACTAGTGTGTATCATGTAAATAGGTCAAAGCCACCACACCTGTACTGTACTTCAAATATACAAACGTATACTAGTAAACAAGTATGTATTTTTTTAGCTTCACGCCGCTTTCTGCAGATTGCAGGGTAGACAGAGGGAACCTTGGAATCTAGTGATAAAGCACCCCATTCCATTTGAGGGGCACAAGTGTTCAACTATGCACGCGAAAGATTGCGAGCTTGATTTCCGCTCGAAGAATTGTTTTTTTAGGATTAAGTATCTTTTAAGGAAAAAAGAAACCCTTATAAAATCACTTTGTTGTTCGTCTGTCTGTCAAGACAGACGGACTGCCTTTATCTCAGGAACGCTTGGATATATCGAGTTGAAATTCAAACAATATACTGAGATGGTTTGAATTCCAACTAGATATATCCAAGGTTCCGGTTAAAAAACTAATTTCTACATTTACTTAAAAAAAAAGATATGGCTGTTTATATATCGCAAAAAAACGCGTATTTCGACACTATAAAGGGAATCAATATAATAGGGTACTTCCGGTTACCTAGAACTATGAAATTTGGCAGCTAGCATATACAGGTAGTATTATTATACTTCAGGAAAAAAAAAAATTATATTTATTGTTAAGTCCTAAAAAATAATAGCCTTAAAAGAGGCGCAAAATTTGATATTAACGCCGCTAGTTCAAGTGAGGTATCAGACGAAAAGGCTCTGGAGTAGCTAGAATTTCAGAAAAAATTTGAGACCTCCAAACTTTGTCTGGAATCATCGGTGGACGAGCACGACTCGCACTTGTTTTTTAATTTAATGAAGCAAAGTCAATACTCGAAGCCTAAAAAAATTGACAGAAAGTGGAGAACAGAGTGTCATAACACTAGGTAGGTAGGTTCTTTCTGCCCTGCTACGTGTGTGAAGCAAAGAAAAAATTAAAGCCTTCCTTGATAAATGAACTACCTAACAAAATTATTGACTTTAATTTATATAACCTTATTTAAAACAAATCAGTAGTTCCTAAGACTAGCTAGATTCAACCAAATAGACTTTTCTGCTTTATACAATACACCAATTTATAAACCATAATATATACATCATTAATAAACCAATTTCGGTTTTGCTTTCGTTCCATTTGACATTTGTCCCTACATTAATGACCTCATCGTTTCCAAGTAAGTGACCTATTTCTCCGCCGGCCATTGACATCTCAGGTAACAGTTTCCGATATTTTATTCCCGTTGTTTTTAACTTGTGAGGCCGTTATGAGGTCGGTGACACATATTTAGGATGAATACTCTTTACTGCTATTTTTGACAATGATTAATGACAATGACTCTGATGTAGGGCAATGGTGCAATGACTGGACCTAAAAATGATGGCTGTAAATTCAATCTATACTGGGGAAATAATTATATTTAAATAATTTTCAATTTTCCTCTGCGTCTCTAGTTGAGTTCGACGAGCTCGACGTTGAGTTCCATCACCTAACACTCAATATCTCGAAAATTAGGCGAAGCGTGGGGACTGCAGTGTCATAAAACTAGCCCTCTCCCTACCCTGCGGTATGCGGGAATACAGCGTGAAGCTAAAAAAATATATTTCCTAATATTATACTATCGTCGTAATACTACTTTGAACGTAGTCATAACTAAAATAGAACTAATGAACATCAACTAATAAACGAAAACGCAAGTATGACTCAGTATTTTAACTTGTTTATTTTAAGTCAGTTTGTGTAAAGGTTAGGGATTCCATTATTTATAGATAATACGTAATATCTTAACAGATAGATATATAGAAAAGCGGGAAGGTAGAGTCTGAACACTGGGTTTCCCCTGTCTCCTCTGTTATATGTGGAATACGGCATACTTAAACAAATTGTAAGAAATTAATCCCATAATGGCCTCGGATGTGCGTAATTCTTATCTAGTTTACGGTTCGGAGATACTTTCGGAATAACTTTTGTCTGTGCAACTATGGACATTATATTTTTAATGTATTATTTTTAGTAATTTATATTTAAAAATATATAACGCTGCGACCTCTTTAATAATAAAAATATATATGTATTATAAAACAAAAGCAGTTGAAGCTTAAAAATATCCATAGCAAAAGCGAAATGCGAAGACATTCAAATAGCTTCTGCACTCGAATACGCTTCGATGATTGACAGAGGACTGAGTCTAACGTACGGACTATAGCGAGTGATGTATGTAAATAAATATATAAATAAAATTTAAAACTGCTATCAGCTTGAGGTGGTATTCAGTTATTTTATTATTTTTAGGTTTGGTGCCTAACTAATTACCACCAGTTACCATCGGATACCACCCGTGAGCAGATCTCAAAGTCGCGGAAAACCACTGCGCGCGAAACACTGTACATCATTTCCGTTCCATATCCAATGGTTAGCAGGAAGAGATCATACTCTTTCTTCTAGTCTTCTCTTTGTATACGTTATGCAAACAACTATTAAATACTAAAATACAAAAAATGTCTTTCTATAATTAGTATAATAATACAATATGCGTTATATATCTATCGACATCAAAAAAATTCTTTGGCAGAATATCATTAACTTCCGCACATACCTTGGCGTTTAGCTGTCAATTATCTAATAGATATTTTCCAATTAGTATTATATATACACACACATTCATAAAATTATATCATCATACTAGCTTTTAGCTGTGGCTTTGCTTTCGCCATTACATGAAAATAACTAGTTGTTGTCTATGGCATTCAAATATTTTATGGCATTCAAGGTGTGTTCGCACCTCCACCTCTCGCTCTTGAATGCGCAGAGCCCCAAGGAGAAACAACAAGGAGGCGCCACGGTCTTGGAACTGGAAATTTTGAGGACCAGCACTTTATTATAGTCAACAAGGTGGTAAATGCCGACTTTAGGCAAACGCACCGCCTCATTATAATTTACTCCCTTGGTGGTGACGAGTGTGTCATCATCGTTACAAATATCGCTCATCTCGGGAGGCAGGCGCTTTGGCAGTTTCATCATATGCCGCCACCATGGTATCAACCATCTGATTCGCTGATTTCTTGACGCATGAACCAGTGACCTCCATTGTCCCCGGAGTACACTAATTAGCCACAACAGCCGCCTCTTTGACCAATTCTACATTGAGCTGACTAAAAGCCCATCTCGAGAATCTTCGAAATACGCTCATAGGCCAGGCAGCCAGAACTGTCCCGTGCTCCAGCGGAGTGATCGACGTTCGTCTGCAGAAAGTGTATTGGATGCCTATCCATTATGATATACTCGCAAAAAAACACAGTAAAAAGAAGTCTTTATTTAACAAATTAAAATTATTATTGAAAGAAAAAAGGACTTAGTTTCATAACCTAATTCTAAATTAGCTAAGTCTAGCTGTAGTGCCAAGTGCTCACTTATGTAGTGAGCAATGAGCAAGAAAAAAACAAAAAGCCGAATGATTGAAAACACAGTGACTAACTAACACTACGAGTTTCTTAAAAAGAAGAAACTCTCACTTGATAAAACTTAAAATTTATATATTTTTATAGCCTAACGCTGAACTGTCAGTTAAACCAAGCTGTAATATAATCAGAAGAATGTCCAAAACATACAAAAAATGAGACATAAAAAGTATGTCTCAATATATGAAGTATAAATAGATAAATGTAAAATTAAAAACAAAACGAATGATATCCTAGAATCTCTTACAAATACTACAGATACATAAAGATGAAAGGAAACACCTCAATTGATAAAGGCCACTCTACTCCATTCGCCTGACTCTTGTTTAAATTGGCTTTAGACTATCTATTCAGTATACTGTTCAGACAGACATCCAGACAGATGAGGTTCGATATGATAATTAGGTTAGCAGTTCGAGACTTCGAGTGGTTTGACGTGTGGAGTTCCCAGCAGGTCGACGGCCTTCCCAGAATAGACGGGAATTAGCATTGTTTTGGCAAACGAAATTGGTAATATGGAGGTAGCACATAAACTAAGATTTCATTGTTGTATTGTATTATATATTTAGTTTGTCTAATTTTAATTTTGTTGAAAACTATTTACTCTGTAGAGTAAACTTTATTGGCACGTCATTCTTACTTTGTTATCTGATACGATGCAAGATTTTATTTTAAGACGGTTCTAGTTTTGATCCTCATTCAGAGGAATGATTTTATTAAACATTTTTTCGTCACCCCGTTCTGGTAAGCAAAGAGCACATCATACTCAGACCTACCTCAGCTACTTTAAATGTGTCGTTAGTCGTATACAAATTATAGTTTTTTTTATTTCTCGACGGGGGCGAAAGGCGAAGGTGGGTGAAAATCGAATAAATTACATTTATTTCAATAATTAAAACATTTTAAAGTAAATACCGTATTAGCGTTGCGGCACAAGGGCAGACTGTAAATGTAGCGGTCGTGTAACAAAATAAAACACTGTATATTTACATTTCCTTTACAAGTTCGTTGCATGTTGATAAACCCGTTCCCAAAGACGCTCAAACAAAAACAGACATATATATAAAAACTGATTTGAACGCTACAATCACATACAAATACACAAACAAACTTAATATATTACATACAGACGCTGTTTTGTATTTAATTAAAGTTACAATTTTAGATTTTTAAATGTTCATTAAAAATAAATAAGTTAAGAATTCGTTGAAAACTAAAAAGACACGCTCCAAGTGCTATAGAACGTGCTCGGAGCTGTAAATTGTATTGCCCTAACATGAGCGGTTTCCTAGTAACCTCTAAAAATTTCGACTATTCATCATCATCAGGCTGTCTCCATCATCAGACCAGCTCGGTGCTCATACTGTATTGTCACACGCTCCGAAACAACAGCCAAATTTCATGATGATACAATTATAACCCATCTGTCGCAGCGCCACTGCGTCTGGCTGTAAATGCGATTGTTGTGGTCTCAATTTGCACTTTGAGGAATTAATTATTTTCATTTTCCCGCTTTAGCAACAAGAGAGAGTGCGGTGTTGATTTTCAGCACTCACCACGGTCTGTTTTGAAAATTGTCTTAATCTTTCTATAAATTCATTTTGCAATAATGATTATTTTAATCCACATAGCGGTTTGAAGTATATTCTATAACTGAAGAAAAAATTACATCATAATCCTCTTAAGTCTTTTTTTACACATTACATTGAGCGAAGTCCCAGTAAGAGGTCCAAGCAAAGACCGCGTTGTGAGCATTGTATTAGTTTAAGCGTCTCGTCCCAGTTACAGGCACTAAGCGTATATAAATATTTGTTTCATAAATAGCAAGACGACAGATTGACGGACACCTTACGTCGGTGTGGGAGACGGTAGAATAACAAAGAAATACTGAAATCAATCAATACCGTCGCGACAGTGTTCGACTGTACACGCGAATAGTGTGGATTCGATTTCCATGAGTGCGTTCATTTTCTGGCGTTGGTAACCAGTTGAGTTCCACCACTCATCACGCAATGTGCGTGGGTAACGAAATGTCCTAAAATTGGGTCACTTCCGGCTATCCTGTTACGTGAGAGATACAGCGTGAAGATAAAAAAATTCATAATTTCATTATTTATTATAATACTTTTTAATGATAATTGATATTCACAGAAGGATATTAACAGGAGCGAAGACGCAGGTAAAAACAAGTTGATGTATAAATGCTAAATCGCCATATGATATCTGTCGTGACGACTAATGATATATGCAAGCTGCGATTGAAATAAAAATTAAGTACGCTATAAAAGTGAATGATTTGGATGGAACATAAAATAAAATCAATGCTTCAAATCGATTATTCAAAAAGTAATATTGAATTTCATTCGTTCAAGTGGAAGATAAAAGAAAATGTTTTTAGGAAAATGATTGAAGCCAGTCGTGGCGCAGGGTCATGAGAATGTGACTGTATGTGTAATGTGACGGTTCGATTTCTACTCGGGGGAATGAAATATTTATATTTTCAATTTTTTTTCAGGGAAAAGTCAAGCAAACTAGCATCCGTATGCTAGTCGTAACACCAAAGGAGCTACAGATGCGTTGCCGGACATTTACGTCGCTTGATTAACGAGGCAAAGCACGACATTGAATTGCAGAACTCAACACGCAATGCCCCCAAAATTCGGCGGCAAGTTTAAAAACGGAAGTATCTTAATGAGAACAGTGTGTCTAAACACAATGAAGCAGCATGAAGCTAAAAAAAAAAGATATATGATAAGACGACCGAGGCGGTACTGTACAGAATCTGACTATAAACGTGACGATTGTGGGTTCGATTCCCACTCTAGGTATTTCATGAGGAAGTAGAGGAGTATTTTCATGTCATCGCTCTGGTAACACCATTAATGACTCCCGCCACTTACACGTATATAACGGAGTGTCTAAGCACTAAATAACTTCTACCTACCCACATATATAAGAAAACAACACTACAAAAATGGAATTTTAGGGAAAACAAAGAAGAGTTAAAAACAAACGCTACCAAAGTGACATACTAAAAATACCCAACGCAATGATATTACGTTTAAAATGAATCCAAAGTACTTCCTCATTACATTCTGAAATGAGGGCGGCTTGAACATGTGTGTGTGACGCTGACTGCGTATTTTGGCTTTTTATCACTGAGAATGACATTTGGGTGGTTTGCTGAATTACCTACTAATGCTGAAAATAATAATATTTTTGTATGTTCGCATAAGTGGACTATCCAAGACAAAAAAAATATATCGATTACAACCAGTAGTTCTTGAGATTCGGTCGTTAAGCTAAACAAACTCTTTAGCTTTGTAATATTTAGCATAATTTGCATTTGTCTCTACAAGAAAGAACTGAGGAAAAGAAAATATTTTAAATAATACCCGTATGAACCTTGGTGCTGAGTCCTTGGGTCGAAGATATAAAATATTTACATTTTCTCGCTCTGGTAAAGAAGCAAAACTCGGCGTTGAGTTCCATCGCCACTCAATACACAATGCCTGAAAACGCAGTGTCTTAACTCTACGTACCTAGGTTCCCTTTGCCTCCCCTGCTATGTGCGTGTTTACAGTTATACGCACCACCAGACCCAACGGACTACACCTTGCGGCTTCAATCTCTTTCTCTCATTCCACAATTAATGATATTGTAAATAAACCAAATATGTAATTTGGCAAACCAATTTAAATAACTTAATCGTTTCAATCGAGAGAGTACCCGTCGTCTTGACTTTGTGTGTTTCATTTACAAATTATAATTATCTTGAGAATATTCGACGTCCTTCGAACTAACTATATTTTATTTGGAGCCTCCATACATCACCACGTGGGTGCCCATCGTGTTGCAGGATGAGGAGCTCCGATCAGGGGCCGGGGCCAAATATTAGCTGAGTTTAAAATTGAGAAAGGGCTATCGTGTGAAATTTTCGGCGAGATTTCTTGCACAAATTCTCTTGATCGTTTATTGGTTGTTATATTTCTCTATGCTCTTGCTTTTGGAAGGCTAACTGCTTCTCGTAGATATTTATATCTATCGTAGAAGTTGTTAGCGGCTCCTACTGCCTGCCTCCTTGCAGGCGTAGCAAGAAAAATAAGTTTAGGACCCAATTGGGTCCTTGTGATTGCTTGTGATAAGTATTTTACTGAAAATAATATATAGTATGATTTACAATTAACCTATTATCTTGAATAATCGACTGATGGGATACTTGAACAACTTTAATATCTTATCCAGTTCACAATACGGTTTTAGGAAGGGGCTCTCTACACAAGATGCTATCTTAGCACTTACATCTCTTATAGTGCAAGAAGTGGATAAGGGTAACAAATGTCTCACAGTCTTCCTAGACCTAAAAAAGGCCTTCGATACGGTCTCTGTGGTCACGCTTGAACGCCGACTGGAGCAAATAGGCGTAAGAGATAAAGCTCTTAGTCTATTCAGGAGCTATCTTAGGGATAGAAAGCAAATGGTTAGGATTGGAGAACACTTAAGTGGTGAAGAATGTAGCACTTATGGCATACCACAGGGAAGTGTTCTCGGACCAACGCTGTTTCTTATTTACATAAATGATCTGTATAAGCTTCAGGATATTGGAGGAGATATTGTTTCCTATGCTGATGACACTGCCGTCGTTTTTACTGGCAAGTCCTGGTTAGATGTAAAAAATAAGGCAGAAACCGGTTTAGCTAAAGTATCGAAGGGGTTGTGTGATAACTTATTAACATTAAACATACAAAAGACTAGCTATATATGCTTCTCAAAGTATGCGAATACACAACCTTCTCTTGATTTTTCCCTAAAGATTCACAATTGTCAACAGGACAACTCTACTCCTGGCACTTGTCACTGTCCTATTTTACAGAAAGTGGTAAGCACAAAGTACCTTGGGATTATGGTGGACCAAAGGCTGTGTTGGACAGCTCACATTGAACTCCTGATGACTCGTATTAGAAAGCTAATATGGGTCTTTAAATCTCTCAGGCATGTGATGGAAAAGGAATTATTAAAGCGAATTTACATTGCACTTGTGCAGTCAGTAATCACGTACTGCATCCCGATTTGGGGTGGCTCTGCAAAATCCCATTTTCTTAGTTTAGAAAGAGCACAAAGAGCTCTTATTAAGGTGATGTACTTTAAGTCATACAGATTTCCAACAAATACCTTATATGAAATCAGCGGTATATTATCTGTGAGAAAACTCTTTATCTTAAATGTAACCTTAAAGTGTCACGAAATTATACATTTTGAAAGACATAAATTAAGTAAACGACGAAATGATCTTCTTGCCCCAAGAAGTAATGTGCGCTCTAGCTTTGCAAAACGTCAATTCGGTTTCCAATCGTCTACTTTGTACAATAAGAGAAAATCGTCTCCTTCAAATATATTCTATGCAAAAGTACTCATGCAAGAAAGCTGTGACTAATTGGTTAGACAAACTTACATATACAGAAATTGAAACTTTACTTCTATAATATTACTTCTATGTTTTACATACAGTGCACGGATAATTATAATTTAGTAATATACTAAACAAGACATGCATGGGCAACGCTTCTCTCTCACACACTCACACACGCACACACACTCACACGCACATACACACACACGCACACATGCACGTACAAATTCAGCCATTTATGGCCCCCTTAGTTTTTATTTATTTTAATATTATTTAATTATTTTATTTTTTAAGTTTAAATGTACCAAACGAAGAAGCGAGTCATTCCCAACACAAGTATCTTCGATTACTAACTGGGAAGACTCAGCGACTCAACTTGTAAAAATTTTTTTGTGAATAAAGCTGTTTTTATTTATTTTTATTATCTCCATGTCTCTATTGGTCTAAGTTAACATAACTACAGAAAATAAAATGTCTATGAAAATTTTACAAATTAATGGTTTAACTCATTAACTTCATTTAATAGACATGGTCGGACCCTCTCTCAGTATCGCGAGTTCTTCCACAAAACCTGAGATGGATTATGTGCAATCGTTTGTTTGTTATTGAATTTAAGCTGATAAACTCATTTCTTTACTTTTGTCATAAATATTTTACATTAGTTATTAATAAATTCGGGATTCATAGATAAAACTTGCCCAAAAATCCGTCACATACTTCAAAACTGGGTAATTGTTTAAAAATATAATTTGATATCAAGTAAAGTAAGGACGACTCGCTGTTGTATAATAAAGAGTCAGATCAAACGTAAGAACTCCATAATTAATGGTCCACGAGGTAGGATTTGGCAAAAACACGAAGATCGCATCTCTGTACAATAATAGACAGACACGCTCACTGTCGATTAAAAGACAACAAATTTAAGTTTTAGTTTTGAGGTCGTCGCGTCGTGGCCCAGTGGCATGGCGACTGACTGTAAACGTGAAGATTATGAGTTCAATTTCTACTTGAAGTAACGGATTACTTTTGTTTCATCGCTCTCAAGCGCTGCGTTAAGTTCCGCCACCCAACATGCAACGTTATAAGAAAATTGGGTGGTTTGTGTGGAACAACACAAATCAATGTTAATATTTGGTTTTCTCTGCATATTCTACTTTATGCGGGATTCAGCGTACCGCTTAAAAAAATTGTTTTATTGGTAAAATGCTGAAAAAGATGTCTTGAAATCGCTGCGGTGTGATAATGGGTTCAATTATAATTACTGAAAATGTTTGTTGCATTTTTAATAAAATGAATACTAGTCGTCACATGCAATTTTGTTTGCGTGGATATGAAGACGTAAAACAATAATCCCGTTGTACCCCGTTTCCGTGGGAAATTCTCCATCGGGCTCACCTCTCTTAGTGCTCCCCTATATTCTCACCAATTCAACCAACGTGTTCAACTTTCAGTATTTTTTTTCATCTTGCGCTTTATTCAAAAGCGTTTATTCAATCAATCAATAACTTTTTTCGATATTAAATCAATTACATCGATTGAAGCGGAAACATAAATTTTTGTTAGTGTTATGTTAAACATCAGATTATTAAAATATTACTTTATTGGATCAAAAATATAGGGACCACATTACGGCATTTGCTTGTAAACGCGACAGTTGTGAGATCGATCCTATTCGGGGGAATTAATTATTTTCATTTTTTCGCTCTGGTAACAAGGCAAAGCGCGGCGTTAAGTTTCATTATCTAATATGCAATATTGCGAAAATTAGGCTACATCTTTAAGTAAAAAATTACAGATTATACGCACTTATGAATTGACAAAATAATAATGTCAGTAATGTCAAGTCGTCGAAGAGTTGCCAACGGAAATATGCCAATGTGTGAGCCAAATTGCTGTAACGATATTGATAACAATTAATGATAACTGTTTGGCGTGCTGCTATTTTCCAAAATAAATCCTTTATTTTGTGGCGATTAAGTTCCGCCACCCGAAAGGCAATGCTTCCAGAAGTCGTCGGAAAGTGGGGAACGGGAGTGTCGTAATGGGAACGAAGTGTCTTACTACTAGGTTCCCATGTTCCCCAGCCTACCTTGCTCTGAAGCGTAAAGCTAAAAATACAATAGTCTGTATTATAATGGTAATTGGCAATCAAATTAAACTCAGTTTAAGTACCTATATCTTTCTCACAGTTGCAGCATCAAAAATTAAGCGAAATTATATTTTTCCCTACATCACGCCTCTTGTAAATAACTGAGTCTGCCAAAGTTTTAAAATAGTCTTCATATATAACAGAGCGAAGTGGTCTAACTTAAGAAACATTTATTTTTTATTATTACAGTAACTATGTAGTAATATCTTAGAAACTGAATTTGATGCACTTGTAATAATTGTATCCTCATGAAACTGGTCAGTTATACGTAGCTTATGTGATAATACAATAATATGGTATCATCGAGCTGGTCCGATGATGGAAAGGGGATCTGAATAGTGGGACTCTTCAGTGGTCATTAGTAAACCACTTGAACTTAGATTTGTAGCTCCGAGCATATTTTATGCACTTATAGCATTTGGTGTAGTTTTCATACTTTTTAGTATATTATACACTAAAAAGTATAAAAAACATTTTGCGTGTTTTTTTAGTCTTTTTTTTATTGTATTTCTTATTTCCTGTTTATATATATTAAAAAAGGAAAAATTAAATTGGCTGAAAAGGTAGTAAATGAAGTAATGTACCAGGATCTTTCCGCCTATCCCAAAATATGTGTGTCAAAATAACAAAGAAGTGAAGACTTCAGTATAGTAGATGCTCGATTGGTTGGGAGTAACCGCCAGTGATTCAAATGCTCAGATATGGTGATCATTCATAAACTTCCCTCTTTAGCTCTTCTTTTACAAGATCGTTAATCACGTTAATGTGCGGTCAAAGATACTCCACACAAAATGAGTACATACGGTCAACAAGTCGTGGCCGCTCTGAAGCTGTAGATTTAATTTTAGGATTTTTTTTCTTTTAAATATTTTTTTCCCATGTGAACAATGCGCATAAGTTCAGGAAACCTAACTTCAGGGTGGCTACGACTTGTTGATCGTACTGTAGTTATCCACAACTCACAAGTTAGAGTTATCATTATAAAATACGAGTTGTACCACTTTGTTTACAAGATATCCGCACGTATGTGTGTAAATTTAAAATCTCTCGTTCCCTCGTTTGTTCTAAATGCAAGATTGCTGTAAAAATTTATTGAAACAATTGTTTGTTTTACGAAAAAAATGTATGTAGTTATATACAAATAGTGCGTTTTGGTGGAGCGGTTCATTCAGTTGCTAGTTGAACTGGAGTCGTGGATCGACTTCTATTTTTTATGTGATAAACGACAAACGTACATGGTATGCCGGTATGGTTGTTTTTATTTTTTGTCTACTATTATTCTTTGTATACTTGAATCAATTGTAATTTTTAAATATAATTTACAATTTTTTGTAGTTTTACACTGTATACCTCGTATAGGCGAATTATAGGGTAGGAAGATTGAACCTAGTGTTTTAGGCCACTTTACATGGCGGAAATCAACGCCGCTCTTTGTCTAGAACATGAAAATGAGCGTATGAGTTGTTTTATAACAAAAATGTTTTAATTCTGAAATTTATTTACATAAACATATGTCCGAAAATATTTACATAAACATTGAGTATAAATGAAATGTGCATGAAATTATTAATCGTTATAAGTGAAAATAGCTTTATAGGTATAGAATCACTTTCTTAGTCGGTCCGTCTATCAAGACGGTATATCTCGAAATCACGTGGAAGAATCTGGCTGAAATTAATATCAAACCTTTTGTTAGTTGATCTATATCAACCTAACTTACAGTCAATGTAATCGACGATTCGAGTATTTATGCAAATTTTAACCTGTAGGGTACTTTCCGTAGCCCTACATTTATGTAATATGAAAAAATCAGAAAAGCGATCTAAATTTATCGGTAACTTATTTTGGTAGTTCATTTCCTCTAAAATGAGTGAATACGCATGCAAAATTTAATTTGTCAACTTGTGACCAACCGCGTGACCAACACCTTTATGGTGTTTCCGTAGACTTAGATTTATAAAATTAGGCACGAAGGGACAATTCATAAGAAGAAGCTGCCTTTTTTAAAATTATTCAAAATGACAACATATTCATGATTCGTTCAAAATATCAGTGTCCTTTTCATGAATTATTTAGTTTATAATTATCAAAATTATGTAAACAACGATACTACTTTGTAACCAGCCTCTACCTGCGGCGTCCGCGCCGTACGAGTCACTTGACTCGTAACACACTCCAGGCGCGGGAGGACACTGTGGCCGCAGGTAGAGTCACTATAATATAACTTGCCTCACTAAATGTACTAACAAACATATATCAACACCATAAAATATCCTTACATTAGCGCAAACAGACTCTTGAGTTTTATAATATTAGTATAGTAATAAATAGGATTTAAGAGCTATTATGCTTAAAGTATTTTTTGTTTGTTTCATTAATAAGTCCATAACTATTGAGTAGCTTCATTTAAATTAAAGCTAACTATCAGTTTTAAATAAAAAATGTCAGCACTGTCAGTCAAAAACCATTAGACAAAGAATATATTACAATTTACAATATGATATTACAAAATATTTGACCGGCACCAAAATTAGATATCACAAATAAAAATTGCACACGGCTCTACATTTACCAAATTACATACAAATATATAAGAAAAAAATAATAATGAAGGGGACGAAAATACTTACTTACCCATACAAAATCATTGTCAACACTCACACACTTCTCCTTAAACCTCACTTATGCTCGTTACAAAGTTACATCGAAACGGGCGAGCCGCTCGCGCTCCCGCGTCTCACTGATTCACTTTACACCGAGAAAGTAAATCGGGATTCGGGAAATATAAAATTACTCGTCGTATAGTGATGTTGGATAATTATATCGACAGTTACTTAAGGTGGATGACCAGAGTTTTGGGGAACGGGATTGTCTTAACAGTGTAGGGACACTATGTGCGAAGTAAAGCGTTAAGTTAAAAAAAATTAAAATAAACATACGAGAGATTTCCTGGGTCACAGAGAACCAAACCCAATCAAAGACACAACCGACAACTGATTTTAAACTAAATTGTTTTTAACTATTTTGGGGGAAATGTTAATATTTATTCAACAAACATTCATACTTTTACTTTAATTTGTAAAGATTTAAATATTACAATCAGTGCTAAATTAAAAAAAACACATTTAGTTGTCCGTAGTTTTGGTCATATTTATTAAAAAACTGTTAAAATTTTACGTAGTGGGAGTTAAACTCGTGGCTCTTAAAAACTGTACTGTTTGTTGGGTTTGTGTGGAATGATCGCTAATTTCTGCTTGCCTTTTCTACTTAAGTGAAATAAAACATGAACCTATAATAAAAAAATGATACTTTTACTTTTCAACTAGAAATAAATGAATAGACAAATATATAAATTTTATTTAGAACGTAATAAATATCAACACTTCACTATAATATGGTTTTGGCTGAAAGCTCTTTACAAAAAATAAACGAAATTTTTATTTTTTTAAATACATAATATAAAACTTTAATCATTTTCTTTTTTTTTATTGCATATAGATTGACGGAACTCAACGCCGTTCTTCACCTCGACACCAGAGCGAAGGAATGTAAATACAAATTTGAATAAAAATAAATGTTGGTGGTAAATTATTTGACGTTTAAAAAATGAAGCATGTAGCTTCTTATTTTGAATAAAATTATTTGAATTTGAATTGAATAAATATTTCATTTCCTTGAGTAGCGTTCGAACCCACAACCAGTCACGTTTACAGTCGCACTTTGTGCCCCTGCGCCACGACTGGCTTTATTTATATATATAACTGGCTTTAAACTTTCATGCAATAATAAATAACAATAATTGTTTTTAGCACATTTCTCAAATATAGTTTTTACCGGCTGGCGCTTAGTAGTTTCTTAGTGTTCATATAAAAACGAAAAAGGGAAACCGAAGTGATGTATCACTGTATTGGTCCTTTACTATTTAATTTATACATAAATGATGTCATCCACATAATTAAATATTCATTTATTCTTTTATATGCAGACGATATGAAAATTTGTAGGATGGTTGCGTCTTTATCTGATTGCATACTTTTACAGGAAGATCTTAATATGCTAAGCTTATACTGTAAGAAAAATTCTTTATTCTTAAATATTAAGAAATGTAGTGTCATCTCTTTCACTCGTAAACGCAATCCTTTTGCATATGACTATCGTCTTGACGGTACTGAGATAATTCGTGTGTCTGAGGTTAGAGACCTGGGTATACACCTAGACAATAAACTTACTTTTAATTTACATATCAACAGAACGATAGCTAAAGCATATCGTATGCTTGGCTTTATCTTTAGAATTTCCAGAGATTTTAAAAAAACAAGCACTGTGATACTCTTGTACAATTCTTTTGTTAGACCGATTCTTGAATACGGTTCTACTGTTTGGAACCCACACTATAAAACATATATTAACCGCTTAGAAGCTGTTCAAAATAAATTCAATAAATTTATACATTTTAAAAAACAAACCTTAAATGAATCTACTGATAGTTTTAAAGTATTATCACTCGCCGATAGAAGATTAATCAGAGACCAACTTTTATTATTCAAGATTATTAAAAATCATATGAACTCCCCATTCCTTTTAAGTTGCATTAATATCAGATGCCCGCGAAGAGTTATGCGTAATCCTATACTATTTAATACGCCCATTAATAGAAGCCAGCATGCGAAAAATATTTTCGTCAATAGAGCCTGCACCAATTATAATAAGTTGTTTGCCAGTATTGATATTTTTATAAACAATGACGTAAATGATTTTAAAAAGAAACTTATGAAATGTTTTAATTGTGATTAATTTGTAGTATTTTTTTTTATATATTAATATTTTTTAGTTTTAATTTATGTTTTAATTATTTTTAATTTTATTATTATTTTTTAATTTAATTTATTTTTTTTATTTTTAAATTGATTAGCTCTTTTTTTATCTAAAACTTTTAATAGTATATTTTATGTTTTTGTGTTTTTAACTGATAAATTTTAATTTGATCATGTGTTATAATTGTCAATAATCTGTATTTTTTTTTTATGTGGAAACTTGATTGGAATATGTATAATTTTAAATTGTGTAATCTTTGTGAATTTTATGTTCTGTTTGTTTCCCTAATAAAAAAATAATAATAAATAATAAAATAATAATAATATTTTTCTACATTGCGCAAAATACGTGTATAGAAAAAAAAAACAAAAATATCGATATATATTAGTCCCGTCCCTACCGCATATCAACACCTGGCACTGCGTTCTAAGAACCATTGTTTATTTTTGTACAAACATAAATGTAACGCTCGACAGTGTATATTCACTACTATGCGTGCAGAAGTCAAAAATCAAAACATTACCATTTTTCCATCTCTCTCATTATTACGGGTAGGTAGAGGGAACCTAGTGTCAAGACATTCCATGTTTCGTTCTCCGTAGATTGTGACGAATAGCGATCAATTAATGACAAGAGATACTCTTTGAGTTAAAATAAGTTGTAACGATTTGTGGATGTCTGACTGTAAGCGCGACGGTTCTGGATTTGAATTCCGCACAAGAGATTGATTTATTTCCCCGCTCTGCTACCTGCGGCAGACGGCGCGGAGCTCAACAATAAACTAAAATTTGTAAGTAAGTTCTTCTCTTCCACCGCAGTGACGGTGGGAACCGGCATCAGCCCTCTGGCCGGGGGTTCTAGCGGCACCCATTACCATGGATTACTGCCCTCCTGGGCAGGTACAATGCGTGGGAAGCGGGGGGTTGAAGGGATGAGCTAGTGCCACCTGGGTGGTTAGCTCAGCCGAGTGAGACCCTCGGTTCCCCGGAGGAGGCCCAACTTAAGCGACCAGCGACCGAGGTAGCACTAAAATTTGTTTACATAGCTGTTGCTATTGATGTTCTATATTTGTTATTATCTGGAATATGCAACAAAAATCTACAGGTATATTCAAATACATACATATAAAACACCTTCGTTATTAAACGACTGACAGACAATGCGCAGCTGACACTGCGCGATGTAAAACACTGTGACGGTTCCTTGGGAACTAAATCATCACTGACTGATAGGAACGTGGGATTATACGTCTTAGTTATCCATTAGTCTACAACTTGCCCAACAACACCCCACTTCAGGACATTACGTTCACGACTTTGAATCGCGACTACATAACCTTTGTATCGTTACCACGGCGAGAAAATTAAAATGATTATTAAATTTATTTTCTCAGAGTCATCAAAACCACAACCGTCACATTGACAGCCATAAGCTATCACACAGCGCAGTCGGCCTCTTAACCACATTAAAAAATAAAAAAAACTGACTAACTATAAATACATTTTAATTACCTAGCTACAAAAAATATGTATTATATAAATTATATTACATATAAAAATTTCAGAACTAATTTTGATAAAACTTGGACCGTTCCTGAATTTGAAATAATTATTATATAAAAAAAGGATGAAGCATATAAGGATTTTTAGATTCCGATTCCATTACAATATCTTCACTATGTGATGTCAGTATGATGATCTTATAGTACGTACTATCAGATCATCATACTGACTAACTGACTGATCATCATACTGACTAAACTGATAACATCCTTTTTTGGAAGTCGGTAAAAAATAAAATAATATTACGAGTAAAATTAGGAACTAAAGCTAGTCTAAATATGATATTATAACTAAATATACTTAACTCAAATGATCGTCATCGATCAAGGCCGTATGTAAAACGTATGTCTGTTCGTATGCGGCTCGAGTGCCCTTTACAAAGTACTGTTTCCATTATACTTTATAAATAAACAGATATCAGTGGTCAACGAACGAGTGTAATAGATAATAAAGCTGCGGGTTCGACTCCTGCTCGATTGAATATTTTAATCTTTTCTCGATACCTTTGTATAACTGTATTTGGAGTTTTGTATGAAAATTGTGGCTCGACAGAATATGAAGACGTTTATCTTGGATACTGTCCAACAGCTGTAGGCTCTGGCTATTTAAGATACCCTCTCCACTGTATCGCCATGTTATATTTTTTTAGGTTCACGCTGTATCCCGCACATACAAGACAGTTGGCAGCGGGAACCTGGGAAACTAGTTTCCATTAAAACATCTGCGATCCGTTTCGTTGAATTCTTCACACCTGTTCGTGTTTACAGTCGCACACACTTGTGACTCAGCGCTTCGACTGGCGACGGTTATTATTTTATATTTTTATAAGTATACCAATTAAATAGTTGTTGCAGCTGTTATTCTTTAAATTTAAACTCGTTATGTACAAAAAAATCCAGTTAAGTGCGAGTCGGACTCGCCCACTGAGGCTTTTGTACCAATTTCAGATTTGTAGGTCACGAAGTCAAACTTATAAAAGTTGACTATCATGTTTGAGTGTATATGAACTCATTTTGTATAAAATGAAATATGTACGTACGTACGTACTGTGGAATACGTAAAAAAATAACTTTTGGGACATGCATTAATGCTTATATCTTTTTATTACTTCGATTTAAAAGCTTGATTTTTTCTAGATTTATAAGGATTCCGTGTGTAGTTTTTGAGATACGAAATCCTAAAAATACGAATAAATAAAACAAATCTCGTTGTAAATTGGAAACTTTTTCGCAAAAAATTTCCTTGTACCACTTGGTATTGGCTCTTATCACGATCAGATAAGGTCCACTTTGCGATAACCCAATGTCACAGCGTAGATTGATAAACATTTTGCTCATTTGCGTCTGACTCCTAGCGAGAGAAGGTATGTTATACTGTTATATTATAATAACCATTATAATATATTTACATACAGAAATAATCCGAAAAGTGTTGACTGTTTAAATATTTGTCAGTGTACTGTGTACTGTGCTGCCCAATTCCTGGTACTTGCTTCTCGTCCTTTTTCGGAGTAGATTGATGAAGAACCTAGTGAAATATAAAACGGCCTAATCACCTCAACAAGACTATTTATTTCCAACCACAGTTCCTGAGATTAGTGTGATGAATGAAACAAAACTATTGATTATTTTTATTTAAGTGTCCCGACTCTACTTATTTACTCATCGGAACTACTTTCATGTTCAAAAATATTATCAATTTAAAGGCAATGTCTATACATTGATTAAAAGACAGTTTAAAAGCCAAATCCGACTACTAAACACGGACTAAAATATACGAAACAAGGAAATAGTCTCCACTGAAATGATTATGTGCAAATTTAATAACAAATTACCGATTATTAAATGAACAACTTACACGTATTCACTTATTTTTACGTCAGACTGACAGACATATATATGTTTAAAGGATAGCCGCGGTCGTATGTAGCCACCTTCTGTAGCTAACCAGACTCTTTATAATGGTAAAATAAAATTGAGACAATATTATGAAGGTGCTCGATGTAGTTATTTGCGAGAGAACTTTTGTTAAAAATAGACACTTGCGTGTACATTTCTAATTTTGACGAACAAAGTCTATACTCTACTCTAAACTTATATACCAATATTATAAAGCAAAAGAGTTTGTTTGGTTAAACGCGCAAATTTCAAGAACTACTGGTGAATAGATTTTATTTGCGTTGGCGGTTACGAAACTATTAACATCATTTTAGCTTCATGCTATGGGGGATCCCACATAGCAAGGTGGACAAGGAGACCCTTCGAACCTAGTGCTAAGACACTCTGTGCACATTAAGACATTTCCGCACATTAAGAGGGAATTAATTATTTTCATTTCCTCGCACTGGTGACAAGACTCCGCTACTCAAAATATCTCGAAAGTTGAACGAAAAGTGGGTAGCGGAGTGTCTTACCACTAGTTAGAACCTAGATATGGGACTCTGCATGAAGATGCCTTTTACTTATACCACTGTGCCTGTAATCATGTTTACTCGCGTTATAAGTATATAGAAAAGATAAATATTTATTATTAACAGGTCGAGATAACGGATAAGATATAGTGAATACCTAATTGAATATAATTATTATAATTTAATAATAAATCAAAAGAAGTAAAATGGTTTCCGAAATCTCTTTCCAAATTAGGTTCTTTCATAAGGAGTTCCAACATCCGTTGTAATTTTTTTTAATACATTTTTTTTGACATATAAAAGTTAACGTTGCAGAACTTTTAGTTAAAATCTCAATATAATCGGGTCAATATTTTAACATACATTCTTAGGAAAGGAAAATACTATTGTTGAATAAATTTTTTACCTAAATGTGGAATAACACGAAAAATATTAATCATTATTTCACATTGACATGCGTAAATCAACGCCGCACTTTACCTACCAAAGCAGGGACACGTACTTCATTCACTACAATGGAGATCGAACACAGAGATTTAAGATATAACAAGTATAATCTGGTCAAGTTATATTAAATTTGTGATATTTCCAAAGCCACGGTTGTTCCCAAAGTATTACGGTAGAGCCAGATTCTATGTAATTATAGAACGAAGCTGTCTTCGTTTCTGTGAAAATTTAGTTTTGCAGATCGTTTACCCAAACTTAGGTGTAGTTAAAAAAATCTAAAAATTGTGAAAAATTGTTTTTAACTCAACCTTAAGCGAATGAAAGCGATACGCACTAGTGCTCTTGTGGTAGCGCAGAAGTCAATAAAAAACATAGCTTATGAGGATGTTTTCGTTTATTTTGATAGTAATTGAGTAAGATGATTATTTTTAAGTTTTTACATATAACATCAATATATGCAATAAAGATATTTCATTCGTGGCGTTGGGGATCTCTAAACATCTTTTATTAGAGTCACGCTCTATGTTGCATATAGCACGATAAGTGCTAAAACACCCGGTTCTCATTAAGATACTTTCGTTTTACATTTTCTGTCGAATTGTGGAGGCAGTGTTGAAACTCAACGCTGCGCATTGTGCGGTTACCACAGCGAAATAATGAAAATATTAAATATTTCATTCCTTCGAATGGGAATCGAACCCACAACCTATCGTGCTTACAGTCGCACGCTTGAGCCTCTCCACAGCGATGGTCTCCATAATCGATATTCATAAATGAATTGAGGCCGTCATGGCGCATGGGAAAAAGGTGACTGTAATGTGACAGTTGTGGGTTCGATCCCCAATCGAATGAATGAATTATTATTTCTTGATATATTTATTTCTTCGCTCTGGCATCAAGGCCTGGCGTTGAATTTCACCACTGAACACGCAATGCCTCGGAAAATTCGGCGACATGTGGGGAACGTAGTGTTTTAACACTAAGTTCCTTCTTTAAGCGTAAAACTCATTTGATTTTAATTATTGATTCAATTTTGGTTTTATAAATGAATTGCAGGAAGTGTGATGCCTTGGAAAAGACCTGATAATGTACCTGTAGGGCAGGTCTGGAGCAGATTTAAGGGTAGAGAGAGAGATGGAGTGCCTGCTAAGATGTAAGTAGATTATAGTAATTTAGTTAAAACGATGACTCTTCTTATTAATTTAATTAAAACGATGGATCAATCAAAAGACGTCTTCACTCTGGGTGCTGCATATAGCAGGATTGATACTTATATAGAGGTCTGCCTGCTCTGCTATTTGTGGGATGCAGCGTGAAGCTATAAAAGATCCTAGTGTTAAGATGTTCCATACTCCGCTCGCCACACACATTTGAAACATTGCGAGTTGAAACATCGTGTAATATAGTATAACTTAACTTAATTTAACTAATAAATTAACTATCTATGTACTTGTAAGGATGTATTTTACCTCAAACTTAAATAATTCGACAGCCAGAGTGCGGACCGAACCCACAACCGTCGCGTTTACAGTCACACAGTGTGCTACGACGACGACGTTTCAACCTTTAAGTAATATAACATGATTCTAAATTAACTGATAATGTTTTGAACTCATTTAGAAATGATCAATACCTTTCGATTTCGATTCGTCGATATAGTATCTGACCTCGCGCTTATTTTAACGAAACAAAAAAATGCCGTATAATTCTTTCAAAATTAATTTAAATTTACAATCACCGTACACAATTGCAGTCTGGCTCTTAGCAACTGTGAGCAAATACTCGTAACAGCAGTAAAATAACAGTTTTATTCTTTAGGGTTCCGTACGAATGAAATACGTAAGTAGTATAAAATAAGCATAAACAAAACCTACAGAATATTTTCCGATAACCTATAATTATAATATTCAGTCAGAAGTGAGAGGGTACAAATTAAGTAATCTATCTGAAAATTGAAAAACTGTATTATTAAATTACAGAAAAAAATTACGATTTTTTACTATGTTTGTAGTATTATCTACAAAATGAGTCCCGAAAACTTAAATTTCCTACATTGATAAATTATACTTTCCGTTAACCTAGAATCCTGAAATATATACGGAGCCCTTGGTAGGCGAGTACGGGTTCCATTTGACTGGCTTATTATTTAATAAAAAAATATCTAAACAGGGGGAGATTTCGAATGACTTTCGAGACCACAGTATTAAAGATACTGGAGAAAGGTCTCGGAGACTCTTCGCCGTGAGGACGATATGTACTTATATGTGCAGGTTGATGAAAGTGAACGAGGTGAAAGAAGTATATAGGTACGATAACGCTTGGCAATCTACTCCTTCTGGCTATCCCGCTAGGGATAAAGCGTGTTTTTTTAGAGCTTAAAAACTTCATATAAAGAAAACTCTAATTTTTGCTCAGGTATCAAATCAGAGACATGGATGAGGCGAACGTGGATAGATATCTTGATATGATGCAAGAGACGTTTCTACGAGATGAGCCCCTGTGCCAAGTATTAGGTTAGTTCTTTTTTTAGTTTCACGCTGTATCCCGTACATCAGCAGAGCAACAGGGCAGGCATTGCAACCTGCTCAATTTCTTCCGATTTTCCAAGACATTTGTTATTAACTACACACTGTGTTTTGTCTTGTTACCAGGGGAAAAAAAAATAATCTGTTCCCCCTATTGGAAATCCAATCCACAACCGTCGCGTTCACAGTAACACGCCACAATATTTATTTTATTGTAAATATTTTATTGTCTTGAGTGGACGTCGCGTTTACTAGTCGAACTCTTGTGCCTCTGCGCCACGGCGCGTGGCGACGTATTCAAATATATATTTAATAAAATTGAATTACAGAAATCCCTGATGACCCACAATCAATAGAGACAATAAGAAACAACTGGAACTATTTTTGTTCGCAAAAAATCTGCATTGCATGTTTTACGGAAGAGAACGGACAACCAAAAGAGCTGGTCGGTTTCAACATACTGTACGTCAAATGTAGGGATGATGAGGAAGAGGATATCGAGAAGGTAACTGTCTTTTGGCTTAATGTAAAGGCGACGGTTGTGGGTTTGATTCCTACGAGGCAGTCGAGGTAATGAATTATTTTCATTTCTGGAAAATAGACAGGTCTCGGCGTCAAACTCCGCTCACTAGGCACGCAATGTCTCGGAAATTCGAGGTTGCTCTGCCTACTACAGGATAGCCTGTGCTTCACACAGAATTCCTATATAAGTCTGTATTTCTTTTTTATGAAATAAATAAGGACTGCAATTATGATTAGCTAAATAAAACTATAAATTTAAAACGATTTGGAGATTTTCAAAGTGTTATTTCAATACTGAGAGAGGAGTTTTTTTTACCTGCACCTCCTAGAAACAATCCAATTCATAGCTTTTGGACGATCTCCAGGAGGCGCGTTAGACGTCAGAATTTTTAGTAATTCCCAAAGTTTTTTTGTTAATAAGATACTTTAAATATTGATGTAGCCCTATCCGCCTCCGTAGGAATACTCAAATTCTTCATCTTCTCTATTTCATGCCGTTTAATTCATCTACTCGTCCTTATCTGAAGAAACAATTCAAGTTTCTACATGACGTCCGATCACTTTCCCTGCGCTCCCAGAAAAATCTATCACTTGAATTCCTCTTCATTTCGGCCTAACTATTTTACTATTAAAGCTGCCCGACTATGGAATTCCTTACAAATTGAAATCAGACGTGCCAAAAGCTTACAAAAATGTAAAACTTTATTAAAAAATATTTTTATAAATCTTTAAATATTATATGTATTATTTATTTATGTGTGTTACTTATTATGTGTGTTTTACTGTATATTATATTTAATAATGTATATTTATTTACTTATATTATTTATTAATTATTATTATTAAATTCCTTATCCTATAATTTAATGCTTGCACCCACCATCTTTTTTATACAATTCCAACAATCAAAGGTTGCCTGGAAGAGATGGAGTTGCTTTGAGCGATAAGGATCTATATTAATTGTGTTAATTTTATGTGCAATAAAGTTTATTGTAGCTCGATGACCGTATGGCTAGTGGTCAGAGCGCTTGGACGAGATCCAATAGGCGCGGGTTCAAATCCCACTACGTTAAAATTTTTATACGTTTCCAAACAGTATTTTCCTTCTTTTATTGTGGAATAACACTTTAAAATGATAGGAATATATGTTTATTTTAATATTACGCTGTATACTACACGCAGCGGGACAAGCAAGGCGAATCAAAGCGACGAAATGAAATCCACTCGTTCCCTTATCTCCCCGAGTTCCCATTAAACCCATAACCGTCGCGATCAAATTTTAATTACCTTTCCAGGTGAAAGGAGAAGCGTGGAAGAAATTACTCAAGACTCTGATAGCGGCCGAGGAACTGGTGGACGTTTTTGAGCATTACGGTATAGACAAGTACTTGACCTCCAGTGGACTGACCGTGCTGCCGGAGCACAGGGGACAGAATATCGGTGCCAGGTTGATAGAAGCAAGGTAAATAAGGTGGAAAATCTTCAGCAATATGTTTTTTTAGAATTAACGGTTATGTGAGTATAAAAATCGAATTCACAACCATCGCATTACACTAAGACACCATCTATATATATAAAAGGACTTGTTCTGACGGTAAGACGCACGCACAACCGTAACCGCTGATGGTAGCAACGAGAAATTTGGACAGAAGTTTATTTTTATAATCTGGACATCCACTAAGAAGGGATCTTGACAAATTTTAACCCTAAAGGGATAAAATAGGGGTTGAAAGGTTCTATGGATTTTTTTTTAAAACCTAACCGATTTTTATAAAATTCGAAATTCACACTCTTTAAAATATTTCATTGAACACGTGTTTCATGGTTTTTTAGAATTCACCCCCTAAGCGTTCAAATAAGGGGTTGAAAGTTTATATGGAAAAATCTTTAAATCGCCACCGATTTTTATAAAAAATTAAATTCAGACTATTAAAAATATTTTATTGAACACGTGTGTCGTGTTTGTTTTTGAATTCACCCCTAACGGGGCAAATAAGCGGGCGAAGCCGCGCGCGCCCACTAGTTAGTTAATATTTTTATTTCTACACTCTGGTGTTGCATAGTTGCAGAGCGCAGAGTTGAGATCTGCCACTCAACACCCAATGCATCCAGAAAATGCCTCAATCGGCGGTAAATGGGGAACACTAGGTTCCCTCTGCATACTCTGCTGTATGTGGGATACGGAGTGTCGCTAAAAGAAAAATTCAAATAATGACGAATTTTCCAGGCGGCACCTTTGCAAGACATTCAACATAAAGGCAGCGTGCACGGTGTTCACGGCTATCACGTCGCAGGTGCTCGCCGCTAAGTGCGGGTACGCGACGCTGGCCGAGTTGCCTTACAGTGACATGTTGAAACAAGGCATCGACCTAAAGGACTGTAACCATATGACCGCTAAAGTTATGGCCATTGTGTTTGATTAGACTAAGTTAGATTAGATAGTGGGTCCACTCACTGTAATTCTATTACCATTCGGAAGTCATTTTTTTATATTTTTCGTTCTGATAAACCAAAAACAAGTAAGGCAAAGCATGATATTAAGTTTCACCATGTTTATATTTGAAGCAGTCATGGCGAAGGACCACAAATGTGCGGCTGCAAACACGACCAGTTGTGGGTTCGATTCCCATTGGAGGAAGTAAAATTTTCATTTCCTCACACGAGGGAAATCGCGGCGCGCACGACTCTTCCACACAACATGCAATGTCTCCAGAATTCGGCGAAAAGTGAGGAACGGAAATGTCTTAACACCAAGTTCCCAGGTTCCCTGTGTTCCCTTACTCTACTGTGTGCGGATCACAGTATGAAGCTATAAATAATTTATAATCTTTTAAGTTATAACAATTTCATCTTAAAGATGTGAAATGTGCAATATGTTTATTATATGTTATTAATAGGTTCAAGTTCCTGTGAGTGTTAATACTAAACACAGCATTTCAATAGGGATCTTTTCAATTAGAAAACTACTTGTTAAATTTCTTCTTTATATTGAAAAGAACTTAATAAACCGAAAATTTCATAGCACAATTATAATTTACTGTAACAAAGTAAATAAAAAACATTTTTAATATTTATGTATAATTTATTGTTACAATCGAGTATACACAATATTATTATAAATAAAATATATCAAAACTCACAAAATGTTTATATTCTTATATCTATATATCTAAACACTATAAATGCGTACAAAACTATCAAAATGTCATGTTCCTTAGAAAATGCATCGTGCGAACAAACATACAAACAAAAATACTGGCTAATGTCTTTGAAAAATATGTCTTAACATGGAAAAACTTTTATAATAAATAAATGTTTCATAAATGTGTAATATTTTTTTTGTAAAAATGTTAAACTCATTCCCCTTTTTTAGATGTTTTTACAAATTGTTGTTAAAATTAAAAAAAAATAGTGTATGAAATTTAAAAAACAAATATATAAAGAAATTTTGAATTTTAACTACATTTGCAATAAGTAGGTATAACTAATTTAAAAAATGTGTTTCTTTGATATAAAATGTCTTATGATGTTCCGAGCAAAAAAATATGTTACAAAATGCTATATTCATGACAATTATATAAAAATATGATAAACATTTTGACATCTCTTTGACATATTTTAACATTTGAAATAAAAGAAAAATTTAAAAACATAATATCATTCTGCTGTCAAGGTAGGCTAACATTTTTTTTTAAATTCAATAAAACAATATTTTTTATTTTTATATTATTTAAAATACATACATTGCGTATCAATTAACAAAAAATATATATTTTTATAAAATTTTCGTTTACAATAAATTAATTTATCTGTAAAATTACCTGTATGGTATAATTTTATTTATATCTTTAGCGGTATTTTTTTTTAAATATTTTTTCTTACTCTGTTAAAGAATTTTTACAAATAATGATCATTAAAACAAGACAATATGCGGTTTAATTTATATAATACAGTAGGAGCTCTTTATTCGCGTTTTCACAATTCGCAGATTCAAAAAATGCGACTCAATTCCTATATTGGTGTAACATTTCATTATTCACGGAACGGATTGGTACATCAGTACATACTATATGTTCCTGAAACTATGCATCCAAACATAATATTGTATGGCTCCAACGTATGTACCAAGAAATAATGCAGGCCTTTAAACTCCATTACATTAGACGCCCCTCCGAAATCCTATTTGACGATATGGAATGTGATCCTGATATGAATGTTATGTTATAATGGAAGAAATTTGTCATAACATAATAACATAAATACAAGTATAATCTGTGGCCTGTTCTGATTACGGAAAGGAAGAGTAACTGCAAACATTGCCGAAATTGCGAGTGGAATAGGACGAGATGGGTTCGAACAAATATAACCAAGTGACATTCAGGTGTTGCTTGAATCGCAAGATAATGATTTGACTGAAACCGCCTTAGAGGAAATGTCAAATTCACAACTCATCGAGAAAGAGGTTTCAACGAGCACTGAAAACGTGACATTTATTGTAAAAAATCTTAGCAAAAACCTGGAAATGGATGAAAATTTATGTATCAATGGAACGAAGTCTTATTTTTAAGGGACAACTTGCCAGTGCCACCGCTGAATATCAGTTTGAATAGGAGCTTTTAATAATGTCCAAGCAAGAAAATTTTTTTTTTTTTTTAAAGCCATTACCTAAAGCTGTAGATAATGTGTGAAAAATTATCATAATGTATGGCCAAAACCTGAAGTTTAACTGATTTTTTACGTGTTTGTTTGTTTTATTTCGTCGCCTAAAAACGTATCCCCTATAACCCCATATAAATTACCATTCCACATTCACGGTGTCTGTATTCGCGGCATATTTAAGAACATATACACCGCGAATAAAGAGCTTCTACTGTATTTATATTTTAAAGTGTTATTCATATATTAACACATATTATAACAAAAGTCTTCCTCTTACTTTCTAATTTCGAGACATTGTTTTGAGATATCATCATTCAGTCGATACCATTTCTCCTAGTGGAACCCACAACCGTTGTGTTTAAAGTCAAAAGCTGTCCCACTGCAACACGGCGGCTATTCTTTATTAATTTGTTTATTTCTATTGATTTCTCTACTCTATTCAATTTCGGGTCACTGCTAATACATTAGTGGAACTCAACACCGTATCCTGTATCCCGCACATGTCAGGGTAAGCATATGGAACCTGGGAACCTAGTGTTAAGACACCCCATTCTCATAAATACACTTCCGTTCACCATACGAGGCATTGTATGTACGACGGCATAATAATTCCAAATAAGTGAATAACACTTTAAAACACAATAACACATACATATACATAAAATATAATTCTGTCTGTAGCTTTATTTCCGTAATTTCTCGTTGAGCCATTCGTTGGTGAGTTCATCAATTTCTCTCACTTCCAACAGACGCGGCGCGCCGACGGCCGCGGCGAGCGCGCGCTGTGTGCCTGCGTACATTACCTAAAATGTTACAGTAACTATTTTTAAGTCCATATTAAGCATAGAAAAACACTCACTAGTGGGACACGAACCTGTGCCTATTGAAAAGAATTTCTGTAACCAAGATAACGTATAAAGATCATACAAATCTTATAAGACTAAAAAAAAGTTAAACACTAAATAATGCTATAAATATAAAATCAGCTTCACGCCGCTATATATATATTCAGCTAGATGTATTCCGTACGCAGAGAAGGGTAGGCAGAGGGAACCTAGTATTAAGACACTACGTTCACAACTTTTCGCTGATTTCTGGAGGCAATGCATGCTAAGTGGTGGAACGCCACGCTTTGCCTCGATATTGGAGCAAAGAAATAAAAATATAAGTTTTATATAAATTTAAATTATTATCGTCCAGTGCGGCCCACACACAACCAGTCGCGTTTATAGTCACACTTTGTTATGTATATTCCAAGACAATAGCAAGTAATCCAGATAACTCAGAGGGCAATGGAGAGAGACTGTGTAAAAATGAAACTGCGAGATAGAGTAAAAAATACAGAAATTCGAAAAATATGTATTTTGCCCAATCTCTAAATGGAGGTGAGCTGGTCATGTTGCGGAGCTTGTTGATGAGTTTCACCACTCAACACTGCGCTATATCTTTCAACAATTACTAGTACCTAATAAGTCTTATAAAACATGACCATAAATCTGAATAACTCAAATTGCATAGTATGAAGGAACAAGGAAAAATATATTGTTTATGTGAGATAAATGTTTGATAAAACATAATATATGAACATATACATACGTACAAACAATACGTAAATGCTGTCTATTTAATATAACTTTTATTGTGATGTATTGTAATACTATTTACATTAATAATTTATTTTTCATGACATTCACAGGTATGTTGCGGCAGAGTTAAATTGTCCACGAGATGGTCGTAAGTTCGATTCCATATTCCAAAAATCTAGGCAGTAATTTTGCAGTCATTACTTTCAAATGCCAAGTAAGAAAACAAACTGCGGTATAGAGTCCTGCATTCAACATGCAAGCCTCGAAAATTGTGCGGTGCATTTGGAATGGAGTGTCTTAACACTAAGTTCCCTATGAGTACTTTGCTCTACGCGAGATGTAAGTCTAATAAACAATAAAAAAATACCTGAAGCTCCATATGAGCGTCGCGTGGTGTATAAAATATGAAACACATTGGGAACGATGTTCGTCCGTCGTTGTGTTCCATTTTATAACTGTAACAGACAAAATTAAATACTTTAATTTTCAAGTATATATTTTTTCTTTGATTTTCACGATTATTACATATTTTAAAAGGAACTATTTTAACCGGGTTAATCACTCATATTTAATCGATCCTTAAATATACGCGATTAATCCGGTAAAAATAGTTTCATTTAATATATATATTTTTTTGTCTATAATAAACAACATTTTTTACCCTCGGGCTTCGCACACAAATGTAAGTCGCACACAAACAGCTAGGGCTTGGCATTTCGAGTATGTCAGAAGTCATGCGACTTATGACATATTGAGTGAGTTACATCGAAAAAATTACAGGATCTATTATAGCCTCACAAAATTAACTATCCATCAAGAAAAAAACTTTTTGTGTTGAAACACTTTCTGAGATAAGCACATTCAACCCAAACAAATTTTGATTTTTAACAGCGACGAGACGAATTAATATATAAGCATTCTCTAAGCGGGTATCGAACCCACAAGTGTCATATTTACAGTCTTCCGTCAATTGTATGTTTACTTCTTTTTTTTTACTTCTTAGCTCCACCCTGTATTCTGCACATAGCAGAGTCTACAGAGGGAACCTAGGAACCCAAAGTTAATATACTTCGATCCCAACACTTCCGTTCCACATATTCAGCTGAATTGTTGAGGTATTACGTGTTGAGAGGCTGGACGACGCTTTATCTCGATATTAGCTTACCTGTAAACAATAAATCTAGGCTGATGAGATGGTAAGATATCCTGAAGCTCTTCTAATTCTACATTTTCCAGTTCTTCGTCTACTTCAAGGGCTTGTTTCTCTCTGTTCACCTGAAATGTTATCGAAGGTTTATTATTTAACTGTTATTTGTAACATGCTTTGATAACAAGACAAAGCGCGGTATTAAATTCCGCCTTTGATCACGTAATGTCTCAAAAATTGGGCAGTGCACGGGGAGCGGACTTTTTTAGACTAGAACCTTCTGTTTACTTAATGCGAGATACAGCGTAAAGCACAACAAAAATTTTGTTTAAAATAAACATTGTTTCATAAAAAAACTTATATAAAACAATCTGCGACTTCTACTGAGGCCAAATGGAATAAATATTTCTTGTGTAAGTTACATGACATATTCTATGAGCAATAGGTAATTCTAAATATATAAATTGAGGCCAGTCGTGGTGTAGTGGCACAAAGTGTTACTGTAAACGCGTCATGTGTTTGATCCTAACTCGAGAAAGTGAAATATTACGCTCTGGTGTGGAAGCAAAAACGCGACGTTGATTTCCGCCACTCATGAAGAAATGGCTCCAGTATTCGAAACGCCGAAATCCGAAACGGAGTGTCTTAACAACAAGTTCCTTGTGAAGCTACAAATATTTTTAGTTATTTAATAAAATATTTTATAAAAAACTACAGTTCAAATAAGAAATATATGTATAATTTTTAAACCATTGCAAAAACTGCCAAAAGAATATGTGTGTATACACAAGTATACATAATTACAGTTTTTTTATAATCTATCTAATCGAAAAAAAAATAGATAAGAGAATTGCATCATTTGATAGTATGTATAGGTTGTGGTATGACAGAGTGGTTATTACTAACTAGTGGCCCACTTATAATATTCTAATTATACTGCACGTGCCAACAGATTGAATAAATAATTTATACATTCAATTATAAAAACACTGAGGGGCTGCTTGAGCTATCCGATGTAAACAGGGCTTTGAATTACATTAATTTTACCATATCTCGAAAAGTAAGCATCCAAATTAAATACTATAAAAGTTAGAACTTATCTTCACAAAATTTCCTTAATGATGGAATAACTTTTGCTTGCAAGTTTCAATATCTTTATTAAATTCAAATTGCAATTTTCAATGTAGCTTTCATACAAAACAAAACATAAATCCAACCAGTAGATCCAAAGATCTTAACAATTAAACAAACAAACAAACTCTGCCACTTTATAATATTGGTATAGATGATTCATTTGAATACAGTACTTACATACAAAAGGTGTGTGATACTAGAATTTACCTATGAATTATAATTGACTATGTAATCAATCAAAAAAATTAAATCCGCTTCACACTGTATCCTGCACACAGCAGGGTAGGCAGAGAGAACCTTATGTTATTTATCAAAGTAAGTAAAATACGATAGGTGTTTATATATACAGCTGTTGTATAAAATTATCAAAACAAATCTAAACAAAATCTATCAGAATATTAGCATAAGCATACAGAACGAAGACAATTTTCGCTATATTTCGTCATTAAATACCGCAAGTATGATAATAACAAAAAATTAAATATTACCTTCAATATTAAAGCGCTGTTAGAAGTATGTTTCTGAAAGCGAAATTTTTTCAGCACCTCTTTGACATCGTCGCCTATGTCACACACGTTCACGTTTTGACCAGACATTTTAGATGTATTTTAATAATATATAATTAAATTAAATACTTTAAATAAAATGAATGAGCCGATCGGAAACTCCACCTCAAAACTATTCATGCGTCAACAAAACATATGTCAAATTGACAGTACATGTTAGTTGTTATCACATAGTGATACCATTATACAGAGTGTTTTTGTCAGCTCCACTTTAAATGAACCACAGTTTTAAATACTCTATGAAAAAGTGATTAATTCTAACAAAATAAATAATAAAATTATCCTTGTAAACTAAAAGGCCATTTGTCAAGAACGACGCACACAGCCATAAACCTATCAAAGGGAAACCATTATATACACATCATTCCGAAATCGAGTCGTAAGTATTGTTTGCAAAATTATTATTATTATTTTTATTACTATATATATTTGTTTAACTTTTAGTAGTATATTTGTAGTATTATGTGTGTAAAATTAAAATCCTGCGTTACAACAACTGTAAAAATAATGTAATGTAAAAATATTTTTTTTTGTATAAGAATAGAATGAATTAAAAAGAATGGTCAGCTTCAGCTGTATCTCGCACACAGCTGTTAAGACATTCCATTACTTAACCTAGTGTTAAGACATTCCATTTCCCACTTTTCGCCAAATTCTGGAGGCATTGCGTGTTGAGTGGTGGAACTCAACGCCGTGCTTTGCCTTAACACCAGAGCAAAGAAATAAAAATATAACTGTAAATAAATATTTCATTTCCTCGAGTGGGGATCGAATCCACAACCAGTCGATTTCACGGTTAATAAGTTGAATTTCGACGTAGTTTGATGAGAATTAGAAAGACCTTAGCGGTCAAAGGAACCGTCCAAGTGCACTTTCCTTGGAAAGCGCCTCTTGAGGCACGGGTTCCAATCCCGCTCCGTTAAAAGTTTGCACGTCATTTTCTAAAAAGTATTTTTCTTTCCTAAATGTAGAATAATACTTTAAATTTAATTGTTAAAAGTGAAATATTTATTCAAATTTGTATTTCCATTTCTTCGTTCTGGTTTGGTGCGGAAAAGCGCGGCTTTAAGTTCCGCCACTCAACCAACACAACACACACGCAGATGTCATACCTCCAGAATTTGGCGTAAATTGGGGATCGGAGTGTTTAATTGGGGAACACTAGGATCCCACTACCTGCCTGCCACCCTGCTGTCTGTGAAATACAGAGTGAAGCTCATTAAATGTTGTTTGTTTATTTACTTATTTTGTTTGTTCATTTTAATTATTCAGGTATTTTTTCTAATACTAAGGATTATATTTCCCTTACTTATGTCTAATAATTATTCTTTTTCGGCTGATTTTGATTATTAAGGCTTATATTTTCTTACTATAGAAATCTGAAAACTATTTCGTACATATATTTAATAACTATTCGTATATATTAAATCGTATAGTTTAAGTGGGGGGAGCCACTCGAAGTATTTAAGTATACGTACACATACATATATTGTACGTATTTAAATTCACAATTTATATTTTAACAAAGAACATATCGTCAAACAACTTGTTATCTTCCTATCTGAGCTATAAATGTTGGTGATGCGTAAAGATACGGTAAAAAAATGATAATTGCACAATAAACAATAGTTTTTTAAAAAGGAAAATGATTTTTCAAATTTTGGAAATGACAAGGCAACCGAGCCTACGGGTCGCCTGGTGGTAAGTGATCCCCGTCACTGACGGCCCCGTGTAACACCAAAGGAGCTACAGGTGCGTTAAATTAATAAAACTGGAGACATGTAAGTGTATCTAATCAAGCTAATTTATATTGAGATATCAACTAGCGATGCATATTGCTATTTTAATAAATATAAAAAAATAAGTACGATAGAATAGATACGATAAAATATATCCTATAGTCAACTTCGATAAACAGACAATATAACAAGAAAATAATTTTCCAATTCGAACCGATAAGAGATTAATGCGATCAACCATACAAACTCTTATCTTTATACTTTTAGTATAGATTATATAAAATGCATTGCAAAAACTATATGCGTTTGACAGCAGGCGTTAGACTTTTGTTATTAATATGTCAAAGTTACAATGACATCTAACTATTGTGATCGTATTAGAATATAAATTTTTATTAGATTTATATTGATATAACATGTTTTAATTCTTTTGATAAAAAACGAAAATAGCAGGACATGTCTTAGTTCATTTTTTACCAACTGAAACAATATTAAAGGTATAACCTTGTTAGAAAAATCGTAACTGTGGGAGTATTGTGGACAAAAAAATACCATATAAGCGATTTATGAACATTTGTGCTGTGTTTGTGTTCCATTTAAAGTTCGATAACATTTGGTCTGACTACGTAAGTGCACGGTTGCTATTAGTATTATATTAAAATTAAAAGTTATAAATAAACTTTCTCAATTTTGACAGTTTACTGATATTTGCTATTTTGCCTATAGTTAATTCCTGTTTGAAAGTAAAAGTTATTACTAACTTCTGATAGTTTTTTTACAATGCAATATAGTTATTTGTTTATTTTCCCGTCATTAGAAGAACTAATGAATGCAATACTCGTTTTTGCTAATGGAATGTGCAAATTTGGTGAATAGTATCGAATATTATTGAATTTGAAATAGTCACCCACTTATATGACAAGGAATATTTCGATATTTAATGTAATTTAATACACTTTTATTGTCTATGTAATTATACTTGGATACAAGTTATAAGTATTTTAAATAATACACTATTACCATACAATATTAAAAGGTCAAATGACTATTTATGTTTTGTCTTAATATCCATTAATAGTTAATTACTTTTATACAAAACAGATTTTTTTCTTTCATCTAGAGTCTAAGAAAATTGTAAAGTTTAAGATATTCTTAAATAATTCTGATAGTAAGTATTAAGATTACAGTAGATAGTAGCTTATCAATTCATGTTACAAATGTATAATAAAAGTCTTTACTGTTTGGTTCTGTTTTTTATATTAATAAAATTAGAATTTTTATTTCAGAAAATCTGAAGATGATTATTTGATACACTTAGCACAATGGATTCAAGTGAGTACTAAATTTTTTTGACCTTTACTTAAAAAAAATATACTTCTACACAATGGTTATGAGTTTGAATCTTATGGCAGAGCTGAAACCCCTGAGGTGTTCAGTTCTGCCATTTTTGAAAGGCACCTGTAGAGTCACTACACAAATAATATTCTTTGACTAAAAAGATTACTTTTAGGATATTTTTATATTGTTGTCCCAAGTTGTTATTAATAAGTTAAAAATCATTAAAAACTTAGTTAAAATTTTTCGATGATGAATGAATCTGTCAGTATTTAAAATATTTGTATAGATTTGATTTCAGGATTAAAAGTTATATATTATATGAGAGAGGTAATTGCATATAATATATTACATGAGAGAGGTAATTGCATACAAATTGATCTGTTCATTTTTTACATTTATGAAATATAGTATTGATTTTTCTATGTCTAATATGATTCATGTTTTTCTGATAGCAAGTGTGTGAAGCAGTATAAATATAAACATATATTAAATTTAGCTAAATATTATCATTACTGTTGTTTTGAAACACATACATTTATGAGGTTGGTGTACAGTGACACAAGCATGCAACTGTAAATTTGTCAGATTGTGCATTTTCTCAAGTGGGAATTATAAGACAATATATAAGAAGACCTTTTAATCATAAAATCAAATCTATACATATAGTTTAAATGAAACTATTTTAACCGGATTAATCGCATATTTAGTCCGTGGTCACAGGTAGATGGACTACTGCAAAGTGTTCGAAACGTCGGGTTCCCCAAAATGTATAAAAATGCAAAATATACGCCATTAATCCGGTTAAAATAGTTTCATTTAAAATGTGTAATAATCGTGAAAATCAAAGAATCTATACATATATTTTGAATATTGATAAAATCATTTATCATGGGAAAATTTTAACAAACTTTCTAATAACAACCTTGGACAACAAAATATAAATGATCTAAGACCAACCTTTTTAGTCAAAGAATATTTTTTTCGAGGTCTATTCAGTACATAAAAGTATGCTGTGTATATGCAAAGCGCTCCATTGAATTCCACCACTCAAAATACAATACCTTGAGAATTTAGTAGATACTAGGGAAGGAAAGTGTTGTAATGGGAATGAAGAGTTTTAATTCGAGATTCCCAGGTTGCTTCTGGTTATCCTGCTACACACGAGATACAATGTGAACCTAAAAACGTTTATCTAACAAAGTACATTTCAAAGTGTAGTTATTAGAGTGAATGTATATAACCTAGTGTTAAGACACTTTGTTCCCCACTTTCTGCGGAATTCTGGAGGTATATAAAATATTGGTTATTCAGAAATAACAATTATATTATATGAGAGAGGAATTACCTCTAATTAGCATTAAAATTATAAAGAATTGCTTGAAAATATAGTACATTAAATACTGTTATATTTTATGGTCCAAATAAGGTTTATAGATAAACCTAATTGTAGGGGTTCCCAACCTTTTCTTGGTCAAGGACCACTTTTATATCATTCTTGGTAGCAGGGACCACCATACATGTAGATATAATCCAAATTAACTGATAATTAAACAGAAACTTCGCCTCACCATCCCCAGTTATAAAATTAAAATCGTTCGCGGACCATATCTAGGCTTCTGCGGAGCACTGATGTTCCGCGGACCATTGGTTGAGAACCACTGATCTGTTGGTTAAAGAAGTAAACTAGTGATGTATAATTTAAAATAAATGCTATATTACTGTAAAGTTTCATTTAATTATATTTAGTAGTTTTTGTGTTAAAGTGGAACAAACATCCATCCTTACAAACTTTCCCATTTATAATAGTTATTTAAAAATGTAAATCTTAAGCTTTACTTTATATTTAAGCAGCTTCTTTGAGTAGATAGAGGGAACCTGGTGTCAAAAACTACCTGTTCTTAACTATCCGCCCAATTTTCGAAACATTGGGTGGTGAGTAGCGGAATTTAACACCATGTTTTGCCTACCACCGTAGGGGAATATAAATAATCGCATCGCATTTATAGTCAGTATCACCTGAGAAAGAATCTAATGTTAATAGAGTCTTTTCCCTGCACTCCGCCTGAATTTGAGATACTTCGCTAATTTTTGTCTTTTCAATCAAAAAATAAAATAAAATTCATTAGGAACACAAAAAGAAGATATGGAAGAAGAATACGTTGACAACTGCTAAACTTAAAAAACTACAGCGTAGCGTCAACGCCCATGTAGTTTAGGTACATGTTATTTAATATAAATATAAAATATTAAAACTTACTGTTTTAACATCATTTTTAACTAAAAAAAACTACTCATCCATCCATTTGTCGCGTACACGCTCAGAAATGGACCAAATCACGACCACACGGGAAGCACCAGCTTTCAAATAAAAAAAACTTATCAAAATAGGTTGATCCAGTCTAAAAGTTAAACATTAAAACAAACATTACAAAAAAACAGTCGAACTGATGTCCTCCTTTTTTTTATTTATTTATTTATTGACACATCAACAATACATGTAACTTGTAATATTCAAAGAAAATTCATATATAGGTCTGGTTCTGTTACAAATATCAATTACAGATATGTACAGCATTCACAAACTAATCCCGATTAATCACCAGTCATAATTAAATTACAATAGTTAAATTACAATTACAAATAACTTTTACAGACGTCGGTTAAAATAATAGAACATATTTACTTAATTCTAAAAGATAACTACATATAAAAAAAAGATGATAATCATTAAAAGACGAAGCCGAAGAGAGCCATTTGAGGCCAGTTATGGCGCAGTGGCACAAAGTGTGACTGTAAAACCGACTGGTTGTAGGTTCGATTCCCACTCGAGAAGATGAAATATTTACTTAAATTTATATTTAAATTTTTTCGCTCTGGTGTCGAGGACAAGCGCGGCGATGAGTTCTGACAGTCAACACGAGCCTATGCCTCCAGAATTCGACAGAAAGTGGGGAACAGTGTCTTAACACTAGGTTCTCCCTGCCTACCCTGCAGTGTGCGGGATACACCGTGAAGATGATAAAATTAAAAGACGAAATAAACATACGTGCGCGTGCGTGTTATTCTGAAGTTAATAAATCGCCCTTTTTCAAGTTTCATCATAAAATAGGCTTCAAAGCCATTTCGAACATTTTGCTTTGCAGTGGTAACAGGTCGATAGGTAAATATCTAATATTTGGTTTATTTTATTGTAACGTGTGTATATGTAAGTGCGAAAAATGACGGCGGTTGGGGAGCTTTTCAGATCAAAGCGCTCTTTGGTATATTTCCGCAAAATTGTCGCTAGTATAAATAACTACCGCACTGTCAAAACTCGCCCACCGAGAATACCTACTCGGTACCTATTTCGGGAAGTACAACTTATAAATGTTTACCAACTTAAGTTTGCGTGCAAAGGTGCACATAAGATTGTTACAACTTTTTGATATGACTTTCACTTTTTGCAATTTTTCCTTTATTTGTATAGCAAGTTCTTACTTCGTGCCAAATTTCATAACAAGGTAGGTCCACGGGAAGTACCCTTTAGGTTTGATTCCGCTGCGAATTTCATACAAAATGTAGCAAACTCTGTGCATAAATGCCAGTATCATTTACAGCTTGATTTTCCTGTGCTCCTAGGGACCATACACCTAAATATATGGTATTAATTTCAGCTTGAAACTTTACACGATTTCAAGATAAATAAATCGTCTTGACAGACGGACACAGGCACGGACCAAAATGATCCTATAACAGTTCCCTTTTTTTTTGAAGTACGGAACCCTAAAAAGCGTAGGCTTGTGTGTAATAACTTTCAAAATCGCTTTCTGCGCTGTTGCTAGCTTCAACGTCTGAGTCCAGCGGAACATTATTTATATACATTATTGCAATATTGATTGAACGAAATAATTTTGAGAAATGAAATCAATTGATCCCCCGAAATGAAATTAATAAATGTATGGATTTGGTATTGTCACATACCAAATTCATACATTTATTTATTTCATTTCGGGAACCCTGGTAATAATTAAATTAATTAAAATTAAAAACTGCATTCCCCATTAGGACACTTCCGATCCTCACTTTTCGCCGAGTTCTTGAGGCATTTCGTGCTGAGTGGCGGAACTACGTCGAGCTTTACGAGTTACCAGAGCATGAAAATATTAAATATGAATAATCTCCTGAATAGGAATCGAACCCACAGCCGCCGCGCTTACAGCCGCACACTTGCGTCGTGGAACAAGGACCTGTTCCACGACGGCCTCCGTTCGCTAATAATGTCAAGTAGTTTCATAGCACTCATCATTATCACACGGTTCCGAACCTAATATAATATTATTATCTTATTGATAACGTTTCAGAATTAGAGACTTATTATGTAGTAGGCTGTTCTACCAAATAGTTTTGCAATAGAGTTTAACCTTGAAACATTATTTTATCAGCTTCAAGCTGTATCCCGCATATAGCAGGTTTGACAAAGACAATTGAGTATTAAGACACTCCGTTCCCCACACAGTACAATTTTTAGAGATATTGCGTGTTAAGCTTACCGCCGCCTTTGTCTTGTGACTTTTGTGTGGGGATATGTGGGGAAAACTCGACGGCTGCTGGTTCGATCTACACGCAGTGGAATAATAATATTGATCTTATTATCATTTCCCCGCCCAAGGAGACGAAAAATGGCGTTGAGTTCCGCTACACAACACGCAATGTCTCGAAAATAGAGCGGTACTTTGGGAACAGATTGTTTCAATACTTACTACATTCCCTCTGCGTGTCCCGGTATGTGGCATGAAGTGTGAAGCTGTTTACTTCTGCTATAATGATTATTTCAAAATTATCAGGATGTATGTATGATTAACGAAATTATTATGAATTCGGCGAGAAATAAAATAAAAAATACATAAATTAGCTTCACATTATATCCCGCATACAGCAGGGTAGGCAGAGGGAACACTCTGTTCCCCACTTTCTGCCGAATTTTTGGAGGCAATGCGTGTTGAGTGGCAGAACTCAACGCCGCGCTTTGACTCGACACCAGAGCGAAGAAATCGAAATATAAATTTAAGTAAATATTTCACATCTTCGAGTGGGGATCGAACCCACAACCAGTCGGTTTTACAGTCACACTTTGTGCCACTGCGCCACCACTAGCGAGAAATGGAGAGTGGAAATGTCTTAGTGGGAACGTAGTGTCTTGACACTAGGTTCCCAGGTCGCTTTTGTCTATCCTGCTATATGTGGGATACATTAAGCTAAAAGAAGTTTAATTCATAAAATCCTATTGTGCAATCTATTTTTTTAAGATAAATTAAATTAGCGTTAGCCGCCGCGGCACAGTGTCACAGTGTCAGACTATGATGTGGTTGGGTTTGCTTCCCACTTTCCGTACCATTATTTATAAAAACGGCAAATAATCATATTTTTTGTATGGGACTCCTAAAATATTTATTTTATTTTAGTATATGTTCTTATAGCGGTAACAAAAATACATTGTTTGTAAATATTTCAACTGTCTAACTGTGTGTTCATGAGATACAGCTTGGACAGTTGGGCAGACAGGCAGACAGGCAGACGAACAGATCCCTTTTTTTTCCTTTGGATATGGAACACTAAAAATAGAATAAAAATGTGAATACTACTATCTTTTTATTATACTATTATCCATATTTATATTTTTTTATTCACATGTTCTTTTTTCTTGCAGGAAACGCAACCGAAATGGTGGAAAAAACTATACCCGATTTGTAAGTAATTTTCTATTGTATTTTTATTTTTAATAAAAAATATGCAATTGACGTTTTTTTAAGACACTCCGTTTCCCACTCTCCGCCCCATATGCGTCTAGAGCCAGAGCATGAATATAACCCATTACCTCCAGTGAGAAGCGACCCCACAGCCACACGCTGTGCCGCTACGCTACGACCTCTAATAGTTTCATATTGCAATTCAAAACGTTGAAAAATTTGAACTGGCCACCATATCAACATACAATACGTCCGCACAACTGCATGTTAATTAATTTGTTCTTTTAATCTTGACACGCTTAAATTTCTACGCGGCTATAACAACTTTTCTTGTTAGAGTGATTAATATAGTGCTTATATGTGTATGCAAGTAAAGAACTGTACTCAGAGATGTCAATTAGATGATTAACCGATATTAAATAGATCTTTGTATGCCGATTTAATGAAAGTTACTTCATGCCGATTTAATGAATTATTTCATCTGACGGCGCAGCGTGGAGTTTCGCAACTCAAAAAGATCTTAGATCTTAGACCCATTTTAATGGACCGCTCTTAGATGTGAGATTGATCTTGATATGTTGTTTATTAATAATTATTGTATATCTATCTATGAATGACAAGGGCCAAAATCGATCTGAGACTTGAAAGCGAATTATAAAATAAGAACCTAACATTAGGTTCTCTTCTCACCGCCTAACTTGCTATGCGGGATAAACCTTGTAGCTGAAAATACAAACAATACTTAATTCCGTTCCGACATCGACCTTGACAGCGGTCTTGAGATAGCTTTTTCAGATCTCAGAGTTGAGAGCGATTTATAAAAACGTGCCCTAATATTTTCAAGTGCTTATTAAAAGTAAGTAAAATATTAGTCTTAGTCATAATTAGTAAAATTATTTAGATAGTGGGAAAACCCTGAGACCCGCTGCCACTACTTAAACGAAAGAAAGATAACATTAAATAATGATGTAGGACCGGGGCTTGTTGTAATATTATTTATGAATATTTCTGTATATTCAAAGCCCTACCTATATAATCAGTTATTCTTTGTGTATGTTTATGGTGGAAGTACTTGAGTATTTACATCAAGTGTAAATTTAATGACATTATTATCGTACTTGATATAAAATTAGCTTTTTTTAGAAAATAAAACTTGTTAGGGGCTAGATGTAACGGCAACAAAACAAACAAACAGCAACAATGAAAAAAAATTATGTGTTCTACAATCAATATCAACATTGATATTAGGAACATGTTTTTTATAGTATCACAAATTGTATCTTCCTTACAACAAACAAATATATATATATATATATATAATATATATATATATAGAAAACTTCAAGTTGACTAAAATGCTAATTATGGGCTCAGGCTAGTTGTGCTACAGGAGACAAAATCGCAACTCGGATGTAGAGTGATTATTACGTTAACAAAAGTTCTTATTTTACATTTAAAGTTTGTGATATCTAATTATATGAAAAAGTGCCATGTAGACTTATCTACACAAACTGATCCAAAATGCACTGGATCCAGTTCTTTTTAAATTTGCTGCAAGGACCACCACATGGAAGATAGTACCAATCTTGATTTTCAGAATCTGTATATTAATTTAAAATTTACTTTTTTACTTTTTGTTTTTTTGGTATTGATTTTTTTTATTTAATATTTACTTTTACTTTTGTGTCCGTCTTGCTTTTTGCTTTTCGTCTCCTATCTTTTTTGTTGTTTGTTTATTTTTTCTTTATAGTCTCTCTCCAATTTTTATTTTTCTGGCGTGTCTGCACATATTCTTTTACGCCAACCGTGATTGGTGGGTTTACGAATTGGGCGAATGGACAACATGTTACAATTAAAAAAGTTGAAGAAGGGAGCAAATTGTAACATGTTACAATTTGCCCCAAAGATTTCGTACAACGTGCCCTATGAGCTCGTTTTATAAACATGTTCTAAAATCTCAAAACCTATAAGCATTATACAGTAAATAAAGACATATTTATGTATCCAAATAAATACTTATGTAACATAATCAACAAAATGTAACATTGGTTCGATTCTTTGGCTTCACGGTATATCACGCACATAGCAGGGTAAACAGAAAATTTAGGAACCTAGTGCTTAAACACAATGCTCCCAATGAGACTTTTCTGAATGCTTGAAACAAAGGAGAATAGCGTGTTGAGGGCGGAACTCAACGCCAGTTACCAGAGCGAGGAATTAAAAATATTAAATATTTCTCGAGTCGGAATTGAACCAATAACCTGTCGCGTTTACAGTCACGAGCTTGTGCCCCTGCGCCACCACTGGCTTGAAACATTGCATTGACATTAAGTTATATTATGACTTCAAAAACTTTTTAAAATAAGTCTATTTGAACTCCAAACTATTGAATTCATTCAGACATCCCCATTGCACTACAATGGTGTTAATTTATCATATAACAAGTGAACGAATAAACAAATTTTAACTTTATTCAGTTATGTATTAGGGCTTCGTTTCATTTATTAAGCTTTTAAGGTCGCGTAAGATATCGTAAGTGGTCTTATTGCTCAGTAATATTTTTAGTGATGTCTTGTATGTTGTCGATAATTTGGTTTATGTACAAAAGACACGTTAGCAAAGCGAGGAAAATGAGAATATTGTATATTTTATTCTCTTGAATGAAATTGAACTTATAGGCTGTCGCGCTTACAGGCAATCGCACGATTGTGCCCCTGGGTCATGACTGGCCTCACCACTAAACTTATTGTATAAAAACCAAAATATACAAAATCATACAAATATTGTAGCTTATGTGTTATTCTGATGTATAAACTATATCACTTTAAAGCTTCATCTACATCCTAAACATTGAGTAGTTTTTACGAGAAAGTGAAACAAACTTCCGTCCTCACCAACTTTCACATTTATAACATTAGTTGGATTGTAATTAAAATAGATTTTTTTATATTAATTCGATTTCGTTTATAAGAATAGTCGGGAAAGAGGTCATCGTGTCATATATATCTATATGTAACTATTATATAAGGTACATATTTGATATCTGTGTTTTTAATTTTATTTATATACTGTAGTACATAAAAAAAGATTTTTAATTAATATATTTCGGAATACAAATAATAAGGAAATGACTTTTGTCCTTTGCGATACTAAAAAGCAATTATAGAACTTTGTTTTTTTTAAACATATTTGTTATTAAAATGAGCTCTCTTCGTTGGTAGTTGTACATATTATTATAATATATTTGAAGATTTTCACAGCGTTTTCATTAAAAAAAATCGCTTAATAATATATATAAATATGACTCATTGTTATTTCTTTCATAGTGAGACATACATAATACAATTATTTTGTTACAATATTTGTTTTTTAATAATCTTAATAAATTTATATGCAAATTATTTTAATGCACTTGCTTCACAGAAAAATTATAAACAACGTTATTGTTTGCAATTGTTCTGTGAGGACGTGAGATGTGAGGTTTGCATTATAATATATTACGTAAAAATTTATTAAGATTTTTAAAAAATACATTGCAAAAGACGTTGAACAATCTCCATACTATAAGTATGATAACTCACAAATAATATGATATTGACCTCAATACATCAAACTGGACAGTTTTGTTTGCACGAAAAAACTTGATTTTTATCTTTTTTTATCTGTTCTAAACAATATTGTAGCTAAATGTCGATTGATCGATCGATTTATTTATTTATTTTTTAATTCAGACAAATAAGAAAAATTGTCCGTAAGAATAAAATACCCTACTTTTGGATGGATGGATGCCAAAAGACTTACGTACAATTTGATGCATGAAGCTAGCTACCAAAAATAAATAAATAAAGAAAAGTAATAACTTTTTTTGAAGAAAATACTGCTTTTGAAGAATATTTATACTTTTTAAGAGTACTTATTAGAGAATAACAATTATTAATAATATTTATTGAATTCATATCTACAATATAAAATGCTACTGTGGACTATATAGTTTTTGCCTTGTATTACAGTATTCGTCAACTATTAGTTTAATACATTTCTAGTACATACAATATTTACAACATAAGTAATCAAAATTTTTGTTTATTTCAAATATTGAATCATTTTTTAAATTCTTTCAACCAATATCGATATATACGTAATACATAACATCACTAAGCGCGTATAAAATAAACCACTGCAGTCAGTACTAAGCCGCGATTACGCGAAGGCGGTCGGTTATTCATTTCACTAAACCACTTGTTGCGAAATATTACGAGATTTTAGTGTTCTTACGCTGCAATATAATAGTGTATTTTTTGTGTTCCTTCTCTCCGTCTTTCCGATTTTATAAGTAATTTTTGTTTGATTGTGTACCGTGATTTTGGTGATTTTATATATTTAGTGATTGTAACCTTTTTTTACAAATACGTAGAGAAAAGTTATAATTAAAGAGAAAAACTTTAAATTTGTATGTAAGTTTGCTGTACAACTCAGAAATGCTTGGCCCATTGGTTTTTAACTCTTTAGTTATGATTGATGAAATTGTATCCTTTAGTTTAAATGACCAAATTTAATGACAACATAGTCTTATATTTTATATTAGTTAAGTTTTTATTTATAACTTGTCAGTCAGTTTTAATACTTATTTTTTACTTTATTAAATCTAAGAATTTAAGCTTCACAATGTATTTCGCATGAAGCAGGATAGACAGAGGAAGCCTAGTGAATAGACGCTCCGCTCTCGACCTTTCCGCTTTCCTTTGTGAATTCTGAAGACAGCGGGTGCAGAGCGAAGAAATAAAAATATTACATATATTTCTTTTCTTTGGGCACGAATTGAACTCACAACCTGTCGCGCTTACAGTACATACGTCAGTTATACGCTTGCCACTGCGCCACAATTGGCCTCAATCTTGTTAAATCTTTTCTTTTTTTATACATCGGATTATATTGAAACGAGTAATATAGTTTTTTTCGACAAACAGGCTATCCAAAACTAAAATATTTTTTTTAATTTGAACAATTTTTTTCTGAGGCGCGCGTTCAACTAAACAAACTCAACGGCTTTATGACATGAGTAAAGTTTTATTTTAAATATATGATAAACAAAAATATCGATACTGTATTGATTTTTGACAACACTAGTTACCAAGAAAATGCCTAAATTATTGAAACATAGTATTGATTTTCTAAAAGAAATAAATAAGTCAGCTTCACGCTGTATCCCGCACACAGCAGGCTAAGCAGAGGGAACCTAGTGTTTGACACACCGTTCCCTACTCTCCGCCGAATTTTTTGTGCACCTGCGCCGCGACGGAATCGGACGAATGTTATAACATTTAAAAATAACTGGGTATCCTTGTGCCCTTTTGTATATTAATGTTGTATACTAGCTAGAGAGCTGTACCTATGAGCTAGCTAGCTAGTATCTCAAGAAATAATCTACCATATAATATTAATATAAGGATAAGGAAATAATAAGAAAGAATGCGCAAATCTCATTTGCACTTAGCACTCAGCCGGTTTTTTGGAAAACATATTATATTAGATTTTAGAAATTTTATTTATAAAATTATCCAAAATAATTCTTGAATTTCTCACTCAGTTATTCAAATTTAAAAATTTTTACTGTTTAATATCAAGCATATAATGAAATATAAACATAATTTACTCATATTTTCCTTTTCTATATGTTATGTACAATTGAAATAATTATATTGATGTCTTGGGGGGATTTTAGCAATTGGGGAATTACATATTAATATTGTGACGCTTAGTGTACACTCAAATAAAAATAATTAAAACGTTATCGTTATACAAAATTCCTAACTTTTTACCTTCGAGCCCTAAGTAAGTAGAGTCAACATAGTGGTAAAACTCCGTTCTCCACGCACCGTTTTGAGAGAGTGAAATTTGGCTCGTAATGAGAATGAGGAAACTCGTGTGGAACTCGTTTACTCCTCCGAGTGGCAATCATATCCATAACCGTCGCGTTTAGAGTCAGACGCTAACCCACTGCGCCACGACGGCCCCAATATATTACTAATGACTAAAATACATTATTATTTACTACTCAATGTCATTTGTAGGTCGTAAATCATGTAAGGGAAAATGACCTATATTTAGATGTAATATATACCTAGTTATTTCCTTGGTCTAGTCAGACATTGTACTATTTTATATTTAGACATTCAATACAACAAACATAGACGTTAAGGTAATAAAAGTTAAGTGACATCTCACTTCGCCAGTATCCTGTCATATAGAGCAAGCACTAAGGAGACTACGTACTATTGCAGTCGCCGTAGTCAGGATATTTTCAATATAATTCTCGATGTGCATACGAGATTAGTAATAAACAATACACTCCATTAACAATATTATTTTATTCAGTTTTACTTTTGTCACTATATTATAACGCAAAAAGTAGATATCGAAACACTTATTAACTTCCAATAGCTATATTTCTTACAATAATGTTAATTATAATTTTCTATACTGCTCACTCCAACCAACAACATTTTTCCGCCCAAATTTTACAATATATCCGCGCGTCATTCGTTTCCCGCCAAGCCCCTCCCCGAGCGCTCGGCGACAGCGTACCCGAGAGTTGCCGACGAGCCGGGTGGCGCGTAACATCGGCCATCCTGCAAAGTGAATACCAATATGGTATTCACAAAAACTAATTAGAATGAGCCCCTCACATGACAGCTTAATGACAATGCCACTTAGGTTATTATTAGTTTCGGACAGATTAACTTTCCAACAGTTCAATCAGGTCTTGCGTGTCTACGACATCCTTGTCACTATTAGCAGAATCCGTATCATAGTTAACAGAACTTTTATATGGTCGCAACGCATCAGCAGCTACAGTTGCATTAAAACTCTTATAATGTTTCATTCCCTTAATACTGCGGATCTTATAACGATAATGAAGCACGCCTGTACTGTATTATATGGTACTGCATAAAGTTTATCTATTTTCCGATTCACTCCTGTCTCGGTTGTTGTATATGTATTATTGCACAATACTAAATCCCCGTTGATATTTTCTTGCTTCTGTTCTTTATCGTTGGACTTAATAGCCATATACTTTTGCTTTCTTCTTATATTAACATTTGCCAATTTCCGCTTATCTTTACAGCCAACTCAGCTCCTTTTCCAGATATTTCAGGCCTTAAACTCTTTTCATTAACAAACAAAAGTTAGAGCGGAGACTTTTGGAGGGTGTCACCGCAACAAATTTCGTAAAGGAATCGATAACAACTAATAAGTACGAGTATTAATTTCCCTTCCTAGATTTAGGAAAAGGTCCCATGTGATCTATATGCACAGTATGCATTGTGTGTTATGGTTTACTTATAGGGTAAATTTTGCCAGCGGTTTTGCCATAGCTTCCCTTCTTAAATAAACACTCGAAGCAAGCTCCGACATATTTTTATATAAAACGAGTCATGCGTACGAACCAGTAATCTGCTTGCTTTTTTTAAGCCCTATGTGACCAATATCATCATGAAACATCTTCATTATACGTCATCTAGCAGCTTTGGGTACTACAAGACGTTCTCCGTAATTAGTTTTCCGTTAAATCTGAATTCTGAATACAACAGTTGTTTTTGGTATCGCTATTTGAACTTCCACTGTTCAGTTGCTTGTAAATTGATTGCAATTGTTCTGCTTAGTGCATATACTTGATGCATAGTAGTCCCAGGTCGATACATGATTTTCATGTCAAAGTCTTAAATTTGCAACCACCAGCGAGAAATTCTAGGGACCAAATCTCTTTTAGTCAATGTATTTTTTATTGCTGAACAACTTTAAAGGGAATGCCCGTAAATTCTAAAGCGTTTTAATGTAGTTCATATCTTCCTTAGTTGTCACTCTACTAAAATGTAAAATATGCTTAGGTTCTTGATCGGATTGCTCTTGAAGTAAAATATCTGTAATTACCATTTTGGAAGCATCTGTGTGAATTTCTGTCTTATTATTATCGCGGTTATATAGTCGTATGCCTGGTTTTTTGCTTTTCTCCACATGTGCCTCACGCTTTCTTTTTTTGTTAGCTCTGTTAGAGGTTTTGCTATTATAGCAAAATTACTTATCAAATTTACGAAAATATGAGTAATAAATTGATGATCCAATAAATTGTCGAATTTGATGAACATTACTAGGTATGGAGAAATTGTTAACAGCGTCCAGTTTTCGATCTCCTGGTCTTATTCCATCAGGAGTTACGATATGTTCCAAATAGTTAATTTCCATCTTAAGAAATGCATGCGCATTTTGTCAAATTTGTTTTTAAATTAGCATGTTTCATAAGTTGCAAAACTTTTCGTAATATTAACAGTCCCTATTTTTATATCCAGCGATGAAAGTAGCAGATCATCCATAAATGTCAGAACATCTTCGTAATGTAGCGATCCAAGTAAATTGCATATAGTCCTCTGAAAAACTGCAGGTGCATTAGCGAGTCCGAAAGGAACTCGTGTATATTCCTATTGTCCATCAGGAGTAATAAATGCTGTAAACTTTGTAGCACTGGCACACAACGATATTTGATGGTAACCTTGCACTAAATCCAAGTTAGTATAAAAACATTTCCCTGCTAGTTTATTGAGTTGGTCATCAATATGAGGCATGGGAAATCTGTCCTTGACCGTTATGGCATTAAGAGCTCTGTAATGAACATACATTCTGCTATCACCGTCTTTTTTTTTATCAAAATTACTGGAGAAGCATAATTAGACTGTAACTCTTTAATTATTCCTGCATCTACTAAATTCTTTCCTTTTGTCCTCACTATATCCAATTCGCTTGGTGCTAGTCTGTATGGCTTGTGAAATACAGGAATATTTGAAGTCAACTGAATTTTCATTTCAGATAGAGTTGTAGTTTCCAGCTCAGTTGTACTAGCCGCGAGGCACTCTCGATATTTCAGCAATACTTCAAATAATTGATACTTATCATAGTTCGATAAATCTCCTATACTTATTTCCGATAACAATTCCCGATTTTACAGTTAGACAAATATTTTAATTAATGTTCTGATATCGCTCTTTCTACACTACTTATATGAACCTCTTTGTTGTTCTGAGCATTCAACACTGATAGATCAGGACGCTGTAAAACCGTAAAATATAACATCACACCAGTAACCTTGGCAAACTAATTCAGCTGTACAATACACGAACAATGATGAATACACATATCATATACGCAAATATTAAATTAAATACAGTTGGTAGAACAGAACCGGTACGTAGAGACAATAAAATATATTAATATAATACGTATATATCAACTTCACGATGCATCCCACACACAGTACGGTAGGCAGAGGGAACCCAGTATTAAGACACTCCGTTCTCCAATAATACAATATGTATTTATAGAATATAAATGAAATATAAATTACAGCGTTTATGCCGCAGTAACAGACTTAATATATAAAACAGACAGACAGAATTAAATATTGTATTCAGAACAGAAAATATATATATCTGAAATATACAGAATTATATATCAGAAGCACACAGAATTATATAATATAAGAAACGGACAGAATTACATATCAAAAACAGACAGAATTATATATCAGAAACAGACAGAATTATATATCAGAAACACACAGAATTATATATCAGAAACAGGCAGAATTATATATCAGAAACACACAATTATATATCAGAATACACAGAATTATATATCAGAAACAGACAGAATTATATATCAGAAACGGACAGAATTATATATCAGAAACACACAGAATTATATATAAAATACAGATAGAATTATATATCAGAAACACACAGAATTATATATCAGAAACAGACAGAATTATATATCAGAATCAGACAGAACTATATATCAGAAACACACAGAATTATATATCAGAATAAACAGAATTATATATCAGAAACAGACAGAATTATATATCAAAATCAGACAGAATTATATATCAGAAACACACAGAATTATATATCAGAATACACAGAATTATATATAAGAAACAGACAGAATTATGTATCAGAAACAGACAGAATCACATATCAGAAAGAAGACGAAGAGACAGAATTATATATCAGAAACACAGACAGAACGGTACATAAGCAACCGCATCAGACAGAATGTTTTCTGCAAATTATATTAATTCAGAAGGCTCAAAGCCACAGACAGATTAAATATTTTAAAACAATTACGCATCTTAACCTTTTCGGTCTGAAGAACGAGATCATCATCTTTGCTCCTATTTGTCTCCGATATATTGTTCTCCATTTCTTCACATGGTACTGCACGGGTTATTAAGTCTCCCTTTTTCAAAGACACCTGGTTTTGATCCATATTGTATAAGCGAATGATGCCACTTTTCCCGGAGAGCAAGGTAGCTTGAGCGTTAATAACGGGTTGTCCAATAAGTACATCGACATCGGCTGGTAATTTCAATTGTGTAACTACAGCAGTTGTATCAAACCATCAACTGACATCACTAGTCCCATAGCTGGCACTGCATGCCCAGTAAATCCATTTAGCGATGCGTCTATTTCTCTCACACTTTTGTAATCCGCGTGAAGTTGTAGGCATGACTGAATCAAAAGTACGCTCTGGTTCATTTCTTAATTCTTCAAGTATATCCGCATAATCAATAATAAGCAAACTTCCATTGCTCTCAAGTACAGTCATATTCATCTAATCGCGTAAACCTTCTATGCTTGACCGGCGAGGCCAGTTTGCATTATTACAATTTTTGAATAACCATCCCAATTATGCACTAACCCCAATTCATCACTTTTATTTAACCAGTTCTTCACATTCATGTCATGGTCATCAGGATTAAAACTAGATATAATTTTCTCTGCCGACACATTCTTCGCTGGGCGTGATTGGGTACAAAGTTATTTTTTCACTATATGACTTACTAATCGGCGTAAATCTGATCATATTGAGGTTCGATATGTATACGTATAGGTAAACAATAATACCACTTCTGAATATAACGCAAAAAGTAGATATCGAAACACTTATTAACTTCCAATAGCTATATTTCTTACAATAATGTTAATGTGTTATGTATAATTTTCTATACTGCTCACTCCAACCAACAACATTTTCCCGCCCAAATGTTACAATATATCCGCGCGTCATTCGTTTCGTTTTCCGTTTGTACATCTTCCAGCAAAACAAAAACCAGTATAAATTCAAATTATAATTCTAAAACGGAAAAAAGTGTTAAGTATATTATGATATATCATGTTTGCGATATTTAATAACCAGTAACAATATATAGACTAATCAATTTAATTAACACATTCAGAATTCATTCCGGAAAAAAGATATTAGTTAAAATACATTTCGAGAAGAAATGAAAAAAGGATGTAGATTTTTAGTTTATTACGTTTCTTCCGGTTATCTTTCAAAATGCGCAATTATTTGCTTTTTGAAAACTTAGTGTAAATTTTTATATATAGCAGTAGGCAGAGGAAACCCAATGTTAACCAAGCGCAAACCTACTCCCCGAGTGGGAATCGAACTGACAACCGTGACGTATACAGTCACACGCTGTGCCGCTTCGCCACGACGCCTCGTGTATGATTACTTCTAATTATAATTAGTTCTTTGTTATCATATTGACATTGTATTAATGCCTCTATTGTTCACTGAGATAATATTTATTTTCTCTTATAAATAAAGATTGGAAGCTTATAGCTGTTGTTGTAGTTGTTGAATAATGTCCTTTGTGAATGGGTCGTGAGTTCAAATTCATAATTTTGTTACTTCTTATCTTTATATGTATATGAATCTCTTCCGTTACCGAGTGACTGACAGGCAACCTACAGACGCAACTACTGGATTTTGCAAGTTTCATTTTATTATGTTGGTAGTGTAGGGGAGATTAGAAGAGAAGACTTCGACATACTGACGGGCAACGAAACTAAACGAAGAGCGACGGACGACCACTGACTTACAAACTCACATTTTGTTAAATAAACTTTTATATATTAAAATTTTCGTTGCTGATTATGTTCCATTTAAAAAAATTTTTTCAAAAATATATTTTATTTTATATAATTCCTATTATTTTATAAAAATATAAATTGATCAGTTAACAGTCTTTAACAACAATTTTATGCGAAACTTTCTTTTTTCTACCTAGTGCTCTCGATATCCGAATTTAGCGGCATAACACATTTATTTGTTTTTGCAAATGATATTTAGTTCAAAATATGATGATAGAGAGGATTTTGGATCAATATGTTTATAATCAGAAATACACATACAATTATAAAATTTAATCGCTGTCTTGTACATGGAAAATCTCTAAGAAAAACTATTACTTGTCATTTATGAATGTCGTAGAATTAAAAACAATTATTTATTTATTTATTTATTTTTCTGCTTATCTGTGCACGCTAATCTCAATAACGGCTTTACCAATTTAAATGTAGTTTTTACAATTCAAACAAATCTATATTAATAAGGTTTCTTTAACATTTCATTCTTATTTTATTTCAATCGACTTATAAATAAAAAGGTATATTCATTTATTTTTCCTCGCAGATGAAGTCGCAGGTATGGCTAATATTATTATATAAAATCCAACTTAACTCAAGCAGTGGCACTCGCTGTTTCGCAGTGGCAAAAGCGAGTGATTGTAAACATGACCGTTGGCGATACGATTCCTATCGAATCGAAATTAATTATTTAATATTTACATTTCTCTGTTCTGGTAATAAGGCAAAGCGCGGTATTGAATTTTGCCGTTCAATACACAATGTGTGTAATGCAGGATAAAAGAAACACTCAAACAAAGCCGCGGAACAGAGTTCCATTATAAAATATTTTAATAATTCTCGATTTCTCACCGTGAATGCCTTACGCTGGTGTAATTTCGATAGCGTAACACTTTCACTTGTCGGTACACGTTATACCTACTGAGCAATGCTGTCACTTCTCTTCCCACCAACTTTTAGTTACCGACAATTTAATATGAGTTAAAATTTTTGCGCATAAGTTAAAAATAAAAAAAAACCGCTTCATGTATCTAGCACTCAGCAGGGTAGGCAGGTAGGCAGGAATAATAAGACACTCCGCTCCCCACTCTCCGCCGAATTCTGGAGGCGTTACAAGTTGAGTGGCAGAACTTAACGCCACGCTTTGCCTCGATACTAGAACGAGGAAATGAAAATACGAATTTAAATAAATATTTCATATCCTCGAGTCGGGATCGCCAAGACTTGCATTATAAGGTATATCTTTTGTATTGGAAGCCGTCGTGGTTCAGCGGCGAAACGTCTGACTATAAACGCGAGGTTTGTGGGGTAGTTTTTTAAACATTTTTAAGATGTTATTCCACACTAAGGAAAAAAAATATTTTTATTTTTCCAATTTTACCATTTTACCAGAAGAATTTTACCAATTTACTAGGAAACGCGGGTTGGAAATCCGCTACGTTCAAATTTTTATATGTTTTCTAATAAAGTATTTTTGTGGGGTCGATTCCAAATCGGGCAATGAATTATTTTCTTTTCCTGGCCAATGGGTCTGGTAATGGTACAAAACGCGTTCCGATACTAAACACGCACGAAAATGATGTACATACTGTATACTTATTTCCTATCTGGTGTAATGCAAGAGATATGTAAAGATAATTAAAATATTTATCGTTGACCATTAAGGAATATTAATATGGTTCTTACAAACTAAACGTTTTACAATTTTGAAATAATATTTTAGTATTTGAATTTACGTCCTCTCAGGGAACTCGCTAGAATGTACAAGTAAATTAGAATTGTGTGTTTGTACGCGGCGGCGAAAGCGAGAAACACTGCGTTCTCCACTTACTGCCAGAAATTGAGACATTGGGTGATAATTAGGACACAACTTTCACACAATGCCAGAACAATAATAGATTCCTCCAAATGGTCATTTCAATTCACAATGTTCGCGGTTTTTAGTTCGACGCTGTGCCTTTGTTGACCTCTACAATTCTATTCGTTTTGGGTTCGATTCCTACTCGGGTAGGGTATGGAATATTTAATATTTTCATTTCTTCGCTCGCTCTGGTAACGCGGACAAAACGTGAATCGTGTTTACAATGTTTACAATCGGACATACGAGTACATACAAATGAAAAGGTGCAAAGTGACTACCCCTTAAACACAAAATTAATTACATGAGCAGTCGCGGTTGTATTTACTATGTTAAATAAATATTATTATTAAATAGGCTTATGATAATGAATCTTATCAGTGAATAACGTATTGTTTTGTGCACGGTTTCACACGGGACTAACCGAGTTATCTGTTAATAAGGGCCACATTCATACTGTAAAATCTAGATATATATTTATGTATGTATACTTTGTTTGTTTGATTGGACAATACTATAATATGGTGTCATCAATCTCGTCTGATGATGGAGCCAGGACTTTAGTAATAGAATACTTCAAAGGTTATTGTACGCGGCTCTAGTTGGGCACGTTTAGCACTTGGTGCAGAAAAGCATGTATTTTAGACTATATATTTAAAAATGATTTCCACCGTTGTTATTATTTTAATTACCTTATTCATACTAAACTTTGAATGAGTAAGGGCCCTTATTTCATTATCAGTAGCATCTTGATACCACATTCCTATCAATATCGTACGCAATTTAATTCTACAGACACGTGGATTTAGTTAATTCCTTTCATGTTATGTTCTAAAATATTCATATAATAATATTTTTTTGTTATATAGTGAGTAAATAAAGACGTAGTTTTTTTTTACTTTTTACTTGGGTAAGATTGGATTTGCATTATTGTTTGTACTTCGTATTTGTATCGAATTTTAGAAAATATATTAAAGAATATAATAGGTATTCTCATTTTAGTTAGGTATTTAATATAAAAGATATATATAATTTTTAAAAGGAAGCATAATTTTTAATAAGAAATTGAATTTAAATTAAAGTTAAGTGCTACGAAAATTATTTAAATCAATATCATGATAAAAGATAAGAAGTTAGTTTCCATGTGTCGTGTGGAAGTGACAATAATATTGCAGTCAGTCTCATCATACCTTCTTCATTTTTATTAATAGTTTTTGTGTAACCACTAGATATTTATACTATTCTTTGTACGAAAAACAATATATTTTGAACGATCTAAAATACACTTTAAAGTGAAGACAAGTGTGGTGAAGTGAAGTGAAAGTGTTATTATAATTATGACAATTTGTTAACAAGCCGTCAAAAGTGTTATTGTTATAACAAAATGCTTTCCCGAGGAATTAAATATCAACTGCTGGAGGACGATGACCATGGGTAAGATGTTTATATATTTAGTAAATATGACTTATTATGTAGTCGACGACGATGGCTCGACTTTAATTTTGACCTGACCTTTTGTATAAAGGTTTTAATATTGGGTTAATAATTATTTTGCTTTGACTATTCTGGAGTGGGCACGGGCCCTTCTTAACCAACTTCTGTAAGGAGGAGGTTATCAATTCGACTGTATTTTTTTGTATTTGTGTTCTCTTTTTGGGCGGTGCTTTTGACTGCGTGAACCGATTTTGATGATCCTTTTTTATTTTAAAGCTGGCGCTTCCCGTGTGGTCCCATTTTAATTTGTTCCATTTCTGACAATGTTAGCCGTAAGATAATCACATAAGTCTTAAATTTACATTAAGTATGTGCGCGACAACTAGACGAATAACTCAATATCACGCCAACCGATTTCGATTATTTATTTTTTTACTGGAAAGGATACACTTTAGTTTAATGAGGGTTTGGTTAAGGTTCTGGTGGAGGAGGATTTGCATTTATTGAGTAATTACAAAATTGATTTTCTTTTAGTTTCACATTATATTCTCGATATATCAAGGTAGACAGAGGGAACCAAATATTAAAATACTATGTTCCCCGTTTACTATCCAAATTTTCTAGACACTGCGATTTGGAACTCAACTCCCCCTTAGTGCGAATCGAACCCACAGCTATTGAGCTTACAGTCGGACGCTGAGCCGCTGCGCAACAACGGCCTCACAAAATTATTTTTTTATGTCATTGTTTTAAAAACATTGAGATAATATATGTATCACTTTAATTCATTAATTTTACCATCAAGATTGTAAACAATATATTAAAATATAGAAAATATGGAATTCAACATATAAATGTAGGTTTTTCATTACAATTGCAAAGTATAAACAAGTTATCGATGTTATCACCGCACTATCACCTGTTATCATTTTATGAACGCTGTCAAGTGTAGTGGAAGTCAAAGTAATTGTCCCATGAAGTCGTATGATTTTTCTTGAGACATCTTATTTGTTCGGGTTTCGTAGCGGAATGGTCAAAAAAGAGACCGCTATAAATTTATCATGTCTGTCTGTCCGTATGTCACAGCCACAATTAAAACTTACTAGATGTAGTCTTTTCACAGTGAATGAATTATATATAAAAATAAAAAATATATACATTATAGGGGAACTTCTCATACGTGCAACTAAAAAAAAATTTTGGGTGTCTATAGGTAGATGTTTAAAAAAGTCATTGAAGTTCCTAAACACATTTCCGAGTCAATTGTTCCAAAAATATACACTTTCTAAGTTTCACTTTCACTTTGTTTCAACGAGATATAGTCAGCATTTTTTGAGATATACCACTTTAACAGAAAAGGCAAATTTTAAATTTGTTATTCATACAAATAACATAAAACATTATGAAAAAGAAAGTTATTTTTGGTGCAAAAAAAAATGGTATTTTAATAATTAGTAGTTGTAGGTAATCCATAAGTTTACTTATTTATTTAAGTTGATTAGGGGTTTTAATATCTAAGTCGCTATACGAACATTCAGTGAAATATTATTTACTACTAACAATATATTTTGTCCTTAATTGATGTTTGCTTCTACGGAACCCTTCATGTGCTAGTCCGACTCGTACTTATCTTAATTTTATTCTCAATCTATGCTCTTTTTTCTATGCACTCTTTACCTATCAGTAGGATTGACATATTGGTTTAGAATAACGGTTCTGTCTGTTTGCCCAAAGATAAAAATTGTTTTCTATATATTACCAGCAGCCCGCCCGCGGCGTCGCCCGCTTGAACTACATAGTTATTGATTTAATAAACAGAATTGACTGACAATAATAATGACTTCTAATATGATTTTTTAATACATTATCGTAATTTCTATATGGATATTTTACATTTTTTAAGATTTATGAAGATAAAGTGAAGCCGGTCGTGGCGCAGTGGCACGAAGTGTGACTGTAAAACCCACTGGTTGTGGGTTCGATCCCCACTCGAGGAGATGAAATATTTACTTAAATTTATATTTCCATTTCTTCGCTCTGGTGTCGAGGCTAAGCGCGGCGTGGGGTTCTGCCACTCAACACACAATACCTCCGGAATTCGGCAGAAAGCGGGGAACGGAGTGTCTTAACTCTAGGTTCCCTCTGCCTACCCTGCTGTGTGCGGGATACAGCGAGAAGCTGATTTTATGAAGATAACCATGACCAACAATTTTGTTTACTTTATTGTTTGTAAAAATATTTAATTTATCATCAGTTATATAACCACCATGACGTTTCGAATGTTATTTTTTAGCCAATTTTTACCAGTGTGATTCAGAAATAATGCTTTGTACACAGCGCTATCTATTGGGCTTAAAGTTAAACTGTAACTGTCGGACAGTTAAATAGAAAATGCAATTTTTATTTAAAATTTCACTTTATATATAATTAAATTAAAAAATAAATCAATATATAATTAATACACTGAAAATTAATACTTTTGTTATTATTAATAAGATAGGAATAATCAATATTTAATATGAAAGTTACACTGAGATAGCAAAATAATAATTGTCACCGACACGAAAATTTTATATATAAGATATTGTTGTTTCACGCTTTATCTCACATATAGCAAAGTAAGCAGAGGGACCTTAATGTTAAAACACTCCGTTCCCCGTACACCGCTCACTTTTGAGGCTTTTCTCTTTATGAAACATCTATCTTTTCCATCTTTGAAATTATAAACCTGTACGGAGTTCTAAATATAGAACTAAAAAATAACGGTTTTAATAGAAACTAGATTTTGTTTAGAGGCTAGTGCCGTTAAGTTACAAATACTACTACTTTTATTTAAAGTTATAAATACATAGAATAGAAGAAACGGGGCACCGTACCGCAGTAGGAAAGGGGTTGACTGTGAACGCGATTATTGTGGGTTTGAATCACATTCGGAGTAATTAATTATTTTGAGGATACTGTACGCAAAGGCTAAATCCCTGACCCCTGGGGACCTTGTTACTGGGACTGCTGTTTTTCCATCCATCTGTCTGCCTGTATGGCCTCCTGGGAACCGACCAGGCTATGACCACTAAGTCATACGTTCCCCTTAACAGGGCGAGACGCGGATTCCAGCTACGTTTAACTTTTTATACGTTTTCTAAATAATTAATTATATAGTAGGTCGGTATAGGTGCCATTTTGCTGCTGTGAAACACTGCCTGAACCTACATGTGTTGTGGTTTCCGTTCCATTATATGACTCTAAAAATAAAAAGTCTTCATAAATCATTAAAAATTTTTTATTTGACAATTTATGATGGCTCAGAATTTGTTTTAGAGAAGAAAACTGCTAATTGATTTTAATGTATTTTTGGTTTTACATATATTATTTTTATTTGCTCTGGTGAAGAACGCAGCGTCCCTAACGTGTTCTGTTTTCTACCTTTCTTTTAAGTTGTGCGGTGCGGCTGTAAACGCCACAACAGTAGGTTCTATTTCCACACGGCGGAATGATTTATTTATTATTTTCATTTGCTTGCTCCGGTAACGAGGTAGAACGCGGCGTTGAGTTTTGCCACTCAACAAGCTATGTTAGGTTTTAGGAGTTAGGTGGAAAGTGTGATATAAAGAGTCTTAACGTAGACGGAGTTTGTTTACACTAGGTCCCCAGGTTCCCTCTGCCTACCCTGCTTTACGTGGGGTACAGTGTGAAGCAAAACAAAAAAGGTTTATTGGGCTATGTGTTACTGTGACGGCTAAAGCGGAAGTAACTCATTTGACACACACTCAAGACAGCTTGATGAGCGTAAATCTGATCTGCGTTTGAATAATGATGCCATCTATGTATGTACTAGTGACTCTCCCCCGACTTAGCCCGCTTGAACTACACGATACTACACATTTAAAAAATAGCCTTTGCCAAATTAAATAAAGGCCGTCGTGGTGCAGCGGCACAGCGTCAGACTAAGCACGTCGGTTGTGTGTGGTAGGGTCTCTGCCCTCTCTGCAATACGCTGAATACAGCATGAAGCTAAAAAAACTAATGGTACTTCTTTATTAGGATGAAATGAAGCTATCATACAAGTAAAAAAGAACAGTTTTATTTAAGCTTGTGTTTTGTCTTATCAAACAAATATGAATAGTCAAAATCAAAACCGATATGTGTGTTTATCACTTATCAGCTGTCTAATTGTTATCACAGTATATGGCTACAGTAGTTTAGTTTTGAAATAGATAGTAGTGGATTTCAAAAGTCCACTCTGAAGCAATTGAAATGTTCCAGAAACATTAAAAAATTTGGACTTTTAGTTATTAGATATACTCGTACGTACAGATATTTTTACAAATTTCTGCTACTATTAAATGATACACTCGAAATAGTGGGGATTCGATTCCAGCTACGTAATTATTTTTACAGTTTTATTTTCTTTTCTTCTTAGAGTGTTAACATGTAAATGGTTGGAATATTGTAATAATTCAATCAACAAACAAACCATAAACTCGACTACCTCACCACTTATCGTGAAGTGTCTCGGTTTTGATAGAAAAATATAGAGAGGAATATCTTGACACTAGATTTCTTCATATACGGATATAACATGAAGCTGTATTAATTAAAAATTATTCAATATTAGAAGTATTCTGGTATGTAATAAGAAACTACTACTCTCGTAAAATAGCCAAAAGTCAAGAATTGATCCGAATGGCATCTAAAAACTATAAATATGTGGAGAGCCCCTCTCTAAATCAATAAGCGTGGGCGTGGGTGGCTACCGACGCCTACTTGCCTGCGTACTTCGTAGGAATTTAATATCGTCCTGCTGAATTGTGCTATTACGATATAGTCCTAGATATTTTTAGATAAGACTAGGTTTTATTTTGTTATTTGTTTGGTTTTATTGTGCATCGCATCTCAAACAACTGTGTGTATAGCTTCACGCTGTATCCCGCGCGTTACAGGATAGGCAGAGGGAAACTGGGAATCTAGTGATAAGACACTCTGTTCCCATTAATACACTTCGGTTTCCTACTGTCTGCAGAATTCTGGACTCATTATGTTACCAGCTACACCATTATCATTACCGTGAAAATATTGAATATATCAGTGAGTATGAATCACCGATATAGAAATTGAGGGAAATCATTTTCTTAATATTTTCATTTCTTCGCTCTGTTAACGAGGCAAAGCGTGGCGTTGGGTTCCGGCATTCAACATGCAATGCCTCCAGTGACTATTATTCGCTGGTGTAAAAAGTAGCAAAAAAACAAAAAGGTAGGTTATGATAGGTAAAAAGTGAATAGTCTAAATAGTATTCGTGACCTTCGATACAGGAAGCCGAATGATTGATAAGTTGCCGCTGCCGTTGCAGTGGTGCGTATGATTGTCGATATTGTTTATAGCGTAAATTTCAAATGGAATTTATGATTAGGTTGGCTTTTTTTTCTAGGTCTGTTGCATATTTTGCTTATAGTAGTCAGTGGGGTAGTTCTTTGAGCTTCGGCTGAGTAGTGATACTAGTTAAGTAAGTAAATAAGCCGAAGTGTTAGTTCAGTAGGAGGGGTAAGGTGCTTCGTTCCTCTCGCAGCGTGCATTTCGACACATGGCGTGTTGAGTGCCAGAACTCAACTCTCTTTGTCTTATCATTAGAGCAAGAAAATTAAAACAGCTCATTTCCCTGAACAACAATCGAACGTGGGGTTACCGTCGCGTTGTAAGCGCGCTTAGTGCCGCTGCGCCACGACGATCTGTATGAAAATAATTTAATGAAATTTAATAAAATAATACAACTTTAAAGAATAATTAAAACAATTATATTATTAAAATAATTTATACACCGGATGTAGAGAACCGCAATATTACGCAATCGTAAGTATTTATAATTATACTGTGTTGTTTGCACATTATATATATATAATACGGTTCATGGTATAGGTACAGTACCGCCACCAAGGTACTGAGAGGTACCTCTAACGAGGTCGAGTGACCGTGGTGGTTGTGAGTGAGATCCAAACGTTACTAAGTATTTTCCTTTCCTTCCTTAGTATATCGTCAGCTTAGAGTGTAAGCCTACTAACAGCCTATTAAGCAAAATATCATCAAAGTAGTAAAGTGTATTGTTAATTCAAGAATAATTAAGAAAGTTTACACTGTAAGCCGACGACGACGAGTAAAGTGAACCGATGACACGAGACGATACCTTATCCATACCAATATTATAAAACGCAATAGAGAGAAACGCAAATAAAAAGGCTAGGGCGTTCAATATTATTGAACTCCCTAGTCTTAGGAACTTCTGGTTGAAATGGAAAAAATCTTTGTGTTGGTTAATCCCTTTATCGGTGAAGGATGCGGGCTATATTGCATCACGTATTAACGTGTCTCGATGTGACCCACAGTACCGGTGGTCACAGTTACCCACCGCGCTGAGAATGTGAAATGTATCATAATTTTTTTTTAGCTGTAACATTAAGCTTCTTAGTTATTTCCAATTGACGGGGGTAAAGTCGCGAGTTGAAGCTTGTTATATTTACCATTGTGGCAAAAAAGTGTAATGGTAATTGTAATTCAAAGGATATTGCCGTCAGTTGCATAATAAGGCAGCCTTCAGACATGACGACGGCGCGCGACCCACTTACAGATCAATTCGAATTATTTAATTTATGTTTTTTTATAAAAAAAAATTAATACCAAAATTTTACTTTCTAAGGCCAGTAGTCTTTGCGTTTGCGTTGTATGGCAGTCTCTCTAGAACGAAAGAGTTTTACTTTTTTATTTATATTTTGCTTCGCGCACGCAAGCAGAGGGTAATTGGGAACTTAGAGTTCGCAGATTCCCTCTGCCCTCCCTTCCTAACTTTCCACTGAAATCTGGAGGCATTGCGTGTTGAGTGGCGGAACTAAACGTTCCGGCTTGAGAAAGCGGGGAAATGAAAATATATAATATTTTGTTTCCTCGAGTGGGAATCAAACTCTCAACCTGTTGCATTTAAAATCGCACGTTTGACCCTGTAAATAGATTGAATGGACCCATACAAGAAACTTACCATTTTTACATTGCAATATTTGGAGATTCACGGACGATTTCCAAAAAGCGAGGACTCAAATCCCGCCACGTTCAATATGTCTTATAAGTCTTCTAAAAAAACTATATACTATATAAAAAAGGCATATATAGCTATTGAATTAGAAAAATATGAAGATAGTAGCGATGTTTTAAGTGATAAGACAAGTGATATACACACCCATATGTAAATATTTCAAATATATTTGTGTGCACAAATAGATAAAATTAAAGTCCATCACTGTGCAAATATAGCGTATTTTATAAATATTTGGACTGAATGGTAAGTAAATGCTGGATCAATTTAGTTCCAAAATTAAGTTCCCTCGGCCTACCTTGTTTTATGCGGGCTACAGCGTGAAGCTTAAAAAAAAGATTGAATATAGAAATAGCACTCAGTTTTTTAAACTACTATAAATTTAATTATTTCATTTAAGTACATATTTTCATTTCATTTACATAATTTCATTTAGTAATTGTTATTTGTATTTAATTCAATGAGAAGGTATTCCATACAGTTGTACATACATATTTTGAATGCAATTACAATGTTAATGCACTACGGTCGCCCTGCCCTTGGCTCCTAAGGTCTTTAACTTAACAATGCGGGTGAGGTGGCGCGACTGTCTGTACGCTGTGTGTGTGCTGTATGTATGTCTAATACTTTAAGTAGATATGAAAAATAATAATTATTCTCGGCGTGTAGAGTGGCGGAACTCAACGCTGCACTATATCTCCAGTGATCTATAATAAATCTGCAATAAAAAGTTACTATATTAAAAGTTTTCAGGCTTTCTTGGTGCAGTGGGATGAGACACTATGATTATGGGCTCTATTTGCACTCAAGGGAAGATAAAGCGTAGCGTTAGTTAGCTGTCGTCAATCAATACCCAATGTCTCGAAAGTACAGGATATAGCATGAACAAAAACAAAAAACTCTTCTGTTACTGAGTATCTACACTGACCAACTAACTACGGGAACCGGATACCGCGCTAACAATCATGCTGTGCCATTACTAATTTTTAGGTACAAATATATTATCAGCTTCACGCTGCATCCAGGACATAACAGGGTAGGCAGGCTTTGCGTGTTGAGTGGCGGAAGTCAACGCCGCGTTTTGCCTGGACATTAGAGCCAAGAAAATACAATATAAATTTAAAGAAATATTTAATTTCATCGAGTGAGGACCGAACCCACTACCAGTCACGTTTTCAGTCACACACTTGTAACCTGCGCCACGACTGGCCTCTATTATAATAGAGGCCAGTCGTGTAATTTATAAATTATTATTTGTTAACATATTATAAATTGTAAACTCGTGTACTTGGTTGATTTTCTTTTAAATAAACTCGATACTACAGAACCTTCTAAGAAATTAAAGATTATTCAAATAAACTCCAGCCTAATGCGAGTCGGACTCGCCGAATGGGGGTTCCGTATTAATTTCGGAAGTATTTGCCAACGGGAAGTAAAATTTATAATAGTTGACGAGCTTAAATGTATTTTCCTTTTTGGGTTTATCCTATATTTGTACTGCAACTTGTGATAACTTCTTGGCATATACTAAATAATCCAATTTAATATATGTATTAACATGTATTACTTTAATATACAGTAGGTATACATGGTAACATGCAATTGAACAGTCTTTATTCTTCATTCAAGTGTTTATTCAAAATATAATAATAAATGAATTAATAGCCGACTTGATATTACTTTTAAATTGGAATGGTTTGATCTCATATTTTTTTACGGTAGAAGAAGTTATGTTTTGATTGTATCTCATTTCTTTTTGTGGAGATGGTCCCACTTTTTTTTGTTTCCAGTAAGTACCTTCTACTTCTTGAATAGCAACGACTGATTTTCTTAGTGATTTTTTATCTTTCCTGTTATTTTCTAATGACATTATATTATGCATGCACAGAAACACGGATTTATTCACTGTAAGTGTAACTTTGTAATAATATATATATTTTCAAAAGATTGCAAAGTTATTAGTTTAGTTTGTGTATCTAGGAAACTGGACCGAAAGTGTATTTAGGTTCTTAAACTACTGGTTCAAGTTGAATGTTTAAGTTCAAGATGAATGTTTTGTTTAAACACTCGGTTCTTCACAACTCACCAAATTTTCGAGACATTGCGTGTGAATGATAGAAATTAACGCCGCAAATATCTTTTTAAAATTAATAAATGTGAATGAAGCGTCTACTTACACCCATAACACACACGTGACGAGAACTACCATGAAGAATCTTATTTACATTTCGCAGCTTATATTTAATATCAACAACCATTATTGTCTCTCTAATATTGTATAAATAAAACGTCTTTGCCTCGCCATGTTTCAATTTTCCCGCCATTAGCTTGTGAGCTGTCAAGTGTGACAGATAGCAAATAGAATTTAGGTAGTGGAGACTTTTTATTGTAGAGTAAGTGAAAGTTTGTTTTATTATAGTATTTTATTACGGCCAAAGCAAATATTTAATTTCTCTAAATTACTTAATTGTTACTATTTTATTTGTGTAATTGATCGTACGTTTTATATTTTCTTAGTATAGAACTAAAAGGAAATTAAACTTGCTTGGAATTTTTAATAACAATATGATAATGATATTCGTTAAGGCCGTCACAGCACAGAGGACAGAGGCTGACTGTAAACTTGATGGCTGTAGACTCGATCTACAATCACATAAATCATTTTACAAGGAGCTTCTTTTCTTACTTTCTTCAAAGTGCGTTATGTTTCGCGCCTGATCTTCTCAGGTCTGAAGCAGTAACTTTAGTGAATCACTGATAAATTATTTAACGTTCAAAAAACGAGCGTGTACTTGTTGTTGTTATCAGGAATCAAATTATTTGATTTTGACTTAAGTATTAACACTAGGTTTCTTCGTCTAACCCGCTATACGTGGGATATAATATAAGCAAATTAAATAAAAAATAAACGATACTATATTTACAATGGAGTAAGTGTTGAGCTAATTAAGTTGATAGTCTTGGACTATCTAGGACAGTACCAATTGTTTATATGTGAGTCACTTTATACTAAATACTAATATGTAAGTCTTTTGTATAATAATTCTGTAATGAGGTGACTATCAAACTTCAAAATTACGTATTCGATATATATTCCACTATACGTTATAATCCTAATCCTAACCTAATCAAAGAAATACATAGAGAAAAAAAAATTAAAAAAATAAGGCATTATTAAAAACATTAATAATACTACGTCATTGTGGTTGCGCCTCGCTAGGGAAAGAATGGATTATTTTTATTTCTCTCTTCTGGTAAGATATACCGAGTGTCAAGACACTCTGTTCCCCATTAAGATACTTCCAAAATCCAACCCACAACTGGTGCATTTACAGGCGCACGCATGTGCCACTGTGCCATGAATGATTTCTAATCCTAGATCCTAGATCCTCGGGCTTATTCAGTGTTTAATGTTTAATTCTGATATACTTAATAAATCATCTTAAACATCATTATCGCTATCTTAAGCGTAGTTATGTACTTACCTATTTTCTATATCTCTGATTAGATAACGTTTTTATTGAAACAATATTTTGTACATTTGTTATGTGGCGAATTTATAAACACTGTTTTTAAGAACTAATACTTTATTATACGATTTATAACTAAATTTACGAATATGGTATAAAAGATTTAAGTGATGTCGAGGTTGAGATTTGGTAGTGACTGCCTCGTCGAGCGAGGTCGGGATCTTATAAAGGATCATTTTGGTTTGTGGAAGGGATGTGGGAATGTTTATATTTACAGTGTCAAAGATACTTAACTAAGTATGGAAGATTACTAAAGACCTAATAAGCTAATTACATGTTTACACCTAAATACTTGTTTACACTTTTAGTCTTATCACTAGGTACTTAATTAATGAGGGTGAGAACTCCAACATAACATCTCCCCCCTTTAAAACAAAGATTGGGCGGGTTCGAATTTGCCCGATCTTTGAGGATGTGACGTTGCGGCGTCGAAAGTTGTGGCGTCGTCAGATTCTGAGTCTTCGGAGATGGCAGGGCTCGAAGTAGTGTTCAACGTAGACATCGGGATGGCGACATGAGCTGAAGTACGCTGCCTCCTTTTATCGAAGCAGTTATTGAAAATCTGGATGCATCCGTTGTCATGGTTGTTGTTACGGCGTCGATTAAATTTTCTAGGCAGACATTGAAATAGTTTTGAACAGAATATACGCCAACATTGTTATCCCTGCTAAGTCAGAGAAAAGGGATAAATTGTTGGAATGCTTTTCAATAAAAGTCCTTTCATTAAATTGTTTGATTCTTGATGATTGCTTTTTCAGATCTTCTTTGATTGAGTGTAATGCGTCTGTCGGAACGTGGTCGGAAGCTCGCAGGAACCAGGTAGTTGGCGGTTGATCTGTAGAAGGATGGCCATTTCACAGATAGGCTTCGCGTTGAAATTGTAGACTGGAAACTTGCAGACCCATCTGGCTGGCGCGAAGATCTTGCATTCGTCGATGGAACTCGTGGAGGCAACAATACATTTGTTGCCTTGTTGAGTTTGTTGCCAAATAAGTTTGCTCAGGAAGGATGGCGGAGTAAAGGGATGAGTTACGGTGTGAAATAGGAATAGAATAGAGGTGGGAAAATGATTAAGTCGGACTAGGGGAAAGTCAAGTATATATGTTATTTTGTTCATGAATATGTATGACGTTAGGGTTGCGGAATCTAAGATTTTATGAGTATTCTCAAGTGTGATGGGAAGAACTAAGTTTTTATCATTTCGCATGTGGGAAGACGAGCGTAAAACTTCGTAGAGTCTTTCAACTGATATTATAGAAGGATGTACGGCACCTGATTTTATAAAAAGTATAGACGTGAGGATTTCATCGATGTCAGTTTCTAGGGACATTACACTTTCGAGGATTTGTATAGAAACTGATGAAATTTTTTCAGCAGTTTTGAGATCAAAGATTATTCTATTGGTTTTATTTAAATTATTAGCGATTCTTTCAAGATTTTCATTTAATGTATATTCATCGTATGATAGTTTAAATATTGTTTCATTGAAATTTGTGATAGTTGATAAAACTATTTGAATTTGTTGTTTTAATATATCAGCTTCTTCTATTTCGTGTTTTTCTAAGAGTTGGATACAGTTCTCATAATGAAGGGCGTCTTTAGCGTCTGGTGTGCCAATTAGCCATTTAAGCGCGGTGCCAAAGCCATCAAATAACTCTCGTTTCACTCTTGATTTGGTGTATAAACTCAATTCAGCAAGACGAGTATTTATCTTGTTAATGTTTATTAAAAGAACTGGTAGTACTTTGAGCAAAAGTTGGATATTTAGAAATTAATGAAAAGTAGTTATTATTTAAACGTTGAATTGAATCTCGGGATAGAAACAATGGCTCTAAGTTACGATAAATAACGAGTTTCCAAGAGGATTCGGAAATGAGCATATCGCCTTTTTCTTGGTAATACCGGATTTTGAAGGTAAGGGTTCAATAACGTGGTCTCCTACAACTAAGGTTGCAGAGAACCTGAAAAGAGATTGCCTGCCTATGTTGATTGATGCCTAATTATTATTTCTAGTAGGATTTTGTAAATATAACTTTAATATATAAGTTTATTTGATAAAAGAGGATGTATATTATAACCTTAATAATAGAACAAATTGTAAACTAAACTAAGTATTTTGTAAAATATCATCAAGTGGTTGTAAATATGAAACATTATAATTGTTAGGTAATATATTATAATTTTTAATTTTGTTTATTTAGCCAACTTGATGAGGTTGAAGTGAATCATGCATGGGTCGCAGGCGATTTGCATGCACTAGTTGGTTTCTGCCCGCTTTTCTTATGACATAATTTTCGTTAAAGCCTTTTCGTATGACTTCATATGGGCCGTCCCATTTGTTATCCAAGTTGTTTGGATTTTGTACTTTCAGCATAACCTTCTCTCCTAACTTAAAATCAGCCACGTTTTTTATATTTTTGTCGTAACGTTCCTTAGCCTTTTCTTTCATGGACTGAATATTTTCTAAAGCTATTTTGCGAGAAATCTTAAGTCGTTCATTTAGGTCATCCAGGTAGTCGTGAGTTGTGTAGTCGTCATTGGTATCTTTCATAGAATATAAAAGACGAGGTTTGAACCCGAATAAAAGCTCATGTGGGGTGTAACCCGTTGATTGATTCAGAGATGTGTTGTGACACATTATTGCAAGTGGAACAATTTGATCCCAGTCTCCTTTGTTTCTTTGATGATACATTCTGATGTGATCACGGAGAGTGGCATGGAACCTTTCTAAAGACCCATTCGTTTGAGGATGATAGGCTGTGCTAAATGTCTGTTTCGTACCGAATAATTTCATCAAATGTTTTAAGACGTTGTTCATGAATTCGCCTCCTTGATCAGAGTGAAACCGTTTTGGAATTCCATAGTGTTGGCAGAATATAAGAAGAGTTTTAGCAACTGTATTTGTATGTATAGCAAGTGTATTCGCTTGTTTGTCGGGGATGGGGTATGCTTGAACAAATCTAGTTAGGTCGTCTTGAAGAGTGAGAATGTATTTATTAGAGTCACCGGTAATATCCGAATATGAAACCAAGTCAATGGTAACGCGTTCAAAAGGTTCAGTTGAAGAAGAAGTAATGACCATAGGTGCTTTCATGGGTTGGCTTGGTGGTTTTTGACCAAACCTTTGATTGTTGTACGCTCGTTTTCGACATTCGTGAATAAGATGTCCCGGATTTTTACAATAATTACATATTTTGGTGTTGTATGATTGTTCATTTGAATTAAAATTGTTTAAAGGTCTCGCGGGTCGATGGTTGAAGTTTTGTGTGTTCGGAAGCCTTGAAATGTTATTTGGTGGCTTATGCATCGCGAGACTTGTTTTGTAAAGCAATTGCCGATCTTTATTCATAGCACGTATTTTGTCTTCTTGCATAGCAAAACGCCCCGCATCTGATAACTGTCGGAATTCTTTTGTTCGTAACATAGTCCCTAGATCACTGTTAAGGCCGTTGATAAAGACGCTTAGTGCAGTCTCTTCGATACTTAATTTTCTGCCTAGTAAAGAACTATCTTTGACCTCTGCTGACAATTTTTCAATAATTTTACTTCTCAATAGATCGACACGATGATAATAATCAGTAATGGTTTCTCGATCACGTTGAAACATTGATTGAAGTTCTAGTGAAAGGTGGGACATCGTTTTTACTTGAGAAAATTTCTCGATAAGAAATGCTCGTAATTCGTCCCATGTTTCAAATTGTCTAGCATGGACGTCTGCGGAACATGGACCGATTATTCGATTTAAAGTATATATAAGCAAAATGTTAGTGTCCGTTTCTTTTACTAAGTCAAAAGCGGCGTTGCAAGACCGAACAAATCTGTAAACTTCTGAACTAAGGGCCGTATTAAATACAGGAATGAGGTTGATTAAATTATCAAGGCTTAAGGCTGATCTAGAAGAAGTGACACTCTCTGTGTTTGGCATGGTTGTAAAGATAATTTTTAGATATATGTTTAAATAATGAAATTAGATATTAGGAGTTATGGATACTGGTAAGTAGATAATTGAGGAAATGAGCAAACAATATTCAACAACTCACCACAGCAACAATAACTGGAACATGGTTCGTGCGACGCTTTTTAAATCCCTTCGGGAACCGTACTCGGCGATGCTGTCCGTTGGCACTTCTTCGCGTCGTCTAGCTATACAGCTCGGCTGGTTCCAATCCCTACCGACTGCGCCAAATTTGTTATGTGGCGAATTTTATAAACACTGTTTTTAAGAACTAATACTTTATTATACGATTTATAACTAAATTTACGAATATGGTATAAAAGATTTAAGTGATGTCGAGTGTTGAGATTTGGGTAGTGACTGCCATCGTCGAGCGAGGTCGGTATCTTATAAAGGATCATTTTGGTTGTGGAAGGGGATGTGGGAATGTTTATATTTACAGTGTCAAAGATACTTAACTAAGTATGGAAGATTACTAAAGACCTAATAAGCTAATTACATGTTTACACCTAAATACTTGTTTACACTTTTAGTCTTATCACTAGGTACTTAATTAATGAGGGTGAGAACTCCAACATAACACATTATCGTGACGCAGTGTCACAAGCGTGCGACTGTAAATGCGACGATTGTCGGTTCGATTCTCACTAGGAACTTAAATATATAATATTTTAATTTCCTCGCTTTGGTAAAGAGGTAAAGAACGGCGGTGAGTTCCGTCTCCAAAGAATTGGCGAAAGGTGAAGAACGGAGGGTCTTAACACTAGGCTCCCTCACCCTATACGGGATACACCGTAAAGCTAAAAAAACAATATTTAATTATATTGTGATTAGTAAGCAGTTGTATTGGCTGGTAGATTTTTTATATAACAAACTAGCAATTTCTTAATTAACTCGCAGAGTAAGGATATTAATTACAACAATAAATTAAATGTCAATTACGTCATGTATACACACGACACTACCAGTACTGTACTATAGTGCCAGTGGTCAGCGCTGCAGCGATGTTTTACTGTAATACTATAATTTTGTATAGTAATTGCAAAGTTGTAGAGTTTTATGTATGATCGATATTTTTTCATGATATTATAACTAGCTCCTACAACCAACCTACAGCTCCCCCGTCCCTTGCCAGCATTGCCAGCGTCTGTATTTGCTGTGGCTTACAATATGGGGGTTTTCGAAAACAGAGTAATTAGGTACATATTAGGCAAGCCTGCATCACCGTACACCGCATCAACGCTTAACGTTAGACTAAATGCGGTGAAACGCAAGCCTTTTTCAGTACAAAAAAAGTTAAAAGTTAGCACTATGTGCGACTGTGAACACGGTGGACGGTGGGCTGGACTTTCACTCGGGAGAATGAGTTTTATTCACTTCCTCGCTGGTGATTAAACAAAGCGTACCAAAGTTAGATACTTCAATTCATTCATATAAAGATAAAAATCTACATTCATTTTGCATACATTGAATTCATCAAATACATGTTTGATTATTACCAAAATGTTTATTATTATTTCCGCTTCAAGCGCCTGCATCGCTTTTGTACATAAAAACTTTGCACTCGGCGCGTCGCGGCGGGCGCGGTGAAACGCACGACACTAACGCATACTGGTTTATTTAGATTTCATTGTGACACTAACAGTTTGACTTAAAGTTACTATTTTGAATTAACAACAAAATATATAAGGATTATTTTGAAATAAATATATATTTTTCTTTCAATAATACGTGTTGCCTTGAGTTAAAAAAAATTAAACATAACTAAATATATTCTTTGTCTGACGTTTTTTTGTTCTGGTAAGTTTTCTATTAGTTTTTGTTTATTGATTCACAAATACCTATTTGTTATGAAAGCGTTAATTAATCTTTCGAGAGTGTGTTGAACCCACAATCATCATGTTAACATTATCTGGATGTTGCACTGAGACACGATGGCCTCAACATGGGTTTTTATTTGTAAACAAGATGCGGGTTTTCACTATTTTACATTATCAGTTGCATAACAATTAACATTTTTACAATTCTAATCACTTTCACTCGTGAATATATATTATTTATTAATATTTTTTTCAAAATATAGTTAAATCTCGTATTAATACATTCCGATCTCTATAAAATTTTATTTTGTTTTTTAAATTAAAAAAAAATGTACATTGGAGTTATATAAAATTTATCTCAATTCACTTCTAGCAATACATAACATTTTAAATGTAGACAGTCGGATAATGATATCAGCGAAATATTTAAGATAAAATACAAAGTGTGAGCACGTGAGCATTGCATCTCGTTGATGATGAGTTGCATTTTTTGTTGTTTTTTTTTACAGTTAAGGGCTATATCGGTCTTTTTATCAGTAAAAACAGTAAAACATAATAATTAGAGTATAAGAGCAGATTGTACTGTATGTTGATATGTTTGTTGGAAATTCCGAAAGGCGTGGGTTTACATTCAGGTCTTATACTAATATTAATCTCAATGCACTGGGTTCCTAACTTTAAATATGCATTTCAGAAGTTTTACTAAACAGAAAATTGCCCCGAAAAAAAAACAACATTCATACAAATTTGTTCGTATGAATGTTGTTTTTCTCTAGATACGTCAATGGAAGCTTATAATACCGATAATCCTTCATTCTTTATGTAGGTACTATGTACCTAATATTTTACCGGATTTTTTACATTGGATTCGAACCCACAACTCTCGAATCTACAATCAGACAATGTCTCACTCTATCAAAATAGAGTTTGCACCACTTACGAACTAGTTATACTAATATACGGTTTCGAAGGCAGCTACGGTCGTGACGCCCGCGTCCCAGTTACCACGCCATGCTTTATAATGCACGTGGCCTTACTTTTACTTTTATGTGAGATTAGCGTTATATTAACAGACACATAACATGTAGTTATATATCTAGTTTTGTCGAACACGCCTATATCAAAAACTACTTGGTTTGATTGAACAATTCTTTTTGTGTTAGATAGTCCAGCGAAGAAGGTTTTAAGTTAAATGTTCTAACACTCCGTTCCTATTAAGACATTACCTTCTGCCTACCCTGCTTTAATCTAGCAGGTGAATTTACCTAATTGACTGTTTGTATACACCTAAGGATCGTGTATACAAACTAACAGAGTTTTAAATAGTTACGTAGGCTACTGTTGGAGGGTTAAGACAATACGATTTTATACGAAAACTTATATTAATGACATTTTAAATTAAAAATACACATTAAATCTAAAACTAAACTATATCTAAGACAACTTAACTATATCTAAGATAGCCTTCAATGTTGAAAAAACAGTAATCTGCTTAAACCTAAATTAATCTAACTTAACCTACGACTTAATTACTCCTACGACCTACGACTTAATTACCTGATGCGAAACACAGTGGCATAAAGCCACTACTTCACGCCGGTTTTAAATGCCGGGGGTGGTAATGATCCGGTCGAGTCTGCCCATGCGTGTTGCTGGCGACGTGACTCTACCACACGTACTTTAGTCGCCTCTTACGACACCACCAGTACCAGGATGATCCTATTCTAGGCCGGGATCACACGGCTAGAATGTTGTACAGTCAGACACTGTTCGGGTTTACAGTCAGACACGACACTGTTCTGCTGTGCTAATTTATTATATCTTATTTAAAAAAAATACCTTTTAAATTAAGCTACAATAAGGAGTCGTGCGCGATTACTAAACATGGAACCATATATAACACAGCTTATCCCTGTCTATAATTAAATCTCTGGTGAAAACAGCAGTTTCACGCTGTATCCCGCATATAGCTGGGAAGACACACCCAATTTACCAATTTAATATTTGAGTGGCTAGTCGTCGTTTCCAATGAGACTTATTCTTTCCCCCAATTGAGGATTGAACTCAAACCAACATTAATTGTGCTTACAGTCAGACGATGTTTTATTAAAGCCACGACGGCCTCACCAGGATTTATAATTTATTAAATATATATATTTTTTACCTTCATGCTATATCGCTCACAAAGACACACGTACGGGTAGACACGAGGAGAGAAGTTACGAAGGAAAGTGTTAAGACCTTCCGATCCCGTCTAGACACTTCCATTACCAACTTCATCTTGCATTTTAAAATCTTATGACATTATATGGAAATCCGTTCGAACGATTCATGTGATTGTGTAACCAACGCGTGTGTATTACTATTACGTACAACATACATATAATAACCGGGTTATATTGTATATAATTAGCTCTACCGGTGTCTTCATAACTTAAAAACGCGGCTTAACGCTTTTTCCCGCATATACCAGGGTAGCCAGGGGAAACCTAGTTATGACACTCTGTTCCCGTGCGTTGAGTGATGGAACTCAACGTCATGCTTCCCCTGTCAGACGGAAAAAAGAAAATAACTCATTTTCCATAGAGTACGCGAAATATGAAAATCTTAACATGCTAATGTTAAGATCATTACACACAAATACATAATTATTATGCATATATATCTGGTAACAGGAAATGGAATAAGTTAATCTATTTCCCTTTGCATCTGCCGTATACCGCAGCTTCATTATAGTTTTGTTATAACTGGCTTTTAAAAAGGCAAAGCGCGGTGTTGAATTCCGCCACTCAACACGGTAAATACTCAATTAGGTAAATAGATTAGATTCTCTACTTACCTAACCTGCTATATACGGGATACAGTGTGAAGCAAAAAAACATTTTAAAGTAAAGGCCCCCGCGCAGCTTCGGCAGCTAGATTATACGAATATCTATTTAACATTGGTTACACTTAGTGTGGTTACACTTAGTAAATCGCAATTTAAATCATTACGGATTTTATTTGATTTTGCTCAAAATAAATGAACACGATCAGTATCAGAATTGCTTTTTGTTATTTCACATCTATCTAGGCAGGTGGTAGGTGCGCACGACAAAGACAGTTTTTCCTGTGAAAATCCCGATCCCGCGGGATTTCCGAGATATTGATTAGTCTATATGTTGTTAATAATAGTCGCTGCACTTAGAATTAATAACAATTTAAAATACTTTAGTTTCAAGGTTGTCCAACTGACGATAGATATAATTTGGAGGTTCGATGAATGTGCCACAAAAACGGTCACTGGAAATTAAGTAATACTTGTTTAAGTACTTAGAGCTTGCTTGAAGGTCAATTATTTGGAATTGTATAATTTTTGTATAACATTTAATTTGTATTGGTTTAAAAAAACAGCTTACCGCTGTATTCCGCTCACAGCAGGATAGGCAGAGGGATACCTTTATTAATTTTTATTTTGTCTTTAAAAGTATGACTGTAAACGCGACCGTTGGGGCCCGATTCTCGCTCGATGGATTGAATGAACATATGAACATATTTTTTGATTTCTTCGTTCTGGTAACGATACTGAAGCGCGGTGTTCAGTTCTATCATTCAACACTTAATGTATGAAATATTGGACGGTGTATGAGAACGGAGTGTATTAACTTAACACTAAATTGAAATAGTAATGAGGCAATAAATTAGTAACATTTTACCTTAACTTTACTAAACTTCAGGCATATATTCTTTTAATTATTAGGTAGTAGGGTTTCCCCACATTTTGGCCGCCCATGATGTCCTTATGTGTTTTCCTTATTAACTTATAATTTTATCGATCACAGTAAATTGACTTCAAAATGAAAGTTGCGCCCATAGGGAGTGTAGAGTACCTACTAGACTTCCAAAGCTCATTCACCAAATTTGTATACCACTTCACGCTGTATCCCATATGTGCAAGAAAGGAGCTAATAAAAATATTGAATATTTCATTCCCCAGTGGGAATTAAACCCACAACCGCCGTGTATACAGTCTCACGCTTGAGCCCCTGTGCCGGCCCTAATTCTAAATGGCTATTATAAAAGCGCTATGGGTTAGAGATCAGAACTCAGATTTTTTGTAGAGACCCAAAAAATTGTAATTATTTTACGTAAGCAAACCGTTTAAACGTGCTCTGAACATAGTAATTATTGTTAGAGCGTGAACTATTATAATTAACGACTGCTCTTAGCATTGTTATGTTATTTCTCATTACGCTGACAACACTTTGTTCAGATATTTTTTACATGTGTTTTTTTCTTAGCTTCACGGTGTATCCCGTACAAAGCAGGGTAGGCAGAGAAGAGGATTAAGACACTCCGTTTCCCACTTTACATCGAATTTTCGAGACAGCGCGTGCTGAATAACGCAACTCAACAGCGGAGAAATGAAAATAATTTAAATATAACCATTCCCTCCGCCAGGCGAACCGATGATATCGGATGCGTTCAAGTCCGTGAGGGAGTTCATGTACAACAGTGAGAGTCAAAAGGTGATGATGATGACTCTGATTCCCTCGAATACGGATCGAACCCTCAACTATTGTGCTTACGCTCAAATAGTAGGACAGCCTACTCACAAACAACGGATACTTTATATTAATTCTTCTAATTTAATATATATTTTTTAAATTTTTTATTTTCTAAATAAGTATTTTTCTTTCCTAAGTGTGGAATAATACTGTAAAAATTTTAAAAATGTATATTTTTATTCTTGTACTTGCAGAGAGGGTCCTGATCTGGTGGCCGTCCGGGTGCCAATCAATGGCATGACCTGTCAGTCCTGCGTGAAGAGCATCGAGGAGTCCGTGAGGGAACTGCCTGGTATACATCAAGTTACGGTAGGTGTACTTACAATTCTTGTGGCTGTAAACGCAACTGCTGTGGATTCGAATCTCACTCGAGGAAACTTTCATACCCTTGCGGTAGACACAGAAATAAAAATAAGTTATTCCACCAATTAAAAATTTAAGCAGGTATCGAATCTACATTTTTTAGAAAACGCTGCGCCAGCGGATATTTTAATTTATATTTATATTAAATTTTCTATATTCCTTGTATTTGTTTCGCTTATATGTCTCTACTCAGTTTTTTCCGTTCTTATGGTTACGTATATTCAAAGAAAAAAAGGCACCCTTACAGAATTACCTTGGTGTCTCTCAGTCTGCCCGTCTGTACATTGGTCAAGACCATATTTTTGCTATATTGTTTTAAAGGCGATACATAGATTTGATTTTTTTTTCAGGTGGAGTTATCAGAACACGCAGGGTACTTCCGGTTTGACCCTCGTCAGTGTTCTGTGGAAGCGATCCGCTCCCATATCGAAGATATGGGATTCGAAGCCCCGACGGATTACCGCGACGACGAAACGAGGTAGGTTTTACGCATAGCACTTATAATACTATTATTATAATGCATTTGCCAACAGTTTGATACATACAATAAAGAATAACTTATTTCCATAACTCTGAGAAAGCGCACTACATGACACTGCGCGGTTTGGGCCTACGCTTGCCGTAGGAATTATTTTATTTTTGCAGCGTATGCTGTAAACAATAAGATAGTGTTCGTTATTATTTCGTTATTTACGGTTAACTAAGACTTACACCATAATGTTATATATTTCACTAACATTAATGCCTCAGATACAAGATTCAACACGAGATTCTTTTTATTTATCCCGCTTAAGCAAGATGCATAGATTAAATTTCATTTTACTTTATATAATTGTATTTTACAAGTAAAATTTTAAATCACGTCACAAAATAAATAAGTTGTAAGCGCGCGTATAAGAATTTCGACGTAGCTTGTTGAGAACGTATGGCTTAGTGGTCACAACGCTCGAACTGTCTCTAAGAAGCGCGAGTTCAAATCTCGCTATGTTCAAATATTTATAGGTACGTTTACAGAATTTGTATTTGTAAGTTTTTTTATTTCCCAAATATGAAATAGCACTTTGAGAATGTTACAACTTTAGTTTTTTGTCTATTTACAGAAACCTTTTACCGCGTGAAATACCAACAGATCTCCTAATCGACATGACAGGGTCAAGTGATAGAAAGGAGAGTACAACACTAATATCTGTGATAGGGATGACCTGTCAGTCCTGCGTTAATACTATAGAGGGTAAGTTTGTTTTTAAATGTTTTATTTTTTATAGAGTATTAAAATTTTATGCATTAATAATAATTTTAATATTTCAATATTTTTACCCTTTCTCGCTCCTATGTATATATAAGTTTGTTCGTTTTTTCTCTTATATCTGTTAAACCAAGATAACCGATTTCGATAAGTAGTACGTCATTGGATTTGTCTTGTTGGCGTGATTGTTACTGGATACATTAATTTTGTTTCGATGTCAAGTTTTTTTGTTTTGTTTACGTTCTAAGCGCCAAGACAATTAAGCCGTTCTTATATAAAATATGGGCTTAATATAGTGGCCGTACCGAAAAACATAACTGTTTTATTTTGCTTAGCTTCACGTTGTATCCCGCACATAGCAGGGTAGGCAAAGGGGGCCTGGGAACCTAGTGTTGCTATACTTCGGTCTCATTTCATCACTTTAGTTCCACACTTTCCGCCAAATTTTAGAAACGTTGCGTGATGAGTGACGGAATGCACTTAGCCTCGTTGCTAGAGCGAGAAAATGAAAATATTAAAAATTTAAATCTCCCGAATAGGAATCGAAACCATAACCGTCGTCTTTACAGTCGTAAGCTACTGACCTGATCCTGCAACACGACGTCCTTTAATTCCTATGTAATGTAAGTGAAAATAAAAAGTCAGTATATTTAACTACTTAATTTTATCTTACAGGTAGTCTTAAAGAAATGCCAGGCGTAATACACTCGAGTGTCAGTCTGTCAGATAACACAGCTCTAGTCACGTTCAATCCGAATGCCGTAACTCCTAAACAGATATCAGACGCAATATATTCTATGGGGTTCGATGTTAATATTATAAGTGTTGATGGAAAAGAAGATACGGGTATGTAGTGAAGTTTTTATTATTTTATGAGAAATTATGAGAGGCCAGTCGTAGCACAGCGGCCCAAAGTGTGACTGTAAAACCGACTGGTTGTAGTTTCGAGCCCCACTCGAGGAGATGAAATATTTACTAAAATTTATATTTCTATTTCTTCGCTCTGGTGTCGAGGAATTTAAAATAATTGAAATATAATCAGAGAGATTTTTTTTTATGGAAAAGACACGGCAAACGACAACCGTTGTGCCTACAGTCTCACTGCGCCGCGGCGGCCTCTGCCTTTTATTTTCTCACTGCATATTTTGTAATTTAATAATAATATTTTTCAGATTTAAAACAAAATAATTTCGAAGAAGGTTCAGGAGATAGAATGAAATCATCACCAGTGAGAAGTAGAAGTCAACAGAATGTAAGTTTACTATATTTTATTAAATCAATATTAATAATGTGATGCGCTACGACGTCCCTAACTACAATTACGTTACAATATTAGTATATACAATATCGAAATAATATTTTTTTTATGTTAATGTTCTTTTTTTGACATTTCACAGGGCACAATATCACCAAGTACAGAAATATCTCGATGTACACTAGAAGTGCGAGGCATGACGTGCGCGTCGTGCGTGGCGGCCATTGAGAAACATTGTGCCAAGTTAAATGGTAATCATTTTAGTTATTTGCTTCACGCTCTATCCCGCATATAGCAGCGCAAGCAGAGGGAATCTAAATTCAATTCATTCAAAGTGACTCCTCATCTCTAATTTAATAAGAGAAAAAAAGAGGGTAATAGAATTAATAAATTCCCTCGAGGGAAATTGAATCCACAATCGTTGTAATACTGTCACAATGTCAGGATGACCTCATTATATATAATAATGATAAAAACAAAAGAATAAGTATATTTTTTTATATAATTCCAGGCGTCCATTCAATAGTAATAGCACTTTTAGCTGCCAAAGCGGAAGTGAGATATGAACCCGCTAAGATATCGGCCATAACGGTCGCCGAGTCGATTACCGAGTTGGGGTTTCCCGCTGAACTGATAAGTGACAGCGGCGCGCCGCGGGATTTGACAGTTTTGGTGAGGTTTTTTTTATTTATGAAATTATACTCGTATAAGAGCTTTTTTATCTGTGGTGATAGTGTTGACAGTTATTTTAGTATTTATGAATCTGTCACTGCACATTTTTCTTCTTTCCAGATAAAAGGCATGACGTGCGCCTCATGCGTGAACAAAATAGAGAAAACGGTACTTAAGTTGATCGGTGTTGTATCATGTTCCGTGGCGCTGACTACTTCAAAGTGAGTGAAAACGTTAAATTAAAATAAATTGTTAATCTATATAGATATTTATTTAGTTAGGTGAGACAAATTACGGAGTTATGTTTCGCCGCTGTCTCAAACATCTCAGTCTCTTAAAAAAATAACGCAATGTGTTAATCTCAATCAAATTTATTAATATATTATGCGTATCCTAGACGAAGTGGGCAGAGGGAACCAAGTCATAACACTAGGTTCTTTTTGCCTACTCTGCTACAACGACAACCTAAGAAAAATGAATATTAGTAAAAATAAAAAAAATATCTTGACGTTAATTAAAAGCAACAACATTTTTTTATTTAATTTCGTTTTTTAATTTAGTTTATTTCATTTTGTTTTACTTCCGTCTTCGCCCGCGTGTTCTAATAGAAATAGCTACTCGTAGACGCGGTTACACTGACACTACTATCATCATGTGATATATCCTATACTGTCGGCCCTATAGCCTTCCTCAATTAATGGATTAGCCAACACAAAAAGTGCTTTTCATTTTGAACCAGCAGTTCCTCAAATTATTACGCTCAAACAAACTGTACTCCTTTATAATATTAATATAGATGTCATTTCTTATTAAATTAATATAATCATAAATGTACTGTTTTTAATTTCAGGGGTAAAGTAAAATATGATCCAGAAATAATAGGTGTAAGGAAAATATGTGATACTATCAACGATTTGGGTTTCGAGGCGACGGTCGTCAGTTCGAATAATCGGGGGACCAGTAATTATTTGGAACATAAGTAAGTGTATAGAACTTTTTTTAAAATATTTATGATTTTATAAATCAGCTTCAATACGCTGCCTACGCTGTACACAACAGCGAATGCAGAGGGAACCTAATGTTAAATCACTTTGTTCCCTAGTTTTATATTTAGGAGAAGTATACACATTATCATACTTTTGACAGTATACATTTTTGCATAAGTGACATTCACGTTGTTATGGCAATGCGTATTGTACGCGTCAATTGGTTCTGTAGTATGGATAAATTCTTAATCGCAAATTGTCAATAATATTAATAGTGTAACATGAATGAACCTATTTAAATTTAATTTAAATTCGAATAATTTTTTTCTCCCGTTTGTCACAAATATTAGAAAGAAATTAAACTTGAATCGGCACATTTTTCATATTAGGTATATCTAATTTTATTTCAAAATCAGCAAAAATATGTTGTCGCGGTACATTGACATAAGCGTGTGAATGCGTTGAGTTCCGCGCCTCATCACACAATGCCTCGAATATTTTTGGGAAAGTGGGTAACGGCGTGTCTTAACACTAGGTTCCTCCTGCTTACTCTACTATAAGCTAAATACGGCGTGAAGTAAAAAAAACGGTGTGGAGCGTTTCTTATCGCATTAATTTTCGGAAGCACCTGTATTACCACCTCGATTTATTTTCCTGTTAAAAAACCCGTTACCGTAATTTACTATAATTGGGTATGGCGCACGACCGTTGTGGGCGCGTAGGAGGATTTTGTAAAAGGATTTTAAATAAAATGCAAACTTAGTGACTGATAAGCGTGCAGACTAACGATATAATAAAGATTTAAAAATGAAATAAAACGACCGTCACATATGACACATACTCGTAATAATAAACGCCTGTTATAATAAAATAGCAATGCAAGGCTAAGAGGCTTCTGTTGCTTAACTAACTTAGTACTAAACATTTACATTAAAAACTATTACTGAATGTGTTTCAACAGCCGTTATTGCTGGAAAATGTAATGTTTTAATATTTTTTTTCTTAAATTATATGATGTCCACAAAAACTATGTACCATATTTTCTATTTCTTCTTTTTTTTTTAAACAAAAGGGAGGAAATAAAGAAATGGCGTGGCGCGTTCCTCATCTCTCTAATTTTCGGAGCACCCTGTATGGCCGCCATGACGTACTTCATGGTGGTGATGGCGCACGGACACTCGCACAAGGACATGTGCTGTGTAGTGCCGGGCCTCAGTTTGGAGAACCTGCTACTGTGGGCGTTAGCTACTCCTGTGCAGGTGGGTGGTTGTGTGGTTATATGATAGCCATGTGCGATTTAGTTTTGTGGGCTGTGTAGAATTTTGACATCGTCGTTGTGTAGCTAAGATGTATTTGTATTCATATTATTAATTCCAGTTTCTAGTTATTGTTTTGACGACAATGACGACATGGCATTGAGTATTACTACTCAGTATGAGTTGCTTTTTAATTGGTGAAAAAGTGAAGTACAATTGTATATCTGCCAACCATACAAAATATAGGAAATGCATGAAGATAAATTAATAAATTAGAAAAGTATTTTTACGTTATATAATTACAAATACACATTTTTAAAATCCTCTATAATTAAATTTAATAAGAGCTTAACAGATATGCACACTCAAATCAAGCTTGTTTATTAATAAGTATATTTATTTAATTGTTATTTGGGATCATGGCGCACTGGAATAATGTTTCACTGTGAATGTCACGGTTGTAGGTTCGATACCCAACCGGATGACAGAAACAAGACAAACTCACTCCACATGCAATGACTCGATAGTTGTGCAGTGCGTGCGGAATGTTTTAACACTAGGTTCTCTCCGCCTACTACTTAAAATATGCAGGATTAATGAAGAATGAAGCCCTTTTTTTTTTTAAACTTTATTATTTCAATTATATTACAGTTTATAGGTGGGTGGCATTTCTACAAGCAAGCGTATAAAGCTCTTAAACATGGAACTTCCAACATGGACGTCTTGATATCAATGACTACGACTATTAGGTATATCATAGAATTATATTTTGTATTGAATACAGGTCGTCGTGCCGCAGTAGCATAAGCGTGCGACTGTAAACGCGATATTTGTGGGTTCGATTCCCAATCGGTGAAATGAAATATTTAAAATTTGCATTGCCTCGCCTTGGTAACAAAGCAAAACGTGGCGTTGAGTTCCGCCACTCAAAACGTTATGTCTCCAGAATCCGGTAGAAAATAGGGACGGAGTATCTTAACATAGTTTCCCTCTGCCTAGCCTGGTGTGAGAAGAATACAGTGTGACGGTAAAAAAAGTAGTTCTCAAATCTAAAAAAATATCTAAAAAAAGAGGCCTTACAGCGTTTACAATCAGCGTCACACGTAAATTGTGTGTAAATAAAAACCTAGGTAGTGGGTTCGATTCCCCCTCGGGGAGAGTAAATTGTTTAATATTTTTACCACTCCGGCAATAACTCAAAGCGTGCCGTTGCCGAGTTGAGTGGCAGAACTCATTCACTGCCACTCAACTCCCAATGCCTCGAGAATTTACTGGGAACGAGAATGGAAGTGTCTTAATGGGAACGGAGTATTTTAAAAGTAGGATCCCAAGTTCCTCTGCCTCCCCTACTTTGTGCGGGACACAGCGTGAAGGCAATCTTATATCCTTCATTTATATATTTACTTATTACTATATTATATACGTTTTCTAAAATGTTTTTTTTTTTTCACTCTAATATATATTTTTAATTATTTCAGTTACGCCTACTCCCTGGCAGTCGTGATAGCGGCCATGGCATTACAAAAAGACACAAGTCCACTAACTTTCTTCGATACGCCACCCATGTTACTTGTCTTCGTGTCTTTAGGACGATGGCTGGAGCACATCGCCAAGGTGAGTTTGGGGAATTAAAGGAGCTACCTGCTGTGAAACGTGTATCTGCAAGTTTTTGCAATTTTTTAATATTATTAAACACTTTTTTTCGAAAATTTAACAACCTGTATAAGGATGTAATTTTTTAACAAAAAGAAATGTAACTTGAATAAAAGTATGGGAACAGCTAATAGATTGCTATTTCCTATCATGAGACGCCTAATTTTTTACTCTGACAAAATTCGCAATTGTGCCAACTAATAAAATAAAACATAGTGTATACTAACACTTTTAGTGTAAATATGTATTTATAGTTTCGTAAACAGAACCTAGTGTTAAGACACTCCGTTCCGTACTTTCTGCCCAGTTGTTAAGACATTGTGACTGGCGAAAAACAGAATTAATATATTTCTATTTGTCTTTTGAAGGGTAAAACTTCAGAAGCTCTCTCCAAGCTCCTATCCCTGAAGCCAACTGAAGCAGTCTTGTTGACTCTCGACTCTGAAGGTCGGGAGGTGAGCGAGAAGAGCATACCAGTGGATATGGTTGAACGAGGGGATATTCTGAAGGTACTTTTGTTTTGTTTTCAGGTATCGTACAGTTGACAAGTTGTGGCCGTTCTGAAGTTAAGTTTTATGAACTTTTGCGCATTGTTCATTCGCGTCTGGAAAGAATATAATCAAAAGTAAAACAAAATAATATGTAATTAGGTAAATTTTCCTAACGATGTATATTCTATAGCACTGCGCCTGGTGCGTTACAAACTGAGTGTTTTAAAACACTAGGTTTCCTTTGCCTACCCTTCTATATGCGGGATATAGTGTGAACCTTTTCACTAGGAGTGAAATTTCAGACACTTGTTCTTAATTTAATTTTTATTTTATTTTCATTCATACAGGTGGTCCCAGGAGCCAAGATCCCAGTGGACGGCAAAGTGATATCGGGACAGAGCACTTGCGACGAATCCCTTATTACCGGGGAGTCCATGCCCGTCGCTAAAAGTAAAGGTGAGAAATAATAGGTTTATTTAAAATTTTTGGAAAAATGTTTTATTATAACTACCTAATAATAAGAGTAAAGCTCGCTAAACAGTCCCAACACGTGCGCACAGGCTCGCTGGTGATCGGCGGCAGCATGAACCAGCACGGCGCGCTGGCGCTGCGCGCGACGCACACGGGCGACGCGAGCACGCTGGCGCAGATCGTGCGCCTGGTGGAGGACGCGCAGAGCGGCAAGGCGCCCGTGCAGCGCCTCGCCGACACCGTGGCCGGGTGAGCGCCGCGCGCGTCGCACCGCTCCGGCGGCCCTTCATCTCTTTAATGCTCTCTCTTTTGCAGCTACTTCGTGCCCACAGTCGTGTTCCTGTCGATCCTGACGCTCGTGTGCTGGGTTATCAGCGGAGCGCTTAAGATTAAAAGGATACAAGATATTACGCCGGTGAGTTAATTGTGTCTTTTATGAATTTAAACGTAGTGAATGATTTCTGTGCAATTTATTGAATAAGCATAATTTCGACTCCTGCCTCACGAAAATTTAGTTTTTTCTGCATGTAAAACATACATTTTATTTAACTAGAATCTTCTATGAATATCCATAAACTCCGAATATCTTATGATTCATATGAATAAATATCTTCATTTCCTTGCTCTGGTAACAACACAACGCACGGCGTTGAATTCCGTCACTCAACATGCAATATCTCAAAAATCGGATGGAAATTGATAAACGAGAATATACGGTATAAAATGAAGCTATTTCATTTTTAAATTCAACTATCTCTTTACTTCCAGGCCATGTACCGAGAGGCTGGATTCTCAGATTGGGAGTTGATCTTCCAAACTGCCTTCCATTTCTCTTTATCAGTGTTAGCCATAGCCTGCCCCTGTGCCTTAGGCTTGGCAACCCCAACTGCTGTAATGGTCGCTACGGGGGTGGGGGCTAAAGTGGGATTACTTATAAAAGGCGCTGAGCCCTTGGAAAATGCTCATAAGGTATGATGAATTTTTATTTTTAGTATTTTTTGGTCTTTTTTTTAGTGTCAGGACACTCTTTAATTTCCGTCTATTCTCGAGACGTTGGGGGAGCACAACGAAAGTTGATTATATATCACAGATCAAGGACAGGAAAAGAGATAAACAAACAAATAGTAATAGTAATATTTTTTTTGTTATGTTTATTTTATTAAATGAATTTTATGAATTTTTGTTCTACCACAATCCCCAGCGACTTTGGTAATAAACATGTGTACTCTAACATCTCCTTATACTCATGTACACAGGCACTTTGTATTATGTATTACAATAAAACTTGGGTAGAACTTCATAAATACCAGTTATGAATATATTTATATGTTTATTATTGAAAATCCTACTAGTCAGCTGGCTGGTTAGATTTATTTTTGCCTATCCTCTAAAATGTTTCATACATATGACTGACTGATGAATGAATGAATAAAACTTTAAATATGTTTTTTAGGTAAAAACAGTAGTATTCGACAAGACGGGTACAATAACACAAGGAAGCACTACTGTAGCGCGAGTGTCTCTACTTACTGGCGAACCCTCCACTCTGCCTGAAGTATTAGCGTGTATATTAGCTGCGGAGTTAAACTCCGAACATCCTGTGGCTTCTGGTAATTTATTTAATACCGTATATTTTTGCACAGTGTGATCCCGGCCTAGAATTGAGTCATCCTGGTACTGGAGGTGTCGTAAGAGGCGACTAAAGTACGTGTGGTAGAGTCACGTCGCCAGCAATGGCAACACGCATGGGCAGACTCGACCGGATCATTACCACCCCCGGCATTTAAAACCGGCGTGAAGTAGTGGCTTTATGCCACTGCGTTTCGCATCAGGTAATGCCGGGCCCCGGCGCCCAACCCATCTTAAAGGCCGGCAACGCACCTGTAACTCCTCTGGGGTTGCACGGGGTCGTGGGCGGCGGTAATCACTTACCATCAGGTGACCCGCACGCTCGTTTGCCGTGTATTTTCCATAAAAAAAAAATTTATAGTATGATTGAAGATTTCAATAACATGATTTTTTTTTGATAAACAAATAAGGCAAGCGTCTGGCTATAGGCTGTGGGTATGTGTTTAAATTGTTTATATTTCACAATCTATTTTTAATAAAAAATATATTAAATATCTCATAATTGGTCCTTCGAGCTGGAGACAAGCTAATTTCATCTAAAAATGACAGAAACATATTTTATTTGGCGCAATGTGTTCCCGGTGGCGCTGGAGTGTAGCGTTTATGTAAAATGATACGACGACGACTTTATTTTTTGTTCATAACTTATCTGAAGCTAAAAGAAATGTCTTTCGAGCAGTAAAATTATACAAAATTAACTTCATTTAACAATTGGTCCTTCGAGCGAAAAACTTAAATAAATTTATCCCCTTCCCGCTGTCAGCAACAGTTAGCTGGCGCCCGTCCCGCACCTGAACTTTGCGTAAAGACAACGTTGAGGCAATGTGTATATAAAAAAAAACCGTCGAGTCAAATATTTTATCCCCACGTACTAAGATTTTAATTTGATTTAACAAAAACTAACATTTGTTTTCTTTACAAATTAAACGTTAGTATGTAAAGAGGTTAATATTTAAAGTCAAGTAAACTTTACTATTTTCCGCCATTTCAGCAATAGTCCGCTGGTGTCAAAGCGTGGTGGGCGACACTCGCGCGTCGTGTAGCGGGTTCGCCGCCGCGCCGGGTTGTGGACTCCGCGCCAAGATCACTCTGCGTAAAGAAATGTCTTACTCTCCGCAGTTGAAGACTTTGTTGGGGAGTGCTAAGTGAGCTTGGTTTTCCTTTTTTTTATTATAATTGCTGCTATTTTTAAGATGTATGTATTAATCCTTTTTTGGAGGACTTGAAAGAGATAGCTGAAGCTGTAGCGATACCTTGCTAGATATAACGGGTAGAAGTGAAAAATAGTTTATGCGGCAACAATAATTTTTTACCTACTTCAAAGAGATTGTGTTGAGTTGTGGGTCTTATCGCCATCCACATGTGTAATAAGTGCAAAAATTAAAAAAAAATCTTAACATAAACATTTCTTCAAGTGGCCTCAGACCACCGAACCTACAATCATCAAGTTTTTCTTCAATAATAACAAATGTGTAGAAATAGTTATTTAATAAAATAATATTCACATTTTGATTAATTATATTAAAATATTTCTCATATCTTAAATTTAATATAAATCTGTTACTTAGTTACGCTTATAATACAAATATCATTTATTTTCCTAATAAATGTACCGTACAGTATTTACCGTAGTACATACGGTACTATTTACAATTTTTTCAATTATGCATATTTGTTTCTAAATTTATCTATTTAATACTGATCATAAACCTGGCTAAAAAAATTAAATAAATCCCCTAAACGGGACATGAACCTATATTTTTACTAATGTTAACAGGGAAGGATCAACAATCCAGTTACAGGGTGTTCCGGTAGAAATAGTGGGAGGGGAAGGTGACGCAGCACTCTCTTCTGCTCAAGCCGCTGCTAGGTTACACGCTATTATACGGTTACATACTCAGGACGAGGTTAGTGATTGATTTCTCCATTTTGTATATTAAATTGTAGCCTATATTATTCTGATGTATAAGCTATATTACTGTAACCTTTCATCTTAATACGTACAGTGTACGTGAAAGTGGAACAAACCAACATTTATAATATTACCAATATTATATAACATCAATGTATTTATCTAATATTTGTTTATCTAATATATGTTTTGATTGCTAGTAACATTTACATTTAGATGTACCATTGTGTTAAAATAAATTAAATAATGAACATTATAAAAATACAAATTAAATTATTCTACCACGAATACCACCCTAAAACATCACAATGTTTGTATTTCCTCCAGGAAGTGGAACAACTAGTATTAATAGGTAACCGAGAGTGGATGGCGCGAAACGGAGTGACTGTACCGAGGAGAGTTCAAGAGGCTTTACAGAGAGATGAAGAATTGGGGAGAACTGCTGTATTGGCAGCTATTAATGGTAAGTTTGTTTGCTAAGATGGTCTATAGTAATACTCAGTAGGGCCATAAATGCTGTTTCAATTAATGACCAAATTTTTAACAAAAAGAAAACTGACTTCAAACAGTAAACTAAAAAGTAAAAAACAAATTTATTTAACATAAAGTAAAATTTACTTTAATTTTGTAAAACAAAAATAATTAAATAAAGATTTTATAATTTTGAAGTTGGTGTCAAGTTAATGCTACAACAACCTTACTACAATATCGAATTACTAAGCCTGTTTGTTTTACTTGGCTCTGATGTCGAGGCAAAGGCAAAGACAGCTACATGCGGGATACAGCGTGAACTTAAAACAAGTACAACGTTAAGTTAACAAGCCTTCGGTTACACCGAAGAAGTCGACAGAGTTTTGATAGAAATCACTCTTGAAATCTAATGGAAACCAAAAAAATAAAGAGTCAAGACACTAAATACTATTTTCTCTGCCTTCCAGACCAACTCGTATGCACGATAGGCGTAGCGGATGAAGTGAAACCCGAGGCCCATTTAGCTGTGTACTGCTTAAAGAAAATGGGCCTAGAAGTGTGCCTGTTGACTGGAGATAATAGAAAAACTGCCGTTGCTATAGCGAGACAGGTGAGAGAGATTGTGTATAAATGATATTATTTGTCACCAGAGCTAGGAAACGAGAATAATTAAATTGTGAGTGTTAATAAAACTCATAGCCGCGTTTACAGTCAAACACACTCTATTAACGAGGCAAAGCGCGACGTTGTATTGCGCATAGAACATAGCTTTACCGTTGTTTCCGTTTATAATTGTTTCTATCGTTTCTCATCAACTTAGTACAGTTTTTTTTAATATAAAAAAATCCTTCGCGGCCCTCGTGTCGCAACGGCAGTGTCTGATTAAAAACGCAACAGTCGTGGATTTGATTCCGACTGTACGTGATTTACAGGATGAGGCTAAAATTAATATTTCTATTTCACTTTGAAGGTGGGCATAAACAAAGTGTACGCAGAAGTGCTCCCATCACACAAAGTGGCCAAAATACAGAAATTACAAGAGAAAGGACAGAAAGTGGCTATGGTGAGTTTAATTTTTAAAATGTAAATCTTTTTAGAATTAACTGAATTAAAACGTAATCAAAATCGGCTCAATAATTTTTAAGACTAAATTTTACAAAACTAAATTTGTACATGAGTGTAATGCTATTCAAGCAGGAGGCGCATAGCTTACATATCAAAATACTCGTACGGCTACCATAGACTAAAAACGACCAAATTGGAGTGGTAGTTCAGGAATAATGTTGTAACAAACATATAATTGCGAACACCGTAGGTAGGCGACGGCGTCAACGACTCGCCGGCGCTGGCGCAGGCGGACGTCGGCGTCGCCATCGCCAGCGGCACCGACGTGGCCGTGGAGGCGGCCGACCTCGTGCTCATGAGGGTGAGCCGTTGCTTTGCCATTTTATTACTTATATTTTGTCAGCCATCGTTTCGTAAATTTTATGTTTTAGGATGGAATGGTAAAAATTGATTTCTACTTTATATATAAAAGATATGATGTTTATCATGAAAAACAATCTGTTATATGATTATCTGTTATAGATATGTTATAGATTTTTGTCCTATATATAAATGTTCTTGATGATGACCTGAATGAAAAAAAAATATAATCTATTTATATTTTCGATAACCATTTTTCCTGACTCGTATAAATATCAATAGCACTCTGTCTATCCTCTGTCAGTCATTGTATTTTTTTAATCCTTATGTATATAGATCTAATAATTATATTCATATACCATACTATATTTTACAGAATGATCTCCTCGACGTGGTGGCGTGTCTCGAACTTTCTAGAACTACAGTAAGGAGGATTAGATTGAACTTTTTATTTGCATCAGTGTACAATTTGCTGGGGATTCCTCTAGCAAGTGGCGCCTTCGCTATGTATGGGTTACAGTTACAGGTACGTTTTCATTCATTCTTTTGTTCTTTCGTTCATTTAGTAAGAAAAAACTATCTTTATTCCTTTGATTACATAATATGTATGTATATCTCCAATAATAGCTTGAGACAGTTTTCTATAGCTTTATACTTAAAAGGGGAATGTGGAAGAACACCATCGAACCTACAACCATCGCGTTTATAGTCAGATGCTGTGTTATGTCACTGCGACATGATATCCTCGATATAAAATATAATATTTCATATATTATAATTAAGTGTAACCTCAATTTTTATTATATTTTAAGCCGTGGATGGCGTCAGCAGCGATGGCAATGAGTTCAGTATCGGTCGTGTGTTCCAGTTTATTACTTAAAACGTATGTATTTAGGTCATTAATACATTCAATAACAAAAATTTACTTTGCAAAATTTTAAGCCTTAATATAACAAAAATGAATTATTAAATAGAAGATCTATTTTAAAATCCGTTTTGTAATGATTAAAATCGATGTAATTTGTTTATTTAGGTCAATTACTATATTAAAATAATATTCATTTAATGTATAAAACTAAAAGTGAGTTAAGGAGCCGTAACGATTTAATATATTAACGTATAAGAATTCAAAGTATGTCCAAGCGCTCTGACCATTTAGCTTAGTTTTCTAAAAAAATCTTTCTTTTCTCATTTTAGAATAACGCTTTAAAAATGTAAAAAATATAGCGATATAATGATCATCTTTTTTGATATACTATATTCTTCATGAATTTAGATCAGATTCTTGGATCTCTTTTTAACATGCATTCTCCTATTGTGTAAAATTATCTCTTTTTTATCGTACAACTTCCTTTTTCCTTCCTTTGTTCTCCATACAACAGTTTCACTTCCACGCGACTGGCACGTTCGGAACGCCATAATTAAAGAAAAGAAAAGTAATTCAGATTTTGTAGAATTTTTTTTTACATTAAAAGTACGAAATGAGCGAAACTAATGTTGGAATTATACAAAATGATAAAAATACTCATACATAGCTATGACTTAAATTTTTTATCCCGACTGACGCTTCAACGTTCTCCTTTCTACAGATTCAAGAAAAAGTCCCCCGACCAGCTTCGGACCCCGGAATATCTTCAATCGACGCGTATTGAAGAATTAGATTCTGTTTCAGTACATCGAGGACTAGATGAGAAGGTGGATCTTAGTGACAGATCGCCATTGTCCAAGTGAGTATTTATATTTTTATAGAGGGAAAACAATCAAACGTAAGTAAAACTTGCGCAGCAACTCTCTACTGCAAACAGAACGGTCACGATTGCCAACTGTACTGTATATACAAAAAATTATAAAAAATACACAACATTTGACTGTAACCGAGAAGATTGTGGGTTCGATATACACTCGAAGAAATTCATTATTTTCGTTTTCCTCGTTCTGGTAATAAGACATAATACGGTGTTGAGTTCCCCCATTAAAAATGCAATATATGGAAAATTGGGCCAAAAGTGGAGAATGGAATGTCAGATTTAATATTTTTTTGTATTTGTAACCTGTCATTAAATGCACTGTAGCAGTAGTATAGTAAATTTTGCATATATAGTGAAGGTTCGATTACTGAAGATATATACGTATATCTTTAGTAATCGAACCTACACTACTACGATCAATATATGCACTATACACTTGAAAACTTCATGATGCTATCTCACACTTACACTTTATGTATGTATGCACTTCTGTTTCACTCTAGCACATATAATTTATCAATTTCTAAATAAAAACGTACCACTTTTTGTACGGTTTTCCTAAAAAGAAATACTGTAAAACATTATATTGAGAATTACAACAAAAAACCACAAAACAAAATATTATTACTATTTAAGTTTATAAATGTTGTTTGTCCGTGACTTACAAAATTCTATACAGTGTTCTCAAAATGTAAAATAATTAAAAAATATATTTTTAATACAAAAAGTAAATTTCTATTTTAAAACAGCCTATGCGCAATAGAAGCATGCTATCTCACTCTTTCACATTTTATTTCTGTCTCACTCTAGCAGAAAGCGGGACTCGCTCAAGTCGTCGTTATTAAAATGATGGTAATGATAATATGTGATTTAAGTGTTTGTTTGCTCTTTTCGGTCCACGTTCTTTCGTTCGTCCGAATGTATGTATGAACTTTCGTACGTTCGTTAGCTCTTATTTATATACCTTCGTTCGTTCATTGTTATGTTTGAACGTTCCTTTACATTATAGTTTGTTTCATTGATCGTGTCTTTTTGCTTGTTCTTGCGCGTGTCTTGGTGGCGGTGGTGTGTGGTGGTGATTGGTTTCTCTGTAAGTTTTTTGTTTTTTATAATTTATATTTCCTCTGCAAGTTCACCGTAGCGTTTGGCGCTCCATATGTGTATGTATGTATGTAAATGCGAATGTAAAGTGTATTTGTACATTCGGCTCCACCGGTGTTCAAACTTTCTATTTATAAATTATTCTTAAATTATTTTATCCATCTTTATGTGCGTTAATATGTATGAAATCAAAAGTCTATGTATGACATACCAGTTTTTTAATTAAGTATATATCAGTTTTGTATATAAAAATAGATACATTTTAATATTTTTTTCCTTACCTTACTTCCTACATGTTTTTGTTTTTGTTATAAGCTTGTTTTTTTTGTTCCAAACTGATATTCTCTTAATAATTCTAATTTCCTCCCTTTCAGATTATTCCATCGCAGCAAACCAACAAACGGATGCCTTTTACAAGACGAGGACGATATGATGACTGTTTCTTTCATACCTAAAAGACCGACGAGAGAGGAACCCAGCTTAAACGGTTGATACATTATAAAGTACAGTACGGTCGAAGAGTTGCGTCTTTATGCACATTGTTCAGAGGGAAAGTAGCTCTAAAATCAACTCTGCGCAGCCATTTACAGCTTACTTCAGGGCAGCCAAGACTCCGAGACCGTACTGTAATATAGCTATTTATATTATGCTTAGAGGAATTTCTTAAAATGAACAGGAGAACGGGTTTCCTCTACCTATACTGCTATATGCGGGTTAAAGCGTGAAGCTAAGATAGCTTCTGTCTTGTAATGTTAAATAAGATAAAAAATAATTTTGTAGATGATTTGCTCTTTTAATTTTTTATTTGTGAGTGACACGACACTTTATGTATTTCTTTAATAATTGATTTAGATTGCATTTGCTAATATTTGATAAAAAAAATGTAAGTTCTATTCCGTTTAAGGTAAAGTTTTAATATATTTTTATTTATTAACAGTTTATTAACAGATAAGTCTCTCAACGTCAAGAAAATTGATTGTAAAAAGTAGTTTCTAATATAATATTATCCATGTAAATATTTCAAATATCGTGGCACAAATTATATGATGTAGATTAAATAAAATGTGAATTGAAAGTAATGGTCAATTTTGACAGGTATGATTTGACAGCTGTCAAAATAATGTTTTTTTTTCTCTCTGGTTATACAAAAGGTTTGAGCCAAATAAATTGTTAGATAAATACTGTAAAATAAAAAATATGTACTTTTAAGAAGTATTAAGTACATTTTGTCAAATCGAAAATTGACAAAAATGTAATGCCTGTAAAATTGACTAGTAATTGTGAAGTCTCAAATTGCCTATTCTTTTTTTTTCGGCTTATAATATTTTTATAAAAAAGGAAACCGGTAAAAAACAAAGATTTCAATATTTTTTTAATCCAAAGTACCTCATTTTAAAAAATATACAGGCTGTATAAATATTTTTCCTATTAATGATGAAACGATTATTATAAAAGAGAGGAACACAGTGTCAGGTTCCCTCTGCCTACCTGCTATATACGGGATACATAAAAAACTGAACTAAAAAAAAATATATAAATTTGTGACTTACAAGTTGTGTTTTCGTTATTATTTTTGTTTTTATTCTTATTTTCAATTGGTATTATGTTTGTTATCATTTACAACTGCATGTTCCAATCTCGCCCATTATTTTTTTTATAGAATCAAATGATTTTTACATGAGAATTGTATTTTTTTTTTTATTTTAGTCGATTTTTGGTACAAATAAGACTTACCTGATTGTTTATGTAAATATATTTTTTTACAGCATTAATTTTGCTAGGATTTTTTTTATAAAAAAAACCTATTTATTATGGTGTTAGTATCGAGGCTAAATTACCAGTATTTTTAATTTAAAAAAAAATGCAGATATACTCATATAGAAAGAGAAAAAAATCTATATGATTTTTATAGCATTATAGTTTAGTGCCTTTGTCAAACTTTTTAGTTAATTAAAAAAATTGTGTCCAATTTTGATTTTATTAAATTAATTCGTCGTGAAGTCTGATTAATTTAATTTTAAATTATTGGTATTGGTTACATGAAGTAACTTTTAGTTTTGTATACTAGTGTACATTCGCGACTTCTCCTGCTCGGATTATACTAATATATTGCCATTAATTATTTTCATTTCTCGCTCTGGTCGCAGGACAATGAGTGACGGTGAGTGGGGCACAGAGCTAGCTAATACTAGGTTCCCTCTGCCTATCCTGCCATATGCGGGATGTAGCTTGAATCTAGAAAAAAATATATTTATTTTAAATGTATGAAAATGAATTGTTTCTATTATTTAATAACTTTACAGTAAAAGTTTATCTTATCTAAAAAAAAGAAAAATATAAATATTTTTGTATATTCAATAATAAAGTGATATTGATATTAATGATGTTTTATTTATTGTTTTATTCTACATTTTATCATATAAATAAAGTGAATCAAATAAATTAGCTTTACGCTGTATCCCGCACCCAGCAGGGTAGGCAGAAGGAACCTAGTGTTAAGACACTCCGTTCCCCACTTTCTGCCGAATTCTGGAGGCATTGCGTGTTGAGTGGCAGAACTCAACACCGCGCTTAGCCTCGACACCAGAGCGAAGAAATGGAAATATAAATTTAAGTAAATATTTCATCTCCTCGAGTGGGGATCAGACCCACGATCAGTCGATTTTACTGCCATTTGCCTTTTTAATGCCATTGCGCCACGACTGGCCTCTGGCGCACATGGCGGTATCATATTATTCTAATATTAAGTAATTATAATTTATTCTTAATCTTACAAATTTTATAAATGTAAAAACTTATGAGGATGGATGATTATTCCACTTTCGCGCAAAAACTACTTAACTCTTGATGAAACTTTAAAGTAATAAGGCTCACTATCCATCCGCTCGCGGCTTCGCCCGCTTGAACTACACAACTATTTATTTACTACTCATAATTAGTTTTGCGTTCTAATAACATTATTATTTTTAAGACAATATCTATTGATTGAAAACAAAAGTTTAGGCCAATTCAATAAAACAACTGTTATTTTGCAATAATTTAGCCGAACCACATAATTTTTATTGATATGAAACCGTTTCTAAAATAAGCGTGCAAGAACGCTCAGACATACCAACAAACAGAGTCTATTATATTTCGAAGAGATAGGTAGAAAATCTGTTATTGGGGACATGTATAAACATTTCCCCAATAACAGTGTGTGTCACTAATATAAAGTGAAAAGTGCCTAAGTCCGATTGTAATATTCTATAAAAAAAATCACTTAGCAGTATGGACTAAGCCCACCGTTAGCAATGTTAGCACCGCATCACGCAATGTTTTCAACATGCGAAAATTAGGGAACAAATTGTATCACAAAACTTAGACGTATAATGTACAGTCAACAAAAAAGTCATATTTTTTAACTGATTGAAGTAATTAAACAAACCTAATAATTATATAATGACAATGTTCGATAATGATAGATAATTATGCAAGAATAATAAATGCCTTATATCTAACAATATCAGTAAAAACCTAATTTCAACCTATTAATGAAGTAAGATGCTAATTTACGTATTTCTTTCCTAACAATATCAGTAAAAACCTAATTTCAACCTATTAATGAAGTAAGATGCTAATTTACGTATTTCTTTCCATTTTGTGAGGTTTCTTAATTGCAATATTAATATTCTCATTTCCTCGCTCTGGTAAAAAGGCAAAGCACGGCGTTGAGCTCCGTCACTCAACAAGCAATGCCTCCAGAATTGGACGGAAAGTGGGGAACGGAGTGTCTTAACATTAGATTCTCTTTGCATACCCTGCTGTGTGAGGACAACACTTTTTAATCTGTAAATAATTATTTACACTTCGAAAAAAAAAGAAAATCACGTCTCGTTACCTACGCCGTTTATTCTCATGTCCGAAGTAGTAACTTTAGTGAATCGATAGTCAATTATTTGACCACTGCGGCACGAGTGGCCTCAAACGATATTTTTTTTTAACACGACAAATTTTGTGAGCAAAATCTAATAAAATTTCAAAATGTTTACATAACGATTTATTAAGTATAGATAACGATACTAAAATAACCATTTAATGTTCCTAAAATACACTTAAATAACATTAAGTAAATATTCGCAGTTCGAAGCCGCTACTCGCTAGTATAAATGTAAACAAGGACTAGTCAGGCTCCCCCACGCCAAAATTGCAAGTCTCGGAGTCTTTTCTGAAATTACAGATAAGCTTAGCCCTTCCTAAGTGAGGTATCAGAATACCTCCCTTGAACTAGCGGCTTTAAGACCAAACTTTGCCCCCCTTTTGAGGCTATTGTTTTTTAGGATCTAACAACAAATGTATTCACATGTTTTTTCTGAACTACTACTACCTGTAGATGCTAGCTGTCAATAATTCTAGGTTAACCGGAAGTGCCCTATTTATTTTAATTCCCTTTAAAGTGTCGAAATACTCATTTTTCGCTGTATAAATGGCCATATCTTTTTAAGTAAATATAGAAATACGTTTTTTGTCTCCAATCTATCCAAGCGTTCCTGAGATAAAGACTCTTGACAGACAGACAAACGGACAACAAAGTAATCTTATAATATAGGGTTCCTTTTTTCCTTAAAAAGTACGGTGCCATAAAAATAAACAAAAAATGTACATAAAAATTTAGCAGCACCCTCTAGAATTAATATCAATTTAAAAATAAAAAAAAAACGAATTTGACAGCTAACAATCAAAACTGCCAATAACAACAATATCTCTGCAAATAACACATACTTATTATATATAAAAATTTAAAACTATTTTCTTATTTACCTTTATAATACATTAATTATGGAAGACACATTTAATAATTTGAAAAAACAAAAAGAAAACACAGTGGATAATCTCATAAAGTGGATGAAAGATTGTAAGTAAGTTTAGGTATATCTAGAAATAGAGAGCTAGAGTTGTCCGTGACTGTCTTGCAGGCCGTGCTCACCCCAGGACAGTCTTGTGCCCGGCCCAGAAGTTTTACTAACAAAAAAATACTAAGAAAATAAAACAAAAACAAACCTTTACACCTACAGATCTATTCAACGTTAAAGTCCAGGGCCTCCGTGGAAAATATCTCTAGATACGTATATATAAATATATACGTATCTAGAGATATTTTTACTTTATTCCGTGTCCCGTATGTACCAATGTAAGAAGAAGGAACCTTGGATAAGACTCGCAACCTGTCGCGTTTACAGCTTACGCTAGTGCCCCTGCGCCACGACCGGCCTCTCTATACTAACATTAAAAAGTTTAAGAGTGTGTTTTGTGAACGCGCTTATCTCGTGAACTATTGGTTCTACTTAAAAAAATCTCGTGTTGGATAATACCTAATCGAGGAAGACGGTCAGAATTATCATGGCCTCTGAGAATATGTCACGTTGAATTCCGTCAATGGTCAACTTAGTATCTTGAATGTGTCCTCTGTGCCTCATAGAAGGCATAGCGTAGACTAAAAAAAATAAAACAAGTAAATGAGTTAAAGCTGACCATACTTTTCATCATATGTATGAGTTGAAATTCTCAATATCTATTTGATTAAAAATAAGTTCTGGTATTGGTTATTGACACGTAACGTCAATGTCTCTAAAATATTTTTATTTAAATTGTAAAACATCGCTGGGTAGGACGAACTTATACTAATTGTCAAGACATAGTGTGTTGATTGAATAAAGCTCAACACCGGGTTTTGTCTTATTACCTAGTCTCGCATATGAAAATTATTTATTCTACTGATTGGACTCCACAACCGTCGTGTATACAGTTGTAGGCTGTGCCGCAACGGCTTCAACAAACTCTATAAACATTTCAGGCAAAATCGTAGACGGCTCGAAGGTAACAGAGGATAAAGCACGCAAGCTCTTCTCTGACGTGGCAGATGTGAAGAACGTAGAACTCGCTAAATTTAAAGAAGCTGTCAGCAAACTGGCCGCTGAACATAAGAAGACTGTGGAAGAGTTCACTAAAATACTGGCAGCAGAAGGCCCGAAACTGCTGAATGCTGCTATTGCTGCCGTCTCAACTTTAAAGGATAATTTACAGAAGAAATAAGAGATTGTACAGATTTTTTTAAATATATAATCTTTTATATCGTTTTTTTACGATATATTTTTTTATAAGCCCCTAAAACCTTGTAACTTTTGCTTTATATATACATATGTGTGTGTATGTCAGATTCACACTGGGATACAGTGTGAATCTGATTTTTTTTATTAATAGACAACAAGATAGGCACAGAGAACCTATTGTTAAAACACTTCGTTTCCCAATTTCGGCCGAATTCTGGGTGTTAAGAGGCGGAACTCATCGCCCCGGTTTGCCACGATACCCAAGCGAAAAAATAGTAATATAAAACAAAATACTATTAATTAAACAAGAAGGACGACAAAATAAAACCCATGAATGTAAATCACTTATAAAATAAAGAAGTAACTTGACAGATAACAATCAAAATTGCAAATGATTATATGAAAATTAAATATAAACTGAAATCTGAAATCTTAAAGTATATTTTTTTATATATTTTATATTAAAAATGGAAGAGGCGTTTAATAATTTGATAAAACAAAAAGAAAACACAGTGGAAACTCTCGTAAAATGGATGAAAGATTGTAAGTAATTTAAATATTAAGATATTTTTTTAAATATCCTAGGTATATATATTATAATATATTTAGCCAATCAAACAAGAAAATAAATTGATCTGACCTGACTAGAAGGGTTGCCAGACGTCCCAATTTTAGGTCCAAAATTAAATGCCCTAGCCAAGAGATCGGTCCAAAGTGAGGCATAAAAATTTAATATTTTTATTTCCTCGCTCTAGTATCGAGGGAAAGTGTGGCTTTGAATTCTGGCATCAACACACAACGCCTTAAAAATTTGGCGTGTTCTGCTGTTAACGAAACGCAATATGACTCTACCAGATGTTAAAAAATTGAAATCAGTAATGTAGAGAAACTTCTATAACACTTAGACAGCCTTTCAGCGTCTGTATCCACTTTGCGTCCGTCTTATGCCGTAAAATTCATTTTGTCATTTATTTTCGATAATATCTACTCGGTTTTTCTTTCGTCCATATTTTAAGTTATTTTAATATCTGGTTAAAATTCCTGATGGTTGGATATTGACGTCTGATGTAGATTTTTCTAAAAGGATTAAAAAAACATTCGAAAAATATATATATAAAATTTTAATGATGTTTCCCGCTCGTTGCAGCTAGGAAGAGAAAATCTGGGGCTAAAACATTCCGTTCTCCATGCACTCCCCAATTTTCCAGTTACTGCTTGTTGAGTAGTAGAATTTAAAGCCGTTTTGAAACATTAAAGCTTTGTTTAGTTACTAGAGTGAGGAAATAAGAATAATTCGTTTTCCCGAATAGGAATCGAACCCACAAACGTCGCGCTTACAGTCAGATGCTGTGCCATAATGGAATCATTAAACTATATAAACATTTTAGCCAAAATCGTAGATGGTGTGAAAGTAACAGAGGATACAGCACGCAAGCTTTTCTCAGATGTAACAGACGTGAAGAACGTAGATCTGGAGAAATTTAAGGAAACTATTGGTAAACTGGCTGCTGATCAAAAGAAGACTGTGGAAGAGTTCACCAATACACTGGCAGCAGAAGGCCCCAAACTGCTGAATAGTCTGGTTGCTGTAGTCTCTTCTGTAAAGGATACTGCTGTTTCCACTTTAAAGACAGCTGCTGCCTCCACTTTAAAAGATCCCCCTTCAGATAATGTGTCATCCACAGATGTAGAAAACAAATTACCTAGTGAAGATAATTTGTCTTGTACAGACGAAGAAGAAGAGGATAAATTATCTCAAGAGGATCATTTGTCTTCTGAAGAGGAAAGCGAAGATAAATGAACTAAATAAGATAATAAAAGATGAATAAGATAATAAAAAACCTTCTCTAGACAAATTATCTAAAGAAGATTTTTTTATTATTTTAGATAATTTATCTCGCTAAGGAATAAGAACAATTTTCTTCTTCAGCTTAACGGTATATCTCACACATAGTGGGGTTGGCAGAGAGAACCATGTATTAAGGCACTTTGTTCCCCACTGGAGGATTTCCCCAAAAAATAATCTACAAGCAAGTTAAGAGATTTTGTACCAATTTTATAATATACTAGTTGCCCCTTCGCGGCTTCTTTGCTTTTTTGTTATTTAATGTTATTCAAGTGTATTTAGCAAAACATGGTTATTTTAGTATGGTTATATGCATTGTGGTTATACACTTATATAATATAATATAATCGTAACGTATATAATATATATAATAGGTATAAAATGTAGTATGTGTTCCTCCTCCTCTATCGGACGGTGAAAGTCCTATAATTCATTTAAAAACAAACAAACACAGACGGAGAGACAAATATTATAAAATAGTTTGCTTAAGTACTTTGCTTAAGTACTTGTACTAGAAAAAACATTTTGTAATTACAAACAGATACTTCAATTTTATTAATAAGAAACAGTCAAATATCACCTTGCAATTTTTAATTATTTTTTGTAGCAAAATGCCTTATTGTGACTTATCGATATCGTTATGTACGACTAACAAAGAAATACACCGCAATGTTATACAACCCATAGCACTCCTGAGGAATAGTAAAGTCTATCTCTTAAGGAGTTAATAATTTAAAAAAAGGGAAAATTTCGAAACTGTTTTCGACAATACTAATAAGGGAATCGATGCAATGCAATCGATGCATGCAATACTATTCCTTATCCAATCGATTGCATACGGAACGATGTGCCGACGAACTAAAGAAATATATAAATAAATATTTTAAACATTACTCTGTTTGTTATAATTATATTTCTTAAAAAAAGCACCAAAATAGTGATAATATACTTATTTAGAAAACGTATAAAAATTTGAACGTAGCGGGACCCGAACCCGCGCCTCCTGGAAACCGACCAGGCGCTCTGACCACTGAGCCATACGTTCAAAATTTTTATACGTTTTCTAAATAAGTATTTATATTTCCTAAGTGTGGATTAACACTTTAAAAATGTTTAAAAATAGTGATAATATCTTTGACAATCAGGTATTAAGGTTGTTTATTGAGAAGTAAATTATTTTGATTATACAGTAACGATTATACTCGTACAGTACAATAGTGATGAGTGTAACAAATAAATGTGGTCGCTATCTATGGAGCAATGCTCGTATTAGATAATCAAGAGTCAAGCAACGGCATACAATTATATTTATGTTATATTATGTTCAAAACAATCCAATATCCTTAATAAAAACATTATGGTCATGTAACCCGTACTTATATTGTAATAAAAGTTTGAAAATTTTCAAATTAGTAGTCAAATCCCAATAAATAAAAATTCGAATATAAAAAAATGCCAATGGGTTGGTGTTAATATATTTATATTCAGTTTATAAAATAAATAAACCCTTAGCTAAAGCGGGCGCAGTCGATAGTGTCTTATAATTAAGCTAAGCTATTATAGTTCTATTATTATGACATACCAATGACTATTATTGTTATTCATAAGATGTTCTAGATCCTCAATTTCAATATCACTGCAATACGCTCATCACGCTCAACAACTTTGTTAGTTGATATTTCAGTATAGGAAACTATACTTTCTGATCTTCAATTTTTATATGTTAATGAAAAGTGCTCGACATACTTAACGACGCATTTTATTATATCTTTTAGTCGTGTGATCCTGGCCTAGAATAGGATCATCCTGGTACTGGTGGTGTCGTAAGAGGCGACTAAAGTACGTGTGGTAGAGTCACGTCGCCAGCAATGGCAACACGCATGGGCAGACTCGACCGGATCATTACCACCCCCGGCATTTAAAACCGGCGTGAATGGCTTTATGCCACTGCGTTTCGCATCAGGTAATGCCGGGCTCCGGCGCCCAATACACCTTGTCGGCCGGCAACGCACCTGTAGCTCCTCTGGGGTTGCACGGGGTCGTGGGCGGCGGTAATCACTTACCAGGTGCTGCACACTAATCAGGTGACCCGCACGCTCGTTTGCCGTGTCTTTTCCATAAAAAAAAATGTCTAATTGTCATAGTGACTTGCTAATAATTCACAAACTCCACAATTGGACATAGGACCTTTCCCAATTCTCGCCACCACACTCGATCATCAGCTCCTCGTACACATCCGCTTCCTGCCAACCTCTTTAAGTCGTCGGTCCTTCTGGCAGGGGGTGGTAAAACTTTTCAAATTTTGATTTTTTACTATATTTTGAGGAGCAGAGCGAGGGGCACAGTATGCGAGTGTAAAGACCACATATTGTCGGTTCAATATATAGTATTTATGTATTTTTAGTATTTGTGTTAATTAATTATTCAATATATAATATTTTCGTTTCTTTCTTCTATTTTCATTGCTCACACGCAATGCTACGCGGATAATGGGGAACGGAAGTGTCCCAATATGAACGAAATGTCTTAACACTAGGTTCTATGGTTCCCTCTGCCTACCCTTCTATGTGCGGGGTACAGAGTGAAGCTAATGAAAAATATTAATCGCCTGCAATTACGTATGCGTCGACTTTAACTATTTTAATAATAGTTCAGACGCAAATAAATTATAAGTGGAGAACGGAGTGTCTTAACACTATCCCTCTGCCTTATGCGGGAAGTTGAAAAAATATATAATCAAACGTGGCTATATACATAATAGTTGTTGGTTCTTTGTCCACTTAAGTAGTGATAAAATTAAAATTTTTAATTTCTGCGCGCCGCCGCTAAGAGAACAAGGCGTTGTCTTTCCTACAATCTGCGTGTTTAAGGCGTAAATAAAAAAAACTGCCTAATAAAAAGCTATAGGAAAAAACCCTAAGAGTATTAAAATAATTTCTCGGAAAATTTTAGATAGGTAACTAATTTTAATTAATCCATTGACAGTCTCGTGGGTTGATGCTTGATTAATATATTTAATTATAGGTATAGTACATATTTCCTGGTATTTAAATTTGAAACGAAAAATATCTTTATAAAATCAAATCGGCTTCACGTTCCTCCGCGCATATAGAGCAAGGGACACTCCATTCCCCAAGCACCATCCAATTTTCAAGACATTGCCTGTTTGGTTGCTAAACAGAACTAGTAGTGTTACTAGTATAGAAGGAAATCATTCCTCCGAGTGGAAATCAAACGCACACCTGTCGATCTTACATAATCTGAAGCTGTCGCTGCGCCACGAAGGTCTCAAATATTCTCCAAATCTTTCTTAAGAGGATACCTATTTTAGACTTGATACAAAAGTACAAGTGAAAATGCACTCCGTTCTCTATCATATCTTAATTTTAACACAAAATTACCAAAAAAACGCTTCACGTTTTTACCTGCAAGACAAGGTAGGCGGGAACCTACTATTAAGACACTCCGTTGCCAAATTTCGCGGGAAAATTAAAATCATTAAAAATATCATTTCCCCGAGTGGGAACCGAACCTGAACCGTCGTGTCCAGCCAGGCATATCCCATACATACCTAAAGCTATGACTCATTACCGCTACCGTCCAACTAAAAAGGGGTTTTCCAACGGTTATTTTATTATTAGTTCAACTTCTTAGTTCTTAGCGGCTTTAGTCCACGCCGTATTCGCAAACAGGGCGGTCGTGTACGAAAAAGGTTTTAAAATTTAAAGTAATATATAAAAAAATAACCATTCTTTGTATGTTAGTTGAGTGCCTTTTCATATCTTTTGTGGGATAATTTTTAGTGATTTAGTGTTTTTGTAATGAAGGGCCAAAGTAAACGGTTCGTCAACCACAAAGGAAAGACTTATGATTTGGAAATTAAAAAAAAAGAAGATAGCATCGGCTTTTTTGATTTAGTAAGTTTTTTAAATATTTTTTTATGTCTTGAGTAGAAATTAGTACTGATTTCTAAATGTCTTGTATTAAGTTATCATAATAAATATTAATTACCTTCAATCGGCGGAAAATGCCTGGACGTGCCTGGACTGCGAGTTAAGAAATAAAACATCATATTTATCCAAGTGCCAACCCTACAACGATGACGTTATAATACATCATACAATTAAATTATTAAATTATTTACAATATTGTATATTTTTAAAAAACCTTATAAGACTCGTCTCTACATTAATGACTCAAAATTTCTGTAATTTTGTCAAAAACTGGTGGTAAAATTTTTTTTTCGAGTTATTCCATTTTCTTTTCATGTAGAAAGGATTTCTACACGTTTAAGTTATTATTTATTAAAATAACAAATACTTTTACGATTTTTTTTAAATAGTTTAACGTCAAAAAATTGAGCGGCGGTGCGTGGGGAATGGTATAAGCTGTGTCGATAGCGGAACTCAACATCGCGCTTTGTCGGCTTGATAGCTAGGAATTTAAAATAATGGGAACCGAACCCACAACCGTCGCGTTTACAGTTGAAAATGTTTTTGTTTTCCTGTTTACTGTGGTGGTGTGGTGTAACTCAACGCCGATCTTTATCTAACCAAAAAAGACACTTCACGCTTTTTCCCGTAAGATATACAGAGAAACTCTAGTGTTAAGACATTGTGTTCCCCACTTTCCACTATATTTTCAAAATATTGCAAGTTGAGAGGCAGAACTTAACGCTGCGCTTTATTTTACGACAGTTTACTTTACATACTGGATATCGACTAAAGGTTAATTTAAACATAACCATCCCTCAGAGTATGTATTGAACCCGCAACCGTCGTGCTAACAGTCAGATGTACAAATATTTTATACTTTTTTAATCGTTAGTAATTGAGAGTTTTACAATAGAATTAAACATTGTAATATTGTCTCTTTATTTTATTATTTTATTTATTTATTTTATTATTTATTTTATTATTCGAACCTTAGTAGCTCTTGAGATTAGATCACTAGGAAAGTTATCGTTTCCTCGCTCTGTAGAGTTAGTATCAGATAGATTCGAAGCCAGGATCACTTGAAAATCATTAAAAATTAACCACTATACATTAACTACTTAGTATAAGTAGCCAATTAGTGGATATAGATTATTTATACTTAAATGAATTACTTAATTATTTGATTAATTATTTTGTTTTCGATATAAGTAATGATAATATCTAATTCCTATAAACTGCACGCGATGGTCACCGGTTCAAAACTCATGGACTCTTCAGCATGAAATCTATTCTAAGTATTAATAAACTAGAGGCCAGTCACGGCGCAAAGCGAAACGAAAAGTAGTGTTTTTTAGTTTGATGAGCTATGAAGCTAGCTTGTGTCCCGTATATAACAAGGTAGGCAGAGGGAACCTAGTGTTGAGCCATTCCTTTCCCCAAGCAGATACTTCCGTTCCCCATTCAGTCGGTTTCGCCGTTTCTCACCCTATTTTCCACCGAATTCTTGAAGCATTGCGAGCTGAGTGGCAGAACTCAACGCCGCGCTTTTCCTATTTATATGGAAAAAATCAGCTTCACGCTGTATACCGCACACAGCAGGGCAGGCAGAGGGAACCTAGTGTTAAGACACTTCGTTTCCCACTTTCTGCCGAATTCTGGAGGCATTGCGTGTTGAGTGGTAGAACTCAAAGGCCGTGCTTAGCCTCGACACCAGAGCGAAGAAATGGAAATATAAATTTAAGTAAATATTTCATCTCTTCAAGTGGGGATGGAACCCACAACCAGTCGGTTTTACAGTCACACTTCGTGCCGCTGCGCCACGATTGGCCTCAATGATATATGGAAATAAAAAAAATTTCATTCCCTCGAGTGGAAATGGAACCCACTTTAATTGCCTCTGTTTCACATATAGTACACTATGTGGACATTACAACGTAGTAGATATTTTACTTAAAGTTTACGAGGTCTTTTTAAATGTATTATATATTGTTTAATTTACTCCGCTAGTTAAATGTTATCAACAAAACCACTCGTCAGGCCATTTTATATGCACATAATATATCACATGTTCTGTTTAAAAGTGTCCTAACTCAACATTTCTGGAATTCTTATTTTATTATACGACAGTGACATATCCCACAAAATATATTTTTTTAGGTTATTTTTAGCCACATTTAGCAGATTCGATAATAGGAATCTTAGTGTTGTCGGAGTCTGTTGTCTACGCACCGACCAATTTTCGAGTTATGGCTTGTCGAGTGTGAAAATGGGAATCAGAGCTATAGCTGTCACAGCTACACTCAGACGCTGTGCCACTGCGCTACGATGGTGTCAATTTATTTTATATGTATGTTTATATACATATTAGGTATAAAGTGTATTTGGTGTTAATTTTATTCAATTTTTTATCTTTAATTGTTTTTATCGACCAAAATGGCCTAAATTTCTGTTTCAATTCATAAAAGAGACGACGAATGGCACTTTAAGTTTATTTATATTTACTAGAATTATACTTGACGAAGTACGTCATGGCGTACGTATTGACGCTAGGGTCGTGTGGTCGATTCCCCCTCGGGAGAGAGAATTACTTTTAATTCCTCGCTCAGGTAACAAGATAGAGCTCGGAGATTTCTACCACTCAACAATGTTTAATAACGCGATGTTTCGATAAATAGACGAAAAGTAGGGAGCACTTTTGAATTGCCAAATTACATAGAAACGTCAGTGGTGTCAGTCCTACAGAAAGTCCACCGAAGAGCCGGCAACGAACTCTACTGCAATTTTCAAAATATAATTTGCAATAGATGTATAACCATAATTATGTTTCCGAATGAACATTTATATCCACGCATAGAGACAACAGCATTTAAATCAAGTCTTGGATTGAATCTTTGCTAATATTTATTTATTAGGCTCCCAAGTTGTTCTTCTTTCAATTATGAAAAGTGATATTGCATTGCAGGACAAAACGAAATATGAAATCAAACTAAAGTCCAACAGTGTTAACATCCGTAAGCTGTCACACTTTTCTAACAGCTATTTTTTAGGATAGTGAGCATCTAAGTTCGGCTTCGTAAATCTATAAATTCACAGTGTCCTAACATTAGGTTCCCTGCATATCCTCTATGCCTAGAACATTTTAAGATGTTATAAAATTACCAGAATGTGGAAACATCTTCGTTAAACATTAAATTCCTACGAGTGGTATTATAAGTAATTAAAAACCATTGCATGTAGTTAGTCATAATTGCATAATATATTTATTTATTATTATTAAACTATTTATATAGGACCACTTCTGTCGTATACCGCATCTCGGTATCAAAATCGGTCAAAAAGTTCTGAGGTAACTGATATAAAAAAATATAAAAGTAAATACAGTCAAACTTACACTTGTGCCCCTGCGCTATGACAAGTCTTTATATATTGATATAAAACTTCTCCGTTACTAAGTAACTCCGATTGCTACTTGAATTGTCAAATGGTAGCATTATCAGTTATAAATTAGTTAGGCGGCTGTACCTAAATGTGTACCTATAGCTTAATCGTCTAGAGTACTTGGACCTTAGAATAATTCAGCATTTTTCCTCCAGAGTCCCCGCACCCGTTACCCCGCAAATAGCATGATGGGTGGGTATAACACGATGCCTAGACACTCTATTCATAAGTTTCCGCCCAGTTTTCCAGTCAATAAAGATTTTAATGTAAAAATAATATTTGGTGATCATTCAATCATGTAACAGAATGTTGTAAGTTTTAACTGGGTTTTTTCTACTGTAACATATGTATTTAAATTAATGAATCAGGTTATTTGTTTTATACAATTAATATGAGGTATTTTACATAATAAAAAACCCGACCTGGAATTTCAATTAACATATTTTGTGGGCTTGATTTCTAAAAGCATTATGACAAAAAATGTTATACTCTTTATTAAAGGAAGCTTAAAAATATACTTGAGACTATCGAATCACACTTGAATGAGTGATATTCATGTATTTTCGTGTTAACTGTCGCGCGCGCTTTCCCGTATTGCAATCGTACCCACAACCGTCAGCTGAATATGGAACATGGAAGATATCAAACTAAATAAAACATATTACTCTATAGATTAGACAGTTAATAATAAAATAGTAGTACCTACTCGTGACACAATAAACTTAAACGTAGTTATCGTATAAGCAATATAAACGACTTTATTATGAAAATTAGTTAAAGTTTAATACAAAATAATAAGTAACGGAAGTCGTTAATATGTTATTTAATTTATAAGTAAAATATGTTATTGCCGGCTGTAAGTGCCATCTTAGATTCCAATACTTTTAATTTTTATTCAGAAATATATATATATATATATATATATATATATATATATATATATATATATATATATATATATATATATATATATATATATATATATAGTTTTATATATATATATATATATAAAACTAAAAAGTTTGTTATCAACCTCTTCATATATACGGGGGGATCTTCATACAATTTACATGACCTTCTTCCAGTATCATCGATACTGTGTTGCCGAAGGTCAACCGAGGCTCCTCTTACCTAATTCTCTTATTTCATATATCTATATTTCCATACTTTCACCACTCTTGCTCTCAACTTGCGCCAACCATTTGAGAATATTATTAATAAGTCTGTATGAAACATTAAAACAAAACATATCGACGCAAAAATTATAAAATGTTGATTAGGCCACTTTTGTTTGAGCAGTTTCATACAAAATAAGCTATAATTTTTTTTCTTAAGGAAGTCATCAAAACTGAAGAGCATTCTAGTTTTTATGAAACAGGTATAGGGCTTCACGGATTTCCTTGGTATTGTTAATAATGTCGATAGGTAGAGTGGGCCCTAGAGGGAGAGCATTGCCCAATTTTCAAGAATTACGGAACTCAGTGACGCGCCTTGTCTTGTTATTACCAGAGCGTTCAGTACAAATGTTTTTGTGCTCCGTCATAGACATTGTTAAGACGTTAATACGTCGCACTTTTTTACCAAAAATAATTATATATATTTGCACACTTCCTAACTGTATTACAAAATTAGCGGCAAATTTAAAGACAACTAAATATTAATTATTATATATCTTAATTTTAAATTACTAAAGTATTATTCATATATAATCTCTTCCGTCCGTCGTGCTGGCAGACTGACAGCAAAGTAGGCAGATTCTGTTAACCACTAGATTAAGACACTTTGTTGACCCTCCATTGAGACACTTTCTTCAATGAAATGCGATAGTTATGGGTTCGATTTCCACACGGGGAAATGAATTATTTTCATTTCCAAAATTGTGTATACAATTTCAATTATATACAAGATCACGATTAAAATTCACGATATGAGGACAGCAAACCTTATTAAACCAGAACATTATAATAATGTAACGACAGCTTGTTCCCACAAGAAAAACGATAGTCAAAACAAAGACCAACTGATAACGAAAATTTGGCAAAAATCTTAGCAAATTTTTCTTAAATATATAATATATTATATAATTGAAGGTTTCAGATTAAATTGTACGGTATTTTTTTTATAATTGATAAAGCCTTTGATAATGTTGATAGCATACAATAGAGTATAATTCTCAGGACCCGACCGCGAGTCGGTTTAAAATAACTAATATGCCCTTGCTTCTGTTGAATGCTAACTGGAACTTAACGGTAACCTAGTGGAGACTTAACTGATATTTAACTATGACTATATTTAACTATGATGTTTTATGGGGCCAGTCTCGGCGCAGGGGCACAAAGTGTAACTGTAAAACTGACTGGTTGTGGGTTTGATTCCCACACGAGGAGATGAAATATTTATTTAAATTTATATTAAAAAAGCGCGGAGTTGAGTCCTGCCACTCAACACGCAATGCCTCCAGAATTCGGCGAAAAGTGGGGAACGGAGTGTCTTAACACTAGGTTCCCTTTGCCTAGCCTGCTGCGTGCGGGATACAGCGTGAAGCTGATTTTATTATATGTCTTATAGCTTTATGCTGTATTCCGCATATGGCAGGATAGGCAGAAGGGGCATAGTTAAAATACTACCACTTAAGTGGCGGAGGTCAACGCCGCGCTTTATACCTCTTTGAACCAGAGTAAAAAAAATGAATACAATTCACAATCGTCGCGCTTCGCTCTCTGTAATATGTTTAAAATAATGTTCAACATTCGCACGCTGAAATTATAAATTATTTATTAAGACTTCACAAAAACATAATCAATTGTCGTCTTCCTGAAGATAATGCTAATATAAGCATAGATTTTCCAGGCAATTATTTAATAGTAGATTAAAAATTTAAAATAAATAAAAACATTTGGCTCTGTATACAAGAGCTCGGTAACTCGGTGACTGCGATCGTCGACACGATTATTGTGATCAACAATGTAACAGAAAAAACAATTTTTATTTAGGACCAATAGTTTCAGTTAGGAGCAATAGGCAAACTCTTTAGCCTTATAATATTAGTATTGGATATAAATAATATTATACTAGGTAGGTAAAGTCCAAAATTAGCATATTGAGGAAAAGTCACGTCATTTCATATAATATTTAGTGTTGCAAAAATTTTTTTAATAACGTCATAAAATTTTGTGAAAGTTGAAATAAGCTAGTTTTCTTAGAAAATATAACTGTCATTATGAATTATAGTCTGTTATCAACATGGGTACTTAATATTTAATATTTGTGAGAAGGACCTATAGGCAACCTATCTGTTCCACGCTTTTTGGTTAATTAAATATTATAATTTTTAAACAATACATTCAATATCTGTTTTTCATAACAAAGGTTTCAAATTCCATTTATGACTCATTTCCATTTGCTCGCTACGTTACGCATGTACAGTTTTTTCTTAAATATAGATAGAATAACACTTTAAAAATGTTAATAAAATAAAAATAAAAAAATATGTTCAATAATAAGCTTTCTAAATGTGTTTTTATGGTGTATTATAGTTTACAAATCAAACCCTTTCATTTGATATCCATATGAGGTAGGTTATAAAAAAATTGGTAATTCGCCATTTTGTTGCTGCGGCCATTTTGCATTAACAATAATTATGATTATATATTAATTCATTGTCGAGAGCTGAAGTCTGGGAAGTTTATTAAATTGAGTTTGCAAGATTTCACATACTCGTATACTAATTTTACAAATTTACAGCTACACAAATATGTTCCTAATAAAAAAATATTAATTAATCTTAAATACTAATTTTAATTCTGAACTTCCAATAATTAAAATGAAAACAATAGTAAAAACACGGCTCTATATCTCTACTGTAATTGTTAAGGTCTTTTTTTTAAATAATAGGTACTTTCAGTCACGCGAGGAGCGCTAAAATATTTTTTTACTTTACACTGCATCTCATATATACCAGGGTATTCAGAGGAAACTTAGTGTTAATACACTCCGTTCCCCACGCGCCCGCCAATTTTGAGTGATGGAACACGATGCCGCGTTCTATCTTGTTGTCAGAACGAGGAATTAAATATCTTTAATTCGACCTTGTGGGAATAGAACCCATAACCATCGCGTTTGCAGTAACATGCTGTGCGGCTGTGCCACGGTCTCAATCAAATTTCATATGTTACATAAATCTTTATATTATAAATATAATATGGGAATCCCGTGATGACCAAAAATATGCGGAAGCGTTAGAATAAATGATAGTTTTATTAAGATTTTTCCTTTGAGACCATATTTTTATTATTTGTCTGCCTGTCGACGTCATTGTCTGATGATATTCAAACTTTATGACGTTGACGTTTCTATTGAGAAATCGTGTGACGTCACTTATGCATTTGCCTTCACTTTTTTGGCTTTATGTTAGTAGAATTAGTAATAAATAAATTTAAAATTTATAATAAAAGTAATCAGCTTCTCGCTGTAACCCGCACACAGCAGTGTAGGGAGAGGAAACTCAACGCCGCGGTTTGTTTCAACACCATAGCAAAGAAAATAGAAATAGAAATTTAAATAAATATTTCGTAGCCTCGAATTGGCATCTAACCCACAACCAGTCGCGTTGACAGTCACACTTTGTGCCGCTGCGCCACGACCGGCCGGAATAATAAATAAGACATTTAAAGAACAGTCAAGTGCGAGTCATACTTCTTTACTGAATTTTCTTTATTTATATTAGTAGGGAACGGGAACGGGAAAAAGTTTTCCATTCAAAGTCCACTCAAACAAAGTTGCATACAAACAAATAATCATCTGTAATACATACATGTTAAATATTTATAAAATACGTATTTACCTATAAGGAAACGAGTCGCAGGTGCGATCTAAGCGTGCAAGTACCCACGTGGACAATCAAATCATCAATTTAAAATATTCTTAATTGAAACAATTATCTTCGTTATTTTAAAACTGGTTTTGTTTCTTATTCTCGAAGTATTGTGAAAAAAACTAACTGTTTTTCGAACTTCACGCTGTATCCCGCATATAGCAGAGTAGGCAGAAAGAACCTGGTGTAAAGAATCTTCGTTCTCCACTTTTGGCATAAAACATTTGGTATAAAAATTTCGACGTAGCTTGATGAGAACGTATGGCTTAGTGGTCAGAGCGCCTGGTCGGTTTCCAGTAGGAGCGGGTTCGAGTAACGCTACGCTGAATTTTTTTATACATTTTATTAATATTTTTATTAATTTTTTTTTTTAGTTAATATTTTTCTTTCCTAAGTGTGGAATAACATTTTAAAAATATTAAAAATAGGTATATAAGTATTTAATCGACTTAGTATAAGTATTTAATCGACTTAGTATTAAAAACCACAAACACCTAATGTTCGATCATTCAAATGAGTAATAACACCTGACTGTGAATAATATTATTTACATAATTATTTCATATAAATTTTATTATACCTTTTTGAAATCATCGAGACTCGTCAGAATTTATTAGAATGAATACAATAAAATGTATATAAATTCATGCAAAATTATTAATATTGCATTCACTCATATATTGTTAATATAAAATTGTTTTCTTCAGCTTCGTATCCCGCATATAGCAAGACCAGCAAAGGGTTTCACCCGCCATGTCTATGCGTATCGGGACATATCCACGCGCTATGTCCCGATAATTGGGCAGTGCGTGGGTTACGGAGTGACCTGCTATATGTAAAAAAACCTTTTATATTAACAATAGGTATAAGAGTGAATGCAAAATTAATAATTTTACATATAATTGTTATTTATTAACGTTATTTACAATATTTTTCCTGGAGTATCATAATGTGCATATTAGGTAGGTAATGAATTTACATAATTATATACATATATGTAAATTTTTATCTATTAATACGTTTATTATTTTCTTTTAGCTTCACGCTATATCCCGCTCACAGCAGGATACGCCTATGGAACCAAGGAACCTAGTTTCAATACACTCCGTTTCCATTAAGACACTTTCGGTGCCCGCTATCCGCCGTACGCCTCGAGCGTTGCGTGTTGAGAAGTGGAACTTTATTCTGTTTATTTAAGTCGTAGATATGGAATTGTTTAACAATAATTAGTTTATACGCGCAGCTTGATATAGATAGCAGCGCATTTTGATGCAAAAACTAAAAAAAGATGTAAAATAGGTATACTAAATAACACGGCGGCGTTGAGTTCCGCCACTCAATACGCAAACGCCTCGAGACGAAGGCGTCAAGGGAGAATTAGACGCTAAGCGGTGAACGGAAGTGTCTTTATGAGAAATGAGTGTCTTAACAATAGACTCCCAGCTTTCTTCTGCCTAAGCGCGGGATACAGCGTGAAGCTAAAAAAAATACATTAAAAAATTACATGAACATTGGTTACATACTTTACACGTGGAAGTATAACAAACACACAAACTCACACACCTTTATAATATTGTATTGTATATAGTATGCATTTTTCTATCGGCAGCGATGTTACTTTTAACCAACTTCAAAAAGAAGCAGGTTATCAATTCGACTGTATTTTTTTTAAATAAAAATAACCGTCCGAAAATTGCTACTTCATTTTCTATATCTATTTTTAAAAAACCAAATATAATGCTGATAATCTAGCTTTCAATAGGTGAGATAAGAACTAAAATGGTTTTTGTACTTCATTTTTGAGTTGACAAGCAAATATACAATAAGAATACTGTTCCATTTATTTTCTCTTATAGTAACCCTACTAAGGTAGAGAGAATTTAGTGTCAGGACACTATTCTCCACTAATTCGACACAGAGACAACTTGGATTGGAAACTCAACGCCGCACTCCATAAACTGAAAGCATAGCAAGACATTGATTGAGACTGATCTTACTAATATTTCACTGACCTCTAATTTTATGACAATACAAATATGAAATGCGGAAGTCAACACTGCCGGGGAAATACTTATATTACCTACATATTACCGCGAATTGAAATCGAACCTGTAACTAACGTCATACATTTACATGTAGGTACAAACACAAATGACTAATGACCAGGAAAATGACAAGGAATATTGTAAGGTAATAGTTTTTTTAAAGACCATTTTATATGAGGAAGGAAAAACTTCGTTTAAAAGTATTACTTACTTTATTATATTGTGAATTACGATCATTATGGGGAACGGTAGCTCCAATTAGAAGTTTGTTGAAGTGTGTCAGCATTTGATTGTGAACACGACGGTTGCGGATTCATTTCCCACACGGGGAATAAATCATTTTCATTTCTTCGCTGCGGCTATTCAAAAATCAACACGCAAAATCTCGACTGGTCGGTGCATAGGTAATGAATGTCTTCATACTAGGTGCCTACCCTGCTATATGCTGGATACAGAAACGACAGCTTCAGTAAAGAAAGAATTAGCTACACTTTATAGATTTTGAATATACCTGGCGTAAATCCAGACCTTACTAAAAAGGTTGTGCGCAGCATCTGAAATGAGCCAAGTGCGAGTAAAGAGCCAAGTGGGAAGGGTATAAACCAACTTATGATCAGTTAACGCTTTCTCGTAAAAATGGTTAATATACCAGTTCCACGAGTACAGTATCATTGACTATAGGTATTTAGCCTATGCTGCCGATATAACAAGGCCGTCGTGGCGCAGGGGCACAAGTTAAGACTGTGAACACAATCGCTGTGTGCTTGATTCCCGTTACAGGAATGAAACTTTTAATATTGTTTCGGCGACTAGGCAAAGCACAGTGTTGAGCTCCGCCACACAACAGGCAATGCCTCCAGATGCTAACTCGGCGGGAAGTGGAGAACGGAAGTGTATAATCACAATAATTCCAGGTCCCCTCTGCCTACCCTGATATGTGCAGGATACAGCGTGCACTAAAACAAATAATATGTAACAATTGTCTTAAAGAAAACCACAAACAAACGCCAATTAAAATTCTCAATATGACCCACTTCTTTGTATCCGTTGACTCACACGCGTAAACAAATCAATATTTTTCTATGCGGAATTTTACTTTACTACGTAGTTTAGTTTAATGAAAATATTGTATTATATTTTTTAAAAATATCTGCATGCTGTATCCCGCATATTATAGTACGATAAGCACAGGAAACTTACTGTTAGGACACTCCGTTCTCCACTTTCCGTTTAATTTTCGGGACATTGGGTGTTGAGTGTTGGAACTCATTTTTTCCTCGCTTTATCGCCAGCGTGATAGCCATATAGGATGGAGTAAAAACGCTACGGTATTTGCAAACTACTTTCGCCTATTGCTACTGCGGAACTCAACGCTGCTTTGTTTATCAGAGTAAGAAAATAATTGGCAATTGACATTACTGGAATTGAAAATCTTAACACTAGATAGCCTCTGCCAACCTCGATTTGCAAAATTCAGCGTGAAACAGCGTGAAACAGCGTGAAACTCTATATAAAAATATCGATTACATATTTCCATATAACAATTTTTCTATATTGAGGAAAAAACTAAAGCCTCAATGAGATATTCCGATAATCGATTACCTACATCTTAAATGTCAACGTACTCGCTGCACTGGTATCATTTCACCGGGGGCTTCCCCGACTACCGGTACCCTTACCCGTATGAGAAAATATTTGTTATCGACGTCATCTTGACGTATAAAGACAGACAATAGAAAACGGAACGGAACGTTCCCCACCTTCCGCTAGTTCTGGAGGTATTATATATTTATTTATACTTTATTGTACGTAAATGTACCGTTCCTCACACTATGCGTTGAGTAGCGTAAGTCAACGGCGGCACACTATCTAGTTAGCAGAACGAGCAAACGACAATAATTAATTAATTCCCCCGACTGGGAATCAAATCTACAACTAGCGTTTCTTTGCCATAATAACTCATCGTTCCCTAGCCCGACATAATAATTTCACTTAAGTATGATAAGTTTGAAGTATTTTGCTCATTTGTTGCATGAAAGTTTATTATTTATACTTTCCCCATTCACAATAATTAATGGTAAAATTTCTAGAAAGAGAAATGTCCGATCATTCCTCAGTTTGCCTGGAACTGAAGTCGGTAGCAAAGTAAAAAATATATATTAAATATGTTGTATAGTCCATTTATGGAGCATAATGGGTTATATTGTATCAAATTAGTCATTACAATATACGGGTAAGTATATATAATCTCAGTAAGAATTGCCTCCCACGTTTAAAATGTATCGTATTAAACACAAGTCTCAAAAAATATTATGGACAAATGACATTTAAAATAACATGATTTCAATCAAGTTTCGTATTAAAGAGCCGGTTTTGAATCAAATTTAAACAATTATTTTGTTTTATTTCATTGTTTTATGTTCTTATTTATATTCGCGCTCGTGGTAAAGTCGACGTTATGGTTGCTGGTTGGTCGGTCGGTCGGTCAAGTGCGAGTCGGACTTACTCACCAACCGGGAAGTACGACTTATAATAGTTGATGTGCGGGATTCAGTATGAAGCTGAAGTAAAATCTATAAAGAGTGTGTGATTATAAATACGATGCCTGTGAGTTCGATTCCGGTTCGGGGAAATGATTATAATTTCCCCAAAAAAAAAATATATGCGTGAATGTAAAAAATATATTACCTATATATACATTACAATAGTTCTTTTCTTATACGGCATAGTGCTCTACTTATTAAGTTCTGTAATATATATAGGTTCCGTATAGGTTCTTTGTAGGTGCCGTAATCAGAACCCAATACAGCACTTTGCCTCAGCATTTCGCTAAGAAACAAACTACTGTATATATTGTATACTCCTCCCTATTTCCCGCATCACAACGCAGAAAAAGGAAACCTAGTATTAGGACCACCGCCCATTTTCGGAACACAGCGTGAGGAGTGGCGGAACACGACGCCGCTTTATGATAAAAACCTGTGTTTTCACTCAAGCTATCTCCCCAGCATGCGTGATATGCGTGGGGATAATAAAAAATATATTATATATACATATATGTATAATATATGTAAGCATAACGGCCTATTATTTACATAATTATTACATAACAAACAGCCTTATTAAAATACTTGAACTTGGAACCGAAGGCTATTTTGTTTTATACACTATGACTCAGTCATTATTTGACGTACAATGATTGTAGGTTCCAAGTATTATAGTAAAATTTGCTATATATAATTATTACATTTAGTTATATAAGAATGTCAAAGATAGAGAGAATCTAATTGAGTTTCTCTTTTCTTGTACACTTTTTAAATTTTCTTATTTTTTTTGTTTATTGTTATTTTTTACCTTCACGCTCCCGTACGTAGCAGGGTAGGCGCAGTGCACATGGGAAACCACTCCGTTCTCTATTTCCGCCAAATTCTAGCAGTATTAAGTTGAGTAGCAGTAACCGCTGTGGTTATGGCTTCGATTCCAACTCGCGAATGCTCATATTTGTTTTTTTTAATTTCACACTAAATCTGGCATGACGAGGCATGACGGGGGGAACTTAGTACTAAGACACCGTTTTCAATTTTCAAGATATTGCGTGTCAACAGGCGGAACTCAGTGCCACGCTGTGTCTTATTACCAGAACGGAGGAATGAGGTATAACTGATTTCACAGAGTAAGAATCGAACTATAGCCGTTGCTTTCATCCTCTGTAATCAATACTACTATTTATGACCATTATCCTTGAATAGTTACAGGAAAATTAAGTCACTCATCATTTAGGTACCAAAAATCTAGGTTTTACAGAATTCCAGTAATTTAGTTATGCCTTTTTTTGTATCAAACGCCCTCATTTAACGAAACTTGTTCTGAAAACTGGTTTGGTCAAGACGTAGTGTTCAAGTTGAAGGCATCGGCCGGAGCTATACATAAACATTACTATATATATATATATTATTTACTTGTGTGTGTATGTATGTTTGCATGTATGTATATATATAAAGAACAAGTTATTATGAATTGTGATCGACTCGGCCATATAATGACAGGAGCAAAACAATGACGGTTGGAGATATCTAAACTTTACAGTTTTTGATTCACTATCAATATTATGATGTGAGGCCGTCGTGACGCACACGACTCGTCGCAAATATATAATTGAAAACGCTTCCGAATCGGGGAACTTTCCATTTTCTCACTGTGATAATAAGACACAACTCGGCGTTGATTTCTCGAAAAAAGAGGCAGTATGGGGAATAGTGTGTCTTAAAACTAGGTTCCCTCCGTCTACACTGCCATGAGCAGAGTATAGTATGAAGCTACATTACGTCAATATTAACATCATATGCTGAAGGTAGACTTTCTAATGGCTTGGCCACAGATCTCGGTAATCTCTCGGGCTAACCGACCCTCTAGTTGTAAACGCGACGGGTGTGGTTTCGATTCTCAATAGAGCAATGAATCAGTTTAATTTCCTTACTCTTGTAACGAAACAAAGCGCGACGTTAGGTGCACGTGCAATTTCTCAAAAATTGAGTGGAAATATGTATTAAAGGTTTTCTTTGCTCGTACTACACATTTGTACACAATACGTAATATTTTACTTATTTAGAAAACCCGCGGATGCGGACTCGAATCAATCAATTCAAATTTTTATACGTTTTATGTTTTTACGTACTAAGGGTGGAGTAACACTTTAAAAATGTTAAAAATATTTTGATTTACGTAATATTTATATATTTTATTTGAGTTACGTAATATTTTGATTTCAAGAAAGTAGAGATGAGAGTGTCTTACGACTGTAAAAAAATCAATCCAATAAATATATAATATCTCGACAGAATCTATTTTGTTACAAATATTAATACATTACGAAATAATCTGAGAGACGATTTAAAATCAATCAATTGAATATTGCGAGTGTAATAAAGGTCAATAAGCAATTACGTAATGAAATCTAAATAAACAAAAAAAACATCTAGAAAAATGTCAAATTTAAATGAATTATGGTGTATCTATTTAAAAATTATCGGGTCCAAAAGAACATCGGTCTTTTGGCAGAATAGCGTGTGGCCACAGGTCCAACACGTAGCTCCTTAGAGAATATAAAAATATTATACTGAGACGCATCACCCGAGAACCACAGTAACCACAGGCAACTGCCCAGAGGTGGTCGTAGAAAATGTAGAAAACTTCACTAGAACCATGAAATGGAGGATGAATGAAAAGGGTACTCAGCTATTGGATGAGACCAATTGACTCTACTGTACGGTGCGTTGCCGCTTTTTGAAGAATACCGATGTACATAGCGATAAATTGTAATACATTAAATATTCATATGAAGTGAACTTCTATTCTGAAGAATAGAAATTGATCTTTTTTTGAGTATTTTACCGAATCGTGCATTATCTTTATTTAGATTTTTTTAACTATTTCTAAGAAATGTATGATCGCGCGTGGACTTCACGGGCTAACACAGTACCCTTATAACATTACAAATTTTGGTAATAACTACTTTACTCTAGTATAATATGCGTTTAGGTATTGAACAAACACATATACATAGGTATAAACTTCGACTTGAGGCCAGTCGTAGCGCAGGGGCACAAAGTGTATCTCTAAAACCGCCTGGTTGTAAATTCAATCCCCGCTTTAATATAAACCTTCGTCTTAAATTTATTATATCACATTAAAATTCGTTGCGCAGATTTGTGCGCACACCGCGCCGGTGGGGAGCTATTTTATATATAATACTATACATAAAGATGTTGACTCATTTTACCTATTTTATCAATCTCTAAATTTAATGTTACAAAGCTAAAGATATTGTTTGGTTAAATGCGCTAATCTCAAGAACTAAGAGATTCTGTTATTATTACTTCAATACCACTACAGACACTTGGTCCGTACATTTTTTTACCTTATTATTATCTTTAATTTTGTTATCATACATATAAATTACATTACTATTTATATAAACAATTAATATATACCTATTATAAGAAAATATTATTTAAATCTTTGTATTATTTTTATAAATTTTATACTAAGAAGAACTAAGAGTTTGAATATATATATTAATCGAATATATATTCCCCTATATAAGGTTAGAAGTCCGTCATATTATAATGTAGGTACCTAAATTAGATTAGAAGTAGCTTATACGTATGATAGGTTGTGTAATGTATTATTACAGTATTAGAGAGATGTTAATCTTATGATTAACTCTAATATATAGTGTAGTGTCTGTATTACTTAAAGAGTTTTGGCACTATCCTCAGAGGAGTGATGGATTTTCGCCATTTTCCATCTATGTACGATAAAACTATAAAACTATAGTTTATTTTTGTTTGGACGCTCTAATCTTAGGAACTACTGTTTTGAATTGTAATTTTTTTTTTGTGTATTGGATATGAATACTCCATTTAAAGTGGAAAGAGACGAAATAACCAAGTAAGCAAGCCTTATTTAAGCATATTATAAACTTAAAGGGAGTAAACAGACAATACAGCTATTCTTGTAGTTCCACTAATTGTTTTTTTATTTATTTGTATATTTTATTTATATAAAATAAATACGCAAAAAGGTCGTTTTAAGACTGTCAGGTTCGAAATGCTAAATTATTTTTGAGTTGGATGTCCATTCATCGACCTGAACGAGGCAAAGCGCGGCGTTAAGTTTCGCCACTCAACTCTCTATGCCTCCACAATTTTGCGGGAAGTGGGGGACGGAAGTATTTAAATGGGAACGTTGTTTGTTAACACTAAATTCCCAGGTAACCTCCGACCACGTAGCTATGCGCAAGATACTGCGTGAAGCATAAAAAAACAGCTCTTAGCGGTTATTATTTCACAAGGCAGGCGAATCCACAGAAATAAGTTAGTCATCTAGAACATGTAATAGGCTGTCTGTACATTTAAGCAATACTAACTAATAAGTATATAATGTCAATACACTTGACCTTGAGGGAACTACGGTCATAGAGAAAGGTTAAATCCGCGTTAAAATTAACTAGAATCGTTTAATAGTCAGTTTTTTACTGTAAATATATATTACTAAAATAAATTGACAATGTCGACACGTAGCAGTACGTGGTCTCTTAGAAATTGTACTGATAACACTGACAGCTGTGTATTTATTATACATATTTGACTTCAGTAGAATTAAATTTGGCCTCGCCAAAGAAAATATAGCTATAATAAAATATCATAAATCAAATATTAAAAATAATGTAATAAGACAAGGCGCGGCGTTGAATTTCGCATTTAAACAAACAATGTCTCAACAGTTGTGTCATAAATAAAGTTTGCGAAAAATTTAAGAAATAGAGTGTATTAACATAACGTTTTATAAGTCAAAATATACGGGATTTTGATGCGAGGTTTCCATTATTCAAGCCCTAGATCCATCAGCAGGTCAGCTCGATGAGCCATTATATGGCCCTATAGTATATATGTAATAAATAATTTTATATGTATAAGTCATATAAGGAACTAATTAACATAGTCCCGTATTAAGACAGTCCATTCCCATTGAGACATTTCCGTTCCCCACTTTCCACCAAATTCTGGAGGCATTGCGTATTTAGTGGCGGAAGGAAAGGAATCACGCTTTATCTCGTTACCAAAGCGAGGAAACCCGAACAGTGGCGTCTTACGCTTGTGCTCGTGTGTCGTTACGATTATAAGCGTGTTTTTTTTGACTAATAAAACAATTTATAACGTATTATATTTATTCCAAACGTGATGTTAAACCACGCCAGTTATCGCAATTTAATCTAAAGTTAATAATTCAGTGTAAAGATAAAGTTAAACAACCATTCATAATACGGTTAGCACACAACAGCAAAGAAAATTTGCAATTAAAATTTTGCATTTCAGTGGAAATAAAAATTAGCATGAAACGAATCAAACTCGTTAGTCGCCGCCCCCTGCCCACACGTGTCCCCTTTCTTGCTTATAATAATATAACACTTAGGTAAAGTATAACATAAATAATACTTCGTGCATTACCTACTCGTATCTGTAATTATAAACTTTAACTAGTTATTCTACAGACTGCCGGTGTATACACGTATTAGTAAATCACAAGTGTATAAAATAGAAAGAATTATAGTAATGATCGTTTTTTTTTTATTTTACAAGGATGCTTTGGAAGATTTAATTGGTTAAAAATAGGCCCTGATGTAGGCCCTTCTGTTTTGCCATTGTACTTTTTTTTCTTTTTAATTTTTTGTGCAATAGGATTGTTTATTTATAAATCATTTTATTAAACGTATCTATTGACGGAAGGGTCATCAAAATTGGTCAACCATACGTATGTACGTACATATACTGATAAACATATTACCCTCCTTCAGTAGTAGTCGGTTAATAAAATAGCATATTATGTGACCAGTGACACTTAGTTCCCACGATATTGAAACAAACATAACCTTCATTCAAGTATTTAACTAAACGACTTCTTAGTTTTTGACAATGGACAGATTTGACACTATAATGGCTTCGTTATGTTATATACGATAAAGTTGCGAGTTCAAATAAAATTGCTTTATTATGTTCCTAGTTATAGGGCAGACAGAGCCTGATGTCGGGACACTCTGTTCTCTACTATTCGCCCATTTTTAAAGACAGTTTGAGTAAATGGTGGAACTAACGCCCCAACGCTTTTTGTAGAAAAAAATAAAAATTAAATGAAATAAAACATGAGGCCAGTCGTGGAGCAGCGTTGATTTCCGCCACTCAATACACAACGCCTCCAGAATTCGGCGAAAAGTGGGGAACGGGGTGTCTTAACACTAGGTTCTCTCTGCGTACCCTGCTGTGTGCAGGATAAAGCGTGAAGCTCTCTTTTAGAGCTGGGAAATATATCTCACATATATTCTGACTGACGTGACAGGTGTGAGTCGATTTTCAATTGTAGAAACGAATTCTTTTCATTTCCTCTCGTTTTAGTTACAAAACAAAGTGCGGCGTTGTGTTCCGCCACAGAACACGCAATATTTTGAGACAATGCCGGTAGGTCTTAACACTATATCTTTTCTGCTTATCTTGATATCCGGGATAGAGCGTACTTGCGTACTCTACAACTGAATACATCTCCCCATACAAAGCCCACAAAAATATAACTTCCACCTGCGCCATAAGCGTGTACAGCCCTATTACAGTTTATGCTCGTTAACTACTCATAAATAACTGTTTTAATTAATTCATTAACAATGTTTATTAATACGAGGAAGACATACAGACAAATTAATTTTAAGTGATTCTTATTAGTGACTCACGCGATGAGAAGAGAACAATTATGAAGTTTATAGATCACAATGTTTTATGATTTTGTTGCAACTTTATGTTTTAAGTGGATTTTTTCCCGTTCTCATCCACAAAGTTCGAATAGTAGTTAAAGAGTATATTATATTTAAGCGCAATCATCAACCTCGTCATGTATGAAGTGGTTGATGACAATGGACGAGGCGAAAGAGGTAGGCAGAGACCGAAGTGTTTCCGATCTCTCTGACTACCCCGCTAGGGATAACACAAACATCTTCTCGCATTTCCCGCATCAGGTAGATAGGTAAAAAGAACCAAGTGACATTACAAACTCCACCTCCCCAAGCCATTTTAAGAGACATTGCATATTAAATTACAGAACTGGACACTAAAGTTTACTAACCAACTACAGAGATGTTAACTGCAAAGTATAACGGTAACTGTATATTAAGACGTCATACGATAAGAGCTTGAATAGTTAAAGTCAAAGAAAATGCTAAAATTTTAATTAAATATACAATATTATAAGCTACGAGTTATTCGGATGTTTAAGCTATATTACAGTAAAGTTTCATCTAAATCCATTCAGTAAATTTTAATAAAATTTAATAGGGTTCTTCCGGTTGACATCGAATTATGAAATTAAAATTTAGATTTTTGGTTAAATAAAAAAAAATCTCAAAAGGGCGGCAAAATTTCGTATTAAGGCCGCTAGCTCAAGTGAGCTAAGCTGGTTAAGCTAAGAGAGAGCTCGACACCTCCAATTTTTGTACGGAACGCTCGAATTAGCCAGCCAGACTCAGCGCGAGTCCGGCTTTTTCTTTTAATTAAATAACATAATCTTTTTCTTTTCAGTGGCGTTACTCAACATGGACAGAAATCCTCTGTACATGTCTTGGTGCACTCCTGGGGGTTGCATGCTCCGGGGGGATGGTAGCCGCTGTTCTGATTTACGGAGAATTGACGTCACTCTTTATTGTCCGGCACAACGCTGACGAACTGCCGCCAAAGGCCTTAGTGTTACAATTATTTGGAGGAGGGAGGAAATTGTGAGTATCAAAGATAATACCTACGTATCTATCAAAATAAACATAGATATTATCTTGACTTTCTGACTATAAGGACGGTTGTGGGTTTGATTCCCTCTCGGGGTGTAAATTTTCATTTCCTCGCTCTCAGCGGCTATCTCGACAATTGGACAAAAAGTCAATGAAAATATCAAACTTTTCATTCTCTCGAATGGGAATCGAGCCCACAACCTGTTGTAGAATAGTCCGCTTGTGCTCCGACGCCACCACTGGCCTCACTTTATTTAGTCATATCAGGAAATCGAACATATTTTAATAATAAACCATCGTGTAGAGTCGTGCGCGACCTAAAGGCGAGACAATGTTTGACAATTTATAATATAGATATTTCCGTGGTGGTGGTGGTGCGATCAGATAAGGTTAAATGTACAACAAAATAAACGAAGAGTTCAAGACGGAGATACATATTGATATTCACGAGATATATTTATTATTATTCATTATATTGTAAAGAAAATCAAGAATAGAAATTAAGATAATGGGTACGGAGTGTCTTAACAATAGGTTCCCAGGTTCCCTTTAAATAATATAACAAGTCTTTTTAAAGATGTATAAAATTAAACAATATTTAATATTCGACAATTATCCAAAGTATATTACAAAGACAACTTCGACATATATGAGTCAAATGCAAAGTAAAAAATTCAAACAAAAAATTAACCTTCTGTAACGTGCTTTTGTGCTGTAATAAAACGTTATTATAACACTTAGGAGTCAATGTTGATATAATATTTAGAAATTAAATAAATTGGTTTTGAACTGACGTTACTGACTTATTTAAAACCTAAATGGATTTTTATGTACGCGGTGCAGATATAGAGTATCTGACTGCAAGCGTGGGTTTGATTCCCACTGGGAGAATGAATTATGAAATATATATTCATTACCTCGCTCTGGTAATGAGTGCTGGTTGAGATCAACACTCATTGCCTTCAGAATTCGACGAAAAGTGGAGAATGGAAGTGTGTTATTGGGAACGTAGTGTTTTAACAGTAGGTCCCTAGGAGGGTCCCCAGGTTCCCTCTGCCTGCTATAATGAATACAACGTGAAGCTTAAAAAATATATTATAAGTGTACTGAATACTTAAATAAAATACAACTGGCTCTTAAAGGTTTTTTGCGTTTAAATAATTTTAACCATTCCAAGGTAAAAGTCACGACAACTTCTTCATTTTAGATTAATCCATAAAAACAAATCTAGATTTTATAATATAACGTTTATCCTTGTTACATATACTGTAGTATACATGCATCTATATTGTCTGCTACTACAATAGAGTTGTAGAGTTTGTTTTGCTTAACGCTCTAATCTCAGGAACTACTGGTTTTTTTTTATTTATTTATAATAAATGCTGTTAAACCTTTATTGTCAGAGTAAAGAAACGAAAACATTAAATATTTTACTTCCTCGACCATTCAATTGCCCCTTGATCCTCCGATGGAATTTGAGCCCACAAACGTCGCGCTTTAAATTTGACTTTATATGTAGTATGCTCATTGTATCCGACCAGCTTTTTATAAGCGACTAAAAGAAATGTGCGCAATAACACTATCTCATCTAATAACTTTAAAGAACGACACAGGAATCTGTCAATTTGCACAGACATATAACGCAAGGCAATTGAAACAACGTTGTATGGAGTATATTTCGCTCAATATAGCTAGTATACTTTTTTTTTAAACACTCCTACTCACTCCCTGGAGTGCCCCTGCGATTTTATCCAGGTGAATACGGAACTACTGGCTTGAATTGAAAAATCTATTTGGATCAGATAGTCCATTTAGTGAGAGGCTATACTCGCATGCTGTAATTGCTGTAGGAGTTACTTCAGACACTGATAATGTGTCATATTTCTATGTCACTCACGTCTCTTAATTATTTCTCATTTAACTGTGAGTGTCAACTGTGTTAGTTTTTTTAGGTACACGTAGGATCTACTACATTCTCGTTAAGACAATTGTTCCCCACTTTCTACCGATTTCTGGAGTCATTGCGTATTAAGTAGCGGGACTTAACATCGTTATTTATTATACATTGCCTCGTTAACAAATTGAAGATATTAAAAAAATAATTTTCTCGAGTAGGAATCGAAACTACAAGCTGTATACAGTAGCACGCCCCTGTGCCATGACTGGCTTCAATTATAAGCGTGAAAGTTAGTACTAAATTAACGTTACACAAGTGCAGTAGGCAGAGAGAACCTAGTGTTGAGACACTCTGTTCTCCACGCACCGCAACTCGTATTTATTTATCAAGTCGTGGTACCTGATAGTTAATGTTACTTCAAAATTGTGATTATAAGCACCGGGGTTTTGAATTGCCCAAAGCAAAAATATTTAACTATACACAATTTACAAGCAATGAATTCAGAGGTCTCCTAAGTTATATCTGTTTGTGAGCATAAAGGTACGCGACTCCGGATCCTCGAACCACCACTGTTATACCGTCATCCAGTATAAGAGTGGTGTCCTACTTCCCATCCTCCTCCTTTCCTTAGCTTCCTCCCTTCTTTAACCTATCCTTCTGTCTGTTTTACCTGCCCTGTTCCTCTCCCTCCGCTTATTTTTATAACTTTCGGAGAAAAACCGCTATCCACCTCAAAAATGGTACGAAATACCGTGAGACTGGTTACGGCCATGGCGTCGCCGCAAAATGACGCGCAGGCACATCGCCCTACGTTGCGACATGTGGGGGACAAGGACCGTGTCAAGTTCGGGCACGGCTAAAGACGCTAATAGCCAGACGGAAACGACACTTTGCAACGTGGAATATAGTAGCTATTTAACCGGACGATGCAAAGAACTCATAGATATACTCATGAGACTTCAGATTCAGTGTGCTTTGTTCCAGAGAACTTGAAGGGTAATAAGTCCCGTAACATCAGATAACAGACAATAACAAACTTTGATATTACAGAAACGATGGCAACAGATCTCTCCACATGGACGCTCTGGTCGAGGACTCTCTGTCGTTCGCATATGCAAGTTTTGCTGTGATGTTGTGTCAGGTAGCAGCTGCTGCTGGAGCCGTGACTCTTGCTAATTGGGCAGGATCTAGGATGGTAAGTGTTGAGAATTATGTCTTTTGGTTCCAACTATCTCCTATAAGGTTAACCCATCCTTATCTCAATTAATCTCTATCCCAATAATTCACAGACCATTTTTGGCTTCCTAGTGGAGGGTAGCCGGAGAGGTCAGAGCGCCAAACGGTCAAAAAAGCTACGGTCTTTGCATACCTCTGTCGCCTCCTCCACTATCACCAATCAACCTTTTCATACTTGGCCTCTCCTCATGCCCGTGGATCTCTACGCTAAAAAGCGTTTACGTAAAATAGGTTACGTAAAAACGTAACCGTCCTCCAGTATTATCGATATTGTATTTTTATAGGTCAACCGAGTATACTGGATCCCATTGAAAATTTTGATTAGATTGAAAATTTCTATCCTGCAAATATCGAGGTCATACACAAGCCACGGGATTGGCAGCCCTAATTAGGACCATCCTATAATCTATAACACATATAAACATAAATGAAAGTGAATTAAACTAAATTTATATCTCTGGGCACGACGATTCATTAACATACTTTATCATTAAATTTAAAAGACGGCAATTATTTAATACGGCTATTGCTCTTCATGATAATGAAACTAGTTTTGAAAGGATCTTTGTAGGTTTTTAGTAAATTGCCACAATCTATGATGGATGTTGTTTTTTAACTTCAAACTGTATCCCGCATTTGGCAGGGTAGGCTAGAGGGGACCAAGTATTTTAACACTTCTTCCTCCGCTTTAAGAATTTGGGATATTCCATGTAGAGTCGTGGAACTCAACGTCTCGTTTTTACTACTAACTATGCTCTTGAGACTGTGGTGCACCTCACTCGGCAGACTGAATTATTTTAATTTCCTACAGTAACAAGACACGCTTTGTCTTGTTTGGTGTTCAGTTTGTAAATCACCACCCAATATCCCGAAAATTGGGTGGTATTTGGACAACGATGATGACGTGAAGCTCAAAAAATATTCTCTACTTATCTTTTATTTTATTTATATTGAAGTCAATAAAGGCCGACGTAACGCTTTCTAAGCGGGAAAATGAAAGTAGATTAAATGTATATAAACATTGCCTCGAGTGGGAATGTAAGTCTAATATAAAGAGATCAAAATAAATTCCAAATATATGCAGCATCACGCTGTATCTCGCATATGGTATGGTGGGTAGAGAGAACTCACTGTTAAGTTCCTCCTTGGGTAACTTTTCGTTTTGTATTCGCATCATATATATGCAATTTTTTCATTATGATTTAATTATTTAGCTATACACTGTATTCCTCATATGTAGCGGGGTAGATAGATCGAACCTAGTGTTAAGCGTCTTGGTAATACCAATTATCATCTCTGTAGTGACATTTTTACAAATTTCCGCTACACAAAGATAACTCCTAAGAACGATCACTTGGTGAAAAATAAGGCTGTTCATTGAATAACGTTGTGTCTTATCTCTCTAGGTTCCGTCTACCTTTCTAGCATAATGTAGGTATATATTTAATATCAGTTTTATACAAACATCCATTTGGTATTAACTTAACTAGTTTTTTTATCAATTTAACGCTTAAATTCAGTCCATAAATTTAAAACTGGATATTGTGTTGAATTAAACATTCCGCTGTTCGAAATGTACATATTATATTAATTATTTATACATATATTTTGATATTTTTTTAATTATTGTTATTATGGTAAGAGCGGTAAGAGAGGCACGGAGAGACCTCGGTTGATCTTGACCTTCGAAAATTAAGTATATAAGATATTTGAGGAAGGTCACGTAAAAAGCATGAGGACCTCCCGGTATGAAGAGGTTAATGACAATCGACGAGGCGAAAGAATTGCGTAGGGACCGTAGCGCTTGGGACTTCGTTCTCTCTGATTACTCTGCAAGTGATGAAACTAAGCTAAGTTATTATGGTATTATTACCTTGATTTTACCAATATTACCATGGTGATATTATCACCATTATTAATGACTGAACATCTCTTTATGGGTCCTAGTCCTCTCCAATGCTTTACTCTGTTCCTTCTTTATCACAGCGGCGGTTTTCTAAGTTTTGAATATTTGAGTCTCAAGCAGTCCTGCGTTTGCTGTAAGTTTTCTATTTAAGCAGATTAGATAATGCTAATGTAAACGAAGACATTTTTCATCCCCATTGGGGATCTTGATCTTGAATCTGGCATTCAATTAAATTTATTTTCAGATAACAAGATTAAGATGGAAGCTTCTAAGATCAGTATTGAGCCAAGAAACAGCATTTTTCGATACAAATACTACAATGAACTTTGCATCTGCACTTACAGAGTAAGTATCTCAACCTGACAGTACACCAGTAGTAACAAGTAAAAAATATTTTTTTAATGATATGTTTACCTGAATGTAATATGTATATGTAATTAAAAAAATACTTTAAATTAAGCAAATAAAAATAAACCAAATTTCTTTTCTTTCAGAGATATAGATAAACTAAAAATGGGTGTCGGCCAGCACGTGGCGATGGCATCATATCTAATTGGCAGCGTGTTCACAGCATCCGCTGTAGCTCTGGCACATGGCTGGCAGTTAACTATGGCAGGACTAGCGGTTGTGCCAATCGCATTGTTTGTAGCTGCTACCGTTGCTAAGGTAAGAAAAACAAAAAACAGAGAATATAAAATATACAGTACGGACCAAGAGTGGTGGCCGGCCTGAAGTTAGCCATAGACGGGTCGCGCATTTACAGTCGCACCCCTACGCCACGATTGGTTATATTTTTTTAATATTCTATATTTAAGTAATGTCAAATTTTTACCAGAATCAAACACGTTGTTCAGCGGACGAAGTGGTATCATACGGAACAGCTGGTCGTATTGTGGAGCAAGCGCTGTCTGCCATACGGACGGTCAGAGCCTACGCTGGAGAATACGTGGAGGTTGAGAAGTAAGTGCTAGGTATTATACAGTGAATTCATAATAAATGGGGAAACCCTCAATTGATTTTCTACTATTTTTAACATTATAAAGTATTAATCCATAGTTAGGAAAGAAAAAATCTTTTTTGGATATCATATAAAAATTTTAATGTTACGGGACTCACACTCGCTTAAATATGTTACACTTTTTTTGCGGGTACAAGTTCCATTAAATTTTCTGTTGATTTTTTTTTTTTTTTCCAAAACTAATTTTTGTATAACCTTCCAGATACTCAGAAGCCCTGATAAGTGCGATAGACGCGGCTAAGCGCCGCTGCGCATGGTCTGGAGCAGGCGCAGGTCTAGGATGGCTGTTGACATACAGCTTAAACGCAATAGTATTTGCTTACGGCACGGCGTTGGTCGTCAGCGACATGTCTATAGACATTGAGGAGCGGGTATATGATCCGGGTGTGCTTGTTACGGTAAGCTTACTGGAAGCTTTATAAGCTTACAAGCTGTAAATGGGATATTCCCACTCAGGGGAAAGAATATAACAGTTACATGCTGTGCCGTTAAATAATGTAATAAATAATAACCTCTTTTATAAATTTCCAGGTACTCTTCTGTTCGTTCATGGCAGCACAGAACATAGCAATGTGTAATCCTCATTTGGAAATCTTCTCCACTGCGAGAGGAGCAGCTAAATCACTCTTCAAGCTACTAGAGAGAACGTCCAAAATTAATGCGTTGACCGACTCCGGAATCAAACCTGAGAAGTTTAGAGGGGATATCGTGTTTGAAAATTTGTATTTCAATTATCCTTCTAGGCCTGATGTTAAGGTTGGTATGAAAAAAAAATATTATTTTTTGGCTCTGTCAGACAGTAGACACGCAGGCAGCATGCGACGGTGTCCCATCTGGGGAGTAAAGTGTTTTCATTACCTCGCTTTGGCTAGACATAGCGCGGCGCTTCCGCTTATATGGCAATGTATCGAAAATCGGACGTGGGAAACGAAATATATTAACACTATATTCCCTTCACCCGTCTTCCATCCATGCTATATGTAAAGTTACTTGAGAGGCGGAATGAAAATAATTCTATCCCATAAGTGTAAATCGAATCCACGCCATCGAAAATCGCCACGATTACAGTCGCCGTGACTCCATGCCACGACTGCCTTAAAAAAAATAAAAAACATTATTGACTTAATGTAATCTTCTTACGTTCTAGGTTCTTCGAGGCCTTACTCTTCGAATCAACGCAGGAGAGACGGTGGCCCTAGTGGGAGAGTCTGGGTGCGGGAAGTCGACGTTACTGCAATTATTACAGAGGGCTTACGAACCGGACAGCGGAAACATTACAGTTGATGGGGAGAAGTTGAATAGTTTACATTTGCATCATTTTAGACGGAGTATTGGTAGGTAGCTTTTTGGTTCTAGTAAGAATGTATGGTAACAAATCATAGATTTTTGAGTATTATAAGTAAATAAATATTTTGTTAATATTCTTATTAAGACAAAACACGATGATAAGATCCGCCAATCAACGCAAGCTCGAAAATTAGGTGGTCCTTGAGGAACGAGCTGTTCACTCGCACTACTGTCCCTCTGCCTACTCTTTTATGTGCGGAAATTGAATTTATAATAGATTTATTTTTAATTCTAGTTTTATTCAAGTCTATTGATTTGCCTATTTATTTCTTCTAAAAAAAATTATCTTGTGTTCAATAATTACCTGTTATGTCGACATCAGCGAGAAAGTGAAGTAGTGACTTTCTTCACTCAGCTCTGCGCTGCTGTATGTGAGATAAAGCGTGAAACTGAAATAAGTAAAAATCTTTTATTAATATATTTTTTAATTATTTTAGGTGTAGTAGGCCAGGAGCCAGTACTCTTCAGCGGCACTATAAGAGAAAATATCACGTTAGGAGTTGACAATGCAACCGAACAAGAAATCATAGAGGCAGCCAAAACCGCTCATGCCCATCAGTTTATTATTAAACTAGCTAACGTAAGTATGCGACAAAGGCTTAAGTTCCGCCATTCATAGTTTAAAAGCAACATTTTCTATTTTATAGAAAATATTATTGAATAGTTTTCGTAAAATACTTCGTTGAATTGATTTCTCCGCTCTTGTGACGACCAAATACGTTGTTGAGGCTGTATCTCGCACATTGCAGTGTAAGCAGAGGGATTCTGGGATCTAAGTGTTAAGACACTCCGTTCTCCATTATAAGACTTTTACTCCCCACACTCCGCCGAATACTTGAGGCATTACGTGTTGAGTGGTGGAACTCAAGACAAAGAAAAATATCTTCAAACCAATAGTGATGTTAACCACATAAACTCTTTAGCTTTATAATATTAATATTGATTATTTTTGTTTTATACAATAGGGCTACGACACTGTACTAGGAGAAAAAGGGGCTCAACTGTCAGGCGGCCAAAAACAAAGGGTCGCTATAGCGAGATCTCTATTGAGGAAACCAGCAGTTTTACTTTTGGACGAACCGACCTCTGCTTTGGACCCCGCTGCCGAGAAACAGGTATTTAATTTTTAATATGAATTCTAGCGTAAATGGGGATCGATTACCACCTGGGCTTATTTTCCGCTCTGGTTAAAGTACGGCGTTAGATTCCGCCAGTAGTCACGATGACGGTGCTTTTAAATGAGTTGAAAATAGAAAAATGATAATCCGAATTTCGCATTCGCTTTGATGGTGAAAAGAGTGAATTTACGAGTACTGTAGAGACGAAACAATAAGCTTGGAACGGTGAAATAAAAAATATGTAATATGTTTATAGCTTAGCTATCAAAAATGCAATAATATTTAAGACTCTAGAAAAAAGACTAAGTGCGACGTTGAGCTCCGCCATGCAACACGCAGTGTTCCAAAAAATTGGGCGGTGCGTGGGGAACAGAATCAAAACGTGGTCTTAGCACTAGGTACCCTCTGTGCACCCTGCTGCACGGAAAGAAAACCGTATTTTAACCAGTTCATGCGTTTCTTGTCAATTAATCAAAATGTATAAATATTATATCTATAATACTTACTTATTACACCTATTAATAGTTATTTTTAAATTATATATATTTTGTGTAGGTTCAAGCCGCGCTAGATGCCGCCAGCGTGGGGAGAACTACTCTAGTTGTGTCTCATAGGTAAGTTTCACCGTACCAGACAAACAACACCTAGAAACATTGATTATTGTTTAATAGACATTTTTTTAATTAGTTTCACGCTGTATCCCGCACACCGCAGCGTAAGAGGGAAGCTAGTGTAAGACACTCCGTTCCACATTTTCTGTCGGATTCTGGAGGCATTGCGTGTTGAGTGGCAGAACTCCACGCCGCGCTTTTCCCTCAACACCAGAGCGAAGAAATATAAATATAAATTTAAGTAAATATTTCATCTTCTCGAGTGGAGATCGAACCCAGAACCAGTAGGTTTTATAGTTACATCTTGTGCCGCTGCACCACGACTGGCCTCTACACATGTTTATCAATTAAATCGACATTAAATGGATAAAAATGTGTGTATATCTATATGTATATATATGCGCGCTATGTATTGTTAGCATGGTGAGGAGCCCACAACCGTTTATCGTGACAATATATAAGTATAATTTCATATAGTTTTATAGCATTTTCAACACTTTTTTATTGTTTCCAGACTGTCAACAATAGTAAACGCGTCTCGCATAGTATATATAGAACAAGGTTCGGTTCTCGAACAGGGCACGCACCAACAACTGGTGGAAAGGAAGGGAGCTTATTGGAGGCTGCTGCAAGACGATTTAACTCATAGGTAAGAAAATTGATGAATAAAAAAAGTATTTAGCTTCACGATGCATCCCGCATATATGGAGGCAGAACCCAATATCGCACCATTTTTTTATGGAAAAGACACGGCAAACGAGCGTTCGGGTCATCTAATCATAAGTGATTACCGCCGCCCACGGCCCCGTGCAACACCAGAAGAGCTACAGATGCGTTGCCGGCTGACAAGGTAGGTTGGACTCCGGAGCCCGGCATTACCTGATGCGAAACGCAGTGGCATAAAGCCACTACTTCACGCCGATTTTAAATGCCGGGTGATGATCCGGTCGAGTCTGCCCATGCGTGTTGCCATTGCTGGCGACGTGACTATACCACACGTACTTTAGTCGCCTCTTACGACACCACCAGTACCAGGATGATCCTATTGTAGGCCGGGATCACACGGCGAAATACCTAGAACCTTTGTCTTTTTGCCTGAATCCACAACCATCACGTTTACAGTCACAGGCCGCTGCCCCACGACGGCCTTAATTATGTGAGTGTCTTAACACTACATTATCTTTACCTACCTCATTAAAAACGTAAAATGCTTGAAATTACAAAAAAAATATTTATTATGATTATTGCAGGAGCATGTCTACTACAGTACCAGAATCAGAAAATGAAGATGATGAAGTAGTGGAAAGTGAAGCTGCGGACAAGTTACGACGAGTACGACGAAACAGCAGTATATGCTCTAGAGGTAAACTTATCTTAAAGTTTCATCTAAATCCGTTCAGTAGTTTTAGCGTGAAAGTGGAACAAACATCCGTCGTCAAGATTTTTTTCATTTAAAATAAAATAGAATGTACAAATCTGAGGATTGTCCTTTAATATTGTATTAGAAAATAAGTGTATTTGTGACAATTTAGATTACATTTTTATGATTTATGAGTACATATTATAGATATATAGAATCTTATAATTGTTTTTTCATATTTTTTGTTTCACGCTGTATTCCGCGATATATTAGGATACTCCACTGAGGCACTATAACCAAGAAGTTCAAAATATTATTCATATCTATGTTTATTTATTTCAGAATCTTTCGTGAGAGACAGTTTTGTGAGAGGCAGTAGGAGGCTGGGCTCTATGCAGACTCCAGTACATGCACCAACAGTTGTAGAAGAGGTAAGATATTTTTATGTTTTTGTTATTTCATTACTACTTTGTGCTTTTATTTACATCATTATGTGCTTAGAAACATGGTAACACTTACTCGTTGTGTCCAGGTGGCCTAGGTGATCCGTGCCCACCCCAGAAATGTCCAGACAGTCCATCTCGGAAAATATTGTAACGTTAGCCTGAAAATATTTTCAGTGGAAATATTTTACGTTTGCTCTTGGGTACAGTGGGTCACATCGAAATCTTGTTAACTCTCTAACTTATCCCGAAAAATTAACTATGTAAAACAAAAATATTTTTACAATGTTGATGATGATGAGGATATAGATGGAATAGATAGATAATCCTTTAATTTTATTATTTTAGGAACCAGAACAACTTCCCGAAGAGAAGGAACTAGATGTCTCCACCTGGCAACTCCTGAAGCTGAACAGCAAGGAGTGGCCCCTGTTAGTTGGTGGTGGCGTAGCTTCTTTGATCATTGGTGCCACTATGCCTGTGTTTGCTTTGCTATTCTCTAAGTTGTATGGGGTAAGTTACTCTTTTTTTGTTGGATAAAATTATGATGCTCTTTTTATTTTAATAGGAGTGTCTTAATACTAGGCTCCCTCTGCTCTTCTTCTCCCCTGCAATGTGAAGATAATTAAACTAAATCATCCATTTCAGATGTTTTCATGGCCGGATCATGAACAAATATTGCACTATTCGCAATTCTACGCGGGCATGTTTGCCCTGGCCGCTCTCACCAGCGGTGTAGTCACTTTCCTACAAGCCTGGCTGTTTGGACTGGCTGGTACTAAACTGACAAACAGATTGAGAGTTATGACGTTCCAGAATTATTTGGTGCAGGTGAGTGTTTTTTTTATATATTTTATTGTAATTGTTATTTTTTTGTTATGACTTATTTTAATTATGGTAAATGTTGATATTTATTCTCAGACATTTCCCACTCTGGTAGACCAACCGCGGTTTTAAGATCCGCAACTCAACACGCGATGTATCGATAATTCGTCGGAAACTGGGAACAGTGTCTTATTATCTCAGACCTTTCCCACTCTGATAGACCAACCACGGTTTTAACACGCAACACGCGATGTATCGATAATTCGTCGGAAACTGGGAACAGTGTCTTATTATACTATGTTCTCTCTGCTTACTTGCAGATGAACAAGAATATATATTATCATATGATAATGGCCATTAGGCTTACCAGATGTTTAAAGCATAAAAAAATAAACATTTTATACTTTATTATTTCTCTCATCGCTTATGGAGATGATAAGAAACAACTTTATAATGTCATTTTTAGAAAGGTATACGCATTTGAACTCGCGCCTATTAGAAACCACCCAAGCGCTCTGACTGCTAAGCCATACGTTCTAATCAATCAACATCCTATACAACGTTATTACGAGCCTTTACAACGTAATTTTTAAATATAATATTTCTAAGTAGGAATGATCCTTTGTTAAAGGGTTAAAATAAGTAAATAGTTAGCAGTGTAGATCCAAACTTTGATAATTATTTATTAATCTTTTTAGGAACAAGGTTGGTTCGATATACCAACTAATTCAGTGGGTGCGTTGTGTGCGAGACTGTCCTCGGACTGTGCTGCTGTACAGGGTGCTACTGGTATGTATACAAACAATAAAGTCCGACCAATACGTAATATCTATAAAATGAACGAAGAGATCAATGAGTCAACTTTACACCGTATTGACTGTAAACGCGACTGGTTCAGTTTGGTTGTGGAAGGAAATGAAATATTTATTTAAACTTATATTTTCATTTCTTCTCTCTGATGTCGAGGCAAAGCGCGACATAGAGCTCTGCCATAATACGCAGTACCTCCAGAATCAGCGGAAAGTGGGGAACGGAGTATCTTAACACTAGGTTCTGTCTGCCTACCCTGCTGTGTGCGAGATACAGCGTGAAACTGATTTAATTTAATTTTATTCAGTACTTATTTCGAATATCCTGTTGGCAGTAAACTATTAAAAAAATCTCATAACGCTAAAATTTAAATAATAAAACATCAAATGTTAACTTTTTGACCAAAATGAAACAAAATTATTTGCCTGTCATTTTTCAACATTTATTGTAATTTAACATCATTTAACTCATAATTTACACGAGTTTATCCTAATTTATTCATAATTTTCTAACATTTACCTACAACTGCATGTAATTGTCTTAATTTACCATAATTTACCCTCACAGGTACTCGTCTAGGCACAATGCTACAAGGCATCAGCACTATGTTGTTGGGGGTCGGTCTCGCGATGGCGTACTCTTGGAAGATGACGCTCGTCAGCCTTCTGAGTGTACCTTGTGTAAGTTTTATTAAAAAATGGTTTTTTATTAAGATTTTGAATTGATCAAAAATAAGAATATTTTGAATTGCATCTTTTATCCAAATAGTACACTATAATATACAGTGTTATTTGTGTTTATTAGATATTGCCCATTTACAATTTACAATAATTATTGCAAAGTTAAACTCCACGTTAGGTTCCGTGAAATACTTCGCCATGTTATAAATTGGATTAACCTGTAGCATCAAGTAGTACGCTACTTCATACTAGATTTTCTGGCCAAAAAGAAAACAAATCTAATGCAAAATTTTAAAAAGTCTTAAAGGCTATGCAAATATGTATAATATTTGATTCATATTTATTCAGGTTATTGGAGGTATATGCTTAGAAGGTTGGATCACTAAGAAATCTGAAGTAAAAGAGCGACGCGCTATCGAGAGCGCCTCGCGACTTGCTACCGAAGCGGTGTTAAATGTACGCACTGTACACAGCTTGGGTAAATATTTTTATTCTAATAAAAAATAAATTAAATATTATTATTAAAAATAGTTATTATTAAAACTAATCTGTAAATTATAAATACCATGACCCGAGATTTCAAAATCGCCGAAATCGCCAAAATTTATCTATGGGCTACAGATTGATTGATTCAGTATTATCCGAACTACCAGCTAGATTATTATATTTTTTACAATTTTAAAGCGTATGGCTTAGCGGTCGTTGTATTGTTGAAGCGTAGTACGCTTCTCACCCACACCCGCTTCTTCGACGCCCTCGCAGCGTCCTTCTGGATCCCGACGATCCAATTACTGTCGCCAACGCCCAATATATATATACAGAACTCACTCCTCAGTCTCACGACATACTCTCCACACTTTCCACTTTGTTTCATGATTTAGGTCCACTATTTTTTCAAACTTCTTATTCAGACATTGAATTATCTAAAAATATTGTTTTATCCGAATGCTTAAGTGCAACGATTACATACTGGTTAATCCGATTTCTACATTATTTTACATATATTCTTAAACTACTGTCTAAGATAGTTTTTTTTTTATATACTAATTAATAACACAATATTCCAGGTGTAGAACACGCAATACTAAATCGTTACGCAAAAGCGTTAGAAGATGCCCAGAAACACAACAACACACGCTATATCCGCGGCCCCGTGTACGGCCTGTGCCTGTGCGCGCCCACGCTCGGGTACGCGGTGTCGCTGGCGTACGGCGGCTATTTGATAGCGAGAGAAGATATGCACTATGAATATGCCATATTGTAAGTATAATCTTATAAAAAATTTAGAAATACCCTCTCTTAATTCTTTTTATTTATTAGGCATTTAGGAGAGGAGTGTTTCTTTGGCTTTACCTGTACCCCACACGTAGCGGAGTAGGCAGAGCGACCTGGCAAACTAGTGTTAAGAGACTTCGTTCTCATTAGGATATTTTTGCCCCCCACTTTCCATCGAACGCCGCACTTTGCCTTGTTGCCAGAACGAGAAAATGAAAATATATTTAGTTGAATTGAAATCGAATCCACAATCTGTCTCATTTTCACTACACACTACATTTAGGTGGCCCTGTGCTTATGACTGGCCTCATTTTTATTATAATTTTTCCTCTTCTTCTCTTCCAGGGTATCAGAAGCCCTAATCTACGGAGCATGGATGTTAGCTGAAGCCCTCTCCTTTGCGCCAAACTTCGCGGCCGCAAGACGGTCCGGAGCTCGAATAATACGAGCTCTACAAAGAACTCCTCTGGTTCAAACTGAATTAGAGGCTGTTGAAGATGCTGCGTGGGTAAGATATTGTTCAAAATTATTTATAAATATATTTTTTATAAATATAAGTGTTGAAATATTTAATATTCTTAAAGTACACATAAGAGCGGGTAAACTTGATTTTACTTTTTGTAGTACTACGATAGCCAAATTTTCATTTACTTTAAATACTTTTAATTATTGCTAGTTAAGAAATCATTTATCCAAAATAATTTTGTTATTGATCCTTATTACCGAAGATAAGAATTTAAAAATGTTCTTAAAATTTTCTATCATTTAAAAATATCCTCTTTTTCATTAGAAAGCATCAGGCAAGCTGAACTTCCAGGACATCCACTTCCATTACCCAACGAGACCTAATGTACCAGTACTAAAGGGATTGAACATGGAACTACCTCCTGGAAAGACATTAGCCTTAGTCGGCCCATCTGGATGTGGAAAATCTACAATTATGCATTTATTGTTAAGAAGTTATGATCCTGTGAAAGGAGCTGTGGTAAGTTTTTTAGTTTTTTTTTTATTTGAGCCTGATCATGTATATATTGTTATCAGATATAGTAAATTGGTATCCATGCTTATGTCCACTCGCATCCATATTTTCAGAAACTAGACGACCGTGACATCAAGCGTAATTTAACGCTGCCAAATCTTAGATCTCAGCTGGGCCTTGTACAACAAGAACCAGTTATGTTCGAGAGATCTATCAAAGACAACATAGCTTACGGAGATAACTCACGCCATGTGACCATGGATGAGATTGTGGACGCTGCGAAGATGGCTAATGTTCACAGCTTTGTATCTAGCTTGCCTTTGGTAAGTTTTTTTTTCAACTTTACCTTTTATCCCGCATACAGCGGGTAAACAAAGAAGAAACTCCGTTCTCCGCCTTTCTCCTGAATTTGATATATACAGCGTGTTGAGTGGCAGAACTCATTGCCTCGCTTTAACTTTTTAGGGAGATGAAATAAATATTTTTATTTCTCCACTTTCACATCACCGCTATTATATGTTTCATTATATATATGTTTCATTTCAGGCTAAATTATATTTTTATAAGTCATTCCTATTTTATTATTTATTTTAAAAAATATAAAGTTTTATTGGTATAAAGAATTAAAACCTTCGAAATTAATTAATTAATAAACAGAATGCAGTAATAGATGAATTAATATTCCTAATCTTCTTTTCCAGGGCTACGACACAGTTTTAGAAGCCGGTAGCGCGGCCTTATCCGGGGGTCAGAAACAAAGAGTGGCTATTGCAAGAGCCCTATTGAGGAACCCAAGAGTACTTTTGTTGGATGAAGCTACTTCAGCTTTAGATACTGCTAGTGAAAAGGTGAGTTTATGAGAGAGCATATAGGGAGCATAGTGATAAGACACTGTACCCCACGCACCGCCGAATCTCGGGGCGGAACTCAACACCGCACTTAGTCTTACCAAAGCCTTTAAATGAATAAAACAACTCACACAGTTTTTTATACAAAATTTTAAATAAGTACAAAATATAAACACAAGAATTTAATATATTTTAAATTTGAATTTTCATTTACCAGGTTGTCCAAAGCGCCCTGGAAACGGCTTCCAAAGACAGAACGACCGTGATCATAGCGCACCGCCTCGCCACCGTGCGGCACGCTGACGTCATATGTGTCGTAGATAGAGGTACACATTGTTTAATATAGGGTAGAACTAACTTATTAATAAGTAAATCATACTATTACTAAATATTAGTAAATAGTGGGTTAATATTATTGTATAGTGGTTATTATAATTATATATTCCGTATCCAAGTCAACATGCCATGAAAAATAAAGTGTTATGTCACTATTTACTCTGTTTACTTCCAAAATACTGATGTACATGCTTAATTTGAATTTGCATTACCAAAAGACTTATCAAAGCCTTTGGTCCAAATAATTTTATGTTACTTGTTTTGATATCAGAACGAGGAAATGAAAATAATTCATTCTCCCGAGCGGGAGTTGAACTCACAATAGTTTAAATACTTCTTAGATAATTACTTTCTTTTAAGGGTTCCCTATTTTTACATTGTTTATTTCATAAAATTAAAAAAGTGAATATATTTCTTTCCAGGTGTTATAGCGGAGAGTGGTTCACATGATGAATTAGTTAGAAAACGAGGCTTATATTACGAACTGTTACAGCAACAAGGGACAGTGGATACAAATTCATAACATTAAAATATATTATTATAATATATATATATGTTTATATTTAAAATGAAAATATTTTCATTATCATAAGAAGAAATACTAGATAATATTTTGAAGTGGAGAACGAAGTGTCTTAACAATAGGCTTCCTCTGAAGCTGAAAATATATATTTTATATCAAGAGGATGTTTTTTATATATTTAAATATGCAACATTAAATAAGTTAGTTTTACAGTTAGTGCACTCCGTTTCCATACACGCAGTGCGCTAACAGCAGGTCTCGGTGTACGAGATACAAATTAACAAAAGATAAGATTTGGACTTTTCTCTTCGCTACCAAAGCAACGATATATCCATTATTAGATTTATGAACATTAAAATTTTGTATGATTATTTTTTTATTAGTAGCAAAATTTAAAATGCTGTAGAAAATTTTTGAATTGAAAAAGTATAATTTTTGTATACACTACAATGGCCGCAGCGGGCCGCAGACCCGCGTCGAGGAGGAGATGATACAAATCCCGCTATAATCCCGCGTCCAAGTTATCATCGCTTACTAAAAACTATTACGAAAAAATCTTTAATAATGGTAAAAACTTATAGCCTAATTAATAGTCCATAACACTTGGACATATACAAGGTACAAGGTACATTTTGCTTCAAACACCGCGTTGTTTAAATTTTTATATGGACTTTTAATATGAAATCGGTATAAATATGATTACGAAATGAAGCTATAATTATGTGTTCAACTTATCTTTTTTATTTTATAATTAATTATTATGCAAGTGATATACAAACAAACATACATATATTATATGTATATAATTATATAAAATTCATAAATTTGTTTGCAAAGAAGTTTCCACGTTTGTTTTGAAATACTTGTACTACCGTACATTTTTAAAGATTTTAATGTCAATTAAAAGTATTTTTTTCTGGGAGTAATTGTATATCATTTACATTACATATATTTAAAAGAAGACAGCAAATGTTAGTTTAGAAAAAAATATAATTAAAGTAGTTATTACTTTAAGATTTTTTAGTTAGAAAATATTATTTACTCTTGCCATATGTAATTTTGGTATAATAATAATTTTATTAATATATTTCAAACAATAAACCGACTTCAATCAACTCATATGAATAAAAAAATCTATATTTTATAAATCCCGTCCAGACATGCATATATATAAAAAATTGCAGAACCCATTTTTATGAAGTCTGGAATGTTCTCTAATTTGGAATTTACTACACTCAAATCAGAAAATTCTTAGAAACGTGACAAACATACATACATTTAGAAAATTTAGCACACGTGTAGCAATATGCATGTCAAACTAATAACCTCCTTTTTTCAAGCCGGTTAATAATATGTAGATGTGTGTGAATGTGTTTGAAATAAAGTATTTAAGTTTTAGTTTTAGACAATATTTTTCTATTATTTAATAATATGGTAACACAAACAGTAGAAAAGGCACTTTTTTAAACTCTAGAATAATGAAAAAAATAGAGTAAGTTATTGACTGTGATTGTAGATTTTAATTTTAAGAATTTATTGTGATAAAAATAAATTTTAAAAAATATTCAGTGTTATTATTTTATTTTTATTTTACCATTAAGGAAGACCATCGTATCGCAGTAGCAGCGTCTAACTGTCAACGCGATGGTTATTTATTCGATACCCACTCGGGGGGAACGAATTATTTTCATTTCCCTGCTGTAGTTAGACAAAACACAGCAATGAGGCCCGCCACTCAACACGGGAACACTGAATTTGTGCTGAACGTAAAAAAAGGAGTGTCTTGCCCCTAGGTTCCCTTTGTATATCCTATGCTATATGCCTATGGGCCTTTACTTATCTATTAATTAGAACTGTTAGCAATTTTATAATGTTTACTTCAAACATAATTTTAAATTAAAAAACCATGAAAAGCATTTATATATTTTTTTACTTTCGCATACAGCAGGGTAGAAATAGAAACACGATAACTTCCAAGCGATTTTTATTCAACAATAATTATTTAAAATAAATAAAATCTTAATAAAACTACAAAGACAACAATTTAGTTAAATTCAAATGCTTTCATACAAAATTACACAAAACTAAAACATTTAAAATATTATTTAATTTGAAATATTAACCACTGTAAATGGCACTGTTATTAGTTCGATCCCCACTTGAGGGATAGCCCGCTCGCGGGGAAGCGGAGCGGCGTCAGCGGGGTTCTTATTTGCTCATACGCAATGGCGATTGGGTCGGACTATACTATATTTTAAGTGAGGTTAAATTTAATACAAAAAAATAACCAGATAAATCGATCTAAGTAAATTTCATATCGAGTTATATCGAGTTGTATTTATAAAAAGTTGACCCAATACTTAACAAAAATATATATAATAAAAAAAACTATTACAACCAAAAACAATATCTAAATTATCCTAATTTTAATTTTAATAGTTAATATTCTTACTATTTATAGAATTATATGGCAAAAAGTTTTTTTATACTTACAACTTACAATAATATTTTTTTTATATTAATTTGGAACCCATATTTCATCTGTGAAGGCTATTTGTTATAAGGCCGCTAAATTTTAATATTACTAGACATTACAGTACAGTCGATGAGTCTTGACCACCTTAACATTAGGTTATCGAACTTTTGCTTGGTGTTAATTTGGGATAAAAACATATTTGATTTGCAATGTTTTTGAATATCAAATGTTTAATTGTGATTTTTTACACAAAGAAATAAATGATAAGTCTGTTTTCTTTATTATGTGATGGAGGACTGTAAAAACTAATCTACATTGGTAAAATCGATTTCGATTGCTGCGACATGACATCACAGATGATTCGACAACCACAGATATTATAGATTTACGTAATTTACAACTTGGTCATTTCATTGGTGGATTTCAATATTTTTCATATATATTTGTTTAATTTTGAAATTAATTTATTTTTTTTCTATTGTCTATATTTTAATTATATTTAATAAAACCCATGAATTTTCAAATTAACAATTAATAAAAACAATATAAAGTTATTTAAATATTATTACACTCACAGAGAGAAAGTGGTAGTAACAAGTGACGTCATAACTAAAGCTATATTAGTTTTTAGTTTTATAAAATAAATTACAATTTATTTTTGTACATTAGGCCTTTTTTACTGAAAACATATTTTAAGCAATAATAATAATTAAAAATTATGCACTAAGGTGATCGTTTCATTGATTAAGAAGAAATAACAATAATTATTATAATTACATTAGTTTTCTTATTTTATATGTATTATGCTATGGAAGTGATTAAAAGGAACTATATTTATTTTTTTATTGCTTTAAAATAATTAACATTTAATATTCAAAAAATATGAAAATATATTAAATTATACTGAATAAACGACTATTCACTTGCTCACATGACGACTTGATCAAGGCAACAGATACCGCAGTCAACGTGGCTAAACACTGGCAAAATATCATATGAATTTCCAAGCATTGACACGAAGAAAAAGAAGAAGACGACTATTAAAAGTAAAAGTAACTATCACAATTTTTATACAAAAAATATATATTTATAAATAAATTAAATTGGATAAATATTCAAATTAAGATATTCAACAATTTATTTAGAAAAATGTCAAAAATGTTAAGTTATTAGTTATTTTATTAATCATCATAGTCAAATTGACTAAAATATATAAATATAACACATTGAATCAATAGTAAGAAAAATTTCGTCATACACCGATACAACGATTACAAAATTTAATCATTTATCAACAGAATAAGCATCACCTAAGCAACCCATTACTTTGTACGTAATCAACAAAATGATTTAATTGAATAAATCGAATAAATGTTCACGAATTGAATAAATTCTATCTTGGCAGTTCGTTGTTTTCCTTATTATCCGATGTTATAGCCGCAAGTAATAAAGCTTGGGCCGGTGCTATGAAAACAGCGGGGAGACGAGCGAGGCCAGATGCACAAAGCGAATGAGAAATCCATTCTGTGTACAACAGATATTTATAAATATTATTTTAGGTAGCTAATTCAAATTCTGAGTGTGTGATTTAAACAAAGTAAAGACGAACAACAAATAAGGTTTTGCTCGTTTTAATTCTCTGTGGATAACAACAACAAGTAGACACTTGAAACATTAACTGAATATTTAGTTGTAAAATCACTTTTTACAAATATTTCCTTAGCGATCTTGATGAAACAATCTTGATTTTTTCGCTTCTTACGTGAGTCCAGCTCTCTCTTGGCCGGATTTTATAATAATCTTGTTGATAATTTTTATTATAACTTTTATCTTTGGCAAGTCTAATAAAACTTTATATGTAAAATTTCGATTACTTTAATTAAGCAAGGATTTACGTCGCACTATTATTAGCCTCTTCATACATGGCCTCCTTGTGCCCACATGCTTTTTACGTGACCATCCTTCAGTATCATCGATGCTGTATTTTCGAAGGTCAATCGAGGTCTTCACCTCTCTTACTATACACCCTTCTTTCATTAACTGACTTATATCCTACGAAGGAATCGCATTTCCACAACATTTATCTTATTTTCATTCTTCTTCTATAATAATCACGTCGCTGCTGTAGGACAGCATCGGTACCAGCACTGCATTGTGTTCGGCCTAAAGTACAGCTATCATGACGTTTTACTGTTTAATCATTGCATCTAATGAATGCAGTGTTAACACTTTTAATAGTAGCAATACGTCGTTCCACATCCATTTCATATCTTCTGTCTCTAGTACATATACTTCCCAATTATACCACTTGTTCTAAAATCTTACTATTAACGCTGACCTTACATTCTAACCTTTCTTTATTTTTTCAAAGAGACAAAAGAGATTTCTTTGAGTTAAGAAGTGCTTAAAGAAGAAAAGTAAAAATATTTATATGTAAATATATATATATATATATACTTACCAATATGAGTAGATTTAGGTGTAGCAATTAATAATAAGACTTCCGCCTCGGTCGTGGTCAACCATCCACACTTCACGTACAAATAACTAGATGCTGCGACCGTTGATAGCCAACTTATTACTTTAATTGGACAAAAATGAATAAATTGGATAAATGTTGATTAGTAGAATAAATAACATTTTGGTGTAAAAAAATGCCTTATTTTTTGTTTTAGCATAAATGTTTTGATAATAATATTTTTAAACCATTATTATACATTAAGATATCTGTATTATAATTAAGATTATTATTATTTTATTATTATTTGTATTTTTTTTTATAAAATATAAATTCTTTGTCTAAACGTCAAAATACAGTAAAAATTATAAAAATGTACAAACTTACCTAAAAACAACGTAGCCATTACATCTATAACATACAAACTACCCTCAGCTTCCGTTAACAAATTACAGCACTCTGTATATAATACTATTAGAGCGGATATTTTTGTACTTTTCGTATCTGAAATTTCAAATGAAATATTTCTTTAAAATTACAATAAATTGCAGGTGGTAGATTCATACTCAAAAAAAAAAGAAATGGTATAAAAATACCTAAATTGATACAATTTAGAGGAAAATAGTGAGGAAGTGATTATGGGTTCAATTTCCACAGTGTGACAATGAACTATTGTAATTTCTCCACTCTGGGCAACAAAACACGACTCTGATTTCCACCACTTAATATGCAATATTTCAAAAATTGGACAGACTGGGGAACGGAGTGTTATAATACTAGTTTTCCTCTATGTACTCTTTTTATGTTCGAGATAACGGGGATTCAGTCTTTCATTCTTCATTCAATCATTCAGTCAGAGGCCAGTCGTGGCGCAGAGGCTCAAGCGAGCCACTGTACATTTGACAGGTTAGTTCAATTCGCACTCGAGCGAAATATAATGTAATATTTTAATTTCCTCGCTTTGGTAAACCGCAACATTCAGTTCCGCATCTCAACATTACGCGCTTTGTCTCCAGAATTCCTCCAGAAGTGGGGAACGAAAGAGTTCTAATGGGGACAGCGTGTCTTGAACACATTTCAAATATACACACGTCTGTAAAATGTACACATGTTTCTACATGTTTCCTTAAAAACTTACCTATTTCAGCCTTATGCGATAGAGATCCAAAAGCAAAAGGTATAACAGAAGTCCCAACAGTCACTATAAAACTAGTAGACGTCGGTAAAGGTATACGACCACACTGGAAAAGAAAATAGAGAAGAAAATTAAAAATTAAATCAGCTTCACGCTGTATCCCGCAGACAGCAGGATTAAGACACTTCGTTTCCCACTCTCCGCTGAATTCTGGAGGCATTGCGTGCTCAGTGGCGGAAATCAACGCTGCGTTTTGCAAAAACTGAAGAAGAGAAAAAAAATAATTAAGTTTTATGAAATTTTATTAATTTGACTCTCCCTTATTCGAAGCTTATTAAATGAGATAGGCTATAGATTAGACTACGTTTCTCGTTTGTTTCTTCTCTTTAAGCCACGTCTTTTTCCCGTGCAGGTGACCAAATGCGCCGCGATTGCCTCGTCGTCAAATGATACAGGGCGTAAACACCGTAGAAATAAAAAGTGTAGAAAGCGGAAATGGAAGTCAAGGAAATGACGTGTTTTAATAAAATTGCTAAAAATTCGGTGGCTTCAAGAAACGGTTGCACCCCATTGTCACTGTATTATATGAGATTGCTCATGAAAATTCTGAAAAATCTGTTGATAGTGAGAATGATTTGACCATCCCTTTGGAAGCTAAAGTAAAAGAACCTTCATCTCCTAAGGTTTCAGTCGCCTTTTTAAAAATGCTTATTGACCATCACCATTTAGATAAAAACAAGAGGAGGGAGGTCAGATACACAGAGGTTCAATAATTGTATAATATTCTTATGAAACTCCTTGACACCTCATCCGATGATCGAAGATCATTCCGATAAGACCTTTGCTGCTTAAATTATGTTTATTTTTAAGCATATCGAAGCTTTACATAATCGTTTACAGAACGTACTCTCTTAGGCGAAAGATTGCGATCCTTTAAACTACGACGTTTTGCATCGAAAGATAAGCGCTCTTTGCTCTTCTGGCGTTTTTCAAAGAAAGCTCAACAGATCTAATGTAATTAGTCTGTTGCCATCGTGCTGAAATAATACAAATGAGGCGTATACCTCATACAAAGAGTACAAAACGCTTGTGTTCGTTATTGTTTCAATATACCACCGCGTATACATATAACACCATATCTTAATAATGCCAGTATGGTGAAAATGGATTTCCGCAGAGAGCTACACTTTGCTACCTTGATGTTTGGTGTTGTGAACTATCGTACTCCTAAATATCTATATGATAAGTTGGGCTGGTCACATGAATATAGACAGCTATGATACTAAAACTTCATCACATTTGATGCTGGTGCCAGTGCACCACTCAGCAGCTTTCCGGGGAAGTTACAAATATATGGCTTCTAAATGTTGGAATGATCTACCTTCGCCGTTGCGCGGATTGAAGTCCATTACCATTTTTTTTAAGCTTATACAATTAAAATATATATATTTGTATACTTACAAAGAAAAGATGAGGAAACGGTGAAAATATAAAAGATATTGCATAATTTATTGCCGCTATAGTCGGTGTGATACCATCTTTACTGAATGACAATGGTAGCCACGCGCAGGGCCGCGCTATAGATGCCAGTATTGCACTAAAATATTAAAATATAAAATATTTGTGTCAATCTTATTAAATAGCTTTGTACGAGCTTAATAATAGCTTTATACGTAGATTTATTACTAACGGGCTCGCACTACTTCGCGCGCTTGAACTATACTAATATAATAAAGCGGAAGAGTTTAAACGCTAAGATCTCTAGATCTAGTTGTCAGATTTACTTTCTTTTTGTTTTGTATGGAAGCTGCATTCCTCAAGAATGCTATATGGTAAGCTATACACTAGCTATAACGGTGTAATATTTACTTAGACTTAAATAACAATAACAATGAACGCCATGGAATTACTTTAAGCGCGTGCGCTCCAAAAATAGTTAATTATATGTCAGTACGTTGTGTGACAAAATTATTCAATTTACACACATAAAACAAATTTAATAACCAACTTACCCCTCGATAACCCTCCTGTCTAACGCCATGGCCAACGCGTTAACGGATACAACAGACAAGGCTAACCCTATAACATGTGCATGTAATACCGTCAAAATATACAACCGAGTCCGACATGCATACATCCGGGTTCGACCCGCGGTATAATATATGTACGAGAGGGGAAGATATACTATGTATTGAGTGTGGAAGAGACCTGCAAATAAATAAATAAACGTTATAATTTAAATTATTAACTATTTTTTTTACTATTTTCCGTATTATGAATTTTTTTTAGAAACAGTCCGTATTAAGAGGCCCTAGTGGTCCAGTTGCACAAGGGTGTGTGAGTGCACTGAAACGCGACGGTTGTGGGTTCGCTCCCCACTCGAGGACATTACTTATTATTTCTTAATATTTTCATTACTTTGTTCTGGCACCAAGGGGAAAGGCCGACGTTTACTCAACAGGCAATCGAAAAATTCGGCGGAAAGTGGGGAACGGAATGTCTTATCTATACGTTCCCTCTGCCTTCCCTGCTGTGTGCAGGATACGGCGTGAAGCTGTATTTTTTTTTAGTCTGTATTAAAAAGTGAAACAAAACGCCTCCTTTTTCTCACTAGACTGACAAAGTTTGAGTATTGAGTAGTATTGCGTGTAAACTATACCTGGAAATAAATTAATGAATATTTTTTCTAAGTAGGAAAAGAAATGTAGTGTAGATACTCCTTTACTTTCCACAAGGTTTTGAATTTTCGCACAAGTTTGTCAAACCCATTACTAACACAATTTTGCAATTAGTGTCCAATAAACTACCAGTGCCAATACTATAGTGTTTTACCCAACAAAATGCTGTCAAATAAGCTTAAAAATATTTTTTATAAAATCCTAAATCAAATTACCTTTTTCATGTCACCATTTAAATTTCTAAATATTCCTTTAATAGATTTTTTTAAGATATTTAAAAAACATGCCAGAAAGGGTGTTGTAACTTATAGTGCATTTTTTTTTTGTTATATAAAAAAATCTTTTTAACACCTATAGTTTTGAAGCTGCATCTATTTAATTAGCTATAACTATTTTGCATAATAGTATAATCTAGTGAGACAAGTATGAAAATGATTTGATTCAATATTTACTTTTTGATATTTAGAAACTAGAAATGCTACTGAATTTATTTAGAATGGATTGAGAAATAAGAATTAAGCTTCATTTAGATGAAAAGAAAGTTAATATTAATAGAAGCATATTATAAAAGGCAAAATTAGACTGTTTTTTCTAGCTTCACATTGTATCCTGCTTAATGCAGAGTAGGCACTCGGTTAATACACTCCGTTCCCATTTTATGCTCATTAATCAAGACGTTAAGTATTGAATGGCAGAACATAATGGCTTGTTTTTTCTCATTACCAGAGTTAAGAAATGGAAAACAATGAATTCCCCAAAGTGAGAATCAAACCCACAATCATGACACTTGCACTTGCACACACTGTGCCATAATAGTGTGAACATGATAATGATAGTTTATCATCTAAGATAAATAAAAGCTTACTTTCTATTAATTATACTGTATACATTATTATTTACTTCATCAAATTAATATTTTTTTATTCATTTTTATATTATAAATTCCTCAGAAATATTTTATAGCATTATGACAAAACTAAACAAAATACTAATGTATACACAAAGAGTACTAGAATTTATAAGTGATTTATATAATTACATGATTAAATGAGTGCAATGCTGTCTAATAATCTAATTTAACATGCATGTAGTTGCCTCCGGAAGCTCCATAATGCGATGTTAGGACCGCTAGAGCAACTGAAATAAGGACTCCTAGGATCATCCATCGTTTTTTGATTTCTTCCCAAAAATCCACTTCGTAATCTGTTTTTTGAATTATATTTTTTTCTCTTTTCATGTATAACACTTGTGTCGATCCATTTGTACACTCCATAATATATTTGTGAAATATTATTGAATAAAGTTGTCAAGATTAACTCGTTACTGTAATTAATTATTAATATAAAGATAAATGCGCAGTTATTACTATTGGTTCCATTAGAATAAATTTGGGACGGAAATTAAAGAAATTTATTGGATTTTATAATTATTATTAAAGAAAGTCTAATCAATGTTTCACATGGTTACTATTTAAACTACCGCGCATCTGCATTGCCGTGAATGACAAGCATCCTGAACGACGTCATTGTAACGTTTCTTTTTACGTAATAAAGAAGTAGATGATATATTTAAAATATAAAGCAAGTCCATATATATAAATGTAAATTTTATTATACTGTCATTTTTTTATTTTATGAGTACAAAAGCATTTTATATTTTTTTATTCAAATTTCAATGTGAATTGTTTTTATGCTTAAAGTCGGAAGCATTGAAAAAATTGGAAGAAAGAAACGTTTCCGTCAGTGTGACATTTAAATATGATTTATGATCGTAATTCGTACTTCAGTTTTCTGAAATTTAAATTCTGTTTTATATAAATAAAGGATAAAGGAATATTAAAATCAAGCTATATATTAGCATATTACAACAAAAATGTTATCGAATAGGCTAAGACAAGTGACATCAAGGATAAAAATAAATCCGTTTTTCTTAAGGTTAAATTTTCATTTTCGTTCATTCATTTTTTTTAAATATTTTTAGTTTTTTTTTAAATCTTTCTAATACATAATAAATTTATTAAAATACTGTTTAAAAAAACTTTTGTACAACTTTGCTACACAAAGTATGTATGATTTAACCTCAAACACAAAATCCATAATTATTTTAACTAATCTTTGGCTTAAAATTTTATAACTTACAGTACTTATATCATTCATATCTCATGTGAGTTTGAATTCAAATATTTGTCTAAAAATCTGTTTTATTAACAGTTCTAGAACAAAAGCAGCTTATGAGGGTGAAGGGAAAACCACAGTGAGAATTCTCAACCAAGAACAAGATTTAGGACTTATGATAGATTCTTACGCTTCAGTAAGATATAGTATTAATTAATCTATTGAAATTTGATACAAACAAATGCAATAATTCATTTATTTTCCAATAATTTGTAAATATATCCATATTCGCTTAAAAATCAATAAAAGAATGTTTGATATTAAAACATTTATCTCATCTTTTTTTTTAACAACAGTATAATACAATTATAAAACACTCCATTCCCTACACTGCTTAATTTATTATTAGATATTGCATGTTGAGTACTAGAATCGACTACCATCTTGTCTTACAAAAAATAAAATTTGGTATTCAACCACATAGATTGGACCCGCAATCATTTCATTTACAGTCACACACAGTTGGGCCAATTATTTTTATTATAAATATTATGATGCAAAATCTTTTTATTTACATATTTTAATAGATTTTTTATTTATATATTTGCACTAACTGGTGAGTATTATTTATTTCAGTATGGTTTTAGATTGAACAATGGTATCACAGTATTGGGCCCTATAGCTATATTTCCCAGGTAAGTACACTTTTATCTACATATTTTATTTTTTTCTAGTCCTTAGTTACATTTCTTCTTTGTCCATCAAGACACTTCAGTTCAGCAGTTTCCTCCAAACCCCTGAGGCATTTTGGGTTGAGTGGCAGAAGCCAACTCTGGGTTTTACCTTGCCTTAGTAATCAAAGTGTGATACTAAGTTCCACCATTTGATTCATTCGACACGGAACCAAACGTAGAATGGATGCTCTTTACACCCTAGATAAAAAAATAAGCTTCTTCAGCTTCACACACAGCAGGGTAGGCAGAGCAAAGTATTACTTGTTAGTGTTACGACACTCTGTTCCCCACTTCCTATAGAATTCTGGAGGCATTACGTGGTAAGCGGCGAAACTTAATGCCGCGCTTTTGCCTCGACACCAGAGCCAAGACCTTGAGATATACATTTAAATAAATATTTCATTTCTTCGAATGAACCCTAGATTTCCTCATGAATATCAGGGTAGTGTGAAATATTTAATATTTGAATGTCTTACTCTGGTAACGAGGGAAAACGCGGCGTTGAGTTCCGTCACACAAGACGCCATGCTTCTAGAATTCTGCGGAATGTGAGTAACAATAGCGCCGTTTCTTAACACTAGGTTGCCAGATCCTCTCTGCACCTGTGCGGTATTAAGTGATATAGCGTAATATTTAATTTCTAGAACAATCTTATCATGGCAAGTGCCCAGTTCAGATCTAATTACGGAGGAGTCATTGAGATTTTTTAAGTTATTGGAACCTAAGATTGATTTATTGGTATGTATTATTTTTTATTTATACATATAATTTTTTGAGGCCTGTAAATGTAAACACGACAGGTTGTGGGCTCGATTCTTACTCTAGGAAATGAAATATTTCATATTTTCATAGCTTGGCTCTGGCGTATTAAAGGCAAAGCGCTTCGTTGAGTTCCGTCATTCAACACGCAATGACTCCAGTATTCGGCGGAAAGTGGTATCTAAATGGAAATTGAGTGTCTTAACACTGGGTTCCTAAGTTCAATCTGCCTACTTTGCTAGGTGAAAAAATAAAAAAAAACTTTCAATACAAAAAAAAATTATGCTAAAATAATTGATTTATTGGAGGACGGAAATACAAATAGCTACGTGGAATGTAGAAAGAAGGATGGAAGGACAATGTCACGACCTATTTACGGTAAGAGAGGTAGGGGGAGACCTCGGTTGATTTGAAATTTGTGATACATAATTTTATCATATTTTTGGTTCTAGATTATAGGTACAGAATCGAACGAAAGGCAAGTAATGAATACAGTGTTCAAATCTGCGAGACAGGCTAAAGTGAACGTGGAAATATTGCCTACGGAACACGCCTGTGCAACGTTCAATTTTCTTAACGCTGAAGGAAGGCGAGTACTTTTTTTTATCTTTTACTCTGTATCCCGTATAAAGCGGAGAGGGCAGACGGGACTTAATAGTGGATGAGTACACGTTCGAGGTCTACATGCCATTTGAACATTAGAATATAAAGGTTCCAAGTCGATACAATCAAAAGATATGCGTTTATGTTTTCTTTGTTGCCTATAGAGTACTTCCCGTTTATGCCTGCTACACACGTAACGATATATCTAAACGATAAATGTGTGGAAACCAAGTTGATAGATAATGTGGACTTCACGGATCTCGTGGGAGTGCGCACGTGTATCACTGCAATATGTCGGACCAGGGAAGAGGTGGATTTGCTAACAGTTACAAGAATTTATAGTGATATAAGATATACGAACTAAAACAGATTATGGGCTCGATTCCGACACGAAATAAATAAAATAAATAAATGAAATCATGCGAAAGTTTTTCTGAAATGCAGGCTTAGCTTAGCCAGAGCCCTTTCATTTGATACCTCACTTAAACTAGCGGCTTTAATACCAAATTTTGCCCGAATTTTAAAGGCTTTTTATTATTTTTAAGATTTAACCATAAATGTAGTTTTAAATATTTTTCTTTCATTAATTTCCAGATCAGTAGCCGGAGCAATGATACCGCCTCTACATGTTACTATGAACGAAGATGACATGCTAAAATCTCGTTTACACTACAATAATGTATACGTCAAGGATGAAGTTTAATAATATATGACACTAAATTATAGATATCTTTAGAATATCTATATTATAGATGTCCTTAGAATATCTTACTCTATTCTTTATACTTTCGTTGTGGCTGAACTCAACGCCGCATTTTGCCTCGCTACCAGAGCGGAGAAATTAAAATATTAAATATTTCGTACCCCGAGTGGGAATCTATCCGACAATGCGCATTAGTCGCACACTTGTGCCCCTGGCCCCGCACAATGGCCTCTTTTTTATTTAAAGAACTACGTATTGTATAAGTAATTGTTTTAATTTCTCTTTACGGACAAATCTATCTGAATCAAATAAGACTTGTATTCAAGTCTATCAAGTATTGAAAGAATAAATTGTAAATATTAGTTTTAAATAAAAGAAATATTTAAGTTTATAGTGGTATTATTTCTAAACTCTTTAAAAAATATCTTCTCTTTCTAATAACTAACTTAAATTAGCTAGGCGCTGTTTCCCTAGCGGGATAGTCAGACAGAACGGAGCGCAAAACGCAACGATCTCTGCATACCTCTTTCAGGTCGTCCAATGTCATCAACCTCTTCATACATGCTCTCCAAGAAGTCCTACTTTTTACTTGACCTGGCTACAGTATCTTGATACTGTGTTTTCGAAAGTCATCTGAGGCTCCCTACCTAACTTTTCCTTCATAAATATTTTTAGCCATTCTTCCTGCACTCATTTATTCGACGTATCCAAACCAGCTCAGCACCTTCTTCATTCTCACCGTAACATCCTCGATAGTACCTGATATTCTGTATCTCTTCATTACTGATTCCATCTAAGCTGACTCCGCATATCCTACGAGAGATCGCATCTCCACTATAGCCCACCATCCACGTATTGCCCACCATATTTGATTATTTCAGCAGTAATTCTTTCTGCTCCCGCTGCCTTAACACATTTCAGACTTCGAATTGTACTCTCAACTTTTTTATACTCTGATTTCGCTATCAGCTCCATAAAGACTCAGTGTTTCACTGTTAATGGAAGACAGAAACATCACATTTATACATCTCTTTGTTGTTTCGTTAGAATATCACCGTCTTTCGAATTGACACTTTTACATTCTATAGGTTAGCGAGCAACATCGAGAGACACTAACTTATAGCCAGAAAAGCTTCGTATTTTCCCTTAAGTTGCTCGTTACCCTTTCATCTCTTTCTTTCTTTTCACGCTTCATCATTATCAGTAATATAATTAAGAACAACCAGCAGTCAACTGACATAATTAAGAACATCCAGCAACTTCTTTTCCTCTCGTGCTCGTGTTCAGACGAGCTCAAACTGGATGGGGTTGCGTCATTTAATTACAGAGTTCCTATGGACACCTAGCTCATTCATCAGACCAGCTCTATGTCAAAATAATATCGCATTATCACCTGATTTATATATGCATGCAAAATTTCAGCTCAATTGGAAACCGGGAATAGGATCAAATTTAATTTGCAAGATTTGATGACAGACAGATAACGGGACAGGTGAAAGTAAATAAATTCGGCATAAATTTACAAATTATAAATACAACATATAAATAACAACATTTTTATTTCAACAACTCTAACACTATTTTTACAAACAATTTGTATCTATTTAAATATTAAACTAATATTTAATTTAAATACAGGTTTCAAATTGAATTTAGAAAAAAAATATCCAAAAAAAATGTGAAACTAGGCACTATGGTTTAAATCTTTTGCCTTAATTGAAATTAATTGAAATTATTTATATTATTATGTTAAATAATATAAGTAAGAAATGATTATATTTGTTTAAATTTATTAATTTTCATTTTAAGTTTCATTCAATTCGTATGGAATTACCTGCGAAAAGGAGAAAAATAAAATTCTTTATAATTTTAAAGTTATGTGTTTTTTATATACAGATATTGAAAGAACCTAAGTATTTTAATACTTAGGTCAATCTTTCAAAACTGTCTTTTTGCTTTTTGCTAAACTAGTTGTTACCGTTACGTTCTCCTCTCTTATTATCTTATTTTCTCACTTACTTTTCCCCATTTACCACTATATAGAAACTGGAGCACCGCTTATAATATTGAGCTCGACGCGCGCGGCGCCCCCAGCCGCACTCACCTCTACAAGAAGTGGGCCGCGACCCCCAGCTGCAGGCCGGGCGCGGGCGCGTCCCCGGGCAGCGCGCGGAGGGGCACGCAGTAGTTGAGCTCGACGCGCGCGGCGCCCCCAGCCGCACTCACCTCTACAAGAAGTGCGCCGCGACCCCCAGCTGCAGGCCGGGCGCGGGCGCGTCCCCGGGCAGCGCGCGGAGGGGCACGCAGTAGTTGAGCTCGACGCGCGCGGCGCCCCCAGCCGCACTCACCTCTACAAGAAGTGGGCCGCGACCCCCAGCTGCAGGCCGGGCGCGGGCGCGTCCCCGGGCAGCGCGCGGAGGGGCACGCAGTAGTTGAGCTCGACGCTAGCGGCGCCCCCAGCCGCACTCACCTCTACAAGAAGTGCGCCGCGACCCCCAGCTGCAGGCCGGGCGCGGGCGCGTCCCCGGGCAGCGCGCGGAGGGGCACGCAGTAGTTGAGCTCGACGCGCGCGGCGCCCCCAGCCGCACTCACCTCTACAAGAAGTGGGCCGCGACCCCCAGCTGCAGGCCGGGCGCGGGCGCGTCCCCGGGCAGCGCGCGGAGGGGCACGCAGTAGTTGAGCTCGACGCGCGCGGCGCCCCCAGCCGCACTCACCTCTACAAGAAGTGCGCCGCGACCCCCAGCTGCAGGCCGGGCGCGGGCGCGTCCCCGGGCAGCGCGCGGAGGGGCACGCAGTAGTTGAGCTCGACGCGCGCGGCGCCCCCAGCCGCACTCACCTCTACAAGAAGTGCGCCGCGACCCCCAGCTGCAGGCCGGGCGCGGGCGCGTCCCCGGGCAGCGCGCGGAGGGGCACGCAGTAGTTGAGCTCGACGCGCGCGGCGCCCCCAGCCGCACTCACCTCTACAAGAAGTGCGCCGCGACCCCCAGCTGCAGGCCGGGCGCGGGCGCGTCCCCGGGCAGCGCGCGGAGGGGCACGCAGTAGTTGAGCTCGACGCGCGCGGCGCCCCCAGCCGCACTCACCTCTACAAGAAGTGCGCCGCGACCCCCAGCTGCAGGCCGGGCGCGGGCGCGTCCCCGGGCAGCGCGCGGAGGGGCACGCAGTAGTTGAGCTCGACGCGCGCGGCGCCCCCCAGCCGCAGCGCCACGCCAGCGCCGCACGCCACGCGCACGGCGGAGAGGGACTCTAACATGGCTAGACCTGTTTCCTCTGTTACAAAAAAAATGGCTAAGAGTCTTTGAAGTAGTAAAAAATGGGGTAGCATGGTAGGCGAGTGAGACCTGTGACATGACTACAGCCTAGTCTTAAGACACAACAGTAAATGTGAAAGTAAAATATATACTCCACTAAAATTATATAAATGTTCTATTAGCATTATAAAAAAAACCGGACAAGCGCGAGTCGGGGTTGTCTATTGAGGGTTCCATACAAGTTCTCGAGTTTATTCTGTAATTCAAGCTTAACTTGACCAGAGCCCTTTCATCTGATACCTCACTTGAACTAGCGGCTTTAATACCAATTTTGTCTCTCTTTTAAGGCTATTATTTTTTTAGGATTTAATCACAAATGTAAAGTTTTCGTTTTTCCTGAACTAGTACTGTAGGTATTAGCTGCCAAATTTCATAATTATAGGTCAACCGGAAGTATCCTATTAATTTTGATTCCCAGTATAGTGTCGAACTACGCGTTTCTATTTAATAAAAACGGCCATATATTTTTTTAAGTAAATATAGAAATATATTTTTCTCAGGAAATCATTGAGCCGTAGATCTGAGTATATGGTTTGAATTTTAAATCGATGTCCCCAAGCGTTCTTAAGATAAAGGCTCTTGACAGACTGGCAGACGGATGGAGAACAAAGTGATCTTAAAAGGTTTTTTTTTTCTTAAAAAGGTACGGAACCCGGAAAATAAACCATAAACGCGACAGGTTGTGGGTTCAAATTCCACTCGAGAAAATGAAATATTTAATATTTTCATTTATTTGTTTTATTTACAAGTGAAAGCTCGGCATCGAGTTCCACCACTCGGCTACGCGCAAGGAACGAACAATCTGGAGAACACTTGTATCCCTCTGCCTACTTTGCTATATGCAGGGCAGTGTGCAGATAATATTCTAAATAACTGTAAAAAATAAAATTTCAATCTAAACTAACCAGGATGAGCTAAGCAACCGCCATTCACGAAGAAGTGTGAACGGAAGAGCTCTCCCAGCCCTCCTTTGCCGGGGCGGAAGGGAAGGGGCGTGTACAGGTGGACGCCGGACGCCCAGTAGATCTGGAACGAAACGAACAACTAAGCGACACACGCTTTAGGCGGCTCTGCCACTAGGCAGGTGCTGGGGGTGTAGGTACCGTGCCGCCCAGGCTGTTGCGGTCGCAGTGGGACCCGACGCCGCGCTGGCGGAAGCCGCGCAGCGAGGCGGGCCCGCCCAGGTAGAAGCGCTCCGCCAGCTCCGAGCCGTACACGTCGTGCAGCACGCCCCCGGACACCGACACTTGCACCACCTGCACACGCAGCAGGGTAAGCAGACAAATACAAGTACTCACTCCGCTCCCCCCTTTACGTCGAATTTTAAATTTTGCTTTGCATGTTGAGTGACAGAGCTCTAAGCAGCGCTTTGCGTCGAAAACAGAGCGAAGAAATGAAAATATAATAACAAATATTTCATTCCCTAAAGGGGGAATTGAACCCTCAACCAGCCTTTGTGCCCCTTTGTGCCCCTGCACACAACTGGTCCTTCATTATTATGGCTTATGTATGAACGATTATGATTTTTTTATACGTGATCAAATATTGATTATTGATAAAGAGTTATTTGCCGATTACTGATTATTTTGATTAATCAATTATTAATAAACGATTATCGATTTTGGATTATTGATTCACACATCGCGCTATGATTTCTAATCAAGGAAATGAATAGCTTAGCATTTTAATTTATAACTCTGGCGTTTTCTTTCGCCACTGAATACACAATGTCTCGTATATACGACAGTGCGTAGGAAATGTAGTGTCTTATCTTTAGATACCCTGTGTCAATCAATAAGTTGATTTATTATCGGTAATATATCCAAACTTCTAACCCAAAGGTTGTCTGAAAGAGATCTAATCTAAAAATCTTAAATATTATTTGAGTTTAATAATGGTTTCATTGAAAATGATCCTATAAAAAAAGTTATATAAAAAAAGTTATTGAAATTGAGTAAAAAATTTAACTTAGCTAAATAAAAAATTTGCGCAATTAAATACTCGTCTGGATGTTAAAGTTAATCTTTGTGGATTCCAATCCCGACAAGGGAAAGAGTATTTAAATTTAAAATAATTTTCCACTTAACATACAATATCTTAATTGGACGGAAAACGGGACGGAATGTCATAGCACTAGGTCCCCTTTCCCTGTCCCACTATTGGTGGGATACAGCGTGAAGATAACTATTACTTACATTATCCGGCCCTATTTCCTTATTAATCTGTGCTTGCAATTCATTTTTTATATTCGCAATTCCACCACCCAATCCCGCTAGTTCACTAGTGAATTGAACCCACGACCCTTTCGTGGGAAAGACGGGATCATCACGATGATCCACTGTCACTATGTGACGGATAACAGATTTCATTTGGGGACCTAAAATAGTAAAAAAATATAACTGATACAAAATTTTGGGTGGTAGAACCAAGCTCCAGGTCGCCGTGTTTTGTTATAATATCATCACATTGGATAAACATATATTTTAGACTGACCGTAAACACGACAGTTGTGGGTTCGCACTCAGCGAAATTATTATTTTCTAATTCATTTGTAAACAGTAATATAATTCATTTGTATCGAAATAATAACTATCGTAATCTTTTAAATGGTTTTCCGGCATTTAGCTCCGCTACCGAATATGCATTGTCATGTTACATATAAACAAACAGATATCTAAAAAGTAATAAGCATACTACCCTTATTTATGTCACGCTTTCGGGTAAACGTTTATTTATGAGAAAACAATATTACTCTAAATTAAATAATATAATCCATCAATGTTATATCAAAAGGAAACGGATCGACTCACCACAACTCTCGCGCACTTTAAAACTCGTTGTTTTACTCAAAACCGAAGTGTCTCGAACTAATCCTTCCCATTGCAAATTATGTTTTGTCTGAAAAAATATATGCATTAAATATATTTAAAAAATTGTGGCGCTGTGAGACACTGATAGTTGTGTTTTCGTTCGTAAATAACGTGGAGCTGTTCGAACAGTGAGGAGTGTCCTGAGGAACTGTTCGACCTGTTACCTGCGGCCGAATTATCAAACCGCACAGTACGGCAAAAGCTAAAATGCCATCTACGTCACCATCAACCACTTTTGTAGGAACTTCTTTCCACGCGCCACACACCTGTGAAATGGCCTGCGGCAGTGTTTCCAGGTCGATACGATCTGGGTAACTTAAAAAAATGCGTATATCTCCTTGGCGGCCGGTAATACACCTGTACTTCCTCTGCTGATGCACGGGGTCGTGGGCAGAGGTGATCACATTACCATCAGGTGACCCGAATGCTTGTTTACCTTATCTTTTCAATAAAATAATATCGATTCTTTATAACTTTGTACCCACCACTGATGAAGTCCTGAACGCGATGTCCAACAAAAGTCCTCTATCCAACAGCTTGTATCCCGACCAAGGATATTCGTGATTTTGTTGATATATGGTGGCTGATAACCTAAAATTACATATTAAAACATGTTTGACTAAAATAATAAAATTTTATAAAAGTATTTTTTTATTTTTGTTAGCTTCCAGGTGTATCCCGTATATAGATATACTTATATACTTTATGTTGAGAGAATTCCCAAACACCGTCCAAGATTCGAGACGTTTCATGTTGAACGGCAAAACATAGCGTCGTGCATTGTCTCGTTATCAAAACGGAAATGAAAATAACGTATTCCTACGAGAGGTAATCGAACCTCAAACGACCGCCTCATATTCTGATTATTCGATAGTAGTATTCTATATTTTCCGCTCATGTTAGGGACATAGTTGAAAGAACTAAAACACACACATAATATGTTCAACAATAGCACAAGCACTCACACAGGTGTGAAGGCGCTGTGCGGATAGGGCTTGGTGGCCGTGACGCTGCAGTTGGAGGTGCTGCGGTGCCCCACGCTGTACTCGGCCGCCACGCGCTCGCCGCGACCCAACACGTTCGGCAGTTTCATACCTGCGAATGTCGTCTCTGTTGATGTGTTCAGACACTAAACACAGTGGACGAATGATTTACTGATTCTTGAAAATCTCATTAAAATCGGTTTAGTTGTTCGTAGATAACAGCAAATAAATACAGACAAAGATAATGACAGTAGATATTTTTTAAAAAACACAAAAATCCGTAATTCAGTTTAATTTCTTAAAATTTTCTACGTCAAAATAATCGAACCCACTACCGCTTACCCACAACAAGGTTTCCTTCATTCTCGCTGACTGTTGTATTAATACCGCCGACGATTCGGGAGAGTTCTTTCACTTGAAACGTTACCTGCATAATTTATATTTTTTAAAATACATATAAGCATCCATGTGTAGGTATTGAATCAAAAAAATATTAAACTAGTAAACTGCTTGAATAAAACCATGTTTATTTAGTTAACTGATTACATAATTGCCTGATCTAATATAGCTTTCCTGAGATTAGTGTGTTCAAACAAGTATAAATACAACAATAATAAGAAGGCAAACATATTTAAAATCTATTATATCATATAACACATATATATATTATATTTTACATACATATACATATTAATATTATATTTTTAATAATTTAACATGTTAACTGTCTTATATGTAAAAATTACCTCCAACCCCTCTGGTGTCGAACCCGGACCGTCCGACACGTCGATAAAAACACCTATATCTTTAAAACATCCCATGGAATCTAGGGCACGGCGCACCTGTAAATATAAAATTAATCATTATAATTGTTCTAAATAGTTAGAAAATCTATAGTTAAGCAATACATTTTATTATTATGGTTATGAATTTGACTCTAGTTTCCCTTTGCCTATCCTGCTATATGGGAGATACAGCGTAAGGCATAAAAAAATTAAAAACAACCTTATGTGCTCTCAAAATTACATCTTCGAAATCCGTGGCGTGGAATAGATCATCCACAGTACTGCGTATTATATCATCCTTTGTTCTACTTAGACCGTCTATGTGAACACGGTCTACTCGAGCCTGTAAATAAATATCAGTAAAAAATCACAGGATAGTTTAAAATGAAACAGGTCAAATGGGAGTCAATCTCAACCATCAAGGGTTTTCATATGGATTTCACTGTAGGTCAACAGGAAGTACAGTTTCTATGAAATGAACTACGAGTATATTGGAGGTTTATTTGGACATTTGATATTTAATTTAGCTTGATATCTGTATGAAATCTTCTATCTAAGGATGATCGGATAAATGAACAGACACAGTGATATAGATTCACATTATATTGTAGGCAGGAGGCCCCTAGTGTTAAGACACTGAGTTCCCCACCCACTATCCAATTTTCATGACATTGTGTGTTGTAAGGCAGAACTCAACTGAACTGAGTGGGAATTGAACCTACAATCCTTGTGATTTCATCAGATGCTGTATTACTTAGCCACACCACAAATTTGTGGGGCATTGGGGTTTAAAATCAATATATTGGGTACAGTATGCAGACCCTCATACTATTTATGTGATTTTCTTCCAGTATCAGTCAATCAGTGACATTGTGTTCTTGATGGTTAATCAAGTTCTAACCCAGTCTCTCTAATCATTCTTCATAAATCTTATATTTTTTTTTATCACTAAGTCTATCTGGAGGGGCTCAAAGTATATATAAAATAATGATGTTATAATATGTATAAGTTAATATTAATCTCATTATCAATAACAATTTTCTGTTATATAAAATATGCTACTGTACTTACTCTAACTCCATTTAACTTTATATTTGATTTTGGTATAGGCTCTTCTATGTTAATAGGCTCATCAAAATCCAATAGCCCACCCACAGGACTGTTGTTGTTTTCCACCTGAAAATATATAAAAACATTTTCAACATATTAACTTAATTAATGTTAAGTCTTAAATATAATAGCTAACATAAATAGAATTATAAATTTCTAATTACATTTTATAAAAGAAAAAAGTAGAAAAAATAATATTAGCATATTTTTAAAGTCAACGAAATATCTTATTAAATAAATTCTATAACATTTATAATTTATTTTGTATGTATTACTGCTGTTTATAAAAAAAAAGAATAACATATAGTAAAGATTTTTTTTACTATATTGAAATATAAAAATGTAAACAAATAATGTTTTAATTAGTTGTCTTAATTATAACCTGTCTTTATTTACATAACAAAATTTAAGCTATAATATCCTCACCTTAGCATGAACTGTACCCATTTTGTGTATAAAGTTGTTAAAGCAATAAAAATATATTATAAAAGAAGCTTATTATTAATTTAGAATTTTTTTTGATATTTAATTACATAAATACACAGATTTGACGGCGATCCATCGATAGGATGTTCATGGCAACATTTATTACTATTAGCAATATGTCAAAGATCTTATAAAATAAATAGTAAATAAAATTAAATTACTTTTTGTTCATATAAATATTAAATTTATATATATATATATATATATAAATATAAATATAAATTTAATAATTATTTAGTATACATATATATTTTATCATAAGTCTGTAAACGATATCGTATAATATTTTTCTATATGGCAAGTAAAATTTTCCGCTACATTATACGATTTGCAAATTACAATTAGTATTTACAAAAGTATAATTAATTGCTACATTTATATATACATTTATATATATATAATCAAAAAAACTACTAAGTATTTATCAAACATAATTTAATATTATATATTATATTATATAGCTATTTAAGAACAATATCGGAAATTAATATTATTTTGTTCCAATTCACTCAATGACCAATAAATCAACATTGATTATCAATTTGACATTTAATCGAAAATAAAATACAAATGTTTTCGCCCAATATATTGGGCCACGTTTTAAATTAAATTAAGCAAAAATAACTGTTAAGATAAAGATTTTTCACAATGGATCTGAAAACCATATATGATTATTGTAAAAATCTTGGATGTTGTGATTTATGTTGTCTTCGATATATGGGTGTTAAATGTCCCAATGCTTATGAGAATCATAAAAAATATCTTGCTAAAGTAAGTAAAATATATTAAATACTTTTGTTGTTGGTTATTAAACTAAATAAGAAAACTATGTATTTACAAATTAAATAAAAATATATGTAAAGCAACAAGTTCCTTGCATTGGTTAAATATAATGTTGGAATTATAAAGTAAGAAATATTTTAAAGGATCATATATAGAAATTTCAATACAAAATTAAGGAATGTTTTTTTTTTCATTTACGGGAACAAAGGCAAATTGCCCATTGATTTCCACAACTTATGATATAACTAAAATGTGCAAAACACAGCTTCTCTCTTACTCTTATTAAAAAAAAATTGCCACGAATAATCATGGATTATATTAATTAAATGATAAAGTTTTCTATGTATTAGTAAAACTTACAAGGTAAACATGTGAATTTCTTTTATGTTATTTATTTATTTAAAAAGCCCAAAAAGTGTGTAATTAGATTATATAAATAGCAAAGAAAAAATACTTAATAATATTTTTCATTTACTAAATAATGAATTACATTGATATACCAACTATAACCACCAGTAAATATAATGTTTAATTTCAGTATCAAAATGAAACAAAATCTGAACAAAATTCAGATGATGACAAAAACTTAATAAATCAAGAAGTAAAAGAGGATTTACCAAAATCTGAACAACGAATAGAAAAAACTGATGAAAATTTAGATGACAAAACAGAACCATCTATAGGTCAAAAAGTTAATGATGATTTACCAAAAGACAAAGCAGAAAATGATGATAGTAGTGAAATCAATGAAAGAAATGGATTCTCACCGCCATCAAAAAAAAGGAAGATGAATGTTTGCTGTAGTTGCTTAGGAGTATTGCAAGAGGATAATTGGCAAGAAAGTTGTAATATGGTGAAAGAATCCTTGGATAAAAAGCTGTATGTATAATTTTTTCTATTTATTATTTCCATATTAATTAAGATCCTTAATTAGTCAAGCTGTGGCTGCAAATGTACCAGTTGTAAGCTAGATATCCACTTGTTTTTATTGAATTTTTATATATTTTTTTAATATTTTCTAAAGAAGGATTTTTGTTTTCAAAGTGAAATAAGTTTAGTTAATAAAGTGAATTTTTGTAATTATATAACATTAAAACGAGTTTTCATATATTTACTTACAAAGTTGTTTTCATTTCCTTACACTAACAACAAGACAATGCACAGCATTCAGTTCCATCACTCAATACTCAATGTCTCAATAATTAACACTTAACACTAGGTTCCTTCCACCAGCCATACTATACAGTATATGAATATTAATTTAAAATAAATAATAATTATAAAACTATATCATTTTCAATAATTATTACAGATATGAATCAAAATCATTTGCATGTGCACTATCAACACCTATAGCCATTTTGTTAAGAGAAAGAGCTATCACTCTGCGTCTTGAAGAAAAATTTCCTGGATATGAACATAGTAAGTTTGATTGAATATTTATTTACAATTACTGCCTTGCTCGATTAAACTACAGTACGGTCGACAAATCGTGGCCGCCCAGAAGTTGAAGCGTTTAAATATTTGCCTTTAGTTCAGTTACATTCAGGAAGAAATTTTCTTCCTATTTTTACATTTTTCGTTATTTTCAATGAAACTATTCCAGATTCACATCAAATTAATACCTTTAATACCTTCTAGAAACAATGACAGCATTAAAAGAAGCTTGGAAATGGTCATACGGAATCAAACTCGGCACCCATATTAAAAAGACATTGGACTCGGGAGCTATTTCACCATTGCTAATAACTGTTAATATGGATTATGTAGACGATATACAAGTAAGTGTATTTAGCTGTGATGAGGGAACTTCGTGTTAGAAATTTTTTTCCTCTCTGCATCTAATTATAGATTTTGGTAATCATAATTGGTAATTATAATGGAATTATAATGATCACGTTTACAGTCCAAGATTGTTTGTATGGGTGACATTGCCTTAAAAAAAATCGACGGTTACTGCCCTGATGTTGATAGTTATAGAGCTTTAGATAGTAGCGCAGATTCGATGTTTGTATGTTTTTTCCTTTCTTCTCGAGAGCGAATGTACAATGTGCAAAATTTCGGAGAACCTTTGGGGGCGGCCGTAACTCCTCGAATGTACTGTACCTTTAACAAATTCGTATTACAAATATTTCTTTTATTTTAGTGTATTGCAACTTGAGTATTATTTTATATGTTATAGGAATTGGAAATATTAAAGAGTGTATCGCCACAGCTATTTGAAGAACGGAACAAGCAGAAGCGACGATTCGCTACGGAATTCACCAGACGTTCCGTTGAACAGGTAACATTATAAATTTTATACATTTCCTAAAAAACCTTGTTTTAAAAATATATTTTTGCATATCGTGCAAGAGCTCCGAGCACTAATATCATATCACATTACTGTTTTAAAGTGTTATAAAGTCACACAGTAACTCCCATTCAATGTCGCAGGCGCTAGAGAGCGCCACTCTGCGCGCGCTGGCGGGCGGCGACGCGGCCGGCCTGCCGCGCGCCGCCGCGCGCTGCGTGAGCGCGCTGTGCGCGCACGCGCCCGCCTACCTGGCCGGCAGGTGCGTACCGGACACGAAAGTCTCGAGCGTTTTCTGAAATTCAAGCTTAGCTTAACTCCTCACTAGAACTAACAGCTTAAATACTAAATATTGCCTTTTTATGGCTGTTATTTTTTTGGTATTATAGTTATCAGATTTTTTCAGTATTAGTACTACCACTAATTCCGAAAACATCTAAAAACTACTATCCGCCAAATTTCATAATTCTAAGTTAATCGAAAGTACTCTATACACGCATACTATATAAATACACGTTTTTTGCGACATAAACGGCCATATAATTTTTTTAAGTAGAAATTTTTTTCAAGAAATCAAGGAACCATAAATTTGATTTCAACTCGGTATCTCCAGTTATTTCTGAGATAAAGTCTCCAAGCAGACAGACAGATGGACAGCAAAGTAATCTTATAAGGTTTCTTTTTTTCCTTAAAAGGTACGAAACCCAAAAATACGTGTTTTTTAATTACTTACAAATAATATTTAGTCATATTTATTTTTAATTGATGATTCGAAACGTTGCAACTGTGCTTTTATTGTGTTTATTTAAAGTATTAAACATACCATTTATTTAAAACATTAACACAAATAAAATTTTAACGATATTTTTTTTTATTTTTTTGTCATTACATACAAAATTTTTATAATTATTATTCTATTATTTTTTTATTTTAATTTATTTTTTACGGTTATATTATATGACAAAATAATATCTAAAAGTATTTTCAGTCTGACACTGACCATTCAACACTGAAATACACGTTCAAAGTGTAATTAATATTTTAGCAGCAAAGATATCCCTGAAGCCCTAACTTTGGAAGATACGGAAGAAAACGACTCTGATGATTCCGATGAGGAAAAACAAACCTACAGTATGTATTTATTTTTATATTATTATTTGTTAGATATCAATGTTGCTATGAGTATAAGTCATCTGGTAGATAATGGCTTTACTTTTGTGTTTTTATAGCTTTTTAAGTTTTTTTTATATTATATGATATTAATGTTGCTTTCTCTGTCCGTCTCGCATATGCAAATAAATAGAGATAGCATGTATATGTCTACCAGATAAGTTATTTAAAGTATAAGTTGGCTTTACTATTGCCGCTTTTTATTTAAATGTTGCTTTATAATTTTTTAAATTTGCTTTTGTTTAGTTTTTTTTTGTGCAGCTAAAAGCTGTTGTAAGTATTTAAAGGTTTTTTTATTATTATTAAATGAATTATTTATGGCATTTTTAGGGATATGCAAAACTCAACTTTTTGACATTTTTAACTGAAACTTTTGTCCATTTTGCTGCATATTTTGATGTTTTCATCTTTTATATACATTTTAGTGATGATATATTGAGTAATGATAACAAAATAAATTAAATGGAAGGCTTAGATAATAAATAATATTTTAAGAGAATACGAATAGGTATTTACAACTTTTTAAAATTATAAACTGCATTGCATGATATTTAGATTAAAAAAATACTTAATGAATATGATTGTACTGATTATCGAGTCATATTAAACTGTTTTTCTAGACATTTCTATATTAGCTTTATAAACGCATTTATATTATTTTTATATTATTATGAAGTTTTTTTATAATAGTTTTATTTTAAATCAATAATTTTATATTGAATCATATTTCATAAACTATGTTATCTAATCCTAAATTAGAAAAAAAAACAAAAGTATAAACCTTATTAAGTATTATACTTATTACCTTTACTTAAATGTGGAAGAATACTTGAAAAATAAAATATTAAAAGTAACAAAAGTATTTACATTTTTTAATATTTTTAATATTACACTTATTGAATTACTAAAAAACATATATTATTTTATTAATTAGAATTTTTTTAAAGCATTTTTCCATTCAGATTGAAATAATTAAAAAAAAACTTTTTTACATGTTTGGACCGGTTTATTCTGGCCGAAAAATGTAGGCCACATAATAAATTATTTCTTTACATATCGGAGTGAAAAAGAAGTAATTTGTTGCCAAGTCAGGCCTGTACGTAGGGTTTCCCATCAATTCAAAGTTTTGTCCCGTTAAAGAGCCGAAGTGTGAGAATTTGCTATGTCATAATGAAGTCCGAGTTGAGGCCGGTCGTGGCGCAGTGGCACAAAGTGTGACTGTAAACCGACTGGTTGTGGGTTCGATCCCCACTCGAGGAGATGAAATATTTACTTAAATTTATATTTCCATTTCTTCGCTCTGGTGTCGAGGTGAAGCGCGGCGTTGAGTTCTGCACAATGCCTCCGTAATTCGGCAGAAAGTGGGGAACGGAGTGTCTTTCACTACGTTCCCTCTGCCTACCCTGCAGTGTGCGGAATACAGCGTGAAGCTGATTTAATTTAATTTTTTTTATAATGAAGTCCTTCGTTGCCGCTTTTTTTTTCTAATTTCACCAATTTTGTATGCACCTTTGAAAAACAAATGATTGTGTACCACCACCATTCAGAATTTACCGTTCCAATAAAGATGACATCCAGTTATACCGAAGGAACAGGCGATCATTTGCTTCGTAATGTTTCAGGCACGAAAGTTTTGTTGGATTTAGCTCTTCTTGAAAGATTCATCTAGAGTAGATCCAAGGTTTATCAGCTGTGTATATACAGCTTTTGATGCCCGGGATTGTATTTCTTGAGTATTTCTTTACACCTATTGATACGATCAACTTGTTCAGCTTTTGTCAAATTATGTTCATGTAATATCTTATTGATTCTCGACACACTAATGTCTACGATGCATGCATTGATCTCACGATAGGTTACATGACTATGTGATTATTAGATTTTGCAAAGCACCAGTGTATGCTGACTAAACAACTGATTTTGGACGACCTTCACAACTTTCGTCGCTTTGGTGAATGGCGGTCACGATGGAACTCGTTAAAACAGCGTTCCACAGTCGCAAAGGATGGGGTTTTATCGCCAAAAGATGAACTAAGTTGATCCATCTATGCAAAATTTTCAAGAGTTAATTTTGTTTTGTTCTGACACAATTTTCAAGCCATTGTAAATATAATAAATCGTGTACAAATAAAAAAAAATCTAAGGAATGTTATGTTTAAAATTTTATAAATTGCAGATACCACTGTCAGAGAGTGCCCGAAACATTTATTGTTGATATGGTTCAAAATATAAGTTGTATCAAGTGTGTGACTGACTATATAACTATCACTTAATGAATTAACTGGTTAACTATATAATACTTTAAAATGTTATACACGCTTTTAGGATTAAAAATAATCTATACTAAGCTTTCGAAATCAAAATTGGTTTCTTTTCAATTCATCGTCTCATTATTACGAAAGATTTCTGTCATTAATACAAATCAACTATTAAAAATGAAGTAATAAATAATTTTTGGTGATGAAAATGAAATATATGATAATTTTTATATATACATATATTTCTTTTTCATCACCAAAATTATTATATATAATTATATATTCTTGCATAATTATGCAATATTCTTGATAGATATAAGTTGTGGAATAAAACTTTGTGGTGGAGTAAGAAAAATGTTTTTTTATTACTAGTTTACAAAAAATGGTAGTGACTTTAAAATCTTGGGAGCACAAATGATTTTGGAAACTTTATTTCAATTTTTATAATATTGTACAATATTGACAACAGTTCAATATGAAGTCAATAAAGTCCTCTAAACGTGAACTTGTTTTTTTCTTTATTTGTTTTGAAAACTAATTAATAAAAAAAATTGCTTGAATATTTAATATCTTCTTGGAATATTTTTAAGTAAAATGCCAAGAGATGTCAGAGAGAGAGAGAGAGAGACAGATAAAACAGAGAAGATAAAAAAACACAAACTTAAAGAAATGTCAGGATGATTCTGGAGGCATTGCGTGTTGAGAAGCAGAACTCAACGCCGCGCTTCGCAACGTTACCGTTGCGAGGAAATGAAAATACTAAATATTTCAATTCCTCGAGGGGGAATAGAACTCACAAACTGTTGCTTTTACAGTCGTACCATTGTGCTCCTGTGCCACAGCTAATTACAAATTTTCCAGAGATTACATGTTGAACGGCAGAACTCAGCGCCGCGCCTTGTCTTGTTAACAAAGCGAGGAAATAAAAATAACTCATTCCCCAGAGTAGTAATCGAGCCCACAACTATTTGCGCTACTCCGAGACGCAATGCCCTCGTTAAGTAAATTGTAGTGTTGTTAGTGACGTATATTTTTCATTTTTATTCTGTAGAACTTTATTTTATTACAATAAAGCCACTGCATTGTAGTTGGGATGAAATTAATTTTACATGAAAATAAGTTAGATCATATTGTTTTCTTTTTCATTTCTATAATAAAACACGGCGTTGGATTTCACCACCCAATACGCAATGTCGTAATAAATAGGTGCATGAGACACGGAGTGTCTAAATACTGGGCTTATTCCACTTGTCCTGCTATGCGTGAAAAAGATATATTTAATTGTTAATAATTGTATTTGTATATTTGTTACACAGATATGTAAAACTAAGTCGCAACTTGCCGCAGTCGCCGTGGATTTTAGACGGCAAAAGATGTTTGCCGTCGTCTGTACAAGAAATTATATACGCGCCCCTCGCCAGGTTATATAAGTATGTATCATTTTTTATATATTCTTAGAGAATCTGGTTTAGATTCCGAATGGATTATGTAATATTTTATCTATAATCTAAATAAAAATATGGTATCTCAAATATTAGATTATCTCCGCCCACACGCGGGCGTGCAGTCAATATACTTTCACGTAACGTTTTCGATCCCCTCCGGCACTTAATTATTTTCATTTCCATATTTTCACCTCTGGTAAACACAATGCGCGATGTTGGAGGTCCGTCACGAAAACTGATATTTATATTTTCTGTTTCGTTTGACTTTTGACATTCATCCTCTCACTCACTCTCTTCGCCGAGTGGAAGGCGGAACCCACAAACGTCCCGTATGCAGTCACGACTGGCCTCAAATATATATGCTAGTAACTATTCTGCTGTAATCCTTGATATTGTTGATCAATTGATAAATATACAAAATATCTACATATATATTACATTTTTTTAATTTTAAGATTCGACGAAGAGGAAGCTGATCGTAGATTCAAAATGATAGCAGCCGGTAGAGAGGACGTCGATGTTAGATGTTTGGGTGATGGCAGACCGTTTGCAATTGAGGTATATTTTATTAGATTTTTTTTGTCAGCTTCACGTTATATCCCGCACACAGCAACGTACATCTCCTCCGGGGTGACCCTAATACTTCACGTGACGTGAATCGAGATTGCCTCTCTTGCTTCGTAAATAATTTCAATTAATTTTTATTATAACTATAACTAGCTACAAGCTTTATCCGTAGCGAGCTAGTTAGAGAGAACGGAGAGCCTAACGCTACGGTATACATACCTCTTTAGCCTCGTCCACTGTCATCAACCTCTAAATACATACCCTCCAAGCGTACACGTAAGAGGACAGTGGTCCTCCGAGGGGTCCTCGTGGTTTTTTACGTGACCTTCGTCCAGTATCTTTGATACTGTGTTTTCGAAGGTCAACAAAGGTCTCCCCCTACATATTTTTTTTTATAATTTTCAGATAACGGATCCTATAAGACAGTTATCAAAGGAGGAGTTGGCTCAAGCGTGTGACGAAATAAGCAAGAGCGGTGACGTCATCGTGAAGCAATTAGTTGTTATTAAACGGTACATAATAGTGAATATTCTCACGTTGTTAAAGCCATTTCATCATCTGACTGGGAACGAGCTGCTATTTTTTAAACGCGAAATGTTTTAAAAACTCGACGAGAAGTAGAGATTAGTCTCTTTTTATAGCTGCGCGCTGTATCCCACGTATAACAGGGGTATGCAGAGGGAACCTGGGAACCTAGTGTTAAGACATTTCGTTCTCATTGAGACGTTGAATTCTTAAAGTATTGCGTGTCGTGTTTCGGATCTCAACTTTAATTTGATAAACTGATGTTTGAATATGTTGTTTATATTTTTTTAATCATTGCAGAGAAGATCTAGCACAATTGAAGAAGGGTGAAGAAACAAAAAGTAAAACGTATGAAGCTCTGTGCATTAAACTAACGCATTCTAAGCATGATGATGTAAGTTATGTTTTTTAATATTATTATTATTGTTATATTTTTTACATGCTTTAATTTTTTTACTTACAAAGAAACAATATTTGGAAAAGTATCAAAAAATATATTTTTTATTTGAAAAAGATCTACTAAAAATTTTTCATATTGTAATCCTATCTTAGTAAAGAAATTACAAATAGCAACTAAATTACAGAAAATGTACCATATCTTGGGTATTGAACCCACAACCACTTATATGTAGGTACATAGTGTAATTTTTCAAATATAAAAAAGCAAGTTCTTATTATTTTTAAATACTATTGCATGATGTTTTGTAACAGAAGTGCATATATATTTTTTTTAATTTCTCAAGGACTCAAGTCAAATCGAAGTGACGGCCAAAGATATAGAACTAATAAACAAGTTCGTGAAAGCCCACGGGGTCATCCAACAGCGCACACCCATCCGGGTTCTGCACAGGCGGCCGTTGCTCACCCGTACGAGGGAAATATTGGAACTGACTGGAGAAACGGTACCAAGTAAGGTTTTTTGCTCTTTATCTAAGGAGAAATTAATATAAGATTAATTTTTAATTGTGTGTTGAGTGGTGGAAGTAACAAGACAACCCCGCGCTTTGTCTTCGTACCATTGCGAGTATTGATCTCATAGTTGTCGCTCTGTATCCCGCGCAGGCAGACGGATCATGGAAACCCAGTATTAAGACACTCCGTTCCTATTAATATACTTCCATTTCCTAATGTCTGCCGAATTCTGGAGACGTTAGGGTTGGAGAAGTAACTATACGCCGCGCTTTGCCTCGTTACCAAAGCGAGGGAATGAAAATATTAAATATATTTAAAAACACAAAAAAGATAATAACATTAGCATTTCTTCCTTTTCCAGACTACCCACAATTATTTCGTATTTTCGTCAAAACGACTGCGGGGACTTACGTGAAGGAATGGGTCCACGGGGAGTTGGGGAGGACCCAGCCGTCGTTGGGTGCTGCTTTGTCTTGTAAAGTTGATTTGTTAGCTTTGGACGTTACTGCTGTACATTTGGAATGGCCGCCGGGAAGAGAATCTGGGACTGTCGAATGATGTATAGTCTTTTTGAAAATAAAGAATCGTGGAAATTTTATGTATTTTTTTTAGGCAAGTTAATATTGCCTGGATATGATTTAAATTAATTAAAAGTGGAAATCAGAGTGTTTAAACTCTTATGTTGGTTGCTTGCCGTGCTACAAATAAGATACTTTTACTAAGATATTGCTTTTAAAAAGAGGGGAATATAAAAAGTTTCAATATTTTTATCAAATAATAATTATTGAAATATTCCTACCTTTCAATTTTCAATGTTTTTTTTAAATGCCTTATTGTAATTTATTTATAAAAGATAGATACACGGTATCGCAATTTTTTTTAGAACTAATAAAATAGTAAATTTCTTCCATACAATGTACTGCCATATATTTTACTGTCTGCAGCGCATGAGTTTAAAGCAATTCTACTGGTTTTTTATTGTTATTTCATTATTTAAGGCTAATTAAAACTTACATCATAATGTTATATAGCCTATAGCACTCCTGAAAAACGTAGCTTTCATACAAAACTATAAGTAAATCGGACCAGTAGATCAAGGGATCTTAGCGTATAAACAAACTCTTACGCTTTATTATATTGTTTGAAAAAATGAAAAATTTCATTTTTGGTTTTAATCTCGTCTTTGCTTTTAATTTTATTAGGTTTTTATAGAGTAGTTAAAAATGTACTTTCATTTGAAATGGTGATGACAACATCAGTCTGTATATATACAACTAACTTTTCGCCATTCTTCGGCAGCAGCAAAAACTGTATAATAACAATATTAATTTATATAAAAACTCGAAAAATAGTCAATATAATATTATAATATTAAAACCTATTAATTTCGTTTCGTTTGTAGTTTATAATAAACATTTTAATTGCAATCATAAAAACAAATAAGTTTTATGATAATTATAATATATTATACATAAATACTGACATGTTCAAACAACAGCAGAAATGTTAATCAAAATGCGTTTACACTTATTATTTTTTCATTTATGTCAAACTAATGAAAAAAAATTATGCAGCCGGTGTTGTGCTCTGAGAATCTGTACCATTACTGATTGTAGTTTCTTTGATAGTGTCGTTGGAACCTCCTAAAAATAAATATTTACATTTTTTGTTAATTATCAAAATGGTAAACAGTTTTAAAATTTTAAATATTGTTAATATTCTTTCAGTTTCACACTGTATCCCGCATATAGCAGGGTTAAGTGTTAACACAGTGTTAAGGCACGTCTATTCCGCAAGTTCCCCGAACTCTAAGGGCAATGCGTGTTGACTGGCAGCACTCAATGCCTCTCGTTGACTCGTCATCAGAGCAAAGAAATTGAAATATTAAATATTTAATTTCCTCGGATGGGAGTCGAACCAACATCCTATCGCGTTGACAGACACATGCTTGTGCCCCTGAGCCACGTCTGCCCTCAAATTGCTGGCCTGGCTTAACAGATAATGTGAAAGGCAAGTTCGTTTTAAATAGAGAACCCCAATAGAGATATCATCATTAATACAAATATTTCTTAAAACTTAATTTTGCAAACTTCATTAGCAGTTAAGAGTTCCATATGTTAGAGACATGTGACGAAAACATAATTTAACAAAATGTTCACTTTATTATTATAGTTACCTTTATTAGTAGCTGCTACTTCTGTGGCATCAGCTCCTTTCGTAATTGGGGACCAAGGGCTTTAAATAAACAAAATATAATAATTGTAATTATTCATCAGTGACTCTCATTCTATCATAATTTTGACAATGGAATGGTTACTCTGTTGATCTCCATCAATAGAGTGACTATATAAAAACATAATATAGTCTATTGATGGAGATCAATATAGTCACTCTATTGATGGAGATCAAGTAAGAGTGTCCCCATATTTTGTACTAGACACAAGTGTAACCTTTAAGGCTTTTATATATTCATTTATTCCTCACACACCGCATTCACACTGAACTTCGCGTATAGCAGGTAGAGTGAACCAAGACAATAAGTTTTTTGATTTTCTGTCCGAATCAGCTTGCCATGTGATTCACATATTTATATGTGAAGCAAAATAAAAATAGATTGAAAGCTATCACTGGTGCCTCATAAAATAGTTTTTTTTAAGGAAGCAAACCGAATTCAGCAATGCTTATTAAGCACCTATTTGCACTGATCTTATTTGATAATTGTATGTCCTTACATTATTTTCATTGTAGTGGGCATTGAACGTGCCATTTTAGCTCTATTTTCCATGATCGATCTGTAATTTAAAGCATTTTAATAATTCGATTAACTATATGTATATATATATATATATTCTTTTTTTATTGTCATATATCTATGTAAAAATGTGATAATAGCGAGAGGTAACGTCCTCCATTTTTCGCGTGGTCCGTTTACGATTTTTTGTCTGGTACGAGGGACAAAGGTGCAAGATTCTTTCCGTACCGGGGACTAAAAGCGAACTTTTATGAAGGTGAGGCAAAAACTATTTATTAAAGGTTTAACAAATAAAACAGACACCTAAGCAGGCGAATACTTATTTTGGCACTTGGCAACTTTGCCTCCACGGGATTATTTACAACTATCAAGTTTTCATCTTGTAGTGACTGAGTCCTTACTTCCGGATCTACGTCTGCATAGTATTCACCTGAATCTGCATTATAGTAAAAGTTATTTGGATTATCCTGAAAAAGAAAATGTATTCAGTTGACAATAACTAGCTATTTATTATTTTCTAAGTATATTTTGAATTGGAACGCGACAGGTTGTTGTTGGTTGGATCAATTTCCAGTCGAGGAAATTAACTATTTAATATTTCCATTTCTTCACTCTGGTGTCGAGGCAAACGCGCGGCGGCGGGTTCCGCCTTTCAACACGCAATGCATCCAGAATTCTACGGAAAGTAGGGAACGAAGTGTCTTAACACTAAGTTCCGCCTGCCTGTGCGGGATACAGCTGCTGTGAGCGGGATACAGCGTGAAGCTGATTTGTTTTTGACTTTAAAAGATGGAAAGAATATTTTGTACTTCCCTCATGTCTGATTTGCAGAAGGCGGACAATAAATTTGTTGGGTAATTTTTGATCTTATAAGTAGGCATCGTATCGAAACAAAAAATTATCAACTGACGTATAACCAATTTAAATATTTTTATTAATTTAAATATTCATTAAATATACCTTTGCCAAACTTGGAAAGGCTTGTAAGCTCATGGCAAAACTCATGAATCGTCTGGACTTCATCGCGCGACGTAAGGCAATCCTCACAGGCTTAGCACCTTCACTGTCTCTTATTAAAGTCAACAAACGCACCACGGACTCATAGTCCCAGTTTTTGGAGTCTATATATCCGGGTGGTGCTTTTTCAATTCGTGCTAAATTGAAAAGTATATATTGATTTCTAATACGTGAAATAGTTATAATGAAGAAAACTATGTTATTATTTTAAGTCTAAATATATTAAAATATTAACAGACAGATGCAGGATACAAACGTGTGTTCAATTTCCATTCGGGAGAATTTATGTCTTTATATTTTCCTTTCCTCACTCTGTGAACGTTGCAGAGCTTGTCATTGAGTTCCGCCACTCAACACGCAATGCCTCGACACTTCGGCAAAGTGGGGAACGAACGTGTATTAATGGGAATTAGGTGCCTTAACACTAGATTTCCAGATTCCCTCTGCCTACCCTGCTAAGTAATGCTCAGTAATTGGAATGGTATTTAAACTAAAATTATACCATTTATTTTTACAACAGATGATTTTTTTAAATCTTCAAGAAAACGTCTCTTCTGATATTCAACCACTCGATCTAACCACCCCGCGCGCCTAATACTGATGCTAGCGAATGCTACTGATGTCCACAGCATGTAAGCTATAGATTTCTGAAATACAAGACGAAACTACTAAGCATTACATTGATTCACCGTGCGTGTGCCGGACCCATCGTGCTCTAGAGGGAGGAGCTCAAAGTTAGCATAATTTAAAAGAACCCCTTTGAAATATATTATAACGCTTGCTTCCATTGTCCGAGCTCTTCTATCAAATTCTAGTAACAAAAGCCCGTATATTTATAATTTATAATAATTAAATAAGCGGTAACTTTTACAAAGTCTTCTTTCATTCCTGCTAACTGTAGAAAATGTATAAATATAAAAAATAAAAATATTTAATGTGCTTACTTACAGTACAATACATATTGTGTTATAATATCATAAATTTATGTTGCGTTATTATGACAAGTATTAGTAGGTACTTAGTGTAATTAATTACATGGACAATTAAATGAGTTTCCAATAAAACGAGTTTTTGTAATGTTTTTTAATTCTACTGAACTATAAAACAAATATCGATACTACTTACCCTACATGATAAGTTGAATCTATTTTCACAATAGCAAGAAGTGAGAAAAATAACAGTAACATGCGTAGAAGTAGCTTTACACCTAAATATATAATTACTAAAGGTGTATAACTACTAAATATACTTTTAAATTACTATTTACAAAACAAATTTATATTATAGTATTTGTATATAAAACCTTATAAAATTAAAAGTTAAACATCTTTAGTAATGTATATTTTTTATTCTTTTCGTAAAATATTACATCAAAAGTAAAACCAAAACGCCAATGACATTGACATTTGACATTCACAATGGGGACGTGTCAAAAGAGTGCACACGAATTCGAACTTAATATCGCCAAATATTAGCCGATTTAATTAAAATACAATTATTACCTCACACAAATTAACTATAATTTAGCATAAGTCACGTAATCTTACAATATTTATAGTATCAGAAAAGTACTTGATATAGAAATATACAATTTTATAGTGCCGTTTATAGTTTTATTGTTATAAACAAAAGCCTTTGTTATTTGTAAAATGTTTGTGGATTAGATCATAGCTTGTGCTTGTATACGTGGTTATATTTAGATTATTTTATGAGAGGGAAGTGGATAAAGTGGTTTAAAATGAGCGGTGTTAACAGAGACGCTCCCGTCGGGATTCAGTGTTTACAAAAACTAAGTTCAGCTTGGTGTCCTAGGTTTCAAATAAATAGATTGAGATGGTGAGTCAACATGTTGTTTAAATAGGTATTTTTATTATAACATAGGTGTGTTTTGTAAAGAAACATAAAAAAACTTATAACACTTATATCAGTATAAATAGTTATGGGTTCAAATCTGATCTATTCATAAAACTAAAGAAAATAGCAGTACTTTTTGTTGTACCACATATTTAGGAGATGAGTGATAGATAATTGGATAATCATTAAGATTGTTAACATGATAGCAGATTACAATAATGATTTTATATCATATAAAAGATTAAATTCTATGTAAATTAGATATTGGTATAGAATTTTGTTAATGACATAGTATGAAAATAATATAGATATTACCTTTACCTGTTAGCTTCAGACTGTATTTCACATAATTATATCAGTGTAAGCCGAGGGAATCTATTAAGACACTTCATTCCCCACACACCATACAACTTTCAAGACATTGCATGTTGAATGGTGAAACTCAACACCTTTAAAGAGGGGAAATAATACTTAAATCAATCCCACAAGTGGGAATTGAAGCCCCAACCACCACCACAATGCTGTCCTGTTTCTGATGGGTCCGATTTATACTATTTAGTATTATTTTTTTAAATATCTGATAGTATACAAAGAATATATACAATTTTTTTATTAAATCAACGTTAAAAAAGTTGTCGCCAATCATGGAGCAGCGGCACACAACTGTAAGGCAATAGGTTGTCAGTTTGATTCACATTAGAAGAAATAAAATATTGAATATTTTTATTTCCTTACTCTGGTAGTGGGGCAAAGTGTAGGGTGGAGTTCTGCCACTCATAATGCAATGCCTCCAGAATACTGTGGAAAGTGAGGAATGGTTCCCTCTACCTATGCTGCTATATGCAGGATACAGTTTAATATTAAATAATGTTATTATACCTACAATCTGCATACATATTATAATTTCAATGTAATGACTTATGAATGAATCATCATGCTGTTAAGTAATATGACACTATCATATCACGTAATACTTACATGATGTTGTTTTATTTGTAATTTGCATGTATTACCAATGGAAGAATTATGTTTTGATTAATTTTATTAAGTGACATTTTATGTATAAATATAATTTTATATAAAAAAATATTTGCATTTATATGAAGATATATTATGTATATAAATGCAATTATTTTATTTACTTATTATTATTAAAATTACATTATGAAAACTAAATATTTTCTAAATTAATAAAAATACTGCTTTGTTCTTTATTGTTTGCCAAAAGAGAGTTATTCTGTAATGATTGGATTAGCCATTGGTACATCATTTATATATTTTATGAAAACTAAGATATGAAAAAGCATTAAAGTTTACATTATTGGGCCTAATTTTTATTTTATTCTATAACAGTAAAGTGGTTCTTCTTAAATTTTAAAATGAAAAGTGTTAGCAACTTGTGTTGAGCTATCTAAATTCCTTAAAAACAAAAACACTGACATAACACATTGTTCGATTATTTTTCAAACCTTATCTGGCGATGACCTCAAGCTTTAAACAGTACAACAACAATGTTCGAAAATTTTGTAGAAACAAGGTTCTCTCTGCTTACCTTGCTATGAACAGAAAATGCTTGAGGCTTAAAAAGCCTCATATTTTAATATTTGTTCCAGGTACCAAGCAAGCGTATTAATACTAACATATTTTACGTACATGACATATCATTTGACGAGGAAACCGATATCAGTTGTGAAAAGTGTTCTGCATCAGAACTGCAGCGCTCTCACCCCACCTCCGGGAGTGAGGCCGGGCGACGACCAGTGGTGTAACTGGGCGCCTTTTAGTAAGTATTTACAAAGACCTTGTGAATTCTAAAGAAAGGTAATGTGTAGATTTTTTTTTCTGTTTAGGGTAAACGGGATCCCTATTACTAAGACTGCTATAGATAATAAATATTTAAGGGGGCTGCCATACAACAAATATAAATTTTTTGTCGGTTTTATAGACAATGGTACTTCGTGTGCGACTTGTTCGCATTTGGACGTTTTTCTTTTATCGTCACGATGTATTCCGCATATAGCAGGGTAGGCAGAGATAACCTAGTGTCAAGACACTCAGTTTCCATTAAAACACTTCTACTTCCCGCGGAGTGGCGGAACTCAATGCCGCTCTTTGCCTCGTTACCAGACAGAGCAATAATGATAATAAATATTTCACTTCCTGGAGTGAACGCGGCAAGTTGTGGGTTTGATACTCACAACTTGCCGCACCGTTGCCGTACCGCACCGCCGTTCACAGCCAATATTATACAATACTCATAAATACATAAATACAAAGTAAGTAGCAAAAAAAAAATTCAGCTCCACACCGTATCCCGCACACCGCACACGGAAGGGTAGCTAGAGGAAACCTAATGTTAAGACACTCCGTTCCCCACTTTCTGCCGAATTCTGTAGGCATTGCGTGTTGAGTGGCAGAACTCAACGCCGCGTTTAAACTCGACACCCAAGCGAAGAAAAGGAAATATAACTTTAAGTAAATATTTCATCTCTTCGAGTGCCTTTTATCGAACGGTCACCGTGTTGTTGATCTAAATACATATAAAGTATGGTCTCAACTAGGTCTTGGATATCTAGGGCACGTCAAATTATTTACATAGTTTCGCGGCACTCTGTACGAAATATAATGAGACAAGCATAATAGAACTATAGAGGGGACCAAGACAATCTGTTCTCTTCTTAATCTCCACTTAAATTCAAGACATTGACGCCGCTCTTGATCTAGCCAGTGGGAAAAAGTACATACATATAATTTATTGTCCCGAGTTAAAATCGAACCCACAATCATCGCGTTTAAAGTCCGAGGATGATCCTATGAACTACTGTGATCCGTCTGTTCTAAGTAATAAGAGATAAAACGCACGCGCAACGAACTCTATTTAAAGAATTTCTATTTGCAAAAAAGCATCTAAATACTTGACATTAATTTCAGCGTGATACCTATATGCGATGTCGAGATAAATTGTCTTGACTTGTCGATATTAAATGGTTTCTACCTTTTGAGGTACGGAACCCAAAAAAAGACTAAAAGAGACGCTTTTATACTAGATATAGAATGTTCTCGAGGTTATTAATTATATGAGCCTAAACTCGAAGAGTCTTTAATCCTGACTCCATCATCAGACCAGCTAATTGATATCAACACCTAAGCTACGTATAACTGAGAAATTTAATGAGAATACAATTATTACGAATGGATCAAATTCAGTTTCATCGATTCATCACTTAGAAACGTGTTGAAACACACATGTAGCGTTTTTATCCAATAAAATAAAACGCTTCGATTCCTAAAATAATGTCCAAATCTTCAGATATTTTCTATTTGGAATTTAAATAAAATTATTGACTGTAAATATTACTATTATTATTACTGGTGATTGGTGATGAGGTGAGGTGATGAGGTTTTTTAAGGGTTACACATCTGCTATAGGTGGGTAGGCAGAGAGATTTAGTTAATAAAATAATATTTCTTCCATTTTAAAATAATTAAATTTAGAATACTTGCATGGAAACTTAACTGATCATCATATTCAATTATCCAATTTCAATAATATCATATTATATACATACATAAACGGATACGTCAAACTTAAAACCTTAAAACTAAATGATAAATCTAACAATAGTATTGTTTCAGACACAAAAGATGCCAATACGTTGTTGGGTACATTGGACTCGGCCTTCCTATTCTCTTACGCGGGGGCTATGTTTGTTTCTGGTAAGATTTTTTTATATTATTGTCATACATCCTTATTTTCCGAAGAAAAAACCAAACAGCTTTTTATCCTATCCATTAAAATAGAAGAGGTCTTGCTTGGAAGATATGTATCAATAAGTAATCCAGATGTAAAAACAGAGTGATTGGCCACTAGGTTCTGCTTGTCTAGTTAGCCAAATATGAAAACATAAATAAACTACAATTTTATTTGAACTTTTTCCTATATAATCTTTACTTAGCTGACCATCATAACCGATTTAACGGGAAATGGGAGAAGAATGAAAAGAGGAGGAGGGATAGCGAGTCTTCCATGTCCACATGAAAAAAAAACACAAAATGATCAGTGCAAAACTAAAGCCAAAACGTTTTGTACCAAATTGCATTTTCCTATTTTAAATCTAAAAATATAATTAATTAAATGTACAAATAAACACACTACATGTAAATACAATAGGCAAGGTTCAAATCTTTCTTTTCAGGTATGATAGCGGAGAGAGTGGATTTGAGATATTTCTTGTCACTCGGCATGCTAGTGTCCGCTGTATTCTGTTACTTGTTCGGACTTGGCAGGACGTTGGACGTGCATGATATAACCTATTATTTGTTGGTACAGGTAAGAATTTATGACGGATATCATTTTTTTTATTGTGTGTTAGTAAGTTTGATTGTGAATTCCAGAAAACTACATAAAATTTAGTTTACAGTTATTGTGACTGGCTTTTACTTTTGTCTTTGCCTATGTGGTAACATTAAAATATCTAAAAGTTGTGTAACTCCGACCGCAGGTACAGTGGATTACATCGAAGCGACTAACATAATGTAATGTAACGGATGATTATCTCCATTGTGCTACCTAGATTCCCAATGCGAACCCCTCAATCATAGGCTTAAGGGGAATTAATAAATACCTGTGAGCCATATGCGGCGGTAAATGGTTTGTTGTATAATGTTAAGAAAGTCATGTGCCACCAATTACTCTGATTGTATTTAATTTGAATGGATTGAATAAAATTTAAGTATTTTGGGTCATATAGTTACTAGGACATTAAATTTGCATTATGTGCGCGACATAATTATGGACCAATGACTCAATATCAACCCATCCTATATCCATGATTCTTTGATATTGGAAAGAGTACAAACATTTGGTTAAGTTCTGATATATTCTCTGTTTGAAATTGAAGAATTTTGTATATATTTTTTAATAAAAATTATAATTATTTCGTTCCCTTTAGGCAGGAGCAGGTATTGCTCAAACGACAGGTTGGCCCGGCACAGTGGCGATAGTCGGCAAGTGGTTCGGCAATGCCAAGAAAGGACTCATATTTGGACTGTGGAACTCGCATACTTCACTTGGCAATATTTTAGGTATAATCGGTGGTTTTTTTTTATTTTTTATTAGGAAAAAAGTTAAGCTATCGTCTCAACTGACTATTTGTAAACGTGATTGTTGTGGGTTCGATTCCTACTCGGCTCGACTGCTATGGGCGATATGTAGTGTGAAGTTGCATTGTTTTTTTTTTATTAGACAATTCTTGAATTTCTTAAGTTTATGTCCATAATTAGTTACTACTACTACTTAAATACAGAATATTCTAGGTATCAATTTGAATATAATAAACTTTAAATTTTAAATCAAATTCATTCCGCCCAATGAAAATCTTTTTTTAGGCACAATAATGGCAGCTGAAAACGTAGAACACGACTGGTCACTGTCGTTCATATATCCAGCGCTAGTAATGGGAATAGTTGCTTTGTTCGTCTTTCTATTCCTACCTCCTGAACCTAGGAACGTCGGTTTGACACTAGGTACCGAGAGAACGGTGAGACATGTCTTTAATATAGTTTTTTATATTTTTTAGGTTGGTTTTAGGAGGGTGTTCTTTTTTTTGTTTCCAGATTTTTTGTTATTAACTGCTAAACTGTTAAGTTTGCAAAATATATTGATTAATTTCAAAATTATTTGTTTGTATTTTGTTTTATAAAATTGTGAGATTTTTCACTATTTTAATGTATTTTTTTCTTCAGCAAACAAAAAATATGATTTACATAAATAAAACTATAAAGATAAGATCGTTATAGATAAAAATGCATAAAAATATAATTAACACTATATAATTGCATAAATAAAATTTATAGAATAGACCATATTGTTGTAGTGGAGCAGTCTCTCTGCTATAGTGATCTTGTGGGTTCGATCCCCACTCGATGTTATGAATTATTTCATTTTCGCACTCTGGTAAGATAAACTTCAGTGTTGAATTTCGCCAATTAACTGTAAAAAAGAGAACCCGTGCCACCCGATACAGCGCTGACAAAAAATTGCTACGTGGAATGTAAGAAAAGATAAATGAATTATGAGATGTGCTGGATGACAGTGATTTGGACGTTGTTTGTGTGACTGTGAGATCAGTCAAATGGGCAATAACACGACCGATTTACTGAGTATCCAGATCGCTTTTTGGCTAAAATATTAGCGATAAGAATGCAAGAGAGATCCGAAAAGCTGTTGTGGACGGCCGTAAGAAATAAAAATAGTTTTCTTGTACATAAAAGCGAAGATATAAAAACAATTGTTTACAGCCAAGCAGACAATCCCATGGGTCTGATGATGAAGAAGAATCAGTCAGTCAAACGGTCATAGTTGGTGACCAGGTGAGTTTACCTCTTTATACTGCATGTTTTTTGTTTAATTCAACATTAAATTGTATTTTTGTTGGTTTAATAATGTTAGCTTTTTGGCAACACGCTGTATGTATTTTACTAAGAATATATGTTACGTTGTTTTAGTGAAATACTATGATTTAGATCACGGGTTTGATACCCATCATGCTAAAATCGTGTTTTATCAAAAAGTTATGATGTTTTTCCTGCATTAGCAAAATAACACTGACATAAATAAAAATAATCTTTTATTTCTTAAAATTATTATATCTCAACAAGATTGTTAACTTACATCTAAAAAAAATTACATCGGCCCACTAAAACTCTTTCCTGACACTTATCTCTTTATATGACTATTTTCCATTGTGACTCACTTTTTGTCTCACCCTAAGCTCTTATCACTATTAATCACCGCTGCTATCACTTTCTATAACACTACCTACTCTCATCATCACTCGCTATATCACTATCCCGGTCACTGTCACTAAATAACAGCATGTTTGCAGGCAGCCAGCTTGCGACCTTCACGTCACTCCGCTAACTCCCCTCCGGTAAGATGTAGCTAGTGCTAACTTAATTCATATATTATAGTGGTAAAGTTTATATTTTTTACAATTTTATAATGCTATATTTTTTATATTTTTGCCAAATGTTGAAGTGATTTTTTTTTGCTAATGATTTTGAAATACATGTTTTTTTTATAATAAGTGTAAAAAGTTTTTATATTATGAAGACTACCAAATTTTACGATCTCCATCATACTTGGTGGTTTTCATGATATTTAATGACTTATTTCAAAGTCTTAATTTTTTTATTATGTTGAATAAGAATATTATAAAATCATTCCGCATTAGGTAAATTACAATTTTACAAATTTTTTCACTATCTTAGGATTTTTTACAATGACTATTATTACCATTTTCTATTACCAACAATAAGATGTAACGAAAGAAAGGGAAAGTGTTACACCCACTCTTACGTAGCCTCAACATACACATCCTTTTTTGACATTTCCGAAAATAATATATTAATTTTTCCCGACTGCTTAGGAAGGGTTATAATAATAATGTGTTTTAAAATAAGTAAAAAAAAATAAAAATAATGTGTTTTTATAAGCAATCGTGAATTTTGCTGAAAACCTAACTACCATTTATTAATTTTAATTTACATAGTGTAAATATAATTTACGGCATTTTGTCTTTCAAGTTTTTTTATCAGCTTCATGGTGTATCCCGCACACAGCAGGGTAGGCAGAGGGAATCTAGTGTTAAGACACTCCGTTGTCCACTTTCCGCCGATGAATAGCAGGGCTCAACGCCACGCTTTGCCTCGACGTAAGAGCGAAGAAATGCAAATATAAATTAAAATAAATATTTCAGTTCCTTGAATGAGTATCAAACCACCAAGATTAAGTAACAGCGTTACTCTCTGTTCGTTCGTTTTGCTAAAACAGCCTAATTTAATTTGTATTAAAAATCAGTAAAATCACTTCAGATTTGGTAAATAACAAGTTTCTTCCTGTAACTTGAAGCTTTTCAAACTTAGTAAAAATATTTCACATGAATGAGAAAATTAAATTATACCATTTCTTAGTATCAACAAGAAGACGTAACAGAAGAAACAGCGTTACTCTCGCATCGTTCGTCTCGCTCTAACGGTGGTGCTGTCTCGCTCTCGCGCGCTATCTCTATACCCGGAGTGATTGAGTTTTCCCTCTCTCTGTTCTTTGCGAAGTTGGTCAGCTATACGTTTCTGTACTGGCTGCCTTTATATATAAATTCTTCTAGTGAGTATTTTTTTAATTTTTATAATTTAGGTCTATGTACTCTTAGCCTTAAACATGTAAACGCTTGATGTTCGTTCGTTGTGACGTTCAACTTGTTAGTCAAACTATTATAGCGGGTTCGAATTCCACAGCCATCATTCAATTTCAGTTCAACTGAGTAAAGGTGAAGTCTATGCTTCCGCAACGTAATTAACCCTGGATTGCCCACAGCGCACCTGACGCCCAAGCAGTCGGGCGAGCTGAGCACGGCGTTCGACGCCGGCGGCGTGGTGGGCGCGGCGCTGGCGGGGCTGCTCGCCGACTGCGTGGGCGCGCCCGCCTGCGTCTGCGTGGTGTTCTACGGCGTTTGTGCGCCTGTCGTGAGTACCACTGCCCCTACGTACTAAATTATACCGTTGACTTTGAAAGAGCAACTGTTGAGTTTATTGCTGGCTCTTCTCAGCGGGACTACCTTCCGAGACGATGGTATTTTTTTTATAATATTTTCATTCGACAATTCAAAAGTAATAATAGTTTATTTGCAAAAGGAATATTTTGAATTTACGTAGAACCCGTCGGTGTATATGGAATTATTTCATGTTGGTTTTTATACAGTCAGCCAATGCTGAATATAAAAGTAATTTCAAATATAGTACACTAAAAAAATTGAATTCAACAGTCTCTGTTTTCTTTGTAAATTGTAGTAAATTTATGCTTTTATTATCAGTAGGTTTTTTTTTGGCAATTAAATAGAATGCAAAATTCAGTTCCTCTCAGCACGCAGTCTTACGATATATTGTATCTTATTTCGACAATATAAAGGTAATCAAAGTTAGTAGGGTAGTCTTCTGGTTAACCTAGAATTACGAAATTTGGCACCTAGCATCTGCAGGTAGTACTAGCTTATTTATGAAAAAATCTGAAACTATACCTTGTGGTCCTAAATAATAATAGTTATAGTGAGGTATCTGATGAAAGGGCTCTGGCTTAGCTAAGTCAGAATTTCAGAAAAAGCTCGCGGCCTCCAATTTTTGTACGGAAACCTTAGTGGGCGAGGCCGACTTGCGGTTGTCCGGTTTTTTAGCTTCTATATCAGGGAAGATAGAGGAAACCTGGGATCTTAGTGATAAATTACTCATCTTTCCACTAAAACTCTTCTGTTCCCCATTTTCCGCCGAATTTTTGAGGCATTGCGTTTTGAATGACGGAACTGAACACCGCGCTTTGCCTCGTTACCGTTCATATCTTCGGATATGAACGTTAAAAAAATCATTCCCGCACATTTGTGCCTCTTTTCAAATTGTGTCGAATTTCGTCTCAACACAGGTAAATATATTTTTTTATTTTTTTTACGTAGCTTTTAGCCTACCAAACCTGGGGAGCGCTATCCTACACGCTGAACGTAGCGTTGCTGGTGACAGCGGGCGTGCTGGTGAACGGACCCTACGCGCTGATCACTACCGCTGTTAGCGCTGAATTGGGCGAGTATACTGGAACTAAAACGAACTATTCGTTAGTTTTAAAAAAAATCTATCTAAATATTAACATTCGTACGTTAATTACATGTTCACAGGTACGCACAGTAGCCTCGCTGGTGACGCTCAAGCGTTAGCGACGGTCACTGCCATCATAGACGGTACTGGAAGTATAGGTGAGTTGTTTTTTGTATAATTAATGTTAAGAAAGTTTTTTATAATATAGGGTGGAAGTGTCAGCGCTCCTTTTACGAGAATAGCATACAGGGTAAAATATTTTAAACCCATACCTAAAAAAAATTATTCAAGATACCTCAACAGCTTGGAGATAGGATTTTTTTTCATTTCACGATATTTATCCATACCTGTAATTCGTGTGACGCAGTTACGCAAAGATACCAATAACGTAAACCCATACTACTACAAAATTACCGCCGCCAATACGTACGACTCGATTTCGGAATGAGGCGTAAGCGGCGGTTTCCCTTTGATAGGTTTATGTGTTCGTGCGTCGTTCTTGACAAATGGCGTTTTATATTACAACAATAATTTTATTATTTATTGTGTTTGACAAAATAACTTTTTCATTTTTGGAAAAAAAATCATCAGTTTCACGCTGTATCCCGCACACAGCAGGGTAGGCAGAGGGAACCTTTCTGCCGAATCCTGCAGGTACTGCGTGTTGAGTGGCAGAACTCAACGCCGCGCTTAGCCTCGACTCCAGAGCGAAGAAATGGAAATATAAATTTTAGTAAATATTTCATCTCCTCGAGTGGGGATCGAACCCACAACCAGTCGGTTTTATAGTCACACTTCGCAGCTGCGCCACGACAGGCCTCAAAAAAAAATATTTATTTATTTTTAGCTCCATGCTGTACCCCACATGACAGACAAGGAATCTGGAAACCTAGTATAAATTAAGACACTTCGGTCCTAGTAAGACCCCTCTGTTCCCATTTAAATAATCATAAACCATAGTGTGAAATGTGTGTCCCCTGCGGCAGGCGCGGCGGTGGGCCCCATGGTGGCGGGCGTGGTGTCGAGCGCGGGCAGCTGGCGCGGCGTGTTCTACATGCTCGTGTCCTGCGACCTCGTCGCGCTCCTCTTGTTGCTGAGGTATATTTGCGAAGACAGACACACACTGATACAGATAGGCAACATTTTTATATAGCACTAAGTTTACACTAAGTTTTAAGCCTTTGTGTTATTATCGTGTATAAGCTATATTGCTGTAAAGTTTCATCTAAATCCATTCAGGAGTTTTTAAGTTAAAGTGTAACAAGTATACATCCTTAAATTAAATATACTTACGTGTTTAAGTAATAATATGTCATTATTTACCATTTCAGGATAGCAAAATGTGAAATAGTAAAAATAAGGCAAGAAAGACGGCTGGCGTCACCACGTATTGTTAGGATAGAATGAACAGTATTGAAAGTAACGTGAAGAGAGTGCGAAAAGAAGGGGAGTCTTACCACTAGGTGTCCACTAGGTGTCTCCGCCTACCCTGCTGTATGCAGGATACTGCGTGAAGATAAAACAATGGACTTAGTAATATATCTCTTCCTGTTTTTAAACTTTAATTTTATATACATTTATTATATTTAATGATTCATATGAATTTATGAGATTACTTGTTTAAGATTGGTTTTTGTTCTAATGATACTCTTCTATATTTTGGTGCAAAGGATTGTTTTTAAATTTTAATTTAAAATTAAATTTAATACAGTGTAAGACACTGCATTCCTAATAATTCTCTTATTTTGTATATTTAATCGAACTGTGTGTTGTATGGCGGAATCCAATGTCTTATTACAGTGGGGAAATAAAAGTATTCAACTAAAATCATTCTCCCGCATGGATCGAACCCACAACCGTCGCGTTTTCAGTCACACGCTGTCCCACTGCAACCCAAAGGTACTCAAAATAATATAACATTTATTGTATATATTGTAAAATGAAACATAATAATTAATATAAATAGTATTTTATTTAATTGTTTACAATTTAAGTCAATATTTAAACTATTGTTATAATAAATTAAAGTCTTAAAGATAAAAAAGATTAATATATATATTAAGTGGTAAAATATTATTTCTTTTTAACCAACTGTAACAAAGAAGGTTACCCATTATAGATTATTGAGTTTAAGGGATGATTAAGGAGAGGAAAAGGTTTTAGGTTATTTTTGATAGAAAACTGTGTTTTTCATATTATAACAATATATTTATATTGTTTCTTGCTATCTACAAATAAATTATTAGTAAACTATAAAAAATAATTAAAATTACTTATACATAAACAAAAGAACCAACAGCTCTCAAACATTCATACATTCAAACCATATTTAAGTCATAAGCAATAAAATATATCTAATTATCTTCTATTCTTACAAATATTTAATATCTAGTAGTACTAATAGTAATAATTACTGTAAATAATTACATTAGACAAGCAAGTTACAAGCAACATTAATTAAAAATGTTTTTTTTTATATAAAAAAAATTAAAAACAAATTGAAATTTGACAAGTCAGGGTTCAAAAATAATGTTTCACTGTTTTTTTTTTTGTGGAATAACTGAAAAAAAATTAAAATGATATTTTTTTTATTCAATAATTTTAAATCTTTAAGCTCTACCCAAAGGCACTATAAAAGATAACGTATCTCCCATAGGACCCCACGAAACTCTCTGAACTTGGAATGTAATGACCCATGTAATTAACAGTATCGCCCATACTACGGCACCCGCACCACTCATTATAACATCTGTAAAGAAAATAATATTTTTTGAAATTTTAGTTTCGGCTTCATGCTGAATCTTATCATAAAGTAAAGTAGGCATAGGGAACCTAGTGTTAAGATACTTCGGTCCCTACTTTCCGCCGAATTTACCAGACAAAGACCAAAAAGCTGTTAAACGATCTCTGTCCTCTATGGACATCCACAAGTCGAGCGGACCAGATGGCATCTCTGCTTTAGTACTCCGTTCATGTGCTCCTGTACAGACACTGGTACTAATGCGTCGGTAGTCTCATACTCGTAGAAAAGAGCTCCTATTCATCATTCATTCATATAAAGGCAAAATTCATATATCATTCATATAAAGGCGATGGTTGCGATCCATCTATCCACAGGCCTATTGCTACCACCTTCTTACTCTTAAAAGTCATAGAGACCACCACCAATAGCCAGTTCGTAGTTTATATAGAGGATAAATGACCGTCAACATGGATTCCGCAATTGTCGCTTAACCAGTGATATTCTGGTCTACTTAACCCAGCGCTGGGCTGCGGCTGTCAAAAGCAAGGGAGCTTTTTCGGAAAAACTTGTGTCTTGAATTGAGGCATCAGTTGGGAATGTTTCTTCATGGGGCAAATGAAATTTGGAAATTTCAATTCAACCCCAAGAAAACCCAAGTTAATGCGTTAACAACTAAAAAACCTAATTTGTTGAGTTGGCCTGAAAGAAAGGGGGTCATCAGCAGAGAGAGATGGTACTTCACATACCAACATATACAAGAAATCTAATAAAATATCATTATTTATACAAAGCTTACGAAATGTTATTGTGGTGCAGTGAGTGTGTTTCACTGTACACACAATGGTTGTGGGCTCGATTTCCATTTTGGGTAATGAATTAATCTCATTTTGCAAATCTGCTAAGACATTTATTTTTGTCACTCAATACACAATTTCTGATAAAGTATCTTGACAGCACAATTTTTTTGCTAATACTGTACCCTATTCATTGTGCCATGAGACAATAAATTTTAAGTAGGGAGCACAGTTTATTTATTAATAGTGCAGGTCACCAAGAAGTTTAATGAATTTCATATAAGTATCATTTTGGATTTGGAACCCCACTTCATTTCATCAAAGTGCAGCAGGAATTAGAGTGCTCAACATGCAATGTCTTGAAAATAGAATGTTAAAACTACCTTGCTATAAAGGCAAAAGCATGAAGTTGCCAAAAAATAAAATTATAGGTACATAATAACATAAAATAATAGTGACAGTATTTTAAAATTATTTGAAGTGTTATTCTACACTTGAGAAAGGGAAATATTTTTTTAGAAAACATAAAAATTTGAACATAATTGGATTTGAACTTGCACCTCTGGAAATTCCCAAGAGGCATGGGTTCAAAAACCTTTACAATTAAGTTATTAAAAAATTTTCCTAAAAAAATAGAAATAACAGTAATTTAGGGTTTTAAAACAATAAAATAAACTTACATTTCTTTATTTGTTTCTGTTCATCAAATGGTGGCTTGATGAAGGCTTCCCTAAAGAACCACAATGCATTCACTGCCCAAACAAATGGCAAAAGGATGCAACCAACTGTAAAGTACATAACATTTTAGGATAATAAATATTAATATTATAAAAGAATATAATATAAATCAATTTACACTCTAAAGACTCCAGTAGTTTTGTCTCTGTGTGTATATTGCTTTGCTAGACCAAGTGTGCTTTATCCCAATTTTAATTTAGAAAATTGGGGTGTCTAAACACCAGGTTTCCTCTACCTGTCCTATGACTCATGAGAGCATAGAAGCATAGGCAGAGAGAATATCATGTTCAAGTATTCTATTATCTAATTTATGCCCATATCAAAGATACACCACATTATACATTTTATTTATATACTTTTTTAATGCAACATCTCATCATTTACTTCATATATCACAAAAAGAGTAATGAATAAACGTGCCAAGCAATAACTGAAGGCAGTTTTTTGTTGATGTTGATGTGGTGATATTCTAATATAATAATTTATAAAAAAGAACTAAAAAATAAATTTTTATCCCTTATTTAATCGCCGCAAATATTTACAAGATGTTTAAACTATAATTAGCTAAAATGAATTGAATTATAATATATATATGTGTATTATAAAAATAATTTCAGGTGAAACCTTTCTTATCGTAAGTATTACCTTTGAAATACCATCTACAAAGATTGAGCTTTTTCTCATTTGATAATCTATTTAAATCCATTTTATTTTATGTACTTTCACAAGTATTTGTTAAAGTATAATTAAGACAAATTAATGAATATAATATTTATGTGTCATCAACAAAAAAGTTTTGCAAAAAACTGACATCCGTCAAATTATCCAATTGAATTTGACGTAAATCAAAAGTGATGCCGATATACTGGCACTAAAAGAAAGAAACAGATATGTTTAACAAACCCTTCTTTCAGCATTTCTTATGTTTAGATATTATTATTTCATTAAAATCAACGTTCAAAAAATCTATAAATATAATTAAATTTTACAAATACTAAAATATAATTAAATACTTTAATTAATAAAAGATACCACAAACGTAAAACGGAACAGAATATAAAAATTAAAACTATACAAAACCCTTTGGGTATATGTGTTCTGTGAAAACATGGCGTAGTTTGTTGAATGTCAGTCTATCGTCTAAAATGTGAAATAAATAAAAATGTTTAAACATATGAGTGATGTTTTACCGTGCGTTGCTTTTCTTCTGTCTGTTACACAAATATGTATGTATAAATATTAAAATTACTACCACTGTATAATTTAAAAAACTAATTTTCATTCATACATAAATTTTATTAAAAATCAACATTTTAACGCTTTAAAGGGCCTTGGTTTATAATAGATCGTAATAATTGGTTGTCCACGCAACGTATTGAAGGATTTTTACTTAGTTATAATATATAGATTTCATGTTGTCGAGTTGGAAAACTAAATAACTAAGTATGTAATAACATAACGGACTTTTTTCACATTCCTTTCTCTAAAATCTAGTTCTACCTAAATTTGCAAACGTATTATGTTCCTAAAACATATATTGAATAAGACTATTTAAGTAAAATTTAAAATGATTTAATATATTTGAATTGTAAACAAGTTTTCATTGAAAACAATTTTTGCACTTTATTTACTGATAAACTATTAAAAATTATCTACTAATTGAACATTAATGAGCAATATATTGTATTGTATTACAGATTTGGATTTCAAATTGTTTTTATTAATTTGTTTAAACTTAATTATTAAAGAAACTAAAGATTTGCATATATATTAAATACTCACAAATTAATTTAGCTAGATACAGGGATTAATTTAATTTCTATAAATTATAATCATACAGAGTTTGATGAAAATGGAGTGGAATTACAGGTCCCGGCCATTGCCCCAAACTGTACAGTGAACTAATGGAGTTCTAAATAGTTTCTTCTCTTATTTTTTTTTATGTTATTTACATTATTAGTTTGTTTAGTTTTTTAGCCTTTGCATTTTCTGGTAATGCAGTTTGTTAATTTGTTGTGTTTGTTAATTAATATATTTTGAGGTTACAACCCCGCAATAAAGAATTTACTATCAAATGATGTTCCAGTGTGCTATGATGGGCTCAAAGCAATTATTTCAGCAACGAGGCAAATATTTGTATAAATAATATATAAACATATAATTTACATGAAGAAGTATTAAGGTCACTGTGATGGCCATATTGAATAAATGATTTTCATTTCTCCACTATTTCATTACTCCATTAACACACAATATTACCATTGAGAACAAAGTGTCTGTCCATTATCTTCTCTCTCATTTTCCTGTTATATATAGTATAAAGTTTGAATATAAAAAATAATGCGAAAACTTTGTAAATATTAAATTTGCGTAAGTAAGATTTTTTCTCTTTCGCCACACATGCTGAATATGCCTGGTTGGCACTCATTATTTTTATTATTAGTTATTCATGGTTAAGACACTGCGTAAATATACAGAACTAGCATGGTAAGTCGTACAATTTCCCCTGAGTGGAAATCAAACTTGTAACTGTCACATTTATTGTCAGACATTGGCCTCAATAACAATAATGAAGATTTAAGGTCAATTTTGAGCAATATTCACTCGAAGGCTTGAAAGTACACAAACACATAAATTAGCATTCAAGGAAAGGTTATTTATAATTATCCTTTTATTTTTATGTAGATAAAAATTAAATGATACTGTTTTTTATGTTTATTTAGATACTTTGTGTTTATGTATAATTTTGTTATGTATAAGTTTGTTTATGTAAAATGTTTTCATATATTTTTGTTTATTAATTAATTTGCATAAAAATAAAAAAAATAAATCAGCTTCACACTGTATCCCGCACACAGCAGGGTAGGCAGAGGGAACCTAGTGTTAAGACACTCTGTTCCCCACTTTCTGCCGAGTTCTGGAGGCATTGCGTGTTGAGTAGCGGAACTCAGCGCCGCGCTTTTGTGTCGATACCAGAGCAAAGAAATGATAATATTAATGTAAATAAATATTTCACTTCCTTGAATGCGAATTAAACCAGTCAATTTTACATTCACACTTTGTGCCTCTATGCCACAACTGGCTTAATTTTTATTAGAAATTCTTAATATGTTTTAATATTTTTCTTTTTAAGCTGTTGTGTTGCAGTGAGACAGTGTCTTCTGGGTTTCTTGTGTTGACTCTTACCAGAAGAAAGATTTTATTTGAAATTGTTGTCATTTCCTCACTCTGGTAATAAGACAAAGAAATACCTTAAAAGTTGGGTGTAAAGAAAGGTGATCTCAACTGTTTATCAGCACTAGTAGCACTGTATAGAATCATTCTATTTCAAGTGGGTCACACCAACACATAAATATTTTACTATAAAAGTTAATGCGCGTATTTTTTTAAAAATTTGCGTTCCTTTGCCCAGTCGCTGCGTGAAGTCACGCGGCAACTGGGCAAAAGAGCGCAAATTACGACACTACACCATGACGTCCTTAATTGTATTATGACAAACAAAAAAGTTCTTTAATATAATTAAAAATAATTAGATTTTGTTGTGTGCAAGTGATTGAAGTTGAAGTTAATTTCGGCTACTCAAGATGCAATGTCTTAAATATTAGACGGAAAGTGAAGTGTCTTAACAATAAGTTAAACTCTACCTATCCTTCTATGCGTAAAAAAAACGTTAAGATATTTTTTAAAGTAATATTTTTTTTTTATTTTCCAGGCAAAACCGAACCCCCAACACCTTACCTAGCGTTATACAGTCCAGGCGATACAGAATATACAGATGTTTTGGTGAGACGAGCGTATGATAACTTGACGTTAGTGTGCGAAGTCAGGGGCGATGCGTCCCTGAGGGTGTACGTGTGGAATTATGTGAATGATAACGGCACAGATGGGGGCAGGTAAGACAGAATTCGATAGCAATCTCTGTTGATGTGCTGGTCAATTTGAATAATTGCCACTTAGTAGGTAATGTCTCGATTTTGGACAGAAAACGGAATAGGGCGAGTTTTAATACAAGTTTTGCGCGCGCTCTCCCTCTCTCTCTCTGTCACTCTCAGTATTTAAATATGTTAATGACACTTGTGCAATGCATATGCATTGTGTAGTACACAATGTATTGGCATACGCAATTATATGATTGTTTAAAAAAAGTCCTGCTGAATTTCTTGTACTAGTTCTTCTCAGGTCTGAGGCTTTAACTTTAGTGAATTTGTGTTAAACTGTTTGGCATTCAAAATGTTAAGCATTGAATTTCTTATTCTGATTAAAATTATTTGATTTTGGCTTTGACTGACATGTACAGTTAAGGGAGAAATACAAATTAAATAATATTTAAGAAAAATTCTATTGTGAAGTATTAGAATTGGATTTGAATGTAAAAATGTGGAGAACGAAACTAAACTGCATGTGGGAGGTGCTTAAAGATGACAGAGTAAAGAGACGTATGATTCATGAAATGCCAATCTCAAAAAATCCCATGTAATTCTTCTTAATGTTACTTATTAGGTTTCTTTATAATATTGTCTTTTCTACTTTTTCAGGCCCTTTTCGCTAACGCCGTCAACGAATCCGTCCCCAAACAGCACGTTAGAAAGGACCTTCCTCCAGCCATCAGATAGTGGTCATTACATGTGTTCAGCACCACCTTTCAGTATCACCAAATACATATTGGTTCAGCCCAGAGGTAAGTAGGGAATTCGATACATTTGGTGATACTGATTAACCCTTTGGGGGATTTCACTGTTTTCTCCTCATATAAGAGTTGATATACGAACCGTAATGCTAAGCGTAAATGCGTCGCACTCAGCTTGTACCGTTGTCCCCCTAGGTCCCACGCACTGCGCGCGCGGCGCCTTCCGCTGCGGCGCGCGCTGCGTGCTGCCCGCCTACGTGTGCGACGGGCGCCGCGACTGCGCGCACGCGGAGGACGAGGCGCCGCCCATGTGCGCCGCGCAGCCGTGCGCAGGTACTCCCCGCTCACGCGCGCGTGCCGTGCCGCACGACCGCCAGTGACACTAGTGCGTGCCCGCAGGCGCCGCCAAGCTGAACTGCTCGTCGGGGCGCTGCATCGCGGAGGCGGCGTGCTGCCGCGGCGCGCCGCTGTGCCGCCAGCCCGCCTGCTGCGACGAGCACCCGCTGACCTCCACCGCCGAGGGTGAGCCACGCTGCGCTCCAGGAGAGACACGCGGACATATATATTCTTTGTGATCTTATTACGTACTATAGAAATAAAAATATTTAGAAACATATAAACATTGCCATTTCTATTTGATTTTAGTAATGTAAATAATAATATAATTTTGTATATTATTCATTTACAGGTTATGTGGAAGTGGAATATCCTCCCCTATTTGAAGATAGACATGCTCCAGATGAGTATGGGTTCATACAGTCGACTATATATACTGTTACCGGTAGATACATTTTAAAATTATTTGTTTTTTTTTTTTTGTAAAATGTATTCGTGGATTGTGTTATATAATTTTAAATATTGAATATTTTATTTCGTCAAGTGGGAATCAAACCCGGTGTGGCTTTCACGTTTAGTCACGCTTGTATTTTATTATTATAAATGTTTTTCTTAATTATTTATTACTGTGTGTGATAGATTAATTTGTGTCTTATCAAATTGACTATACCCATTTCACGAAGGCATGAGATTATGAGTAAGTATTGGTGAAAAAAAAGCTAAGAATTTAAGGATGTAAATAATATCATTGAATGATGATTAGTTAATAATAACGACGATTTAAATCGATTTCATTGATAATTATATTTTCAAATTTTATAAAATTATATAAGAAGTAAAAAGAAACGAATATAATAATCAAAAATAAAGATTGTTTTTCATATTGCAAACTAGGAACTTTGTAAAAAATCTAATTTCAAATCCATAATGTTTCTATGTTGCCATTTTATGGTATCATGAACACCATAAACTATTTTCTTAATTTTAATAGTAATATTTAAATACTTGACATTTAAAAACACCCAAAAGCCAACTTGTTCTTAAAGTTGAGACACATTTTATTATTATAAAAAAAGCTACTGTTATAAATTACTATCGGTCAATCCATTCAACAGGCAGTTTTTACTAAGTTGCTTGTTCTATTAAGTGTAAAGTTGTTTTCTGATTATTTTGTTTTTATGATTTTGATATTTTATATTTTAAAATATGAGTAATCCTGCACCAAATTAAAAAGAAATTAAAAAGTTACATAAAAGTTTTCGAAACAGTATTCCTTCATTTACATTTTGTCTCATGCCAAAATGAATAAAGTATGATTAATAATTAAATTGAGTTTATTGACGCCCTCGTAGCACAGAAGCATGGCGTGTGATTGTAAACGTTTGTGGGTTATTCAAGGAGCCAAATAAAATATAGAATATTTACTTAATTAGAAAACGTATAAAAATTTGAACGTAGCGGGGCTCGAACCCGCGCTTCCAGGAGGCGCGGGTTCGAGCCCCGCTACGTTCAAATTTTTATACGTTTTCTAATTAAGTATTTATCTTTCCTAAGTGTGGATTAACACTTTAAAAATGTTTAAAAAATATAGAATGTTTTCATTTCCTCTGGTGACGTGACAAAGTGCAAAGTGTAAATTTCGCCTCTCACTCAGAATGCCTCAAGAATTCGGCGGACAGAAGTGTCTTAATTGGGAATAGGGACTGTCTTAATATTAAATTACCACAGCGCGGGGTACCTTCCCCAGAGTAAAAATCGAACCCACAATCGTCGCGTTCACATTCGCAAGCCATTAATTTCTTAATTCTCTTTATCAACAGCATGTGCACTAATATTTATGATAGCGGTAGTGTTGCTAGTCTCCGCTCTCTGCAAGATGCACCTCAAGAGGGCTGCACTACGCGGTTACGCGCACGCGCATCGAGCCACGGCACATCACTATGCGGTGAGATTTAAACATTTTACCTCCTTGTATTAGTATTATTTTTTATTATAATAGTAATAAATATTATAATTTAATAATAAATTCAGTTACCATATAATTATAGTATAATATTTGATGAATTTTGAATGTTTTTTTTTAAATGTATGAACACTTAACACGCAATACTTAAGAATGTGAAGCTGCTTTTAGTTGTAGTTGAAATTATAAATCGTATTTACTATAACGAAGCGAGGCGCGTGGGTCTAGGTAGACAGTCCCGACAGTCGTTAGGACTTTTTTCATACTTGGAACGCGCTGAAGTTAGATGAGGTGTTAGTACAACCGTGCAGTATGCCACTTGGAAGAAAAGTGAAGTCTGCTTCGCTCGTTCCCACTATTATAGGAACGACGCGTCATTCACCCTTCTTCCCTAAAAGCTGACAATTGTCATTTACAACTGACAGTGTTGCCATCTTCTGAATACACCCAAGCCAAACAACTTGACGTCTCGTATTCATACTCTGCGACATACATGTATATTATTATTAGTTTAAAAAACTATGTATTTTATTTTTCTTTTTATATTTTCAGGCCCGTTACCCACCACGCTATGAATCTACAAGATTATTAGATGCCGGAGCGCCCGCCACTCCAGTAAGAAGTATACAAGTGGCTGTGAGTATATTAGCTTGTATACATTTGGTTTTATTTTTTTGCTTTACACTGTATCTCACACACGTCAGGGTGGTGAAAGGGAACCTAATGTTAAGACATACCGTTTCCATACCGATTCCAGTTTAAATTCTTCGTTGACCCTGCGCCGCGACTCGCCTCAATGAAATATTTGATATTTTCATTTCCATGGTCTGGTAACAAGTCAAAACGCAGCGCGACGAAGCGTGAAAGAAAAACAATTCAGTACACACCACATCCACATTGTTGATTATAGTTCGTTCAAAACTTTATCATATTAATAATGATGCCTAATAATTATACTAAGTAGTAGCGCTCGTATAAGAATTCCAACGTATCCTAATGAAAACGTATAGCTTAACAGTCAGAGCACGCGGACGGTATCCAAAATGTTCACATCCAGCTACGATCATTATTTTTTTTATATTATATATTATTTATATATTTTCTTCAATGTGGAACCTTTTCAGAGTTTGTTACTTGTACAAAATGAAAATAGCCTATATTTTATTTTCTTTTTTTTTAATTTCCAGGAGCCACCCACGTCTCCTCAATGCCGACCTGAATCGTCAGGTTCCCAGGGCTTCGGTCTAGCTAGATTGTCTGCCATGTTCTGTTCTAGATATAGACAGGTTGGTTTTTTATAGACAAATATAAATATATATACAGAGTGTTTTTGTCATCACCACTTTAAATGAAACCACAGTTTTAACTACTCTAAAAATCTATTACAGTTAAAACAAAACAGATTTTTCCAAAAACAAAAGTTACTTTTTCAAACAAAATAAATAATAAAATTATAGTTGTAAAATAAAGCGCCATTTGTCAAGAATGACGCTCACAGATACAACAAATCTATCAAAACAGCACACGCCTCATTCATGAAATCGAGTCGTAGGTAATGGCGGCGATGTTATTTGCGTATGTTGCGAATAGTACGAGAGATGTCCCTTTCTCGTTCTCATATGTTTTTTAGAATGAAAAGTGGCAGATTGGCAACGCTTCGTAGTTTTTTTGTAGTAGTAGGTATTTACGTTATTGGGATTTATTCATAACTGTGTAACACGAAATACAGGTGTGGATAAACACCGTGAAATGAAAGAAAATCCTAAGTCTAAGCTTAGGTATCTTGATTAGTTTCTTTAGGTATGGATTTTGAAATATTTTACCTTATATGCTGCTCCCGTAAAAGGAGCGCAGACGTTTCCTCCGTATAGTTTTTATTGTATTTGACTCTTATTATAATTATTTTTTTGCTTCACGCTGTAGCACAGAGACAGGGGAACACGCTGTAGCAGAGAGACAGGGGAAAGTGTTAAGACACTCCGTTTTCCAATTTCCGCCGAAATCTGCAGGCAGTGGCGGAAGTCAACGCCGCACTTTGCCTCGAACCCAGCCCAAATATTTAATTAATTTCCTTGAGTAGGAATCGAATCCATGTTTATAACAACGAGTGTGTGCCCCTGCGCCTTGACTGGCCCCATTTCCGTAAGAAATAATTGATTCCAATGAAGGAATTGCAGTCATTACTCGCCAGCTTCAAGTCAGCCGCAAAATTTATGTCTTTTATCTAAATAATATTTTTTATAAAAATCCAGGTACCTACACAATGTTGCGAAGTCGAAATGACAGATGTCAGATCAACATCGCTAAACAGTTCCCCGACGCGGAATCGAACGGACGACCTCGACTATCGGTCACCAACCTACTGCGACTCCGACATATACACTAACCCAGATCTGTCGCCAAGAGATTTGAATTATATGTCGACGCCATTAGAATTCTTCCGACGAAGAACTCTACGACGGAACACGTTAGACAGGGTGATAGACCAACTGACCGTGCAGCGGCCGCTGACGCTGCACCTGGGCAGGTTCCAGTTGAGTCTGCCGCGGCTGGGCAGGGCCGAGGCGCGCCCGGACACGCCCAACGTGGCCGAGATCAATATTGACGAATTGGACTTCGTCCGTCTCAATTCTAACGACACGTACACGTTGAATGGCCGGACTATTAGATTGCTGGGGGCGAATTTTGAGAATTTTGAAAATTATCATCTTAACGGGACTAGACCGCCTCCGTATAATGAAGCAATGAGACATAAATATGGCCCCCCGCCGGAGTATTTGAGTCGAGAAGCGATTAATGATAGTAATGATAACGAAAATGAAGCTAGAACTAATGTTGAAATGCCGCCATGTTATGAGGATTTAGCTTCCGGTTTGGATAACAATGCTAATAATATAACGGTTAATGTAATTGATGTAAGTGATGGTAATAATGACAATAATGATAATAATTTGTTCGTTAATACGGCTAATTCGGTAAATAATGATTCCGTTAATTCGCTTTATAATGATGATAACCTAATGGTTAATTCTATTAATGCGATTAATAATAACGATAATGCTCCTCCTAATCTAACTAGTGATGTTCCAGAAAGTATAAGTTCAGTTATCGATAACTTGCCAGCGATAGATAGTGATGTGAATGCTAACGATACTTACGATAATTCTATTAGTGTTCAGTAGGTTTTCTTTATTTAGTTTGTTTCTACAACGAAATATATAGAGTAAATAAAATGAAAATTCTTAATATTTTCAATAATATTCTATTTTATTATGAATATGTCAAATATCGTGGATATCAAAAAAATTGAATATCATACAGATAAATGAAACCTAGAGTTTTTTTAATAATATTTACATGAACTGCAAGATTCTAAGTAAAAAAATAGTAAATTAAAAAAAAAAACTAAAACAAGCGGCTGTATTTAAAAAAGTAGTTAATAAGTATATTTTTTTCGTTAGAATATTATAAATCATGACATTTGAAGCAAAATAAATATATGTATACATACAACTTTTAGTATTCAGAAAATCATTAATAATCAATCTTTAAATATTATATATATATATATATATATAAACAGTCGAATATATATATATATATATATATATATATATATATATATATATATATATATATATATATATATATATATATATATATATATATATATATATATATATATATATATATATATATATATATATATATATATATAAACAGTCGAAATCGATTAACCAGATAGATTATTAACGATATTCTGGATACTAATAATTGTGCTTAAATTGTGAAATACTAATGGCCCAAACGCAATTTCGCTCACTCGTTGTTATATTATAGCTATATTATACAAAATGTTACATTGTAGACTATGTGTATAATATACAATATAATGTATAAACTATATTACTGTAAAGTTTCATCTAAATTCGTTCAGTAGTTTTCGCTTGAAAGTCGAGCAAACATCCATCATCACAAACTCACATTTATTATATTAGTGGGATAGGATTCTTATTATTTTTCTCATTTATTTTCCTTTTAATTTGATATTTCGGATAATATCGAATCATCACAATTGATGGCCGATTACTCGAGTTTCCGCTGTATTATATTAAAATTAAAATAATAATAATATAAAGTGCCTTAAAACAACAAATGAACTAGTCACAATGGCTTTTTGCTTACACAGTAGCTGTCAATATATTTTTTAAATAATGTTCACTTAAAAAAAAATAAGATAATAATAAATATTATTTGTGCGTGTGTTTTTTCTGTATCTGTAAATGCTTTAGCCCAGTTCTAATATGTTGAATATTTAAAAAAAGGGTATCAATATTGTATGTAGTTGTCAAAATATTTATTGCATTCCTTTAAAATTTTTAATTTTCTCTAATTTTTATAGATTATTAACATTTTTTTCAAATCAGATTTATATTTTTTTTTATATAAAAAAATTGGTTATTATCAATATAATGTAAGAAACACGTGCCTTGGGAATTACTGAACAGGTTTTAGTCTGAAAAAAAATAGAAGTAGTGATGAGTCGACTAGTGTTGTATATATAGAATATATTTGTATTCTACCTCCATACATTTCAATGACCAAATGTGCTTTACAATTTTAAATATCAATAAAAAAATAATGATTGAATCATTTCGTTTTTTTAATTTTTTTAATAATATAGTTTTATTTTACTTTTTTTTCACCTCTAGTCGAATTGACAATACTCCATTCCAATTTTATTTGTTGATTTTAGTGTGTTCTGCCATAATAAAAACTGCCATATAAGTATATTAGTTTATAATAATAATAAAAATATATATATGGCATAATGATATAATTACTTTGGATCTTCAAAACGAAATGATTCAATACATTACTGCCACACTTAGTGTTAAGTACTAAATAACAAAAAAATGTATATAATAATTAGTTATAAAATAAGCACAAAATTTAGTTGTCATTGTTAAATTTTTTTTTAAATTCCTTTTGAGTATCATTTTATGTAAAAAAATACTTCTTTAGTATATAGATATAAAAATCTTAAAACTGTTAACAAATCTGTCCATTTTTAATTTAATAATAAAATTTTTACTAAAAAGACAATAAAACTATGGAATTGATCTAATAATATGTTTTTTTCGATATTTTTTTTTTAATGAAAAAATATGATTGTACGCATAAAAAAAAGAAATAACATTTAAATTTACTGTTTAGTGTTAATTAAATAACTTGCCAGTTTATTTGTTAAAAACTTGCCATGTTACAATAATATAGATATTTTATAATATAACATCTTTATTTAGAGACTGAGTGTAAATACAATGTTTATGGGTTCATTACATACTCAGAGGAATTAATACTTTTTTCTCCGCTCTAGAAGCAAAACAATGCGCGGCGTTAAGTTACACCACCATGTTCACGTGTAAATGATTATATAAATAATTAAAAGAATTTGCAAGCAAGATTTTACAAGCGTGTGACTGGTTACCCAACAGTTGTGGGTTCTATTACCACTCGGTAAAATGAAGTACAGTAACGAGACAATGCGCGGTGTTGAGTTATACAAAAAAATATTTATTTATATTATAACATATCTACACATAATAATTATTAATTGATTCAGATATCGATATTTGTTAGCGATTTTGTTTTCTCAAACAGTCCTTTTTACACATCAATAGATTAAATGTACTTAAAACTCTTACAACATCACGTTTTTAGTTTTCAATTAAAAATATATATTTGTTTCTTATTTCTTTTATGTAATTAGGATCTGATGTAAAACATTAATTTCACCATTTTCATAAGTTTCTTTTAAATTACAAAGCAAATGTTTATATAAAATAGTGTTTTCTCTTTCTTACGAAAGTAAATAAAAAAGATAACCAGTAAAGATAATCTGTCAAGTAATTTAACGGGAACTTATCTAGGAGTTATGAATTTGGTTATAAATCTTGTGATAGTTAAAATAAATATATATTATGTATACATATAAGTAAATAAATTGTTATGTATAGTTTCTAATACTAAAATTTTGTATAAGAATAAGAACGTATAGCTTAATTGTCTTGCATATATAAAAGAGGCACTGGTACAAATCGTTTTATATAAAAAAAAACAAATACGTATATTATTGTTTATTGAAATGAAATAGTCTTTTGCAAGTGCGTTTCAATCGTTGAATAATCATGTCGCTTACAATGTCGTCATAATATCCTCCCCATCATAGGAGTAGAAAGAGCAAGGGCAGAGTGGCCCGTGCCCACGACAGGGTAATTTGGTGGTCATCCGAGAAATTTTACTAACAAAAAGTTAGCCCCGAGAAAATTGAAACAACAACGTATCATATGTGTTCAAAGGTAAAGTCCAGACGCCATGTAAAATTTCTCTAGATACCTTAATGATCCTGCCTGTCTACACCCTGCTGTATGCGGGAAACAGCGTGAAGCTCAAAAAATATACAATCATAGCATTATACTTTTACTCCAACACATTTATATTGCGGACGAGTCGTGGCCGAGTTAGCTGTAGTTTTGATTTTGGAGATTTTATTACTTTTGATTATTTTCTGCGCAAAATTTAAAATAGATAGCCTAACTTCATGGCGGCCACAACTTGTCTACCGCACTTTACACCAATTAGCTTGCTAATTCAATTTTTTATACAAAATTATAGTATTTAAATGGTTAAAGTTAAATTGTTATATATATATATATATATATATATATATATATATATATATATATATATATATATATATATATATATATATATATATATATATATATATATATATATATATATATATATATATATATATATATATATAAGTAGTACGCACGTGAACAATAATGCAACATATCACCAATTTCACGGCTTTTTTGAAGTGTTGACAAAAAAAATTGTATTTTTTAAAAACAGTTTTTTCTTGGAATGGTGTGATTTTAAGCAAATATTAAAATTGATCATAATTATATAATAAAGTTTATTGGGAATTTGAGGTTTGGATAAAGAAATATGTAAAAGAATACTTGCATACAAATAAATTAATTTGTATATATAAAAATATTTAAGATATTTGAATTTTCCAAATTGTTTTTTTCACTTTACAAGTGACGTCATAGGCTACTATTGTCATAATAAATTACAGCACGGACGACAAGTCGTGGCCACCCTGAAGTTAGGTTTTCTGTACTGTTCCGTATCGCGCGCTTGCGTTCGGGAATAAAATGATCAAATGTAAGAAAAAAAACATATAAAATGAAATCTGCACAGTCATTTACAGTTAATTTAAGGGTCACCACGACTCGTCAACCTTAGTGTACCATTAAATATTAATATTGTACGAAAAGGGGTCAGTGATATATATATCTCTTTAATTAAGCACTTCTAGGTTATAATGTGGAAAATTTTGGTGTATTATAACTCTGTGTGGTTTCTTATTATATATGGTTATAGGATAGCATTCATCAACAGCAAAAGCGACAATTGCAGATTCGATATCCACTTGATGGGACTATTTATATCAAGGTTTTTTAACTCTAAAATATACCACTTTTTATACATATAATTTGTTTTTGTAACTTTTTAAGGTTTATCGGTCCGTTTAAATTAATAGAAAACATAATTTTTACTTAAAGTCACACCATTCTAAAATAAACATTGTTAGTTAATATTTATTAAATAAATAGATGATTATAAATATTTTTAGTGATGTTCTGTTTAATTTTGAATAATTAACTTCGAAAATAATTTGTAATTATCAATTTATATCGATATTGTTATAGTACAAAGTCCAGCCTTGCAAATGCCTTACAGCTAATTAAGTGTAAACAAAATAAATATATGTTTTAGAATCTAATTATTTTATTTTGTTCGTTTATAAAAAAATATTCCCTTTGTACCCTTAATCAAGAAATAATGTCTGATGTTAGAATAATTTCAATGGTGGTTTCAATTCCGATTCTGAGTAACGCCATTTCTTAAACAAAAAAAAGTTATAACCAAACAAAGTAATACGAGCCGTCGTGGTGTAGGGGTACAAGCGTGCGGCTGTAAACGCGATGGTTGTGGGTTCGATTCCCACTCGGGAGAATAAAATATTTATTAAATTTATTTCATCACTTGTAAGTCGTCTCTCTCGTCTCGTTTTAATGGGAAAAAAGAGTTTTAATTTAAATTAATAAATCTCTTTAAAATGTCTCTGTCTCGCACTGCTTCTCAAATAAGAATATTTCTAACATACAGATCGGACCGAGACCGAATCGTGACTGCCATAGTGTGAATCCTTCCTAATTCGCTGTAACCCACTGTGCCTGCGGTGAGAGTTAGATACCTCCTGTGTCATACAAAACCTTTAGTAATTTCATTTGGCCACTTTGGACACACATTTGGGACAGAACTGCAGATAAATGCGAGAGTAATTTATAATAATTGACCTTTATAAAAACCAGCAAGTCCAACGCCATCTATCAACAACTAAAAACAAGCTGTCTCCAACAAATAACCGCCAGATATCGCTATTCTCAATGAACACAAAAAATCAATACAGGATGCCGTATCAATGAATGAGAGATGAATTATATTATTTCGGTCGCTCATTCATATGCTTTGGGAGACGTGGGCATCTATATTGTATGACATTACATTGACTAGGTATAAAGTACGTAGGTACTAGTAAAATGGTTTAGTATGGTTGGGAGTGGGAACATAGTGTTAAGACACACCGTTCTCCAGTTTTATGATTGTTAAAAATGTGTTAATGGTAACGTAGTGTCTTAGTATGAGGCTTTAGGGTTCCCTATGCCTACCTGCTATGTAAGGGAAAAAATATTAGGTTTAGAATAGACGAACTTAACGCTTTAGCTCAGAAGAGTATGGAATCGAATATATTTAATTGCGTTAACATTGAAATTACAATTATCTTCATATCTAGCTAAGGCTTCATATCTAGCTAAGTGACCTTTGATTTTTATTTATTTACAGATATTACATGTCAAAAAACAGAGACTAACTGTTTATGAATTCTTTTCATTTCGTCGCTCTGGTTAGAATACGAAACCAGGCGTTGAATTTCGTTGCTCCACACACAATATCTCGAAAATTCTCCTCCAACTGAGAACACTACTCGCTCAGTTTAATAACTATCAACTGCATCATTCATTTTGTTGTACGTAACGTAATTTATGTCTGTGATATCGTCTCTCATTGGTTATAAGTAGATGATAAACTTAAATAATTTCATGTACTTAAAATAAACCAACTTTGTGCAATATATTAGCTTTACACTTTTTAAGAAAAAAGCGATCTGCCACGTTATGGTTGTGTGTTCAACTCATTCGATGTAATTAATTATTTTCATTTCTTTGCTCTGGCAACAAGGTAAAGCGCGGCGTCAAGTTCCGCAACTCAACACATAACGTCTCGAAAATTGTGCGATGCGTGGGGAATGGTTTGTTTTAACACTAGGTTCTCTCTGCCTAACCTGTTATATAATGTTAAATACAGTCATGCAGAGTGAAGCTACAGCGTGAATTAAAATTGTAAGCGTAAATTTAACGTTTTTTCGAGTGGGAATCCAACCCACAACCTATCGCATTTACAGTCCCCCACTCGTGCATATCTATGCATTAAAAATTAAAATACTTTTATGTTTAAATTAAATACGTATATAGAATTAATAACATGAGACGTACGACATGGCTAAGTCAAAAGTCAAAATTACTCTAATTTTAATACTTTGAACACTTGGTCCTGTCTACTAGGTCATAATTCTTAAATAATTTAAAAATTAAATCCTTATATTATTTTCTTATTTATGTTTCACACTGTATGCCGCATATAGTAGAATAGAGAAATTAAATCGAAATAAGAATTGAAAAACAATTTTTACTGGATAGTCCAAATATGGAGCACGGCTATACTTACTTTACCTATGTATTAGGCTATATTTATTTTTCATATTTATTATATTCCCTGGCTATGTTACATTAAGTCAATGTAACCCACCATACCTGAGGTCAGAGTTACCACCACCCGCTTAAAATGTGTCGTAAGCAGAAGTTAGTTCCAACTGACCACACGAGCAAAACAAAAATTATAATTATTATTTGAAAATCGATTCTAATTTATGTTAATATTCAAATAAATGAGGAAGTGATCCATTTAAATTTGTTTAGCAACTTAATACTTTATCTCCGTGTAATGTAATGTAAATATGTACTCGTACATGAGACGACTGCAAAGTCACGATTGTCGTCGCCATTACAATTTAATTCTTGTATCTGTTCTTAACTTATAAAATGTTTTGATTAAATATTTCATAATATAAAACTTAAAATACTTACGTTTTTATTCTGTGCTGGCGCGCAAAAATTTTGTTTCGGCGGGAAAAATCGATATTCTCGTCTGACGTATTTCTATAACTCATTTGAAATTGCCGCGTATGACGTAAAACTAACCTCTGACGTCACACGCCCTCTACATATAACTATCTCGCTCGTACCAATACAAACCAACAGCGTTCGAATGAAACAGCACGTCTCACGTAAAGCTAGTGAATCGACTTCTTTTTTATGGTGGACGACGTTCAACTTGAACCTTACGGAATGATAAGGAATTACTGATAACATTATCTCGCGCTATCACATCTACGTTACACCAGTCTCAAAATTAAAACGATAACCAACGCATCGCAATTAAACGTTTTTAACTAAATCAATTTTCGCATTGCATTGGATTTTGTTAATGAAATGTAGCAGGATTGAGTTGTACGTCCTAGCCGAATGACGTCAGCGGCAGCGCCGCGGCGGCCGAATCGCGAACTAGTGTCAGTAAGTTAAAGTCCGTCGGGGAGCGCGGATCCCGGCCGTGTCGCCATGGCCACTATAAAACCGATGAAGAAACACTTCCCCATCGACCAGCTCGTATGTGTTGGTAACTACGAGCTGGAGAAGACCATAGGCACTGGCAACTTCGCGGTCGTCAAACTAGCCACCCACAATATCACTAAGAGTAAGGTTGGTATCGTGTATTTATGTGATATTTTGTGTTTCACCAAATCCTGTGCTATACCAGTTAACACCGGATTCAGTGTGCAGTGTGTGTGATGTGTTTAAATCAAAAGTCGAGTTAGGCATTAAAAACTAGTTCCTTAGTCCAAACTGATGGTAGGAACGTGTTTTTGTAAAAAAAATAACGCACCCCGACTATTTGTGTGGTGCATTGTTTACTATAGACGACTAACATGTCACATGCACTCCATAATTTGATCGGCTTATATCATAACTTTAAAAATTTCTTTTGAAATTGAAAACTTTTTATTTTTAATTATTTATTTATATTTACATTTTTATAACGAAAAATTGGAGAAAGGATCTAGGACCTTAAATGTGTGACCTTCAATGTTGGTTTTGCGACAATTATAGTCAATTGCTAAGTTCATCGCTTGTCCTCTCGTCAATTATGGTGTCGTCTTGTTATTACACTGACGATACACAATAAGTAATTTAAATACAGAACTAGACGTGAGAATTAATATTTATTTCTTATAAGAATCTCGTTATATTGTAGTTTTCACCAACTCTCACAGAGAAAGTTTTGTACTGTATACATACTAGCTGTAAACATGTTAATTTACTTTGATATGTTTTGTTTTTATAAGATTAGGCATTTAAAATATATTTTGATGATCGTTAACTAATTGATAGATTCATTTAATTACATATTATAACCTACAAAAATATAAAATATCTCAGTAGTTTTCCTAAAGTTTATTCTTCTAAATAAATCTTATATAACCTCAAATTATCACTATTTAACATTATATTTCGAAAAAGAAACAAAAACATATTTTATTGACGTATTTTTTTATTGATGTTATTAATGTGTTTAAACTATTAAATTTATATATTTTTAATTGCTATTTAAAATTAAGCTCTTTAAAAACATGTTTATTTTTCCACTATAGTCTATAGAAAAAAAACAACACTTATTAGAAGATTGAAAAATAATATATTTAACTTTCTAAATGTAATATATAGTGTTTTTAGCAGTTACAATTTATGTTTGATTCCTAAGTAATATCAATAAATGTAGTTAGTCAAAATAATATATACAAAATAAATTTAAATAGAATTTTATTGAAATAAAGTATAAAATTTTTTGAAGTAATGAAATGAAATGGAAGTATGAATAATAATTTAGTAAATAGAACTTGAAAATATAGATTTTTAAATCTAAATATAACTAAGTATAAGTTTTAACTATACTTTTAGATTTACATTATTATATTTTTCTGTATTTTAGCATTTATAACTGTGCCCCATTCTACACAATATCTTTGATTTCATACTGTTGTATAATGAAACATGACCTACATTAAAACTTTTTCTATATAATAGAATATATGTAAATAAGGATGAAGTTGCATACAGACGGCCATCATGGCCATAGTGGGATAGTGTCTGTCTATAGACAGAATGATTGTGAGTATGGTGTTGAAATTCATAACTTAATGCACAATATGTCAATTTAAATAGAAAGTGTAGAATGGAGTGTCTTAACACTACTTTCACTCTCTTAAAGAATACAGACTAAATGTCTTTACAACAATCTGTTTTTAAATTTTAAAAATAACATAATCTCTCTCCTTATCCTGCTACACATGCATATAGCAGTGGTATGTGTAGGAAACAGTAAAAAACTATAAAGAAAGTATTATATTTCGATACATATTTTATTGTTTTGATAACAGGCTATACAAGATATAAGTTATAACATCTGTAGATTATATTGAAAAAAATATTAGAGACGAGCAGGTAGAATGATCAGAAAAACATGTAATAATTATTTACTTTATATTATTTACCAATACACAGACAGTAGTACACAGAGAATGTTAGAGGAAAATTTGAAATGTAAATATATTCATCCAATCAATTATCAATATAACTTAAGACTTTAGATAAAAAAAAGCTTTTTCTAATTAATTGAACTTAACAATTATTGATTATGCATATTTTAAATTTAAAGAATACATAAATGGTTTTTAAACATTTTTTAAAGTGTTATTCTACACTTTTAAAAAATAGAACTCTCTTGCCAAACAATAATTCTTAGTAGTTACTTAGTTACCTTTGGGTAGCAGAAATTTGTAAAAATCTTCCTACAGAGATAATAACAACCTAAATAAGTTGTAAGAAGCGTATAAAAATTTCGAAGCTTGATGTGTTCATGTGTATAGTTTAGTGGTCAGAGCGCCTAGTCAGGTTCCAGGGCGGGTTCGAGTTTCGCTACGTTCAAATTTTTACACGTTTTCTAAATAAGTAGTTTTATAAATAAGTAAATAAATGGTTATCTTAAAATTAAATTAAAACACTGGCATAATATAGACATAATGTATAAAAAGTTATTATGCTGAATAGGACACCTAAAAATATTATTAAACAAAACATAGGAGGCCTTTGAGGATGTAAGCGCTATCGGGGGTTCGATTCTCACACGGGGGAAAAAATTATTTAAACTTCCACTTTCTGGCAGCAAGGCGTTTGATGTTGTGTTCCGTCACGCAACACGCAATCAAGCCTCAAACAAGGCCTCAAGATATCGGCAGAAAGTGTGCAACAGAAATATCTTATGGGAAGGGAGTTCATGGCCACGTTCATGTTCATATCTTTTCTTTATTTTTAATTAATTTTTCATTTCCTCGAGTGGGGAGTGAACCCACAACTAGTCGCATTTCCACTCACACTCTGTGCCCCTGCGCCACTACTGGCCTAAAATATATTCTTATTACATCTTGCCGAATACGTCACAAAATGCATGGACAGTTAAATATATTTTTTTAGTAACTAACTCAGTTCATTCGGCGGAATGCTATTCACTAGATGCAGCGTGAAGCTAAAAAAAATATAATAAACCAACGTTAGTTCACCAGAAAATAATAGTTAAAAACAAACAAAACATACTTCACTTTATTCACAATCAAATCCAAAAAAATCTTTTTTAAAATTTAAATTGTTAAATTTGCATTATGTTCGTGACAAATGGACGAATAATTCAATATCCCGCCATCGGATTCGATTATTCTTTTTTATTGGAAAGGATACACTTCAAGAGTTGTTTGATGAAAGTTTGGTTAGGTTCTGATGACGGGATCCGGTTGAAACTGAAGAAGAAACATCGGTTTCTTTTGTTAAAATCAAAATAATTATTAGTTAATTGTCCCGAATCTTGCCAAATACCCCATTTTTTACCTCAACTCATATTTCTTTCTAAAGCAAAGACGTTGACTGTTAAGATTTGTACAATGTAAATCTAAAATGTAATGTATTTTTCTAGAGCGAAGGAACAACTCATATTATAGGGCCGATAACGGTTCGTTCTTGGTCCAATCTCATATTATATTAACAATATATGACAATTATTGTTTTTAATACACAAGTTAAACAATAAATAAAATTACTAAGTAAGGAAAAAAAACTGATGTCCCGCCTTGAGCAGTAAAAGAATGGTCACGTTAGTCGTTAGTTTTGTCGTTAGTTAGCTGTATCCGAGGGCGCAGGAAGAAGGTTGTATGTACATATATATGTATTCATAAAATATTATGAGTAAAATGTATTAATTAATGATTTACTTAATACATAAAGAAGTTATTATTAAATAATAATAAACATATTTGTGGTTAAGACATACTATTATAGAATGTATGTGTATTTTTTATACAATATGTATAATATCCTCAATATATTGAATTGAAATTATGTACTCGTACATACATAGGTATACAATATTGGGACCATAGCAGCGCAGTGGAATAGTGTAGTAGAGAGTGCGCGATGGTCGTGAGTTCAAGTAATCGATCGTTCGATTAATTATTGTTTTAAAAAATATTTTATTAAGACGACAAGGAATCACACGCACCCTTAATTTAACTATTTAATTGTTAATTTAAAAGATTATTACCAAAATGTTTGTTTTATTGTTATTTCTATTTGTTTAATACAATGCATAATTAACCTGTTTACGATGATAATTTGACTCTCTATCAGTGTGTGTATCTTGTTTGATTGACGCTGAATCCTACGTATAGCAGGGTAGGTAGAGGGAACGTGTTGTGAAAACGCACGCTCCGCATAATTTTCAAGATATTACATGTCAATTGGCGGAACTCAACGCCGCGCATTGTCTTGTTGCCAAAGCAAGACAATGAAAATAGTTTATTTCTTGGGGTGGCAATCAAATTCACAACTGTCGCGTTGATAGCCAGACGCTGTGCAGCTACGCCACGGCCGCGTCGCGAGTCATATGTGACACCGCACAGACGTAACTACTAGACTTAGAAAGTTGAAATTTGACATTTGAATGTTGAAGTTAGGGTGGTGATGGGGAGGAAGGAGAAGTAAAAGAGTGAGCGATATAACCTACGGGAACGGGATACAGCGGAATTTTCATTTACTTAAAGTCCATGCGAAATAAAAAAAACCAGACAAGCGCGAGTCTGGCTCGCCCACCGTGAGTTCCGTACAAATATTGGAGATCTTAAGCTTTTTCTGAAATTCAAGCTTGGCTTAGCTAGAGCATCTGATACCTTACTTGAACTAGCCGCTTTTAATGCTATTATTTTATAGAATTTAACCACAAATGTATAGTTTTCAGACTTTTCCTGAATTACTGTAGCTACTACCTGTAGATGCTAGCTGCCTAATTTCATAACCTTAGGTCAACCGGAACAGCCCTATAAATTTTGATTCCCTTTATAGTGTCGAAATACGTATTTTTTGGGATATAAACGGCCATATCTTTTTTAAAGTGAATGTAGAAACACGATTTCAGAATATTGTTTGAATTTCAACTCGATATCTTCAAGCGTTCCTAAGAATAAAGGCTCTTGAAAGACCGACAAAATAATTTTAAAAGTTGCCTTTTTCCCTTAAAAGTTAAGGAACCCTAACAATAGAAGCCATGATGCGCCATTTAGATATTTACTAACAATTTGCATATGCAACCATCGCGGATAACGTATTGCTTAGTATAAAATATTAGCGGACTCCGGCGGCTTCGCCCGCTTCAACTATACGAATATTTATTAAATTTATTTATGAAATTATTTACAGTTGGGTGTTTTCAGAGGGTGAATTCTAATAAATCATGAAATACATGTTCAGTAAAATATTTTTAAGGCAACAATCTTTCAAACTCGTTATTTCACCCCTTCAGGGTTAAAATTTTTCAAAGTTCTTCTTAGTGGGTGTTCACATTAGGAAAATAAACAGCTGTCCAAATTTCCCGTTTCTAGGCACAGCGGTTACGGCTGTGCGTGCGTCTATACCTCTGTCAGTGGGAACTTCTCCTTTTATATATATAATTGTATAGTAAGCATTAGGTACCTAAATCGACTTTATTACTTTGTTCTAATATTCCTTACAAACGCTTTGCTCTCCCCACTCTTCTCTATATGCGGGATGTGTATTTTGTTTCGTTAAAAAAGTGGAAATAGTCACGTCCGTCTCTCAATCTTTATTAAAACATTCACGTTGTGGTTAACAGGTGATTAAGGGCACCACATACTTACTTTTCATTTAATAAGTAGTAAATTCTATTTTTGACTATAGTTGGTTTCGTGAATTCAAAAATATTATAAACAGCTTCACGCTTTTTCATGCAGAGCTGCATAGGCAGAGGAAACAAAGAGTTAAGACACTACGGTACTCTACTATCAGTACTCTTTTACGTGTGTTCTCTCTAAAGCGAGGACATATAAAGAACTTAAATAATAATGATTCCAAAACTGAAAATTGAACCCCACAACCATCATTAGTAAAGTAATCATTATAAAATAAGTACTTTTGGATATTAGCCTAAACAAATAGACAAACATTTTGCTCGAAGTCCGATTTTCTTCAAACGCAAACTTCTTGCGTTTGAAGTAAATCTGACATGCAAGTCAAAGCTTCCAATATAAATAAGATTATTTATTATTATTATTTTTTGTATAAATATTATGGGATTTTTTAGTTCAAATAAATATTATTTATCGGTCACATATATTTTGCTTTTCACAAGACTAATTTTGATTTTATTAGGCGTTATTTGTCCTCGTTTTTATTAGCTTGACCTGTATTTATATGTACTACTACTATCTAACCATTAATATTTTTCTTAAGTGTAGTGGGGAACCTTATTTTTAATATACCCCTTTCCTATTAAGACACTTCCGTTCTTCACTTTCAGCCCAATTCTAGAGGCATTACTTGTTTAATGGCAGTTCTATCTTACATTTATTAACCACATAGAAAAAAATACAAATTTTTTTAAAACGTATAAAAAATTAACATTCTGCTAGGATTTGATGCTAACAAAATAAATAATTCGTAAGCTCACGTACGTATAAGAATTTCGATGAAGCAGTAGTTTAATGAGGATTTTGTAAGCGCGATGATTGAAGGTTCGATTTCTTTCATTTTAATATACTTTCATTTTCTTGCTCTGGTAAGATAATAAGGCGCGGTATTGAGTTCCATCACTTTTTTCGAAAATTGGGCGGTGCGTGCTACGTTTCCTCCGCTTACGCTGCTATATGCGGGATACGGTGTGATGCTAAAAAAACTTTAGATTCTTTAAAGAATTTTACTGACTTGATGCTTCCAAAAGGGTTAGTTTATGTTGAGTATTTCTAGAAACTTATAAATACTTCCTGGATCATGCATGAATGCACCAATGTGTGCACGATAGGCATGTCCGCTGAGGATGTGCCCATGGTATTACCTGATTGACTTATGGCGTCACACATTTATAGCTTGAGCGGTTGATATGCTTACGACATACACCTATCTATCTCAATAAACCGTGAAATTTGTGCTGCAACCGAGACACTCGATCGTAGTAGGTAGTACCCATTCCTGTAAACGTCCTCGCTCTTGCAACGAGGCAAAGCGCGGCGTTGAATTCTGCCACTGATCACTCAATGCCTCCAGAATTCAGCAGAAAACGGGCAACAGAAGTGTTTTCACTAGGCTCTGCGTCCCTTGCTATGTGCGTGATACAATGTGAAGCTAAAAAATCAGTTATACCTACCTACTATAGGAATTTTGGGGACAATAAAATATTTTTTGAAAGAATGAAACCCTTTAAAGTTAAAACTATTCTCTGTTGAACTAATAAAGAAACCTTTGAAAGTAAACGGTACAAGTTCGGTATTTAGATTGTTTTCGTTTTTCTTTTCGGGCTTAGGTATTTATTATTGTTATATGTACTGAGGAGGCCAGTCACACACACATTAGCACAAGCTTGTGGATTTTATTCCTAGAGGAAATTAAATCTTTAATATTTTTATTTCCTGTGGTATTTATTCGCTCTGGTAAGGAGGTCAAGCGCGTCGATAAGTTTCGCCACCCAACACGTAACGCCTTCAGAATTCGGTGGAAAGTCTTAACGGGAACGGAGTGTCTTAACACTGGGTTCCTAGAATCTTTTTGCCTACCCTTCCTATGTGCGGGATACAGTGGGAACTTAAAGAAAATTGTCGATGTAAACCACGACGATACCTCTCCATCTTAGAATATATCGTCAGTCTTACACAACGAGTAGCTATTACTATTCTAGAAGAGTGACGAAGCCGCATATTAAAGCTAGTATCACAGTTAAATTGTATAACAATTTGGTAATTTGTTTTTTTAATTTGTGCTTGTAACGTTTAAATCGTTTACGACGCTTTCGAGATTACTAGTTGAGGCGATGCGTTGAGAAAAAGGCAGTGTATAAAAAAAAATGTTAGTAGGTATGGTCCGCAAAAAAATTATGTACTTTTTTTTCATTTGGGATCGTCTGACTTTAAAGGCGATAAATTGATATAAATACAGTCGGGAATTCTATTATTGAAGAGCGCAATGAATTATTTTCATTCCTCGCTCTGGTACCGAAAAACGTTAAAAACTTCGAACGAAATTTTGCGGAAATTGTGCAGACAGTGGGAAATGTTAATAGAAGTTTTAAATATTACAAAAAACCCTCTACCTTCAGTGTGAATCGTCAAATGACCATCATTGTACAGAACTAACTACTCTTATATTTTTAAATATTTTTTTCTTTAAATTTTATTTCATTCAACACCTTTCAAAAATAAAAAAGTAGCTTCACGTTTTTTTCCCGCAAGATAGGCAGTGTGACCGTAGAATTAACACTTTCTGAGAGGCGGAACTCAAAGCAAAATTAAATTGATAGGACGTCGAACATTATAATATTTCAGGGGGAGGGGAAATTGTTTATTACAATTGTAATCTGTCACGTGTAGGTATACCATTGTGTTTATGGTCGCCGCGTTGTAACGTAGCTTAGAGTGAGAAACTTTCTCATGATACCCGCCGTCACACAAAATATTGCGTTTTGCGTCAAGTTTTATTGAATGCTTATATATCTATTATTAAATGAATTCTACTCGCGGCTTCGCCCAAATCGTCAAACGGCAACAACCAAGAGTTTTATATGACACATTTTAAGTGCGAGAGGTAACTTTAACCCACTGTGGGTTAGTTAGAAAAATATTTATTTTATTTGGCCCAGTAGTTCCTGATATTAGAGACTTGCTTCCTTCTTTGAGAAGAAATATTTAAGCTTTATAATAATAAGTATAGATGTAAATGTCATATCAGAAGCTGTGGATAAAAAATATTTGATATTTTCATTTCCTCGCTCTGGTAACGAGGCGAAGCGTGGCGTTTGGTGCCGTTACTCAACACGCAATGTCTCTAGAATCCAGCTGAAAATGGGATACGAAATTGTCTGAATTGGAACAGAATGTCTTACGACTAGGTTCCTTCTGTCTCTACCCTGCGTGCAGAATACCGAGTGAAACTAAAAATGTGTCTACATATAAATTTACATCGTGTAAATATTAATATAAGACATTTCCACAATTACACTGAAAATTATTTAATGTTTTTTTTGTTCATATTAAATTCTAAGCTTAGGATTACGACCCGTTCTTTCTTTTTTTCCTTAACAAAATACTGAATGTTATTTGAGGGTGTGAAATTATTTATCTTCATTCATTTACCGATTAGGCCACTATTTCTTATATCGCTTATTTGGTACATCTCTTGCAATATTTTGTAATGTGCAAATACGTCATTGTTGCAACAAATTAAGTATTTAGCACAGAAATAAATATTTTCTCGAACATTTGAAGACTAACCATCGCTTTCAGTGAAATTATTTCAATAAAACACGAGTTTATATTCAGAAGTTTATTTATTCGGGGAAGTTAATAAGTTTCATGTTGTATCCCGTTAATAAAATCTGTTCCCAACGCACCGCAATTTTTTTTTAAATAAATATTTTATTTCTTACAGCTGGGATCGACCCACCAGTCGCGTTTAAAGTCACACACTTCTGCCCCTGCGCCACAACTGGCCTCAAATGTTACTAGTAATAATTTTATTTTCAATTATACTCTGCTTCCTTATAAAACTTTTACTTAAAAAAAACATAATTGATCCAAAAGTTATCTTTTTGTGTCAACCGTACAAGGGTTTAAGAACATTTTTTCTCTACAAGGCCACTCTCAAGGAGGGTCGTTGGCAGCACTTCGGTAGTCATGGGACAATTGTATTGAAAATGTTATATATTAAATAGTTACTTTTAGTGTCTTTTTTCTTTTTTATAGTAAAATATGTTTTGTAGATAAGATAGATATCATTACCCACTCTCTTAACGTAACGTTGCGGAATTGGTAGGAGCGATTTTTTTTACATTTCATATTGTATCCCGCATATACGAACAACGGAGTGTCTTAACAGGTTCCCTCCGCGTACATAGGGGAAACCTAGTGTTAATACACTCCGTTCCTCACTTTTCGCCAAATTTTCGAGTTGTTGAATGGTGAAATTCAACGCCGAGCTTTGTGTTGTTATCAGGGCAAGAAAATGACAACCTTAAATTTTCGCGTCTAATTTTTTTTTATTTTGAGTTAATTCAAATTAACTCGTTCCTCATCCATATTAATTATATAATATGTACCTACATGTAATATAATGTGTTAGAATTTCTACTAAGGATTATGAATTATGTTCATTTTCTCGTTTAGGTAACACAGCGCAGCGTTGAGTTCCGCTCGTTTACTCTCAATGCCCCGAAAATTGGGCGGTGCGTGGGAAGTGTCTTATCTATCTGCCGCCCTGCTATATGCGGGGTACAGCGTGTAGCTAAAAAGTGTTACTTCTAAATAAACAATTTTCATTAATTCAATTTAAGTAGCGCCGAATGCACGCAATAGTTAAAAACAGAAAAAAAGTTTATACGTCAATCTATAGAAAGTAAAAGTAGTTCTACTGATTGTACAAAGGCATTAAGCTAGAAAAAAAGGCATTTGAACGCAAGGTTAGGTCGTTGCCTGCAAAAAGACAATGTGAAAAATGCTGATACTTTATTTTATTATGATTTCTATATAGTTTTCTACAGCTTCATGCTTTTTCCCGCATAACACGGTAGGCAGATGCATGGACGTAGGAATGGGAGTTGATGAAGTGGACCACCTGGGGGTCCGTGCCCACCCCAAAATTTTTACTATTAAAAAACTTTTGCCTAAAAATTATTTTTTTTTTAATTAACACAAAAAGATCAATTCGAAATTAAAGAGAAGGCAGCCAGCTGCTATTGAGTAAAGGAATTCAACCTCGCGCCTCGGCTACCGAAGCGGTAAAATAAATATAAATTACTTAATATAAGGATTTTTTTCATTTTCCCCATAAAACTATTTATTAGAGAAAGTAATTGTCAATTATCTATGTACCTACCTACATTACATATGTACCTACATGTGACCCCACAATCAAATTTGGAACGAAAGTGTCTTAATGGGAACAGAGTGTCTTGACACTAGGTTCTCAGGTTCCGTCGACTTACCCTGTTATGTGTGGAATATAGTGTGAAGCTAAAAAAATGACAAACTTAGGCCTTAGACTTTTTATGACTTAATACCTAACCACAGATAGATATTACAACTATTATTTTTTGTTGTAAAGGAAAACCGCATTTACAACACTAATTGCAACAGTGTGAAATAATTAAGTCGTTTAATTAGAATTGTCTGTTTTGTTTTTTTTTATCTTCACGCATAGTAGGGCACAGAGGAGGCTTAGCCCCGTATTTATGAACTTGCACGTTTTTTTACAAAAAATAAAATTTAAGTAGGTATTTCAGTAGGATAAGAACCCGCTCCTTTAGATTATTCAAGTGCTTGTAACACAACTAAGCTATATTGTATAACTAGCGGCCCCCCTGCGGCCTGCCTTCGCGCGTTTAAACTACAAGATTATTGATCTAATATACAAAATTAATTGACAACTAAAAAAAATCTGATATGATTTTTTATTACTTTAATCTGTAATATCCTAATATGATTATGTTACTACATTATCATAATTTCAACTAAAAAATACGACAAATGTTGATATTAGATATTTATAATATATACAAAAGGCTAATTATTTATTATACGTATATATCCTTGAAACATTACGTTCTTTATACCTATGTATGTTTTTGAAAACTCTGTTAAATGTGCTGAAGTCAGTGAATAATGTAATTTACTGCTTCAGAAACAGCCTTAAATGTTAATTTATTTATTTAGGTAAGGATTCATAATATTCCTTGTAAAATAACTGTAATGATTGCATGTTAACTCCTGTACAGTTTTTAAATTAGTTACATATATTATTAGCTAAATGTACAATTGGTAAGTATGTAGTTATTACAGAGTACACGTAGAAAGGCTGTTTTGAGGCATTTTTTTATAGATTTATTTCAAACGAACGAAGAAAACAAAAAAATCATGTATTTACTTGATATTTCTTTGAAGATCAAATTGTTCTTAATCTCTGTGTTGCATTAATTACGACTTAAACTTAACTGTCTATGATTTATGAAGGTAATCTCCACTAACAAATCAGTTTTATTTATTTCATTGTATAAAATATTATATAATAGTGCCTCAAAAATATATATTTTTATCAACAATCGTATAACCAAGACGTTTCGAATGTCATTCTTTAGCTTTATCTTTAGCCAGGAACCTTACCAGCGCGATTGCTGTATAACATTTGCAGACAAACTAATGCCTTGAGTTCATTCAAATGACGATAACCTATTTTTTAATGAACCGATTTTGATGAACCAAACTTTAGTAGTTAAGTTGTGTTAAAACAAAGCAATTGGTGATACTTTTAAGTAAATCGGTTTAGTACTTTCAGAGAAAAATGTGGACAAAAATATCGACAGACAGACAGACAGACAAGAAATTTAAAAAAATATATTTTTGCTTTCTATTATTCTTTTTAAGTGTCCCTCTATCCATTTCAGTCAAAATTACTAAATGTAGAGACAAAATATTTTTACTGTGTTATTATATATAGAGATAGAAATCATTATTGTTCATATCGTGCGTCGTCGCATTTCTTATACATTCGTTAGACGTTTTATTCCTTACATCACTAAGGGTGAGTGAACTTCAAATTTGAATTTTTGTGGTTTTGGATTTGATTCCCACTTAGGGATTATATTTAAATTATTTTCATTTCCCAAAACTGTTAAACTCAACACGTATATCTAAAAAAATGGCCGGTACATGGAGGACGGAGTGTCTTAGCAATATGTTCCCTAACCTATCCAGGTGGGCGTATGAAAGAAAAGAAATTAACACTAAATTCTCCTTTCCACGTAATTTAGAAAGATGATTTTAAAATAAGTTATTGAAGCTGCATAGTGCCATAGTGGGCGTTAAGAAAGGCAAGCGTGGGCTCTGCTTAGAGCCTCGATATGTCAATCTATTTATATGTTACTGCTACGTTATAATGTAAAATGAATTCTTTTAAACACTTTCGAGCGGCACAGCGCCTGACTGTCAACACAGCGGTTGTGAATTCAATTCCAATTAGGGAATGAATTATTTTCATTTTACTAGCTGATTTAGCTATTTAGCTTTTTATTTTTTTTCATTGATTTTAGTCACTCCTAACGTCTTAAAAATTGTGCAGAATGTAACAAAATGACAATACTGGATTCCTTCTGTCTACTCAACTATACAAATATATGACACACAATGTGAATCAAAAAAAATCTTATGAAACATTGTACCTCCAGAAAAGATTTTTTAATTGTTCATAAGTAATTTTACTTATATTTAAACTCAGTCGTGGCGCAGAGGCACACAGTATGACTGGTAAAATGGATTTGTTGTGGGTTCGATTTACTCGAGGAAGTGAAATATTTACATTTATATTTTATTTCGCTCTGGTGTACCGCGCCGCTGAGTTCCGCCACTCAACACACAATGCCTTCACAACTCGGCGGAACGTAGGAAACGGAGTGTCTTAACACTAAGCCTACACTACCCTGCTGTATGCGGGATACAGCTATTTTTTTATTTATTAATAATAAACAACTGTTAAAACCCGTTTGTTTGGTTAAACGTACTAATGTTAAAAAACAACTGGCTCGACTTGCAAAACTCAAAAGGGCAGTTCTGTCGACGAAACCTGGCAACAAACTGAACATTTCATTTTACAATAAAAATTGTAAATACTACCAAATCTACACATTATACATTTTATAAAATGCACTACCACTGTCCCATAAGGTAGTAAAATTTTCCCAACCTTTTCATTTAACTTAAACAATAATAAAAGTACGAAGACATACACGTGACGTGAACTTTATTGTGTCGAGGTCGCGTCCTTCAGGCTAGCTGGGTCAAATGGGGACATCGTGAGTTTTGATTTGTATGGGATGTTCTTGTTTTGTTTATTTTATTTTATGTTCTTATTCGCTAACGCTAATAATTTTAATTTAGGCAGTTCTGAATATAATGTAGAATAATAATTTATTTTATTTATATAAGATTTTTATGTATCACAGCGCAGTGATTTATGCATGTTCTTTATATTCAACTAAAAATTGATTGGATATGATGGTCTAGTCGAATGTGATTTGCCTAAAATATTTCTGAAGTATTTAGTTTTTATTTTTAATTTGAACTTATGGTCATAACTTAGAGTATATATTCCAAATCCACCACGACAGTGCCTATCTAAAATATGAAATAACAAACAAGTGCCCGAAGTAACTAGGACCGGAGACACAGTGGGTTACATATTGACGAATAACGTGATACAATACAGTAATACAGCCTGTCCTTAACCTTCCTCGATAGTAGAACTAAGCACTTCAAAAGTATTTTTTCAATTCGATTCAGTAGTTCTTAAGATTAAAGCATTCAAAACAAACAAAATCTTAAGCTTTATAATATTAATTAGAAGCAGATACGTCAAAAACGATATTTTTTTTATGATATACATACACTTAGGCTTTGTTTATGACTTTATAGTTATTTAGAATACAGAATGCGAAACCATTACCTCCGAAACAAAAGACGGACAGTAAAGAATAACATAAAAATCCTACTCTTTACGACTGCCATAAGCATTAACTAACATGGAAGTCACATATGTTTCTTCATATTTTTTATGACTACATTTAGTAATATAATTATCTTCAGTAGTCGTTTCTTTTTAATATTAGTATATGAACGGTAGACAAAGTACAGCATCCAGTTCCGTCACCCAACAGCAATGCAATGTGTTGACAATTGGTTGGAAAGTAGAGAACTAAGTGTCTTAACAATAGGTGATTCACCTTGTTTTTCTGATATGCGGCAAAAAAAGGAACAGCTACGTAACACGATGCACTATCTGAAATATTTTTATTCAGGTTTCCTCCGCTTGCTATATGCAGTATAAAGAAATAAAAAACATTGTATATATACCTTCTACTTCTTTTATTGAAATATTCATATTAAAACAGACGAAGACAGAATAAATAGCTTATATAATTTATAGTACAAAAACAAGATTAAAAAAGGTGCTTGTTCCCTGCGCAATATATATTATAAATTATTATTTTCATATAACTTTTTTATCTTTGACGCATCTCACGCATTTAGCCAGGCAGGCAAGAGAAAAGTTCTTAAAAAATTAAATACACTTAGTTATTTTATATACTATTAACACTTAAGATTATGAGGCCATCGTGGCGTAGTGGGACAGCATTAACCTGCAAATGGGGTGGTTATAGATTGGATTCGGGTGAATGAAACATTTTCGTTTGATTTAGAAGACAATACTTGTAACTTAATAAATACAACTTTGTACCTAATATACTACCTTTTTGTTAAAAATATGTATACGATTGGTAGAAATACTTACACTTATACAGGGATGGTATTCGACTGTAAACGCGACTTATAGACACAGAGTAAAAAAGTAAGAAAATAAAGATTTGAAACGTGGGTATTACACAATAAGAATGAAAGAAAGATAAATGCGCAATGAAAAGATGAACACAGAATGGTAGGGACTAGCGAGGATGTCACAGTGAGAATGAAAACAACGGGCTCAGCTGGTTTGGGTTACGTCGAACGAACGTGTGAAGAAAGAATGGCAAAAAAGATTTATGACGGAAAAGTGAGCGGTCAGATAGGTAGGGAGAGACCTCAGGTGATCGAAAGCACAGTATCACAGATACTGGAGGAAGGTCACGTAAAAAGCATGAGGACCCTAAAGGGCATGTATGAAGAGGTTGATGACGAGATTATGCAGAGACCATAGTATTTGACGCTCTGTTCTCTCTGCTAGATTCACGCTTTACCCCGCTAGGGATACAGCGTGAAGCTGATTTGTTTAGTTTTAATTTTTTTTATTAAAGTTAATGTTGCAGACCTGACAAAAACTGGCGCAAGAAACTCAGCGGATTTTTAGTTATAATTAATTATTCATTTTAAATCTACGTAAAAATAACTAGAATAGAAAATACTAGTTTCATGCTAGCAGAACCAAGTGTTAAGACACTCCGTTACCTATTAGAATAATTCCATTGCCATTTCCCGAATTCGTGAGGTATTGCGTGTTTAGTGGCGCAACTCAACGCCGCGCTTTGCCTGGTTACTAGAGCAAAGATTTAAAAATAATTGAACCTCCACCCTTCGTGTTTATAATCGCACTTTTGTACCTGTGGCACGACAGTCACTATTTTTTTTAAAATGTCCCAATATTTTTTCATCCAATCATGGCCATTAGAAAGACGAAGAGTGTACTGGCCTTTGGTGGAAATCGTAGCACAGTCTCAAGGATATGTCAAACTTCAAAGTATTTTTAAGATTTACAAGCTTTTGTCTGTTGTAATTATTTTCATTTCCTCGCTCTGGTTGACAATTTGCGGCGTTGAGTTCCCACTCAACCCGCAATGTTTCGAAAATTAAGCGGAAAGTGTGTGACAAGCGTGACTTCAGATTCAATGTATCATGTCTATACATATTTGTACTTATTAGAATGTCGTTTTTACAGATATTACCTTAAGAATTGATAATAAAATTCTTTAGGCGAAATATGTAATGTCTTGACTACTTTCTCTTTGTCCATCCTGTTATATGCGGTAAACATCGTGAAGCTGAAAAAGGAGCGAGGCGACCTCAGCGTTTTGATACATTCTACTTACTTAACATTAAAATTTATTTAAAGTTTCTGTGATCACAAAACATAAATATGAAAATGAATCATACTGTTTTATCAGTTATACGGGATGAAATAAAATAAGGGAATTAACCTTTTTAATACTGGGGAATCCCCTTTTTAGATCTTATAAAATCAAATAATAATTACGCAACTCGTAAACAAAGATGCTAGATGAGGTCCTAAATTTGAATCCCTGGTAGGGCAAAAATCTCTTAAATCTTAATGCTTAACCGACTACATTCGGGATGGAGCGTGGAATTACAAACGTATGTGTAATATTTTAATTTATTTTCAGGTAGCAATAAAAATAATAGATAAGTCTCGGCTAGATGAGGACAACTTGAAAAAAACATTTCGTGAAATAGCCATTATGAAGAGGTTACGGCATCCGCACATAGTTAGACTTTATCAGGTATGCTTAATAATTATATGAGCGCTTCTTATTTTTTTTTGCCACAGGTTCAAAATTTTTTCTAAAATAAAAATATCAACAAATCCCGACTATATTATATAAAAATAAATAAATAAGGAAATATATGGTTTTTTTTTTCAATATAATATTTTAATTGTTACAATTGAAGTTACATACATGCATAAATTAACGCGTTATTGTAGTGTACGTATTTCACTATTAATTTTAAATTTTATCAACCCACTTCAAGACAAGAAAGGATGAGAGTAACTGTAAAACTGGACTATGTGTACCACAAAGAACATTACGAGTGGCGCGAATTGCACCCTGTAGGCTTGTTAAATTTGAAATAGCAAGAGAAAAAAACACCCAAAATGAGTAACAAAATCGGAAATTGGGTTTTGGAACCTTTTTTGCTTTGCTTACCTTTTCTTTAGACGGTTTGCCTTGCTTACCTTTTCTTTAGACTATAATTATTGATTCGAGAATTTATATGTTACACAAAACTTATTGACCTACACTTATGGGACCAGACAGAGATTGGCAAGACAATGAGAAATGCTCATATGTAATATTGTTTTAAATATGGATTCCTAATAGCTGTAGTAGTCTGTTGACTGATAGTCATGAAATGTTAATAAGAATAAGAATTTCTATGTCACGATTTCAAACTATTCGCTAAACTCTGTAAACAAAGTGCAGCGTTAAGTTTCGTCATTCAACACAAAAACGAGCGGAGTGTTAAAAACAGCGTTAACCAGTTTATACCTCCTCTATGATCGACGAGTCTTGACCGTCCTGAAATTACCTGTAAATAGCTGCGTAGATTTGATTTTAGAATTTTACTTACAAAAACCAAGTTTTAATAAGTAAAATAAACGTGGTAAAATGCTCAGTTTTCTTTGGATTGTACTAATTTTATTTTCCTAAACGGATTTTCAGGTGATGGAAAGCAGCCATACTTTGTACCTAGTCACAGAATACGCTCCCAATGGTGAAATATTCGGTGAGTAAGCATGGATATAGAAAAAAATACTTTCAACTCTTAGATCGATCTCGAGATGTCGTTTTCATTCATAGATTATTAAAACAGCATCTCAAGATCGATCTGAGAGTTGATAGCGGGTTATTAGCGCGCCTTAGATACGTATTATTAAGTAAGATTTATATAATATATTGTAGCCGTTGTGGAGCAGCGGGACAGCGTGTGTCTGTGATGGTTGTGGGCTCGAAAAACATTTTAAATGATGATGATATTTAAATTATTTTCATTATTACGCGTGGTAAGATAAAGTGCGGTGTTTGGTTCCGCTTTATAGAAGAACGAAATGTTTTATCGCTGTGTTCTTTATGTCTATCCTGCTATATTCGGGATACGGCGTGAAGCTAAAAATAATATATAAGATTCATTCCCATAGGATCTATTGTAATATTGTAGTAGTTGTTGACCTTGGTTGGTATGTCCATGTTATGATACAAAGGGTTTTTTTTGTATAATTTCTTTTTTTTAATAAAACCTTAGAATATATTGTAATTCTTTATTTTTGTCTATTTGGATACAAACCGATGACTAAATGATGAATTGTATTACTTATTGCTTAGTATGTATTTCTATTAGACTATAAAAGGAAAAAAAATGTAGGTACTTGATTTTGGTAGCAAATTATATTTAATTTCAAAAAATCTATATGAGTTTTTGGAAAGGTGGCGATTGTGGATTCGATTTCAACTTGGGGGAATGATTTATTTTCATTTAATCGGTCTGGTAACAAGACTAAGTACGACATCAAGTTCCGTAACCCAGACTCCGTTCAACTTCGTTCCCGTGCGTAGGGAACGGAGTGTCTTAACACTGAGTCCCCTATACAGTGTGAATAGTGCCTAATAAAACAAACAAATATTATACATATTATCCCCAATCGAGAACCTAGTGTTACTAGATTATTTTCTATTTTCTTTACAGATCATCTAGTCTCAAAAGGTCGCATGCCAGAATCGGAAGCTGCGCGGGCGTTCGCTCAAATGGTTGCCGCTGTGGGCTACTGTCACGCGAACGGCGTCGTTCACAGAGACTTGAAAGCGGAAAACTTGTTGTTAGATAAGGATATGAATATTAAGGTAATAAACGACTGACCGTACTGACATTTTAATATTGATTGACTAACCGAAAGCATTTGTTTTAGTATAATGGAATAATAAGTACGTAGGATGTAAGTCTAAAGTTACTTTTAATTATAAAGTGGAAGAAAAATGTATAACTGCGTGTGAAAAAAGAATTAAGTTTTGGGGTCTTTGGGTGAAAACATATCGAAATCCAACTTTTTTAAATCACTACAGTGAAATATATTGTGTATTTTAAGGATACGGTGAAGGTATATGTATAATGATGTAAAATCGAATGCGCTATAACAAACTTACAAGGGCGAATATGTGATTATTATCACTAAAGGCGGTTGTAATATAGTGGCAAAACCTCTGCCTATAAGCCCAACGGTCTTGGATTCGATTCCCACTCAGAGGAATATTTTTTATATGTTCATTTCTTCGCACGTGTCAAAGCAAAACGCGGCGAGGAATTCCACTACTCTACACGCAACGCCTTCAGAATTCGGCGTTAAGTGGGGAGCGGAGTGTCGTAACTATAGGCTACCCAGCTTACCATGCTACATGCAGGATTCGGAATGAAGATGAAAGAAAATAAAGAATTTCCTTTTATTTGACCAACAAACAGTAAGGCAAAGTTTTTAATTAAAACGTGTACAGCTTTATAATATTAACACACTAAGAATTATATTTTCTTGTGATATCTTCCACAGCTAGCAGACTTCGGCTTCAGCAACGAGTACACGGCGGGCGCGGCGCTGTCCACGTGGTGCGGGAGCCCGCCCTACGCCGCGCCCGAGCTCTTCGAGGGGCGGCGCTACGACGGACCCAAGGCTGACATTTGGGTAGGTACCTACTACTTACCTACATATTTGAGAACATAATGTTAAGATCGATTTGTTGAGTAGCGGAACTAAACAATATATTATATATTTAATTTTCCCGATGGGGTATCGAACCCACTGCCGTTGTGCTTACGTGTTTGCCGTATAGATATATAGATATTTTTTAAAGACTTACGTGGTATCCCGCACATAGCAATAGCAGAAGGCATTCCCTATTGAGCGACATTCTTAGCGTCGCACTTGGTGTTTTTACTAGGGCGAGGAATCGTACTTAAATTATATCGCCTAATTGGAGGAACTCAGGAACTACTAATATTTTGCTTACATTTTAGTAGTTCCTAAGATTAGCGCATTCAACCAAACAATTTATAATATCAATATAGATTACTCCGCGCGTGTATCTAACCCACAGCCCATCGCCTTTATAGTCAAACACTATTTTACTAAGACACGATGGACGTTACTATTAAGTGCTATAAATATATTTATTTCTTTAACTTTTCAGTCTCTAGGAGTAGTTTTGTACGTGTTAGTATGTGGGGCTTTACCATTCGACGGCGGAACCCTGAGTGAACTACGCAGCGTAGTGCTCAGCGGCAAATTTAGGATACCGTACTTTATGTCACAAGGTTAGTAGATTACACTTTTTAAGTTTATTTTTCTTATTTGAATTAATGTAGTCAGACTCCGCTAGAGAGTAAGTATTGGTTATTTTGCACGCATTCGGGTCGCGGGAGTTTTCCTCTGAGGGGATTTTCATTGGTTGGATGTATCTCGGCCACGGGGAATACCTGCACGCCATAAGCCTATAAGTATAGCCTACTTTCATTAGTTAGCAGCCCGTATTCGGATACCCCCGAATACTGTATAACGTTTGAGTTAACGACAAATGAAAGTGAAATGTTACGTACATACTAATGTTACTTCACAATATATATTTAAAATTATTAAATATAAAATAATATAAAAAAGTACTCTCCCGAAGATGGATAACGGGTCCAAGGGGCCATCGGTGTCTATGGCTCCAGAGTGAGGAACCTTCTCACACTACGCGCCGTCTCAAGTAGCAATGCCTTCTGCATTAGGTACTTGATCGAACAGCTAAGTAATTACGTCTCAAGAAGTTGTTGATTTCACCATTAATTTTTGCCAAATTTTCTTTTTATGTTTCAACAAATTAATTTGAATTTGTATCTCGGGTCTTTTTGTCAACAGAGTGTGAACAACTAATCAGGCATATGCTAGTAGTGGAGCCGGAGAGAAGATTGTCTTTGCGAGGTGTGGCGAGGCATAGGTGGCTTCAAGCGCATCAACCGGGGCCTGGGCCGGGGCATTATGGTAATATATATAAAGAAGGAACTAAATTAACTAAAAAATCAGTAGTGTTAGCTGGACTAACATCCATAAAAACGGCAAAAAATAAGTTTGTTGTTTGAGACCATTTCTTACCAGAGAGTATTTCTTGTTATAATCGCATCAGAAATACATCATCATTTCAAGATCACAGCTTGGTGGTGGTCACAGGCAGATAGACAGACAGTGGAGTTTTAGTAATAGGATCTCGTTTTACCCTTTAACTGTAACTAGCTCATACGCATTGTACACTCGAGAAGAAAATAATAAAAAGAAAGAAAAAGTTCTTAAATTCATCGACCGGACTTAACGTCGAATTGTTTACTTAAATAACAAGTAACAATATGGACAATATTTATCGATTTTTGTTTATTAGTCATTTTTATTTTTTTAATGTTTTTTACGAACATTTTACCCAATGATCATTTGAAATAAAATTAATATTTATGAAATATTTTAATTTGGACACGCACCTGGAAGCGTAAATCTTTACATATATATAATATATGTAAATCTTTACATATATTCCGAATCAGGGTCGAATGCTATTTTTTTATTTTATTCTTTTTTATTTTAAGTGTCCAAATACGAGTTCAAAATTTACTTTAAAATATTGGTATAATATTTTTTTTGTCTGTGTCATATAGACGCATCAACAGGCGCATGCGCGTGCCACGCGCCGGCGCACGCGCACGCGCCGGAGCCGCACGGCGCGGTGCTCGCGCGCATGCTCACGCTGCCCGGGCTCACCGCCGATGTCATACAGCAGGTTTGTAGATACACGCTGTATCCCGCACATAGCAGGATAGGCAGAGGGAAACTGGTGCACCTCACTTTACGCCGAATTGAGTGCCGGAACGGTTCCCCGAAAGGGAATTGAACTTACAACCGTCGCGTTTACAGCCTATGCCTGTGCACCGCGATGGTCTCGATGTTATTTTAAAGTTTAACTACAGAGACAGACTTAACAAGCCACTTCCTTTCGACATTTCCGTTATTATACAAAATTTATATTTTTTTCCAGTCAGTAGAGGAACAACGCTTCGACCACATATCCGCCATATATCACTTATTAATGGATAAGATGAAAAATAGAGACTCGGAAATGGATAATGGTATGTCTTTACTAATTTAGTAGAAAATAGTTACTGCCCATAACTTTATTTACGCAATACCTCGAGAATTTGAAAAAAATCGGAAAATGGGGAACGAGGTGTCTCAAGTGCGCCACGACGGCCTCATCTTATATTTATATTATAGAAATGTGTATAGTTGTAGTGGGTGTCTTTTTCGATGTTTGCGATACAACATTACCCAGCCTTTTATTTATTTTTAAAATAAATTTGCGCTTAAAAAATCCCTTGGTTGGGGAGTGAAGCGAACAGGGAGCGGCGCACCTTTGTAGTTTCTATAAGTATCTATTAATTGAATTTATACAAATCTTTATTTTCCATTGGCTTACAGATTCACTAGATTCCACGACGGGACTTCCCCTAGATCTCACTAGTTGTAAGGTAAGAATATATGAATTCTATTGTATACTTACAAAACATACAAAATTTATACTTTACACTACATAATTACAATAAAAATTTGATTACTCGACCCCCTAATTATACAGAATCCGCGTTTATCCGGACTGCTATTATGCGGCGGCTGGATAATCGAGTTTTTACTGTAATTGTACCATATAAGTGTACTCAGAACACATGAGGCCAGTTGTGGCGCAGCGGCACGAAGTGTGATTGTAAAAACACATTATTTTCAAGACATTTCAAGTTATCTCCCATGGCGTAGATACAAATATTCAAACACCTAAATCAAATACCTAAAGATAGTAAATTCGTGACTAATGTCGAGTGATGTTAACAAGAATAACAAGTAATAAAATGCTATAGAAATGCGAATATTGAATAACACTTTGCGTCGTCAGAAATAATCAGTAGGTTGATCATTTGCAAATTGTAATGTTACCATATCAAAATATCCTACTACTGTGCTTTAAATACCGTTTAAATAAATTGTTTCTGATATTGATTGAAAACTCTATATAACTAAATTGCACTTCATTTTTTTTTGTTTTCATTTTTTTATTATAATTAAGATTAAACTTCATCCCTTTTCAGAGTTACATTATATCATGGTACCTTGCTTAATTAAAACATTATAAATAAAGTTATTTATTAAATAACTATATCGCGGAAACATTATGTAAATCCTTAAAAAATACTTTTACATGAGTACTGAGTACTTGCGTACTTTAAGTAGAACAGAATATATATAAAATATAGTTGAAAAACACACTTTTGTGAAAAAAATAAAAAAAAATTAAAAATATTCAAGTTAGAGTTTTTTTCAAGTATCGAGTACTTTTCTTAGAGATGCGCATACGTCAATGTAAGGTTTCGGATTTTTACAGAGTACTTAGTAGTAGTGTAAGTAATTTAGGTACTCATTACTATTATATTTCTTATCAAATGGTATTAGAGGATAATTTAGAATGTTAAAAGTTATCCTTAAAGACGATTGTATGCAACAAAGGATTCCAAAGCAAGAGTGCGTGTGCGGGAAATGTCGCTACTATGAATATATGAAAAAGTACGTACAAGTATCGGAATCGAAAGGCAATGTACTCGATACCACAAAGTATCGATATTTTTTCATGTCTCTACACTCGGTGAAATAAAATATTTAGGGAATTTATATTTTTATGTCTTGTGTTGAAGTTAAGTTACGCCACTCAACACGTAATGCCTCCTGAATTCGGTGGAAGTGTCTGCCTAATCTGCTGTATGTGGGATACAGCGTAAACCTGTTTTTTTTAATTTGAACGTAGAGGTTTCAAGCCTTCTGACACCTCAGATCATCAAGATACGTCGAAAACTTAAGAAGCAGGGGTTCCCTTATATTCAAATTTATGTTTCCTAAGAAAGTTGTATTTATATTTATTAAATTTAACAATATGATCATCCAATCTCCTAGAAACTGAACGTAGCTTAACCAATTTCAGAGTGAAGAAGAACAAATGGAGGCAGAAGACAGCAGTCCTTTAGAAATGTTGCAAGCTCCTGAATACTTGACTTCCGGTCAAGGAGACAGCTTTGAAAAGGTATAAAACTACCATACAATCTTAGATAAAGGATATCGCGGCACAGCACAGGTGTGACTGTGTACGTGTCAGTTGTGGGTTCGATTCCTATGAGGAGGAATGAATTATTTTTATTCCGTCGCATTGGTAACAAGACCAAGTTAAATTCCGCCGCTAAACACGCAATGGCTCGAAAACTCGACGAAACTTGGGGAACGGAGTGTGTTACCATCATGTTTCCCTCTACCCTGCGCTGTGCGAGATATAGCATGAAGCTACAAAAATAATCTTTAAATATTTTCTTTCTAAGTAAGTGTATAGTTCAGAAAGCATACATTTTTCCTCAGTTCGGTGACACTTCGCTCCCAGAGGACTCGCCGTCCCGCGCGCGGTCCCAGGACGCGCCGGCCGCCCGCCGGCACACCGTGGGGCCCGGCGACTGCCGACATGCTCAGGTAACTTATTTGTATATGGGATATATAACTTAACATTATAAACTTCGTTAGCTTACATTGTGATCTGAAAGGTCGCTTTAGATGTATATTATAACACAATAAAGTAGTTAAATTAATGATTTTTGGCAGTAATTCTTTCAAATATATTGTATTGAACAATAAGATTTAATAAAAAATATAATAAATTTATTTATAAGTAGGCAATGAAAAAAAAATTGTGCGAGAATGTTGAGTGAGAAATTGTGTGAAAGGCAGTAAACTGTAGTGTGTAATAAAATTAAAAAATAAATTGTGAACAAAAAAAATATATTATTATATTAATAATGTAAATTATTTTTGCATTGAATATAAAAAATATTTATTATAGATTAATTAACTATGAGTAATTACAACTTAAGAAACATATATAACAATATCATCTATTATGAACATATTGAAGCATAATTTGTCTTCTTTACTTTTAAGTCCAAATAAGATAAAATAAACATATAGTTGTACATCTCAAACACAGAAGAAAAACTCCTAAATAAATCAAAGCACATAATTATTTTAATATAAAACATGTGATATATATAAAAATAAACATTATAGGCGGGAGATCTGTCTGTACGACCCGCCACGTTGTGCGCCTCTGCGCACTTCACTGTGAGTTTTTTTTACAGATCGTTATATGAATCGATGTTGGCATGGCTGTTTATTTTAAGAATCGATTTTTTTTTAATAAGAATATCGATTAATTTATTTTTGTTGCTAGCTCTTGATATCATTATTTTATATATATGTACTTTTTTTAAATATTTTCAATAGTTTTGTATTTTGTTTTAATATAAAATCTAATTTATTTTAAATATTTTATGAATAAATACTTATTAATATAAAAATAGAATTACAATAATGTTATCGTTTTTTATTTCTTATTTTTATTGACAATTAATTTGGTTGCATAATGAGTCAACTTACTAGCTTACTTTTCTAGAATTAATTTACTAGCTTTCTTTGTTACTTTCGTAAATATTTTTTTTATTTTAAACCGACCTTTAGCTATTTAAATTATATTTACTTTTTTGTTACTGCTGCGTTTTTTTCCTTGATTACATATTTATATATACAAATTCCAAAAATTTAACTTCCTATTTCTCTACATAGCAACCAACACAAAACCCGGCAATGGTAATGGGAGTCGGTGTGGGCGTGGGAGAAGCAGAAGTGTCTCTTCTACCAAATACAAATTTAGCTGCAAACCTGCCAGCGGTCCAGCACCAGCCTCCACGCTACTGCAGCGTAAAGGATCATCATTTGCTGAAACCGCCCGTCGCTATGCAGACACAGGGTGTGTAATTTTAGATATATTTAAATACTTCGCTCGATTAAACTTTTTTGTTACTTATAGTGAAACTATATACTGTTGCAGCGTCGTCGTTCGGGCGGCGCGCGTCGGACGGCGGCGCGCACGTGCGGCGCGCGGACGCGCCCGCGCCCGTGTGCCGCCCCGCGCCCGCGCACCACGTACGTACCGACCCTTCCTCTCTTACGTCTTAACACTAGAGTCCCTCTGCCATACTTACGACATGCGGGATACAGCGTGAATCTTGAAAAGGTTTACCTTACTGTTCTGAATCAAAAAAGTAAAAAATTCAAATGCAGCGAAAATTTGTGTTTTGAAATGTCCATGCTATCCTTATGTAGCATTTTCATTTCCTTTTACCTTATTTCAAAATATATATATATTTCATTAAATTTTCAGGTGTCAGATAGTGGTACTCCCACACGGGCGGAGGAAAGTGAACAAACAGAAGAACAGAGTGGTGATCCCAATTATAATAGCAATTTATGCAGGTGATTTATATATATATATATTACTAGCTCTTGCGCGTTGTGTATAGCCTACAGCCTGCGTCGCTTAATAAATAGCAAAATATAGAAATACTTTTTCAATTCAAACCAATAGTTCTTGAAATTAGCGCGTTCTATTAACAAATAAACCTTTAGCTTATGAGATAAATGACACTCTAATAATGGAAAGATAAATTTCGTTTTCGTAACCGATAGCAATACCGATACCGATAATTTTCATAACCGATAGGACCATCAATTTTTATAACCTATATGGCTATGACAATTGGTACATTTCTTCGTTGAATGGAGTGTTTTAACACTAGCTTCCCTCCGCTTACCCCGGTATATGCGGGATACAGCGTGTATATTAGAATGGTGTACATTACAGGTACATGTTAAACCGCGGCAGCAGTAAGCGCCACACGATGGCGACGCCGGAGGACGCGGCCGGCGTGTCCTGCGCCGCGCAGCCCATGGTAACACAAACATATACCAACACTCATCTATCTCAAATATATTATATATCTCCTTCTCACTCACACCTACTATCTATAACATGTGTTGTGTCTCTCTCGCAGGCAACAGCCGCGTCATCCACCACAAATATGCGCGTGCGCAGGACCGGTCTCCTCACGGTGACGGAGAGACCGCCCGGTGAGTGATAAGACTCTACTTAAGTGACACTATGTAGTGTATCTAAACCAGACTATGCTATAATCAGTGACGTAATATGTCTTATTGCATTGGATATTAATTGATTTGCAAGCAGTTTTAAAGTAATGCATAATAAATTGTCACAACATGACTGTAAACGCGACGGTTGTACGTTCTATTTACACTTTTGGTATGTATTATTTTAATTTCTTCGCCCTGGTTAAAAGAGACAACGCAGCGTTAATTTCCGCCACATGGATACACAAGAACAGAGTTGTTTACAGGCTGTTAATTGAAATATGACAAAGACGAAACTGACTGTAGTATATTATATGTATCTTTTAGTATGATGTAGTATTGCTGTAGATTATTTTGATAGATTTATATGTACCAATTTTAGTCACAGATATGTATATATGAAGTGGTTGTATATTTATGACATATTTTATATTTATTATTAATGTAATAGCAACCTATAGGCGGACGAAGTGTCTTAACACTTGGTTCTCAGCCTCTCTTTGCGTAACCTTCTAGATGCGTAAGTAAAAAAAGTCTTAGTACATTATTGATACCGACCACCTCATACGTACATACACGTATATTTAGCGTTTTTTTTATATTAATGTAATTTTTAGTAGCACGTTATTTATTTAATTTTATTGAATATAAATTTTTTGCAATTATTTTTTCATTTATTTAGTAAAAATCTATATTATAAGATATAATTTAGCTTACTTTCACTACAGATTATTTAAAAGATACTTTTGAACTGACGTTTTAATTTGTAAAATTGATTGTGTTTTTTATAATACCGTCATAAATGTTATGGCCATTATATGAATTTAAGTACAGACAATAAGTATTTGAATTAAATACATTAATTTCACAAAATTACTAACTATTTATAAAGTAAAACTAACTATTTATTCTCTGAATGGAAACAGAGTGTCTTAACACTAGGTTTGCTGATACCTTCTGCCTATCTCTGTTATGTGTGGGATACAGCATGAAGCTATAAAAAAATTAAGCAATTATTGTTTGTAGTCAAATTCTATTTTATTTTATTATTTTGTTGTATTATATATACTGTAATAAAATAGTTACCCAAATTACTTATATTCCTTACAACATTGGTAAAGTATATAATCAGCAAAATTATGAAATCAACGCCTGATTGCATTTTTGTGTTTTTTTTATTAATAAAAAACCGTATGTAACATTACATATAGGTTTTTTTATTTTTAACACAAGCATGCCCACGCATTACTTTTTTTTAATTTGTGTTTTATTTTTTTCTTTTCAATTTTTTAGTAATAAGTCCGGAATTAGTTATGGAAGTAGAAGCTCGAATGAAACGGAACTATCTGCCCCCCTCCATACAAGGGGGATATAACTATCAAAATCAAACTGGTTACCAAAGTCCCCCACCTAGTAACACTGCCAGTAACCCACAAGGTTCTATTACCGCTGGTACCCCAAATTTTGCCAAAAATTCCATGAAACCTGTACTGGAAACTATACCTCAAGGCAGTATAATGGGTTCAAATCAAGCGACGACTCCTTATACTCCTTCTTTATCACAATTTTCGCCTTCTCATGGGGCTGTTCCTCAAATTGGGTCAATTATAAATGGTACTCCAATGTCTAATCAGGGGTCGATTATGACAGGTATACCCATATCGACCCCTTTAACTAACATTATTTTCCCTAACAATGTGCAAAATCAAGGGTCCATTATCTCTGGTACTCCAGTTCAAAGCCAATTCAATACTATTTCCAACCAAAGCTCTATATTAACCGGTACAATTACAAGTCAAGGCATGGCAACTGGATCTTTACCTAACAAAGGATCCATAGTCAGTGGAACCCCTATGCAGAATCAAGGATCGCGTATGGCAGGAACGTCTATTCAAAGTCAGGGATCAATTATGAGTGGTACCCCTATTCAAAACCAAGGGTCGATTATATCGGGAACGCCAGTACAAGGACAGGGGTCGATTATGAGTGGTACTCCCATTCAGAATCAAGGATCGATTCTATCGGTAACCCCAGGACAGGGGTCCATTATGTCTGGGACCCCATTACAAAATCAAGGGTCTATTATGACCGGAACCTCACTACAGAATCAAGGATCAATTATGACTGGTACCCCAATTCAAAGTCAGAATTACGCTTCCTCCCAAAATCAAACATTTTCGTCACAAGGATCAATTATTTCTGGAACTGCAGTAGAAAGTAACAATTTTGGCACATTTGGTTATAGCCAAAGTTATAGTCCAAATTTCCCAAACCAAAGTATGCCCAGTGGGTCAATAACTGCTGGAACCCCGGTCAGTCCCGGGTTCAATTCCAATCAGTACAGTCGTCAACGCAAGTATTCCGGGCCGCAGCGTGTGAAATTACAAATGTTGGCTACGGTTCAAGAAATGGGTAATTTTGACATTTTTTTTCTTTTAATTTTCGGGTAAGAACTGGGTTAAGGTGATTTTTTTAAGGTTTTTTTAGAGGTAATTATGATTATAATATTGTTCTAAGGCTTTTGTAGTTGTGTGTTTGTTTGTGTGTGTTTTGCACGTTGTTTTGTGTTTGTGTGTTTGTTTAGAACGTTTTTAGATGCATTTTAAGATAATATACAGAATCTTTTCTTATGAAAACGTAACTTTTTAAATATATTTTTTATTATACAAATTTAATTCAATTAATGGAACAGGGAGGCCGTCGTTGCCTAACGGCACAGATTAGCTGTAAATGCGACGTTTGTGAGTTATATTTTCATGAAGGGGAAATTGTTTCAGCATTTCAAAGGATTTTTTGCTCTGGTCACTCTTCACAAGAGCTGCGTTGAGTTCCGCTACTTAAAACGCAATGTATTGAAAATTTGGCGGAAAGTCCGGAACAGCGTGAAACAAAAAAAAAGAATACGTTACATAAAAGTTCGTTACAAAAAACGAACTCCATATATATTTTATATATGATCATTTAACTTTTAGTTCGAGAACACGCGGAGAGATATTCTCCTGTGCGAAGAGCGGAGGTGAGTCCGCCGCGGGCGGCGCACGACATAGCGTCTGCCAGATTAGAATATCAGCAATTACAGGTAAATATTATATATACAGGAACCTAGTGAAGATAAAATCTTTATTAGGAAACGTTTTCCAAATTTGAAAGTAGCGGGATTCGAACTCTGTTGTTTTCCGTTTAAGTACTAATATTTTTTGGAATTCTATCAAATTATTTTTTACTTATAAGTTTTAATTACGTAAAAATTCTTTCAACCTTTCAAATAAATCTTTCTTGTTAATTTTTCAAAAAAACGAGCCCGTCGTCGCGACGCATTGGAGAAAATCATTTCATTTCCGCTCTAACAGACAAAGTGCGATGCTGATTGTCTTAACACTCGGTTTTTTATGAGAAAGGGAAAGCTGCTTGGTGTATAAAAATACACATAAGATTTTTCTTTACTTCCAGCGTGGCCTAGAACGTCGTAGTGGGACTTCTGCAATGGGTGTGGGAGGTGTTGGAGCTGTTGGGGGAGCTTCCCCGCCCGCTGACAGATTGCACACACCCGCTGCGTCCGTACCAGGTAATGTATAGCAGTTGTTTTATGTTTTTTACTCTTTCTTTAGATAAGTAATCAGACAATATAAAGTTTTGTGTTAGGATCCGGACACGTGTAAATGTTCTAACAAATCCGACGACAACAAATGGTACAAATAATATTGAAAGGTCTCCGTCAGTAGATCGAGTACTACTTTTTTTTGATAATTATTCAGTTTATCCTGATTAAAGAATCAGGGTAGAGAGAGGATTTTGTATCAATACACTTTGTTTCTTCTTTTCAATCAAGTTTAAGTAAGTGTAGAATGCGTAACCAGACGCTGCGTTTTGTATCATGATAATAACAATATTAGATTGTCAATAACACTAATAAAATGCTAAAACTATAATTATTTGCTTTTGATCTACAATCTTGTTATTCGACAAAAGTAAAATAATGCCCGTCTCGTTCGTTCTCGTCTTTTTGGATGTGGCCACACTTAAATCGTCAATTTAAGTGTGGCCATATCCAAAAAGTTATTTACTTCCAAATTAAATATTAACCAAATTTTTATAACTTAAATCGAAATGGACCAGCAAATGCAATCATTATTTGTAAAAATAAAAGAAGAAATGGATAAACAAACAATAATTTTAACGGATACAATTACGAAATCAGTGTTGAAGGAAATGGATAACAAATTCAAACCTATTATTGAAGAAAATCTATACCTTATAAATGAAGTGCATAGCTTGAACGAGAAAGTGAAACGACTTGAACTAGGAAAAAAGAGAATAATTTGATATTTTATGGCTTCAATGAACCTACAGAACATAAGAATTTAGAAGAATTAGTATCCAACACATTAAATAATTCTGGCATCCATATTAACAAAACAGATATTAATAAAGCATACAGAATTGGCAAGGCTAAGGATAAAGCCAGGCCGGTACTAGTCAACATTCTAAATAGATGGAAAAGAGCGGAAATTCTGCGAAGCAAGAAGAAATTACCAAAAAACATTTACGTTCAAGAAGATTTTAGCTTAGAAGTCTTACAAAAGCGGAAAGAACGTACCACAGTTACAAGAAGAACGAAGAAAAGGCCGCATAGCATTTATAAAATACGACAAATTAGTTGTAAAAGGAGAAACAGGAAACATGGGTGATAAACGAAAAAGAGAACAATCCACCTCACCGAAGACGATTAATAAGACAGCAGAAGATCGGCCAAAAACCAATAAAATAAACGCTTACGAACGCATGTGCAAAAGCCGAGCCCATCCAGCATCAAGTATGCATAAAACATAGCAATTAAAAGACATCGAAAACCGGAAGATCAAAACAAATAAACGGAAAACATTTAACAGTACAACTAAAACTAACACACCTACCTTAAGCCGGTTGGTCTCTGTGGGGGATAACGACCAATACCTTTCAGCTATAGTCAATGATCAGGGCTCCAAAATACTGAACACAAAACCAAATAAGAAACTTTATATTTCCGCACTGAACTGCTTGACCCTCAGAACGCAAGAGAGACTCACGGAATTAGAACTAGCACTTCTGAAAATAAAGTGGGATATATTAGGTCTAAGCGAAGTTAGAAGATTAGGCGAAAGTATTGAGGAACGAAACGAATATATTTTCTATTACATAGGGAAAACAAAAGGAAGACATGGGGTTGGCTTTATGGTAAAGAAGCATTTGAAAAATAGTATACTCGAATTTAAGGGCATCTCAGAGAGAATAGCGATGCTTAGTATACATTTACCGGGATACAAACATATTTGGACCATTATTCAAATATATGCCCCCACTGAACAGCAAGATGAACCAACTAAAGATCTCTTCTACGACCAACTGTCATCAGTTCTGCAGAACAGATATAAAAATGTCATAGTTTTAAGAGATTTTAATGGAAGAATAGGCACTCAACGAATTGGAGAAGAAAATATAGTAGGAAAATACGGTTTCGGTAAGAGAAGCAAAAATGGAGAAAGGATGATTAAAATAGCAATAGAAAACAACCTTGCATTTATGAACAGCTTTTTTAAGAAAAGATTAGGAAAGAGGTGGACATGGATATCTCCAGACGGACTATTCAAGAATGAGATAGATTATATAGCAACTAACAATAGGAAGGTCTTCCAAAATGTTAGCATATTGAATCAATTTGACTTTAGTACCAACCATCGCATGGTGAGAGCAGTTATTGAATATATAGAACCAAAAAAGAATAGACAAAAATTCCACTCGAAAGTTAACTCAATTCAAAATCAACATTTAGATGTAATCTTAAATACTGAAGTAGACGAAAAATATGCCAAAGAAATAAGTAAAATTTACAGTCTACCGTTCAACAAATTCTCAAAACCTAAATCAAGGCTAACTAGTACCGAAAGTCTTACTAAAACCTTAATAGAGGAAAGAAGAGAGCGTATAAAACTTGGAAAAGACAAGCAAAATTTAAAAATAATATCAGACTTAAGCAAAAAAATAAGCAATAGTATCAAGAAAGAAAACAACAAGAAAAGAATAACTACGTTAAACAATTATATAAATAAGACAGGAGGAGTTAAAAAGGCTTTGAAAGATTTGGCAGACACAACAATTTGGATACCAAAAGTAATAAATAAAGTAGGAAAACAGGAAACTAATAGAAAAAGTATAATTCAGACAGCAACAAATTTCTACAGAGAGCTTTATAAAGCAGAAGAAAACACTTTGGATTTAAGTACAAGTCTCGATGATGTATATGATAGTATAGAAGACACACCAGTTTTTCTACAACAGGAGATAGAAAAGGTGGTCAAAAATCTAAAAAAAGATAAAGCGCCTGGGCCAGATCAAATTACAAATGAGATGATCAAAATCTCGGTGACTATACCGGAAAGCCTGAAAAAGCTCACTGAAATATACAACTTCATTCTAAATATAGAATGTATACCATCTCAATGGACCAGAAGCACTATTGTACTAATATATAAAAAGGGTGATAGGAGCAACATAGAAAATTATAGACCCATAAACCTCATGTAAATATATATAAAGTGTTCTCTAAATTAATTTTAAACAGAATATCAAGATTTGCGGACGACTTGGTCCTATTAGCTGACAATGCTAATACACTCCAGCGTATGCTACAGCAGTTAATGGAGGCGAGCAGGATCGTCGACCTTAAAATGAATAAGGAGAAAACAAAAATAATGACAAACATGGCAGAAATAGCAATAAAAATAGACAATGAAAAGGTAGAATATGTAACAAAGTACTTAGGACAGATAGTTGCTTTTAAAAATCAAACGGACATAGAAATAGATAGAAGAGTTAAATGTGCTTGGAAAAGATATTGGTCCTTAAAACAAATATTCAAAAGTTGTAGTTTTCCTATGCCATCTAAGAAAAAAGTATTCGAGCTGTGCATCTTGCCATGTCTCACATACGGCTGCCAAACTTGGGCTTTATCGCGGAAAAATTTAATAAAATTAAGAACATCTCAAAGAGGAATGGAACGAAGTATGTTGGGAGTTACACTGAGAGACCGAAACAGAGCAGAAAACATTAGATCAATAACGAAGGTCGAGGATATAATAAGAAAAGTTAAACAGCTGAAATGGAGATGGACAGGACACATGACAAGGGATAGCACCATAAAATGGACTAAATTAATTACCGAATGGCAACCACGAGATGGTAAAAGAAGAAGGGGCAGACAAGTCAAAAGGTGGATGGAAGATATTAAAATTATTGGAGGGAATACCTGGTCAAGGAAAGCTAATAATAGAGAAGATTGGAAAAGCTGGAAGAGGCCTATGTGTCAAATGACACGCTGTTTATTACACCTGGAGTAGATTCTACATAATGACATAATACATAGTGAAATATTTACTAACTTAGGTGAAATAAAGCTTAATAAAATCAGCAATAAAGGCATTATAAAAAAAAATATTATAATAATGCCCATTCGTTTAATATAATGTTAATATTGCTTCTAGGATCTCCTATACACGCGGGCGCGTCCACTCCTACACTGGATCTTAGTGGAGTAGACCCGGCAAGAGAAAGAGCTGCACAGGTAACATATGCAAATAATAATTTTCGCGCTTTAATTCATTACCAGCGAGGAAATCAAAGTATTTAATATCTCATTTCCACGAATCCCACAATATGTCGCATTTATAGTCCCTTTTGGCCCTACGCCAGAATTGCTAAGCGTAGTTTTAATCCCCCGGGTGGGAATTGAACCCATAACCGTAACCATTACATTTAGACACTGTGCCATGATTACGTCAATATAATAATGATGTCATAAATTATATTTTTAAGTATAACTTTTCCGCCATCTTTAGAATCAAAAGTTGTTTTAAAACTTTGTACAATTACTTCAAAAATATACAATTCTAACAAATCTTATTTTTCTTTTCCAGGAACTATCACTAAAATTAGGTATCAACCTAAACAACCTATATTCCCCCCACCTTTCACAAGACTTATTAAAATCCATCCATTATGGAAGCTACGGAATTCTTTCAGGCCATAGTTCCCCTTCACCAGGATCGCCCTTACACCAAATAACGGAAGGTCTAAGCTATTTACACACAGGCTCCATAACTAGAGGAACACCCCAACCCCATTCAACCCCACTAGACCTCCGAAATAACGTCGAAATGGAAACTAATTACCCCCAATTACAAATACTTCCCCAAATACATTTGACGCATAGATCATTAAACAATTCACCTATTTCTAGTCCTAGCTTGGATATGATACAAGAGGAAATAGGCAATGGTAGCCAGAATGAGAAGTTCCTTAAAAGTTATCAGCCACCCCAAATAAGTTTAACTGATTGTCTTGGATCGGAAATAACTTTAGTCGCGTCTTCCTCAGAAGACAGCGTGGATAGCTTAGAAAATTCTAAATATCATATACCTCAATTCGTTATTTCGGAACACACAGATTTGGATAATAAACCGTCAATTATTAAAGGTATTGGTAGAAAAGTGAGTCAGGAAACCGACAAAGAAAAAGTAATCGAAGACGATACGGATATGGAGAAAGTGGACACTAAGTTAGAGTTGCGGAGAAATAGTGATAAATCACTGGGTTTTAGTGACGATTCTTTAAGCAACGATTCGGCGAATGCATCGCCGAACTGCGAACACAATGTGCAGTCCATATATTCGAATATAGTATCAATAAGTTCAGGTTTTAGTGAAAATCGGGGCAGTTTTTCGGAACATCGTGAATCTTTCTCGTTTTCTGATAGAGGAAGTTTCTCGGAGCGAGGAGATTTCGGTCGCTCCTCGTTTTCGGAGCGAAGCGATTTCGGTCGAAGCAGTTTCTCAGAAAAAGGCGAAACACCACGTTCATCGTTCTCAGCTCAGGGCGTTTTGGGTGAAGTTAAGGAATATTATGAAGAATATATGCCCAGGGATAAAAATTTAGAAAAATTTGTAGAAGAATGTCCTCAAGAAGAAATTGAAGAGTTACAAAGATCTACAATGGATTTAAGGCTAACAGAAATATGCAAAGATAACCAAAAAATACCAATTTTATTGAGTCCCCAAAATATTTCGTGTGTCCACGAATATTATGAAATAGCCTTATCGACAGTATGTTCACAATTAGATTCGGAAAGAATAGTTGAATTACTAAAAGAAACTATCAACACAAGAGTTCCTCCTCAAAATATTTTCGTAGAAACAAGCGAACAGAAGGACAAACGTGACGACGCAGAAAACCTAACTGGTTTCCTTAATCTAGAATATTCTGGAGGTATCCAGATAGAACTAGTTTTGTGTGAAAATAAATCGAAAGAGAAGAAAGGATTGAAAATGAGAAGAATATCTGGTGATCAGAACGAATATGGCAAGTTGTGTCAACAATTGATAACTAGTCTTACTGTTTGAGTAATTTTTTTATAAGACAAGAGTTATTTAGGGTTCAAATAGAGTTCAAATTATAAATTATATCTATTTTGAACCAAATTCTGACAAAAAATGTTAAGCTAAGAGCATTGAATAGCTCTTTTTTGACACTTCCTAAAATTCTTAACTTAAATTTTGTATTTGGTGGTGAATTCCAAATAAAAAAAAAGTTAAATTGTGATAAATTAATATAAATGAAAAAGGGGGTAAATTAAGCAATCGGGGGCTGTTATAGTTTTTAATGAAAATTGAATAAAAAATAAGGTTTTTTTGATAATACTTTGGTTTTGTCAAAATCGGTCAATCCGTGAGCATTTACTCTTTATTCCGTTATATATTATATATTTTTGAGTGAATTTCATGTGACAAAGTTTATTTGGTTGAATGGACTAATCTCAGGAACTACTGGTTCAATTTAAAAAAAAAGGTAGATAGGTTCAATTATCTTGTGTGATGCTAAATTAATTTTATTTTTATATGAAATTCACTCAAAGACTAAATAATCCTTTATGTGATACAATTATTTTGTAAATTTTTCTATAAGGCATAGAATTTTTTGTTTTATATAAGAAATGTTGTTATATTAGTCATGGATAAAAATAAGTGTTCATAAAGACTAAATCAGATAGACAAATTGTCTAATACAGAAGCGTTTACTTGTTTACATTAAACCCTTTGTATTCAACTAATAAAGATACAAAAAAAACCTTCATTGGTTTAAAAAAAATTAAATATTAGAAAATTACTATATGATTATTTTTTAATTATTATATAAATTGCATTTTATATATATTATTATAAAGACCAAAAAAGAACCTAGTGTCTAGACACTACACTCTTCACTCCGTTCTCCACTTAAGATTTTGCGGAACATTACGCTGCGCTCTGTCTGTCTCGCCTGAGCTGGTAAATGAAAATAATTTAAACACTTTATTCACGACTTTAAAACAAAAACAAGTTTATTATTTGTATATTATGTATAAAGAATGAATTTATTTATTTCATAATTTAGTTTATTTTGTAAATATTATTATTTTTCCAACAGATAATATAATGTTTTATTTTATTTTATAAAAATAATTAAATTAATTTTTATATGAAGAATGTATGAGAGTGTGGACCCTGAACTTTTAAATATAACGCCATAAGTAAATTAGTTTTTAAGGTAACCTTTGTAAATAATAATATAATAAATTTCAAATTCCATTACGTTATTTTGTTGTTTTGCTTTTAATAAAGTTTAATTAATAGTATATAGTAGTAATTTGGGTTAGACAGACGGAAATAAGTAAAAAAACACTACGTTCTCCGCATTCCGCTCTAGTAATAAGAATATAGAACAGAACTCAACACCGCGCTTCGTCTTGGTATCAAAAAACAGAATTCAACATACATTTCTCAGAGTGTGAATCTGTGTGGATTTTGTGACAGTAATAAGGAGCCATCCATTAATTCAAGTCTTTTCACATTTTATTATTTTTCGACGCCTCCCTTATCCTTGTTATAGAAATTGCTGGCATTTTCTTTCAGCTTCACGTTGTATCCAGAGTATATACAGATTCATAATGCCTAGCAGGGTAGTGAGGGGGGGCCGTTAAGACATTCCGCTCCCACTTTCTGCCTAATTTTCGAGACATTGAAAAATAAAACAAAACCACTCTTTAAACTATATAATAAAGAAACACTCATTAAAACAATATATCACTTATATTAATAATAATAGTCAATAATAATAGATGAAAAGAAAAATTCAAAATCATTTTAATAATTTCAAATTACTAACTTTATTTTTTATAGCTTCACGCTGTATCCCGCACGAACCAGGATAGGCGGGAACCTCTCTGTTTCCCACTTTCTTATCCAATTATCAATACATAATTTGTTGACTGGCGTAACTCAACACCGTAACAAACTGTATTTAGCCACCAGAGGTAGAAAACGATAGTATTTCATTCATAATCCATTCTATAAATCATCTGCTCTAAAAACCTATTCAATGGGTATTTTAGAGCGTTGTTCATTTAAATTCTGTATCAAAGATGGCATCGGGACCTTCAAGGATTGAATTTTATCCTCACTAACTATAGTTATATCTTTTTTTATATCACTATGGTACCGTTTGACGTGGTTGTCTAACAGCGACTTCCTAACCGACGTGTACGAACAGTGGTTACACTTAAACGGCTTGTTCCCCGTATGTATCGTCTCGTGGCACAGCAGGCTTTCCTTCCTCGCCGCCTTATAATCACAAAAACTGCATTTTAAACCGTTTCCTAGATGCAGAGTCGTAAAGTGTTTCTGCAGTTCATACTTATGGCGGCAGGAGTACGCACAGACGGTGCACTTGTACGCATAGTGCCCCTTTTGGTGCATTACGAACTGACATTTGTAGTTCGTCGTGAAACTGCATATGCCGCAGTATAAGATCTTGTCTGTGTGACTCCTTTTATTGTGTAAAGCGATCTGATCTTTTGTTTTCGTTGAGAAATCACAATTGACACACTTATAGGGTCTATTCTGACTTCCGGTATGATGTCTCTGAAAGTGCCTCTGAACAGCCGCCTTGAACTTAGACGTATAGTTGCACATGTGACACAAAAACGGCCTTTCCTTGTCATCCGACTCTAAAACTTGGATACTGTTCCAGTCCAGACAATTTGGGTCCAACGTATATTGATTTTGAGCCTGATTGTCCTTCCTATCTAAGCTTTCTCGAGTGATATAGTCCGATCTTTCCTCTTTCTCCACGGGCTTCAGTAGCCCCGAGCCATATATCTTATTATAGTGTGTAACTTTATGTTTTTTGCTTTCACACATAAAATACGTTTGAAAATCGCAATGTTCGCATTTCAACGGACTTTCTTGTTTACTCCTCTGTTTGTGAATATTCAATCTCCACCGGACCATCGTGGAAAAATCGCAATAATCACACTTGTTAGCCTTCTCTGTGACCTCGTTGTGTATTTTGGCCAGATGCCTCGTAATGTGCCCCTCAAATTTCGTCACGAACGGGCATTTATCGCATTTAAAAAATACTCCTTCATTATGAACTTTGCTGTGCTTTAAATAGTTGTGCCTGTAGGCCGTCGCGTAGTCGCAGTGGGGGCACTTGAACTGTTTTTCTAAATTATGTTTCCTTTTATGGGCATTTAAGTTCCATTTGAAGTACGTAGTGTAATCGCATTTCTCGCACTTTAGCAGTCTCATGGACTTTTTTTCTTCGTCGGTCAAAGTTTCTTTTGCCTGATGTTTTATCATTGTATGTCTTTGTAAGGAAGTCGGGTATTTAGTTGAATAGTCGCATAGAGTACAAGAAAATGGCTTGGTTTCTTTATGCCCGGCCAGGTGGAGGTCTAAACAGTTTTTGTAGCCCGTTGTATATTCGCAAAGTTCACAATTGAATACTTTTGGCTTCCGTTTTTTGGATTTGCGTTTTTTAGTTCTGAAAACGATAGCAAAACTATATAATATTTGCGGAGGAATCGAAACTACACTATATTTTGTATCAGGTAATAATAGTCTGAGGCCGTTATGGTGTAGTGGCACAAGTGTGTTTGTAGACGCGATGGTTTTGGGTTGGATTCCTCTTTGGAGGAATGAATTGTTTTATATTTTAATTTGCTCGTTATCTTGTTAACAAAGTAAAGCGCGGCATTAAGGTATGTTATTCCACAAGCAAACTCGAAAATTTGACGCGAACACGAACAAACACTAGGTACCTTCTGCCTATGCTCGTCTTATATAGGGGATACAATGTGAAGCTAAAAAAAAGTAGGTTGTATATAAAAAAATTAAAACATTCTAAAAAATGGTTGTAGGTTTGATCCCCATGAAGGGAATGAGTAATTTTCATTCACTTGCTCTGATAGGTAGACAAAGTGCGGTATTGAGCTTACTCTGCCAGTGTCATTCATTTTCTAAGATAAGCATATAAGTGTGTTTGTTGTAGAGATCTAAAATTATTTTCGTATATTCCTTCAAATGAAATCGAACTCAGAACCCTCTCATATAAAATCTGAAGCTGTCCCACTGATTCATAATGTTTCATTTGAAAAATGACCTATCATACAAAAAAACACATCAATATTCATCTGTAATTGGCTGTTTAATCATGATGAAAATACACAAATTAATTGAACTCTTTTTTGAAGCAGTTTAGAAGTAAAATTTTATGTTTTCAAAGCAGCAGCATGTACTTCTCAAAAGTAAATGAAAAAAGTTGATATGTCTTTAGATTATTTACTTGATCTTGATCTTGATATGGCATTTAGTTTCTAAGAATTTTTTTAACAAATATACATACATATATACACTTGCGAAATCTAATACACATGTTTGAAACCTTATCTTAAGATATATCTTCATAAACAAATATTAGCCAACACTGACAACATGACATACATACAGGGCAAACTGATAACCTCCTTTCTTTGAAGTTGATAAAAACAATGATAAAATTTAAATAATGTGTATTATTTAAATTTTATCATCGTTAAAGTATAAAAAAAAAGTAGAAAAAAAAACATAGAAACAGTGTCTCAACACTAGCTTGTCTTTTTATATATAAGGTTGAAAAACCTAAAATAAAAAGTTCATTCACATTTTCCTACACAGCACGGTAGGCGAAGGAAACCTAGTGTCAAGACATTGAGTTACTCGCAAATCCATAAATTTTCTCAGACCAATCCTTTTTTAGTGAATCTAACCACAGGTACATTGAACCAATATGTAATATATTCCTACAGCATTCCAACAATGGACAACAAGCATCTATAAATGGACCACCAAAAACAAAAATAGTTTTCATAATAAGTTCTTTGATTTTTAACATTATTGGGGAATAGACTGGGAGTCTACCCGTGACCACGGACTAATGCAAAGTGTTCGAAACATTGGGTTTCCAATAATGTATAAGACAAAATATATGCAATTAATCTATTTAAAATAGTTATCACTTCAAAGTAGTTCCTGAGGTTAGAGCATTCAACCAGACAAACTCTTCAGTTTAATACTATTCATACTATTAGTACAGATTTAACAAACCTAGTTTCCTCAGTTTCTGAGTTATCATCATCGACTTCAACTTTAACCCAAACACTCGCAAACATACTCATCATCTCCGTGTCTTGTTCAGATTGTGGTATATTATCTTCTGATTGATTCCCATCACTTTTAACACTTGTGTTATCTGCCATTTTGTTTCTAAAAAAATTAAATAATTATTAGTGAAATATAAATATTGAGAATAATTCTGTTAATGAAATGGTTAAGACAAAATAAGATATTAACAGCATGAAGAAAAAGTACACACCTACAGTAATAATCAAATATAATAATATATAAAATAAAATATTAAAGTCTATAATAATATATATTGTACTTTGGAATTTTCTAGTTTAGATTCAAGAAATATTTGTTTCTAATAAGAAAAATCATATAATTTGCATAGTATTTTATAATAAAGCCACAAGAGTAAAGCTAGTAATACGTAATATTGATTGTTAATCAATTACAGAGGGGACCTAGTTATGATCCATCATATCCTATTCAACACATCATTTCTGATCATTTTATTTATACTAGTTCTTGAGATTAGCACATTTAATCCAATGAACTTTTCAGCTTTTAATATTTGTATTGATAAAACAAATATAACTTAATAATGTCAAGGTCAACATGTGCAGGTGGAATGCAGTGCTATTAATTAGTACATTATAACAACTATATGAAACGACAAGACTCTTAAATATACAATATAATCTAATTGAAATGTATAGCACATTTTTTAAAAATATGTAGTATATAAATTCGACATAAAGTATGTATATTGTTGTTTATTTATATATAAGTTTAATAAATAAGTGTAATAAATTATTTATAATTAGCACCATAAGTTTATATCAAAAGCAATTACAAGTTTCAATGACATAAAACACAAATAAACAACATATCTTTGCACATTACTTTAGAGTATAAAACTTAAGCCTTTAAAAGTATATTTATTGAGTTTTTAATACAAAAACTTCACAAAACAACTAATATATGATATATTTTTGGCTGTAATAAATAAAAATCAGCCGCTATTTAAATATATTAAGTCTATTTTAGTCAATTTTAATAGAAATAGTGATACTGTTATTGATGTGTTATTTTGATATATAAAAAGTTTTTGTAATTTAATAAATATTTTAATATTGTTTAGGATATCGTACTTACTGCAGTATTTACAAAACAAAGTTAAATAAATATAGCATTTTTTACAAATCCATTGTCGGAAAAAATCAATTATGCTTTATTACGTTCGGAAGTTATGGCAATTTATATTTGAATTACATAAATTATTTCCTTATTACTTAATATTCTAGATTAGTTTTTATGGCTTATAATTGTTTAAAAAATAAAATTACAAATCAAAATAAGAAAATTAATTCATTATATTCATAAGGTATATTTAAAAAATGACTATTTTTGAACTGAATAAGGTATTTTATTGACGGCAAGTATTTTTTTATACTCTTACTAAAGTATTTATTTCTAATGTTTATTTAACTTTATTAATTATTTTTGATATTAAATCATAGTATAAATTAATAAAATCAAATTATAATGTAACTACAAATTTATTAGATGTAAAAATTGTTTTTCTGGATTAAAACGAATACAAAAACTCAACTCAATCTACTAAGAATCGATATTAAAACATTAAATGATTGGCAATAATTTTTTATACGGCAACTTTATTTAGTTGTCAAAATATCTCATCCTTGTATATTACTTAATTTTTCAAAATAAATTAAAATTATATTATAATTATGTACACAGAAGTAGATGTATTTGTAAGCAATTTTACTCTCATAGATCCTGAAATATATCAACTATGGATAGAGGGTTGTTCGTGTAAGTTATAAGCAAATATTTAATTCCAATATTTATCTCAGCAACGTATTTCTTTTATTTTTTGTTTCTTATGGTATTTTGAATTAATAACACACTGAATAATGTTACTTATTAACGCTATACATAAATCTCGTTGTTTCTTCTGATACGGATATATATTCCTTATCGCGATGTACTGCAGGTTAAAGCGCGAAATTCAAACTTATTTACTAGAATAATATATTTAATGTATTCTTTCTAAATCCAACCAACACTTTCTTTTTTACATTTTATATTTTAAAATGTGATAAACTGAAGCTTACAGTTAATTAATATTGACCTTAATATAATACAGATCATTTAGCATTTTCTTGCACCTTACGAATAAAAAAGTCAACTACTGTAGTAAAATTTTCATATTTAAATGCAAAGTTCGTGTCTTGTTTTTAGCTCTATGCCAGAGTAAAAAAGTTAAATATTTTATGAGAAAAAGATTTTCATATACTATATTATATTGCTGGAAAGTTGGTTTGCTTGGTCAATTTGCTTGGACTACTTTCAAAAGATATAGGCTCAAATCCTGTTATGTGAATATATTTATATGGTTTTTTAAAAAAATGTTTATAATTTGTCATATGACAAAGCAGGTAAAGCGCCAGATAAAAACTTCCTTAATTATGTAAGAATAATATTATTTTAGCAAGTGAAGCAGTATCAACACTACATCAGAGAGCCTCATCAAAACTTTGGGGAGCAACAGTGGAACTTATTGCTAGTGATGTATTAGATCATTACAGGTAATTAGAAATAGGACTTATCTTACCTGTTTCTACTAATACATGTAAAAAAAATAGCTATACTTTGTATCCTGCATATAGAAGAGGAAATTATTTGATAGTTGTGAATTTCCACTCAGTGGGTTTTAATTTCCATGCTTTGGTAATAAAACAGAGCAAGCAAATATAATGTAAAGCAAATCTAATATACTATAACTATACAAGTATGTATATTTTGTTTTTCAGAACATTTGCTCTCTTAGAAAGACTTTTAACAGTTCCATCTAAATTGTCAGAGCAAATGATATTTCAAATAGATGAACCAACTAAGCATATGTTAATTGAAAAGTAAGTAAAGTTTCATATCCTTTCTCTCAGCTTCATGCTTTTACATATCTACACATTTATCCGAGTATCTACATTCACACATCTGATATTTCATCCACAAACATGATCTCAAATATACACATTGATTAATCTTCAAATTTATGAATTTTTCAATTCTTGTTTTTGAGACGAGCATGTTCAACCAAATAAACTCTAAAGCATTATAATATTTTTTTTCAGGTATTATGATCTAGATGATGCGGTGATAAGAGAGCTGTTAGGAAGAAAGCTCTCATCGAGACATAGAAAGGATTTGGATGAAGTATATACTTCTTATTTGTTATTTTTACTGTTTGACATAATCGGCTTAGTGACACATCTCTCTGTTCCCAAGTTTCTAAGATTTTCATCAAAAGATAAAATAAAAGAAATACTTAAATCTATATACTAATTTGAAAAGCTTCAAACCCCTTGTTATGTAGTATATGTATAGTATGTATGCCTGAGAAGTATGTATTGTGCCACAATTTTTTTTTAAAGTGATCCATAAAAGATAGATTAAACTAATTTAATAAATTGAACACACACAACCATTAATATTTGCCAATATGCACTTTTGTATTTAGTGACTTACACTTAGCTATAGCAATGCATATTGTTAACATCAAACGGTACCCTAGTATAAGTAATGATGTCATATTTTTTTCCATTTTTTTATTACATGGTTATAACTTTTACATTAAATCTGACAATTAAATGGAAACTATTATTATTACACTAGTGATTTACTGTACTGTACACAAAAAAATAAACAGAATCCTGTGTCAGTAGAAAAATGTTTCTTTTAAAAACGCCTTGTTGTCCCAAAAATAAACTTATTTTTAGGTTATTTTACCTTACTTGAAAGTTTATTCCACAATTAGTAAACAAAATATTTAATGAATAACTTTCTCTTTTGTCAAATTATAATTCTAAGCAAATTACCAACAACATAAATAAATGATGCGCGTATGAATTTCGACGTAGCTTGATGAGAACGTATGACTTAGAACGTATGCAACGCGCGCGGACGTTAAATAAGGGGCGCAGATACAAATCTCGTTATGTTCAAATTTTTATACTTTTTCAAATAAAAAATCTATTGTAATTCCAGGTGGCAGAGAGATCGGGAGCACCCCTACGTTGTTGTAGACGTCAATTCGACAATGTCAGGAGGGTTTTTAAGGCGGTCGAAGAAATGCCGGGGAACGTCGTGGCCAACATTAGATCTACTTTTCTTATATCCGAACCACTTGCTAAGTAAGTATTGCATTAGTAGACAGACAGACAGAAGTGGGCAAATTTTAATTACAATTACCAATTAAATAATTTTATATTGTGATTTTTGCACAAAAAGAAATTGTAAATATTTATTAATTTTTGTTGTTTTTGCTTCGCTCTGTATCGCGCACATGGGTTCCCATTTATTTACAAATTATTACAATTTTGGTTTTTTCATATATTTATTTATTTTTTTACAGAAAATACGGCGCTGTAGTATTTATAGCGTGTATGAGGTTCGAAACCGCGAAGCGTAAATTGCAATATTTGTCGTTCAATGATTTTTATCATTGCGCTCAGGTAAATATGATTTTTTTATGAATTTTTTTTCAGGTAATTACGATTTGTTAAAGGTGATATGACAATTTGTCTTTATGAATTACTTGAGAGAGTGATAGTAGAAACTCGATTAATTGGATTAATTAATGTCGTTAGGTATTCGGATAATCGAAAACCCTTCGAATCGAATAAATCAATTAATTACCACGGGAAATCAAATCTAGTTACTCTGTAATGCTTATTATATTTAAAGGCGATAATGTTGAGCTGGACGTACTCGTGTACCGGCCCCGAGTACTACGACACGGAAATGGACCGCGAGTTCCTGCTGGAGCTGCGCGAGCTGAGGATACTGCTGGACAAGGAGAAGGAGCATAAACAGTGAGTTTTGGAGTTTTGAGTTTTTTGATTAGAAAGTCAACCAAGGATGAGAGAATCATCTTTCAAGAATAAAAAGGAAGAGAGGCGAAAGCAGGAATTGCTTGAATTTGTGTTGATGTACTGAAGCCATTGTGGTTGTGGGTTCTAACCGCACTCGGGAAAATATTTATTACCTTTTTATTTATAAGTAAGGAGACCAGTAGCTCACTCATTCACTAATCACTTCGTACCGTGGCGCTTAGTTCCGTCACTCAATATGTAATGTCTCTTATACAGGTGGAAAGTAGAGAACTGTATGTTATATTAAATATATGTGAATTTAAAATTTTTTTTCAGTCTAATTTGTATGCGTTTGAAGCCGAAGTTGTTGGAGAAGTCGTATCAAGAATTGGAATTAAATTTTAGGTAAATGTTAAATTTCCTGAATGCTTAATACAAACCATTTTTGTTTTCATTTGGTTGCTTATAGCTACGTCGAATTCTTGTACGCTTGTTGCAGCTTATTTATGTTGTTTAATTATTTATAATTAAATTTTCCTATGTATTAAGTGCTATATGTGTGATCAAAATATGAGTTTTTTATTCACAACACTTAAAAAAGAAAATTGATCTTTTTAGAAATTATTATTATTACTAAACCGACTCCAAAAAAATTTAAAAAATCGTTATTTATCGTCCATTCCATCCATCTTGTATTGTCCATTCCGTCCATCTTGTATAATTGATATATACATACACAAGTCTATTTTTTTTACAAAATTCTAAAAAAATGCATTGACAGTAAGGACCCGATCTTAATTTTAGAGTGAAGATTTAATTGGTTGAAGAATGGCTCCAGACTGTCAATGCCTCTTATTTGCAAAATATATGGGTAAAAATAGCATTTTTTTTTGTTTAATACAGATTATATACGCGAGCATTAGTGGGTTTGGCGTGTAACCTACACAGGGGCAGAGAACTGAGGTCGCTATTTACAGATTTATTAGAAAAGTAAGTATTTTAATGTAAAATATGTACGCTACCCAAAGATAATTACTTAGAATTCTCGTTTTGCAAGAAAGAATTTTTTTTTTTAAATATTTTTTTAAACATGTTTAAAGTGTTATTTTACACTTGGAAAGAAAAATATTTAATAAGTTAAAAATATTTAATACGTTTGTATTTGAACGGTTCAAATATATTTTTCGCTAGTATTGGTATAAAAATGAATTTCTCATTTATTTCTATTGTTTTATTAGATGTATAGAGCCCTTGCGTTTGGGCACTTGGCCGAAAACTGATCTGGCACAGTTCCTGTGCGCCTACGAGCAGTGCGCGCTGCAGATGGACGTGCTGAGGTGGGTGGAGTTGAGTTTTTTATTATTGGTATGATTGTTTTTCTTTATTTTTTTTTTGATGTGGGTTTTTATTCACAATATTCGGTCGCGTTCCTGTAAACGCGTCGCTTGTGGATTCGATTCGAATTTGAGTGAATGAATCATTTAATATGTTAATTTCCTCATTCTGCTAACAACACGGTGATGAATTCTGCCGTTCAACACGCAATGAACACGAGGTTCCCTAAACCTACCTATACTAAACTACTATATGCAGGATACAGCATGTACAAAAACCTATTTTGTCGACTAACTTTGTTAACGCTATTTAATTATATATTTATACTATTGGAACGTATTCTTCCATATTTCATTCCATCTATTCTTCCATATCATGGTTTGGTTTAAAAAGTCTTTCTGTAGTCCATTTTCGGTGAAACCTATACAGGCTATATTCGTACATCTCGTATGTGACAGTAATTCATTTTAACATATTATTTTTAAAAATAAATCTATGGCTGAAAATATTAAAAAATGTTTTTTTTTTATTTCAGGGAAGCTGATTTAAAAAGTGTATGGGAGAGATATATGAGGGTAGTTAGTCAGTGTCTTTTGACTATGTATCATCCTTAATATGAATTATTTTATATGTATAAAAATATTAATTTATTAAAACAAAAAAATATTTATTCAAAGTACGTTTTAAAACGAATGAATGTAAAATTACCACCGGCTCTGAAGACTTCTCTTCTGTTGAGGAGAGCCGGCAATAATCTCAGCAGTTACTCTTTTCTATATAAAAATTACAATTATATTATTAAACTCGCGACCTACAGATAGACAAATTCATAGCTACATTTACATATAGATTATACGAAAAAAAATATTTCCTCGCTCTGGTAAGAAGGTAAGTTTCGCCACTAACACGCAATTCCTGCAGAATTAGGCGGAAAGTGTGTGAGCGAGAGACAGAGTGCGTGTAGATAGAGCGTGAAGTTAATTTTTTATACAAAAATATTTTTTCTTATTTAAGTGTGATATAAAAATAATTAGTAAATTTATTAAATGTTGTTATTAACATGTTTTTGTGTTTCATTTTATGTCAATATATTTATACAATGTTTTCTTCATTCATTCATCCACCCATAAAAAAATGGATACCCACAAAACTATTGGAATAATGGTAATCTTTAAAGTTTACCATTGGCACAATACATGGATTCCTTTTATTCGTCGTAAAAGCAAGGACAGAGTTATAAAAATATTTTGAAGATCGATGAGCATTGCTACTTCGGCAGTACTTGGATACCAGGCCAAATAAATATAAATACATAACATATTACGTAACATACATAGCAAATTCTTTCGAGGTAGTCGTAGGGTCCGTGACCACGACCGCGTTGCGCACCGGCAACTGTCTATCCCTGAAGTGAACGCTCTAGGGAGCGATGGATGGATATCTTGTTGCGTGACATAAATGGCAACGAACTACACACCGAGGATATTGAAGACCAAAGCAAAGTGGACTAGGTTGAGACGAAGCCAGATCTTGCCATTAAAAGCCAGGAATAACTCCTCATAGAAAAAAAAACTTTATTACAGAAGTGCACGGAGACAGTCGAATTAAGAGGGTATTTAAAGAATATGATGTTTAGATTATTTAGTTCAAACCAAATACAAATTTAAGTTAATTAAACAAAACGTACTAATATATATCAGGGTCCAGAATGCTGAAATTTATCTCAAGCAGGTATCGTAAAATCCAGTTTTGCTAGAATGGTCCGGTATTGCGACCCCTAAAAACATTTCTTACATTATGCACAACTCATTAACTATCATCGCTTCCAAAATGCGTTACATTAGTTCAAACTGTTCTTCAGAACATCTCCATGATAAATGCGGTAGAGAACGCACAGCGAGGAGACTCCCTTTGCGTCTACGCAAAGCCAAAGCGTTGTATGTGATCAAATCGGTTAAGCTGATATTGGGATGCACCACAGAGATGACAACAGTACTCCATACAAAGCCGAACCAGGGCCCAATATAGGGCCAATCGGTGTTTTGGCGTGAAGTATTGTCTCGCTCTGCCGATGACCCCCAGTTTCTTCGAGGGCCAACTTGGCATTGCTTTCCAGATGATCGCGATACTGGCAGTCACTCGAAACGAAGGCCAAACGCGGCTGTAAGGAGAGTGTTTCGAAAGTCTGGCGGTTGTTATTATATAACTAATCAATTTGACAGAAATACAGATCTGTTTTCTTGATATCTAGGGACTTAAATGTCTTAATGAAGTTAAGTATTGACTGATTTGAATTTAATACGTACATTACATTTGTGTAGGCTCTCCTTAAGTAATGATCCGGCGACGGTTGTGTAGGTTATAAGTGTATCGGTTGTGGAAACTGGAGTATCAGCCGATTGGTACAATTAAAATTAACTGTGATAATCAAACAAAAACTTCACCTCACCATCCCCAGTCATATAATTAATATTGTTTGTTGACCATTATTAGGCTTCTTCAGACCACTGGCTGGCAACCAGTGGCATACATACAGATTTTGCCATGGAACATACTTTTTTGCCAGTATTTTTTTAGGTTTATGTTAAAAACATGTGCGGGATACAGCGTGAAGCTGATTTAAAAACAGACATATTTTAAATTTTTTTTTATTAAATATCATGTCACTACAATACAAAGTGACCGTGTCACAAAACATAAGTACTTTAATACTTTGTACATTGGCATACAGATTATAATTCAGAGGAAAAAAAATTTATTCTATGTATTTATATTATATTATTTCAGAAAACTCATTAATTAATAAATTTTAAAAATTGTCAGGAAAGTTAAAACTATGAAAAAAAAGCGCGGCGTTCAGTTCCACTACTCAACAAGCAATACCTCCAGAATTCGGGAGAAAGTAGGAAACGAAATGTCTAAACACAAGGTTCCCTCTGCCTACCCTACTGCGTGCGGGATACAGCGTGAAGCTGATTTATATAAAAAATAAGTTTTTGAAAAAAAGACGTCTAATAATGGTAAAAAATTAAACTTATTTTAATGAGTGTTCTGATACAATATTTCTATTTATTTACACCTACAACCATAAATTATACTTACAAAAAAAATACAAACTACACATAAGTACTTGAAATGTCAACAAATCGATTATACTTAGATTTTTACAATTAAATAGTAAAAAAAGGAAAAACACCAACTATTAAAAACTGACATTAAAAAAATAGTCACAATTTAAAACTCTTTGGTGAAATAGCAATTTTAATGCAATTGAAAACATCTTATAAAAAAATGACATGTCTATTTCAGGAACAAAGAAACAATATGTCTTTAAAATAAATATAATAATTATATTAATTTAAAAAAACTGACAGGACAGACAGATTAAGTTTATATAGTACTGATATTATAAAACTACGCAGAAAATGTAATCTAGTGTTAAGACCACTTTCCAGGAATGGGAATTGAACCGATTGAGAAATAGATGTACCATTGCTTCTATAATCATGTACCATTCATGCTGTATTTTTACTATGTAAACGCGAATTACATAAATTATATATTTTTTATTTATATAAAATATCAATGGATTTAAGTGTTAAAATAAATTAATATAAAAATACCATTAAAAAGGCAGTCATTTCATTTTTACCAATAATACTTATAATATATAATTCATATTTTTAAACATAATATAAAAATTATGCAATTATTGTTTAATTTTTTTCTGCTTTTGTTTAAAAAGTAAGTCAAACAGGAAGGGATAAACATTTTTCAAATAAAAAGATTAATATTAACTATTTAAATTAGTCGATTTTATAAATATTATTTATCAATAGTAGTAATAGCTGCATAAAAACAAAAAAAAATTAAGCACTTATAAAAAAAAAATATTGAGTTATTAGTTACTTACGAAATGCATTTTTTTTAAAATTTTATATAGATTTTTTCTTTGGGAATGTCTTCTATGCTTAAACATTACTATCTAAAAAACCAATCACACTTTTTAAATAAAAAAAAAGTATTCGAGAAATGTCAAAAGCATCATTTAAAGAAATTCTCTTTTTTTTATGAAATTATTTTTTTATACAAACTAAAAAAAATCAAGTTAATTTTCCTATATATAGATAATTTCACCTTTTAACGACTACACACGACACTCAAGGCACGTTTTTCCCCAAAAATTTTAAAATGTACGATTTGGTGCCCAAATTTTTTTAGATATGCGTGCAATGTTCGCTTTAATTTTAAAAAAATAATGTTAAATTTAAAAATGGTAATTTCTTTCTACTCAACAAAATGTTATATTCATATTGCTTTAAATATTTTGATGAAATTTGAAGGAATGTTTAAAAAAATTGTGCTATAATACTGCAATTCATATTTTTTTTGCGTTTTTCTCAATAAATATAGCTTATTTACATTATTCCTATACTTATTTTAATATTCGAAGTGAATATTGCAATTTTTTTTGACACTTGCTATTAATTAATTATCTATATACATAACAAATTTAGGGTCATATACAATTTTTCATTTATTTAATTAAAAAAATATTTAATATAATAATAATAAAATATTATTTCGGTCAACTTAATAATTTTAAAAACATCAAAATGCAATTCAATAAATAATCAAGTCAATATCACAACATCTACCTATATACAGCATGCCCCAAAAATGACAACCAACATAAAATGCAAATTTAAGTGTCAAAAACATTCCTATACATTGTGTTCAAAAATCGTTATTAAAAATCAGTATTTGGGAGCGAAAAAATCACTATTAAACGCATGTCCAATGCACTTTCGAGTCACTATCACGGACACTATCCTTGTATAGGGTGTTCAGAGAAACACTCCGCGACCGAGTCGTCCAAAATTCAGCAATTTACGCCACTCATATGTCTACTTCGCAAATTTTCCTCTTTTGGGGAAATCCAAATTTGTCCTTTTTAATGACTTCTTGTTTTAGACGTTGGTATGTGTCGAGCCTGGACAGTGCGTATTCCTGTGGAATAGAAAATATTATAATAACAGTTTTTTTTTATTTTCACGCTATAGAGGGAAACTAGTGTTAAGACACTCCGTTCCCCATTTACTGCCGAATTCTAGAAGCATTGCGTGTTTAGTGGCGGAACTAAATGTCGCGTTTCTATTTTCATTTCTTGTCGCAACATCAGAGACATGTCACGATGACGACATGACATGTGGGTTCGATGCCCACTGATCGTCGAGGAAATGACCTATTAAAACAAATATAACAAAAGAAAATATAAAAATATGCAACTCACCCAATAACCAAAAGGAATTTGACTCTTAGAAGCGTTAACAATTGACCAAAGACACCAAAACAAGTGACTGGCTAACGCAAACGCGTCGACTTCGTTCAGCAACTGATTAATATCATCTATCGATGGCTGAGCATCCTTATCCTCTGATACATTAGCGTGATAATGCTTCAAATACTCCTTTATGAAGATTTCCTACGAATACAAAAGGAATTTTGTAAAAGAAACAATTTAAACTGCCAAAAATTATTTTTTTGCAAGCTTAACTTTATTGTATATTTAATTTTTTTTTTTGTGAAAAAGAAATTAAAATGTTGTTACTATTATTTAATTAAACTGTAATGGCACAAAATTGATAATTTGAGCCATTGTTTAGAAAAAAATATTACCATCAATTCAATGAGACATCAATATCAGTGTCAAAAACCACAGATAATTAAATAATATTAGGAAAATTAAAAAAAAACATCCTTTAAACAAGTTGCCATACGTCAGTTTACACGATACCGTGGGAAAGTCCGCTAGAGTATTTAGAATATATTCCTCTCTCATTTTTTTTCTCCGGTGGCCATTTTAATACAGCAGCTAGAAATCAAGCATAAACAAACACAAGCTGCGTAGTGATTGTTTTAACGCTATTTATAATGTACTAATTATGTCAATTTTCATATAAAAAACTTGTTTACCAAAAAAGAAAAACATTACTATATGTAAATTATAAAAAAGATAAAATATGTTATTTTTGACATAATTAATATAATTTCTGCATCATGAATTATGTTTATAACAATAACGAATCCTTGATATTTTACTATTATTATTAAATAAGCAATTTCGAATAAATATTTAAATACATAAAAAGTATTTATTTAAATTTCAAACTGAACTTAAACGCCTTTATTAAATGTCATTTCTGTGTCATCTTTAATTTGACAGCTATAGATAAATGTTTTGAAGTAAAAAAAAAATAATATAACGCAATCTAATTTTGTTTGCTTAACCAAAACGAATGCTAAAATATTATTTACATTATGATATCTCATTTTTATGTAAAGTATAACTTTTTTGATAAATTTTGACATTTATTAAAAGCATAACACAATTCAACGTTAAGTTACGAACCTCGATACGCAATGGCGCACAGACCATCCGTTTTCTGGAACTTTAAAGAACATGATCAAAGCAAAGAGACTAACTGGTAATTTTGCTTAAAAAAATAAAAAAAAGTCGATTAATATTATAAAAAAGTAACCACATATAACCAAAAGGAAAAACTAAAGTTTTTTATTCAAAGATACGTCAAAGACAAATTTACCAGTTCGAAACAACCTGTATAAATATAACGTGAAAAATTCTTACAAAGCTATTTTATTCCTCGCAATAAGTTTAAGCCGTGAATATTATGTAAGCTCGAATAAAAAAAACCAAGTTAGTAAGTTTAAAATTTAAACCGAAAATAAAAACCAAAAAAAAAAATCTAAAACAAAGACGTGTTTGATGGTCACCAAAAAAAACCTCAGAACCAACCATCTAACACACAAAAAATAAAAAAAAAACCTCGAAAAATCCCAAAAAATCCTCACCTTCTGCTCTAAAGTCGGACAATTCTCTTGATTTTCATAGTAAAACGGATGGTTCGGGTTGGTGTAGTCGTAGGACCACTCTTGGAAGTGGTTGGCTATATCGAAGCCCCTATAGTTATATGCGCAGTACTCAAAATCTATCAGAACTAGTTTCGGTTCACCAGAGTCTGATATATGACTGATGATGGAGTCAGACGTGTTTGTATCGTCGTATTGTGTTAGTACGTATTGCGTTTTTTTCGCTTCGTCGTATGTGAATTCGTCGTCTGATGCCGATTGTATTTCATCTTCTAACATTAATATGTTACCTAGAAAAAAAATGGGTGATGTTATCGCTGTTTCTATTAATTTATTCATACATGATTATAATTTATCACTTTTATTCACATCCAAACGACTCTTAATTTTGGATATAAATTTCAGCGTTCTGCTCCGCGTAGCTTTGTACTATATTTTCGCTTTATTTTTTATTTTTTTTATAGCATAGAAAACGCTGAAGACAATAGGCTATATTTTTAATTATTTTTATTAATAGTCTCGGTGTTTTGAATGTATAGTAAACCTAAAGATAAAGCTCTCCATTCTTCTGTTTTTAATCTATTTCTTTAAAATGACATTTATATTTAAAAATATTAATTTTATAAAGCAGGAAAAAAAATCTATTCCCGTTCCTATATTTTGTAATAATAAATTTTATTATAACTAATAAAGTTACCTTCTTGCATATCATTGTGACAGAAAACGACAGGGGACTCAACTGACGCCAAAAATTTCTTCATCCATTCGACTTCTTTGTCGAAATCTATTGATTTTAGTTGTTTTATTATATTTTTTTCTTCTTCGTTCTAAAACAGTTTTTTAAAGGCTATTTTAAAAATAAAAATCAATGTATAAAAAACCGGACAAGCGCGAGTCGGGCTGCATAGAAGTCTACTCAGATCTATGGTCCCATAATTTCCTGAGTTAAATAAGATTTGAATTTTAACTCGACAGACAGACAAACCGACGTACGGACGGTTAGCAACAAACTCAAAAATTGCTCTTCTCAAAAGTCATAATTTAGTCTTTAGTAATGTCGGTATTAAAAACAATATAAAACAAATGCCTTAACATTAACTAAATGGTACTGAACATGTGTGCATAATGAATGAAAAGCAATAATAAAAAGTAAACAAAATAAAACAAACTACTAAATCCTACCAAAATAGTACATGGTATAAACTTCCTACCTTCCCACTCGCACTATTCGACAGCCTGTCCTCTTTGACAGTTTTAATCCACTTGCCCATCGTTTTCCACAACCAGTTGGGCTCTTTGGACAATGGCACATCCATGGAGTGTATGGCGGACATTTTTTCAGCTATTTTCATTGACAACGCCGGCTCCGATAGTTCTTTTGTAAGGAGCGATCTTGCCTGGAAATTATAGTTTTTATATTGCTATAGTTTTTATATTGATTTCAATATAGACTATATTGTAAAGAACGAAGCGAAATCACTGCCCGTCATGTTAATCAATCAACTCTACAGTTTACCATAAGGATTTGTATAATTTCATATTTAGAATAGAAAAAAACTTTTTTATTTCTAATTTTCGTAGGCGGGTTCATATTTTTGTTTGTTTTTTATAAAAAGCATTTTTCATTCCTAAGTGCGGAATAACACTTTAAACACAAAGTATATATATTTAAAAAAAACTTGAAATTTGGTTCAATAAATAAGCATTTTCCACAGTAATTAATAGGCTTAAATAAACAAATTATATTGGTTCTTAATAACCAATACAACATAATATAGAATTATACAATTATTACTTATAGTTTCAGAATACTTTTTGCTAAATATAATCAATACAAATAATATAATATAATATACATGAAACATTTCGGCAAATTGAATACCATACTCACAGGTATATACTGTTCAATTCTACCGCCGGAGAAGACACCATGGAGCTTAGGCCCGAGCCGCCTTTCAGATAGCAACGTGAAAATAACTGACTCAGTGACTATCGCGTCCATTGCGCGTTCACCGTGAACTTGCCCGTAGATTCTTAGGAGTACCTTTAAAAAATAATATGATAAATAAGCCCCTAAATTCACGCTATATCCCGCATACAGCAGGGTTAGTAGAGGGAACCTAGCGTTAACATTTCGCTTCACGCACATCCCAATTTTCAGTGACAGTTTTTTATGGTATTAAAATATGATTATAGTTATTCTGAAAAACAAAAGATGTATCATATAAATAAAAAAACATTCTTGGAATCATGATTAAACGGGTGATTCACCAAATCTCTAGGCTATTAATACATTTTATATACACTTCACGCTGTATCCCGCACACAGCAGGTTAGGCAGAGGGAACCTTCTTCTGCCGAATTCTGGAGGCAGTGTCTAGGTTTTATAATATAGTCTAGTTACCTTTTTAGGTTCATCCAAGGAGAAAGAATGGGAGCTAAGCAGAGGTTTCTTGTTAAGACGAACTTCTTCCGTTTCCGGTGAATTCTCTCTTGCGTAACCACCAAGTTTTGATGTGTCCGACGGTAGCGCCACGTAGTATAGGAAGTTTGATAGTCCACCACTGAAATGATAAGATTTAGGTATAGGTCATACAATGATAAGTACTGACAAAGATACTATAAATGTTATAATAAATAAGTCTTACAATATTTTTAACGTTTTTGTTATTCCATTATATTATTTGAAAAGAAAAATAGTTTTTAGAATGGTTTCTAAGAAGCGCATTTTAGAGTCACGTTTGATTCAAATTTTCATACGTTTTCTACAAAAAGTATTAACAAGGATTATTATTATTATTTATTATTATTGGCGCTCTATCCCATATATAGGGTAGGCAGAGGGAACCTGGAAATCTAGTGTTAGAACCGTTTTACACGCACTTTCCGTTGGATTCTGGAGGCATCGTGTATTGAACTCAACGAGTCAACTTAAGTGGCAGAACTGAAGGCCGCGTTTTACATCGTTACCAGAGTGAGGAAAGGAAAATATTAAATATCTCATTTCCGCGAGTGGCAATCGAACATTAAAAAAAGATCAGAATTAAACAGTATCTCTCAGATTAACTTCGTTTAGTTTGTAATATTATATATTTTGTCACCTTCACAACAAAATAGTAATGTGATGCAATTAGTACAATATTTGTAAGAATATTGCTTTAAATTATATATTATTTGATCATAATATTCTACACATGGTTGAAATAATATATGTAATAGAATGCCATCGTGGTACAGCGTACTGTAAGCGTGATGGTTGCCGGTTCTATCTTAACTTGGACGAATGATTGATGCAATTTGTCTCATCAAAGCGATAAAGAGAAGACATTTAATTAATGTTTGTTTACTCGTTCGCAATACAATACGCAATGTCTCCAAATGTCTCCTGTACTTGCTATATTGTCGGCGTTAGTGCAAGACTTTATAAATACAAAATACACTTTTTACAATAGACAGTAAAAAATGTTTTGGAAGTGACATGAATACTATGAAAAAGAACTCGTGTTATCGACTCAGCGTGCTTACAAACTAATGTATCTTTGCACCACGATAAGAGAGATACTTAAAACAATCATTTTCATGATAAAAGAAAATTCAAAAGTTGTAGTTACAAGGTCCTGCGAAAATTGCAATTGCTTGCGTGATGAAAAATTTAATATTTAAATTTCCTCCTTCTGGTAACGAGGCAAAGACGGGCACTGAGTTCCGCTACTCAACACGCAACGAGTTAGTGGTCAGAGCGCCTGGTCTGTTTCCAGGAGGCACGGGTGTTAAAATTTTTATACATTTTCTAAATAAATGTTCCCAGGTTCTCTCTTTCTCTTCTTTTTGTTCAGCGTGAAGCTGAAAAAAAAACAAGGTCTGACGCCTTGACGCCAAGGCGCTCTGACGCCGACGATAAGCAGGATAAAATGTGAATCTATTTTTTTTATCCTGCTATGTGCGGGAAAAAGAGAAAAGGTAAAATAAAACTTAAAATATATATTTTTGGAGTTTTGAGACATTACCTGAAATTTAATATTCGGTTAATATGAATACCAACGAACGGTTAAATTACTTTATCTTTCGGCTTCATTTTGATCATGAAACAGTATTTATCAGTATTTTGTATGCGTAGCAAATGGCGTAGCATTAAATAACTGCGTAACAAACTTAAAAGTGGAGCAGAGGAAAATTTCGTATGATAACATGTACACTATGGGAGTATTCCGCGATACAGCTGTAAATATTAAATAAAAAATCATATCGATAAAAAGGTTATCATCATTTTATTTTTGTTTCGCTGATCTTGGGCAAATTGCGTAGAGTTTTCGTCGGCCACCCAATACGCAATGCACATAGAACTGACGGATGTAGCGATTTGAATGTGTTAACGTTAGTTTTTTATTGGCTTCACCCTGTATCTTGCACATAGCAGAATGGCCGAGGGAACTTGGGAACCTAAGTTTCTATTTTCCGCCGAATTCTGGAAATATTTCATTTTGACTGGCAGAAATGAAAATATTTAATATTTTATTTCCTCGAGTGGTTATCGAACTCGCAGTATGCTGCGTCTGCAGTCACACGTTTGGACCCCTGCACCTTTCAAGGTTAAATATGCCAGTGTTAACTTTTTAGATATCATCCACGAAATCGGACGTGTCTTGTACAAGACAAATTCTTAGCAACATAAGCAACACAAGTATATAAGAGACAATTTTTTTACCATTTCAAGAAGGAAACGTGTAAAACATTTGCACAAAAAAAAGATAATGTTTTCATTTTTTACATAAACTTTTTGCCAATCAAATTCTAAAGTCAACCGACTTCTTAGAGATATTGAGTAAAAACTGTATGGATATACAATAGATTAAAAATGGACTATAACAATTGTGTGGTTGATGTAAGAGGTGTATAAGAAAAATGAGCATAAAAAGTAGATATTGTTAATCCTGATGATTATAATTTTTTTAGTTAAAATTATAATGACAGACCACTCATTGCGAAAGGGAACAAGCGTGCAACTGTAGTGAGCGAGAAACTAAAAAAAAAACAAGTTTATTTGTTGTTATTTGTAGAATTCGAAAAAAAAAAACAATCAAGCGCGGGTCGGGCCGCCCAACGAGGGTTCCCTACAAAAATAAGAAGTCTCTAGCTCCTGAAATTTCTGAAATTCAAGCTTAGCTTAGCCCTAGAGCCCTTTCATATGATACATCACTTGGAGGTTGGCTTTAAGTCCAAATTTGGTCCCCTTTTAAGATTATTGGGTTTTTAGAATTTAACCCCATATGTTTACAGATTTTTTCCTGAACTGGCAAAATCTCACTGGCAAATTGAATAATTCTAGGTCAACCGAAAGTACCCTATTAATATTGATCCCCTTTATAGGGTCGAAATACGCATTTTAATTAAAGTAGAAATACATTTTTTTCAGTAAAACATGCGGCCGTAAATCTGATTATATTGTTTTAATTTCAAATCGATATCTCCAAGTGTACTTGACAGACAGCCAGACGAAAGGACAACAAATGATCTTATAAGGGTCAATTCGAGGCATTGCGTGATGAGGAGCAAAGTCAATGACGCGCTTTGACTGTTTACCAAAGTGAAGAAAATAAAAATGTAAAACTTTTGATTCCTCCGAGTAGGAATTCAACCCACAACCGTCAAGTTTTCAGTCGCACGCCATCACGCCACGACGATTTCATCCTCTAAATCTCTATTTTAATTTCATGATTTTTTCTAATTCTTAATTTCATGAGTTTTATAAACTCGATACATGCATGTACTGCTCACTGAACCAAATAGGTTATTGAAATTATTTGAAAAGCATAAAAAAATCGCGTTTACACTCGCAATAACGATCCAAGGTTGTATACTGTTTACATTTTTTATCTCCTCTATTGTGGATTTCGAATTAAAAAGTACTTTATACTTTTTGTCCAAATTCATTCTTTGTTCACTTCTGGGTATTAGTTTAGTTTCGGAGGTTTGAGCTCGAAATTGCTTTTTAACAATGTTGAGCTTTTTTATTGTGTGTACAGGAGAATATCCATTTCCTTTTTTCAGCTTCACGCTGTATCCCGCATAAAGCAGGGAATTTACTGTTAAACGCTGCGTAAACTAAGCGAGATAGAAAATATTTACAGAAAATAATAAAGAAATCAAGGCCTAAACAAGACCTAAGTCTTGGAAAATTTAATTTTAGCGCCAATTAATCGATAAAAGTTTTCAACGTTACTAAGCGTTCATTCAATATTACGTGTCAAGTACACGCTTATGCATAATTAATAGGCAAAGGCTTACACGTCAGAAGGCTTATTTATATTTTAAAAGTTGGCTATATAATATGAAGAATGCGATTTTTTTAAGATGGGTCTAGGTTCATTATTGCAATTAGCAAATTGTGAAAAAATGGTCGTCAGAAAGATTAAAATATCAATTTATTTAGTTTTCTTAGGTGTCTATGACGAATCAATTATTTTACTGTTTCAAGTGTAAACGTAATTCAATCAGTAGTAAAAAAAGATACAAAACATTGTAAATAAACTGTCGCAAACAAAACAATAAGCATTGCAGCAGTTATTTCAAAATTTAAAAACCTAACACGTTCGAATAATAAGAATTATATAAAATAAATAAAACTATATAAATATAAAAAAAACATACCTTATCCTCCTAAAGTCCAGTTCACTCGGATCTACACTTTTCCAAGCACCATGTAGATAGTTTCTACATATTCTCCCCGCGACTTCTCTCATCTCCTCCTCAGTACCGCACATTTGGAGTTTCTGGAAAAGAGAAAGTATAAATTCAGACATTACAGTACCTAAATTTGGTTTATAGATTACTAAAAATCCTGAGATTTTCTAGTAAAATATAGACAGATTAGCTGTAGGTCTAATCTGGAACAATCATTAGATAAATTTTAAAACATACATAAGACACTAGTAAATTTAGACAGAAGCTCGGACAGTGAACTGGTAATTAATGCATATTTAAAAAGGATCCTTTTAAAATACGCATTAACCGTCAGCTACACTTGGGTCGCAGGTTCCAAACTCCTCACGCTGCGCTAAGCACCCGTACTCAGAATGCATGAAATACTAAGGAGTTTCTTTTCTAACTTTTCTGGATAGGTCAAGAATTTATATAACGTGACTTAATTTAAACTAATAATTCCAAAGCAAGTTGACTAGTAAATTTCATTATCTAAAATGAAATGCTTTTATTTTATATAATACAGAAGTAAAAAATATCCTTTCTGAATTACGACGCAGTTAGTACGTGTCATAAGAAAATAGAGGATGGCGACTAAGATAGTGGAACCTAACGCTGTACTTTTATCTAGGGCCCGTATTTATAAATCGCTTCAAGTCTATGATCGATCTTGAGATGTCATTTTTATTATTCATAGATTATTAAAACAATCGATTAATAAAAAATACCCGTCCTACAGAGAAACTAAAATGTTTTTAAATTATATTTATGAGGAAAAATATTAGCAAATACGATATTCTCAAAGAAAATAGCTCTAGTCTAGGTAAATTATGTTTTGCCGTAAAACATAAAGTATGAATACTTATACCTACTTCATATATGAATATAGGTAGATATTGTTCCTTAGAAATGTGCACGACTATTTTAACAATGTACGACTGTCCGTGACTTTTTAAAGATGTGGTTAATATATATTACCCCAGTTTTGTTTTTACCTTCACGCTGCATCCTCCACACAGCGAGGTAGGCAGAGAGAACCTGAGAACCTACTGTTAAGACACTCCGTTCCATTAAGACACTTCCGTCCCCACGTATTATTTATTTATATATAAGGCCTACCAACAATTGACACAGTTATTACACGTACTTAATAGGAAAAAAAAACAAAGTAATTCATATCTAATTGCTCAATCATTTACAGGTGAGCTCCACATGCAATAACAAAATTTGAAATAAAAACAACAATAATAAAAATAATACATTTCCTCGAGTGGGAATAGAACCCACAAGCCGCATTTACAGTCGTAAGCTTGTGCCCCTGCGCCACGATTGGCCTTACCTTGGTAATTTTTTATAACAATAAAATTTTAGATATTTATATAAAATTTGTGAAAAACTGGATGTCATTTACATTTTATTTACATTATAATGTTAAAATTGATAAAACTCACACAGACTATGATATATTTTTCAATGCGATGATATTTAAATAATTTTTTAGCATCACGTTTTATCCCGCATATAGGTAGTAGGCGGGGTAGGCAGAGGGAACTCAGTATAAAGACACTGTGATCCCCATCTTCCGAGTAATTTTCCAGATATTACGTGTCGACTGGTTGAACTGAACACCGTGATACGTCTTAAAAGATTAGTGAAATAAAAGTATTTAATTCCACCAGGTGAGAATCGAAACCGCAACCACGGTCTCACAATCGCATATCAAATCTATACCTACATAAATTCCATTAAAATTTTCCACTCGACGTGTGATTTACTTAACGAAACGTAATAATTATGATTTTATTATGTACATACAAATGTGACATTGTTTTTGTACTTATCTATCGTTTATCTAAAACAGACCTTGTGAGATAAAAGTAACTGATATGATGAAAATCTTGGCTAGTTATATATATTCTTATTTTGAAATAAAAATCAAATCCTGCTACGTATTTTTTTAAGCGAACCTGGGAACCTAATGTTAAGACACATCCGTTCCCCACTTTATCGTCGAGGGTTGGAGCTAAACACCGTGCTTTGCTTTGTTTACGGAGGATCTTATTTAATATTCTCGTGTGGGAATCGGACCCACAAACTGTCCCGTGTACAGTCGCATGCTTGTGCCAATGATACTTTTTAATCACTTACGAATACGCCTATTCACGTGTTACTGAATTCTTAATAGCCCTATTGTAATTCTTACAATCATTGAGACTTTCATTATGAAACATAACTGATAGCAATATGTTTTTTAATAAGAATACAATGACGTTGTTAGAATAGAACATAAAACAAACGAGTAAAAAATTAGAGAAATCATTATTCATATCCTGTAACAAAAAAAGTACAAATGCCTATTATGAAAGTGGCTAAACACACTAATCTCAGGAACTACTAGTTTAAAATGAAATATTATTTCGCGGCCACATGGAAAGTTCGATTGTAAAAGCTAGTAGTAGTAACAATATAAATATAAATTCTAAGCCATATCTTACAAATAAAGTGAATCATTTATATTTCGTATTTCGTCATAATATGTATCAGATAAGATAATAATAGTCACGTTTTTTATTCTTAATTTAACCTGTGGCATTAATAATGGACTGTATCCATTAATATATCCTCAAAAACTGGACTAATCAACACAATAAGAAATTTTCAATTCGAGCCTGCAGTTCCTGATGATCGCGTTCGACCAAACAAACGGTTCAGTTTGTTTCGTATAATTTTAGTATGCGTAGATCAAAGTAAGCCGAAACAATTTTATATAAGAAATAATTTTACAACATATGAAAAAGTTATAAAATAAAATTATACATTCGTCTTTTGAGTTTTAGAAGGAAAAAAAAACTAACAATTTACTATACTTTTTTTGATAACTATATTTTATAATTGTCATTACGTTAACTGAAACTGGAGATCGCAAAGAAAAACAATAGGTTCTATATCCTTAAGATATTTATTGATCTCAAGATGAAAGATTGGCATTGGGGATACGTTGTCGGCAACGTAGCATTCCTGAATTTGATACGCGTACCAAGTTCGGGCGGAAAAAAAGCAGAATGTTTTGAAACTAGGATTCATTTGCTTTAAAACACAGAACACAAACACACACACACAAACCCTTTAAACACAGTATTAGTCTTGAGGAATTTCTCAGTTATAATAATAGATGTTATTGAATTATTCATCACAATACAAAGGAAGAGCCGATGTCAATCTGATTAAGTAGTAACTTAGTATGTAACGAAATAGTAAATCAAAAAAAAAAAAATAAATCAGCTTCACGCTGTATCCCGCACACTGCAGGGTAGGCAGAGGGAACGTAGTGAAAGACACTCCGTTCCCCACTTTCTGCCGAATTTCGGAGGCATTGCGTGTTGAGTGGCAGAACTCAACGCCGCACTTTGCCTCGACACCAGAGCGAAGAAATGGAAATATATATACGAAATAGTAAATATTTATAAATTAAAATGAAAGTAAAGAAATATAATTACAGACTCGATTAAAGTAGTAATACAATTATTTACACCGTAGAGAAATGAGAATAATTAATTAATCGATTCCCTAAGTGGGGATCGAACCCCTAACCACCGCGTTTACAGTTCGCTGTCGCGCTGATGTCATTCTCATACTCAATAATTCTTATGAAACACATTGTTTATCATAACAATATAATGAAATATATTTATCACGGATTAGCTTGGCACGCGCTCTATCGGCTATTGGCAGATAACGGGATAAACAATAATACGCTTTAGATAAAAATAGGCTTTTTGAGAAATAACAATTATTTATAATTGTGATAAAACGGCCTATAAAATTATTATTATTGATAAGGATTATCTTTACAATCATGTTTTTTTGGTAATATAAAGCATTTATATAAAAACAATAACGTAGAGTTTTAAGCCTGGGGTATTCCCGTTTTGATGCACTTTTTTATATAAGAAATAAAAAAATATATATAATGAACTACATATACAAGTTTATAATGGTATTTTTTCCGCGATATATCTATAAATTACTATTTTTTTATTTATTTTTCCTTTATTTTACTGTATTTTTTATTTCATATTAATTGCAGATTATCACTTCCACACAATCTTAATAAAAATAATCTTAACAAATGGCACAAGCAGACAGACAGACGAGCAACAAGATGATCCTACAACGCTAGAAAACTCTTTTTATGGTTATCTCCTAGTTTTTTAAAATTCCTAACTAAATAACCATTTTGATTTATTGTACAAAACCCTGAATTTCCCAACTCAAGATGCAATGCCTATAAAACTAGCCGGAAAGTGGGAACGCAAATGTCAAAATGGGAACGGGACACTAGATTCCTAGGTGTCTTCTGTCTACGCTGCAACGTGCGGGATACATCATAAACAAAAAAAAAATGTAGTGAAGTAAAGCCGGGAAGAGTGCTATCTACGTAGGCTGAAGCTTTCATTATTTTTATTACTTCTATATTTACCTATATTAATATTGCCATCATACAATATTCAAATACTACCTATTTAAATATTGTATGATGCATATCGAAACTTAACACCAAGAGTTAACCACAAATAAAAAAACCTGTTATAAATAAAAATATTTTCCTTACTAAGATGCGCATATACGTTCCTATGTATGTCGAATCAGTACAGATGAATATTCTAGATAATATCGATTTTAGGCGATGAGACTTTCGTTATGTAGTCGCGCAGCGTCTAATTGTAAAAGCGATAATTGTAGGTCCGATTGTCACTCGGATGAATAAATAATTTTTGATTTCCTTACTTTGTTGACAAGATAAAGTGCCACATTCAGTTTTGCCTCTCAATACACAATGTCTGGAAAATTGGGAACTATATTTTAAATAATAAAATGATATATATCATAAACCTCCCTTAGTAGAAGAATAATTGAATAAAAGAAGTTTATAGAATTCGATGGAAAGTGGGAAGCGGAAATGGTATTCAAGAGAACGGAGAGTACACTGGGTTCCCAGGTTCCTCCTGTCTACCCCGCTAAGTGCAGGATATAGCGTATAGCAAAAAAGAAATTATTATAAAAAAATACAAATAAAAGATAAGACTACGCACTTCCTGCCTTAAATTCTTTTCAATCAATTATATTTTTTGAGGCCTACATATCTACAATCTTTTGTTAGAGTCGTCTACTCCGTCAGTACGGCTTATTTGCTATCTGTTATCATTTGTTATTGGTAGATTACACGCAATATAACAGATTAAGCCATAGATTATAAAGAAATAATAGGATTATTATGAAATAAAATCCGATAATCGTTGCCAAGGTAATTATTGGAGTAACCTAATTGTACTAACAGAAAATTGAGGCTCACGGTCTCACGAAACTACTAAAAATAATTAAGATAATACTATCGCTTGCATACATTTAAATACGTATATTGCATACGTTTAAGGTCTCTTTAATACGCTATACCTATTAACGTAGTAACGAAGAAACTAGCCGAGGCCTTTGCCCAAAATTATAAAGTATCCTTCATTTTCAAGTTTATCCGGGATTTTGTGGCGGAAGGAAGTGCCCTGCTCTGTCTGTATCTGAGGTTAGAACCTCGGACGTCCAGTGATGTGACAATTGGGTGCCACTTTGCACGGTTTTCAATAACCGAGCATGTTAAAGAAGTGCAAAGTGGACGTGATCAGGATTAGGATTTATTAGGGACAGTAAAATAAATGTTTCCTTGTCACCATTAAATTTGCATTTGTGTGACGTTACCAGAATTGAACCATTTAAATTGAATTTGTGTTATACAAATAAAACTCGGTAATTTTACAAAGTGAAAGGCAATTACGTCACAGTTTTCGTTGCACTTGTAAACTATAATTGAACTAAGAGATCAAGAATATACCATGTGTCCATATGTCATAAATAAGGTTTATTTATTTCAATTTGACCGTGCGGGCGAAGCAGCAGGTAAAAGTTAGTTTATGAGTAATTATTTTTTATCGGAGACTCTTGAAATAGGTATAGAAAGGGAAACATAAAATCATATTTATCAGTATGTTCTCTTTCATACATCCTCGGTATACCTAATAAATAATAACAATTTATCTTGTTAATACATTATATTTGTAGCGATGCCAATTTTATTGGCGACGAGACGTCACCGTCTCGCTGAATGCAAGACGAATATAAGATTATATTGCATGTAGAGCTGAAGTTTCACTGAGATTTGAGATTGATAGGATTGTTTTCTTAAATCTAAATATATCTCTAATAATCTAAATATAGGTACTTGTGACGGTTGCGGGTTAAAAACCCTGAGGACATTTTTTGTATCATTTGCCTTCCTCAGTTAAGGGATAACAGGGCCTCGAGATTAATAAGGGTGGAAAAGCCTTACAGAAGACAAAAAAAAGAGGAACCAATTCTGAAAATCATTATCAAATACGTGCAAATAATTATAATGATTGTGTTACACGGCGTTGAGTGCCGCCACTTAACACAAGTATGCGATAAGTCTGAAACAGAGTGCCTTAGTACTAGGTTGCATTTACCCACAACCGAATAAACAAGAAAATAGGACATTATTCTTCCGATGAGTCGATATATTCGATAAATCTATGTATTCGATCTTATACATCGAATATAAAATCGAATACATATATTAAGTTAGACATTTTTACCACTGTAATAAAATTGTAGGGTGTGTTTGTTTGGTCTGTATCTTATCACGTTGTTATTTTATCAGCGCATTGTTTTATTATATAATTGACTGTAAAAGTGACAGATTATTGTAATATCCGTTACACGTTTAAGCTATCGAGTAGTTTCTGATAATATTTTAAAATATGTATAACTAACTTTTATTTGCGGCTAAATGTATGGTAGGTAAAAAAATTGACACGACTTTTAGCTTCGAAAAATTTCTGGGCAAACAATATTTATATTTGTAATTGAATTCAAAACCTGATGCATGGAAGGCACAAAGAAACTAGTGTTACGACACTCCGTTCTGGGCTTTTCTTCCGTATGCATTGAATAGCAAGATTCAACGTCGCACTTTATATATAAAAATATACGCAATAAATTTATCAATAAAAACCTCTCACATACTAATTGAAACAATAAAGAATCTCAGTAATTACACAACATACGATGTCACTTTTCATTACAATCATTGATATATGAAAACATAAAATAAAGCAATGTACGAACAGTATGACATAACGGAGTTATTGAATGCACTTTCAAGTGCATTTTCATTAAATATATGAAAAAAAATCATTCCCCTGAATGGGAATCGAACCCAAAACCGCAGCACTTAGAGTCAGACCAGCAGAACTTTAAAGAATGTTTATTAGACGGTACGGTGCACCAAAGTGCAGTTAACATCGTTTTAACAAATCACGTAGGTAAAATGACACATGTATTATGTAAAGTTAGTACGCGGCGTAGAGCTCCGCCACTTACGATATATCAAATTCAGGCGGGAAGAGAATAACGAAGTATCTTGTCACTAAAAGAGCAACAAGAAGCTGAGAGCTTAGGTTATATGTCAGTATATATTTAGCAATACCCTAGCAACCCACACACACAGACACTATGTTCCAGTATCGAACCCATGACCCGTCGAATGATAAACTACGTCATAATAACCACTCATAAACAATAATGGTCAACAAACTTTATCAGTTGTTTAGAAATATATTACATTTGATCTCGATATCGACATGTTGTCGAGTCCTCCGTATTCCGATTTGAACTGGAAAATATTATCACATGTGATAAAACAATAGAATAGAACATTTAAAATTGTTCAATATAAAAAAAATATATAAAGAGACTTTTGCAAGCAAGTTTTGAATCGTCGAATGGGCAAGCAAGGCAGTTCTTCTGAGAAGAGATAAACGACAAAAAACTCAACTGTTGTAGTTTTTAATATCAATTAACATAAAAGTTACAATTTAATTATTATAGGCCTATCGTGCACAAAGTGTGACTGTAAAACTGACTGGTTGTGGGTGCGATCCCCACTCGAGGAGATGAAATATTTACTTAAATTTATATTTTCATTCCTTCGCTCTGGTGTCGTGTGTGTTAAGTTCTACCAACAGAGTGTCTCAACCCTAGGTTCACCCTTCCTATCCTGCTGTGTGCGGGATACAGCGTGAAAATGATAAAAAAATATATATTAGAGACCGGTAATAGTGACGTCGAAAAGAATTTTATTAGAAAACAAGAAAATCGCCATATTTCATGTATTGTTGACTTCGATCTCACCTCTCTTAGTGCTTCCATACATTTTCTGGCCACGTCATGCTTTTTTAAAACACTTTCGTTTCCCACTTGCCTTCGAATCTGGAAGCATTGCGTGTTAAGTGGTAACTGAACGCCGTGTTTCGTCTCGTTACTTATGCGGAAATTAAAATATTCAATTTTAGTCGAGCGAGAATCGAGCCTACAACCTGTCGCATTGATACTCGCACGCTTGTGTCCCTGTGCCTAACTTACCTCTAAATTTACTACGTAATACTATTCCACTAACATTATCAACATTAGGCGAATTCCCAATATTTACAACTAACTTAGTGTTAATACCAAAATGTTATCGTCATTTCATCGTTGTCGTAAAATGACAATATAATCTTTCGTTAAACCTACAATTTATACTTGAGTTAACAGCATTGATAAGTAATTCAAATAGAAAATTAAAACGTCTTTGTGACGCAGTTATCAAACGCCTTCATCTTCGCATGAGATGGGTATAGACTCAAAGCCTGGTGGCGTAAGTACGCGACTGGCACGCTGGAAACGGTATAAACTAAGAACTGAACTGAATAGACATAAAACTTTATTGCGTGAAGCAGAAAAAAAGAAATAAAAATACTTAAAAATAGAGAAAGGAGTGATTAATCTCTGGAAAAATATAAAAAAAACCACGTCAACTTGAATAAAATATTGTTTAACCAGCTATAGCCAGTACGTATTTTCGATACAATACACCTAATGGAAGTTTACACCAAAAAGGATAAACAATCTAAAATTATCTTTGTACAAAGACACCTACTCACGTACCTGTTATTAAATAAGACATAAACCTTACAGAATTTTTCCAGAAATTTTTCCATTGCCAAAGATTTTATTTGCGCGAACCTTGGGAAAATCTTTGTGAAAAATCTTTTTTTTCAATTTCCTGGTACATTTTCTAGGTCCGGTAGTTTTATCTGTACGCTGGCGGTGAGTCACTCAGTAACGCAAGAGTTTTTTATATAATTTATGAAAAGTATTCATTTTCATATTAATTTAACACAATAATAAAATGTTTACGAATATAAAGGCTTGTTTAATTATAAATATTTCCTATGCACGTTAATCTATTCATTGGAAAGGCATGTTGTTGTTGTTGTTATTGCATCCAAATACAGACACATAATATTTATAATACGAATGGAAACATACAAAATAGAGTCAATAATGGCGCAATAGTTAGAGTTTTTGATTGAACAATAAATAGATATTATGGATAATGTGTGGAGATGGAGGTAATTAAATATTAATACATTTAAATTATATCACTTTCCACTCTTCAAAAAGACAAGTTATGTTTTGGACAATTGGTTTTAATATTAATGTATGCTGGATATATATCCAGCATACATTAATATTAAAACCAATTGTCCATAAGAAAATTAAGAGAAGAATTCATATATATGAAGCTAAAAATAATCTCTTAATTTTCGATCATTAAGTTTTATTTTCTTTTGTTTCTTCAAAAAAAATAATAATATCCGATTTGTTTTTCCATTTTAATTTGTAACACAACATAAATCTATATGAGCACTTTTTCCATTAGTTTGAAGATCAATAAGTTTTGATAACATATAAATTCTTGAATCTGTGATGCATAGGCCAAAATTTGGTTTGTGAATTTACATAATAAATAAATAAATAAACTATATTTGAACTAGATTTTAACAAAAACATAATAAAAATAATAGAACAATATAACTTCTTATGTCTTGACATTTGCATGTCCCGTTTCTACTATGCGTTATGTCAAATTGAATATTTTTTTTATTTTCAAGGAACATGTACTTAGATTTTGATTTTAGACCATTTGCTTTAATAATGAGTTCTATATAACGGAGTTTTTTCGACGAAGGATATCAGTAATTATAAACCGTCCCACAAAAGGTTCCAAAAATAAGTTCCCGATCTTGTTACACATTGGGTTAACATTTTTTTTCCTCATTTTGTTGATATGTCATATTCAACAAGACTACAGGATGTAACCTGTTTTCATACATGTAACTTCAATTGTTACAACTATATTGTTATTTTCAAAAATAAAAAGAAGAAAAAAACATGTATTTTGTTACTTTCTTTTTTGTTACTTTATGTCAGATATAATCGGATTTTTTTAAAATTATTATTTTATTTAAGAAAAAAAATAAAAAATATATAAGTTCTAAAGATTTTTACAGATTTGTATAAACCATGCCTTGCGTTTTCATTTTGAACTAATTTTTCTCTCTTTTGTTACTGTCCCAAAATATTCCTGTTTTCATTTTCCGTTTTAATAAAAGTACAATATTTTTCAAAATTAAAATTAATATATCAGAAATCTAATAATGTTTTCTGGGATCCTATTGTAGAAACATACACATTGTACCATAAAAGAATTATGGATTCAATACAATCAGGTTATTGGTTTCTGGTATTAATATTATGAAAATTACCAATTTTGGTAAAATCATTAATGTTTAAATCATAATTACTTTGATGTTGGTAAGAGTGAAGCTCTAATAGTGGAGGTAGTGTTAAGACATTTCTGTTCAGACTTTGACATTGTGTTGAGTGGCAGAACTCAAAATCAAAACAGAATGCTAAGTTTTCTTTTTATTTTCCATACTATATTTGCACAATTTTTGAGTCATTGCATGTTGCAGAATTAGATCTGTTACGTTTTATTTTGTAACCAGAATAAGGAAATAAAATTGATTCCATTCCCCTGAGTGAAAATCGAACCCACAGCCATCACATTTACAGCCAGATATTTCGTAGCATTGTTAACATTAATAAAAATAGCTTTTTAGCAAAGGTTATTTTTATCACCATATCTTATAAAACTAATTGATTGATATAAAAATTGATGTAATCTATTGCATAAAAACTACAATGTAAGTTGTGATATATTGAATTATTCATGTCTGGAAATCTAAGCCACACATAATATATCACAATGTGCAGATAAAAAAGATAATATATAATTTTGGTGGGACAGTCTGTAATTGCAATGGTTGTGGGTTTGAATGTCATTAACCAATGGACAAAAAATTTATGGTGTTAAAAACCATGCAAAGTAGAATAGATACAAGCAAAGGCATACCTTGGCAACAAAAGCCAGAGTTATGCCAGGTAAAGAAAAACTATTTTAATATAACAATAGTAAAATGAATAATAGTTTACTCTGAATGACATGTATTACAGTTAAACAGCGGAACTGAGGTGAAAGTGAATAAAATTATAATGAATAGCATTTAAGATATCTACCAAATAATTTGTCAAGTTAGTAAGTTCTATAATATGTATAATTTTAGCTAATTCACAAATAGTATTTTTCATATAATACACAATTAATAAAAGTTAACTTATGGAAGCTTCACAAAGAATTCCTTCAAAGTAATGAAGACAAATGAAGTAAATAAATTAGTCTGCTACTACAGGAATTTTCTTAGAAGTTGAGTTTATGTAGAAGATGAAAGAATGATATAATATTGGCCTCTCTTTTATTATCTATTAACTTATTTAAACCTTCTACATCTAGAATGCTACACTATTTATATTATTTAAACTATTCAAATAATATGTCTATAGAAAACAGAAAGGAAATATGTTGCAAACATCTAAAATGAACATAAATATAAAATTTAAAAGATCAATTTAATTACTTGATAAAACTAATTATATTGCACAGATACTAGATAAATAATATAACTTTGTAAGCCTTTGCAATGATAATAATCAGTCTCTAAATACATGTACAGAGGGAGGAAATGTGATGAGTAATAATGTAAAATATATTCATAAATACAGAATTGGAACATATTCAATGTTCCTTCATAAAGAATTTTCGAATGCAAACCAGAAGTTGCTTCGCATGTTCAACTAAACAAACTCTTCAGATTTATAATATTATTAGTATAGTCTATTAAGATTCATATTGAAATAAAATAAGGAAAACTAAAAGATAAACATTTTCATCCAAACTATAAGGTCACATTACTATGTAGTGTTTGAAGGTTTCAATTTTTCGGTAATCAAGGTTATAATGAAACATGAAAGAAGTTTTTATTCGCTAAAACTGTAAAATATTAAGAACATATCTCTATTATGTTAATTAATTAATGGAAACATACCCAAAACAAGCTGTGGTTTATACCAATGACTCTTCTATAACAGTTTTTCGCTTTTACTAATACGTTTTTAATATACGAAGACATTAATATTTAATAATTACTAATTACAAGTCTAAGATAGCCACTGGGTCACCTACACTCATACGATTAATATTTTGACAGTTTGTTTTTCTTTCTTATCAAGTTTATTGATTTGACATCGCGCGATGTTGCCCGGATGTAAAATTATTATTATTTTATATATAAAAATAAATATTTGTTTTACTTGTAATATTTAGGTACATGTTATATTGAATACACTCAATTTTCCACTTTTATTTGGCAATTTAGAAATATTTTTAATTTTATACTTTGATTTATTATCTTTTTTTATTTAAACAAAGAAAATTAATTACATAGAAAAATAAATATATTTCCTTTTACATATGTCTCTACGAACAATAGCTGTGTAGGTATACATTTTTTTACTTATCTAAGCATTAAATATAACTATAGTAAAAATTAGGAAACCTATACATAAGACTGCTCAGAAAATATTACAATTACATTTATATTTTATCAATATATGGAAGATTGTGTAAAAAATCAAGGTTAATATTGCATGATATTGTTTACATTTAGTTAGTTTTGTTTATGAATTCCGTTCCGTCGATTTAGGCATCAATTATACTTTATCAATGAAAAAATGTAATGTTATTCATGACTATTGCGGAATATATACATTTTTTCAATTTAAAATAATATTTTTTTCATCATAACAAAAACTGTACATGTTTTGAAAACTACTTGCATAATGAATCGATAGTTTTCATTTTTAATAATATATTCCATAATTTAAGCATAAATGGTTTGAAAAGACTACATTATAACTATAAAACCATGAAATTTAAGAAATAATTACAGGTTTGAATTTTAGTTACCTCCACACAATACGTCACGGGGTGGTACGATATTCGCAAAAAAAAAACTATGCAAAATACAAAATAATAACACAAAATATATGTGTAAAAAGCAATTTACCTTCGCCATTATTTCTTTCAATCTTCAACGGAGTTTAACTAATTGCAATAATTATATTTTAATTTAATTTTAATGACACCGACTTTATAAAACAAGAGTTACGTGTTCACTCAGCGAGATATAAATACCGACTAAGAGAGAGAGAGACAAGGTATTAAATATCAATAGAACGTTCCTATAGTTTGTCATACGTTTGCAATAAGTGCGAGCGAGATAGCGTATACGATTTTGCACGATTCGTGCCGAATGTCGACGAAAAACATTCCCTGTCCAACGTGTCGTGCTAACCCTAGTAATTTAAGCGGTCCAAAAATAGGTTGCAAATGCTATAAAATAATAATACTTTACAATTTGCTTAGGTTATAACAGATTATAAGCCGGTCAGTTTGTAAAGTTAGTTTCAATTAGTGACGTCTTTGATTTCGCATGTGCAATTATGTTGGTAATATTATATATTTTCAATACGTATAAATAAAAAATACCATTCTATTTAGTGGGATTGTGAGTCATAAGTTGTTTATATAATTCAGTCGTGATATATCTTTGATTTTATCAATAAAAAAGGTTTTTTTTTACAAGATTGTTTATTTAGTTTGTTGCATGTTAATTAATAGTTGTCTTAAGTGCATCTGTCTGCATTTCAGTGCATGTGTCCTGAGATCATAAACGCAAGTTCAATTTTTAAATTTAATTTCTTTTAAATCAGTTTCACGCTGTATCCCGCACACAGCAGGGTAGGCGGACCTTAGTGCGTGTTGAGTGACGGAACTCAACGCCAGGCCTTTGCCTTGGTGCAAAACCGAAGAAATGAAAATGTTCATTCATTCCCTCGAGTGGGATCGAAACCACAATCTTTACATTACAGTCACTCCTGTGCACCTGCGCCACGACGGCCGCAAATAAAAATTGAAAATAGATTTTCTTTTAATTTTAATTGATTAAAAAAGATAAGATAAGATAAAATGTCTTTATTGAAAAGTTGATTGGATTAATTACATAATTTTTTTAAGACATAAAATGCACAAAGGCGACCTTATCACTAAAAATGATCTCTTCCAGGCACCTAATCCTAATTTAATTAAGGAAGGATACCACTAAAAATAAGGGCATAATTTGATGCAAAGCGATGTGAATAAAATTAATAAATATAAAACCTATCCATACAATTCATAACACATACATATATACATAAATATATATCCAAATAGGAAAAAAAAAAGAAAATAAAAAACAAGCAGGTATTCATGTACCTACTTGTTTTTGTGTTTTTACATGTACCTACTTGTATGAGACTAAACGGAATACAGGAGTTGGAGCCAAGGAAGGAAAAGCGTTCCTTAAGGTAGGAACGAGTACCGGGATGGAAAAGGATGGAATAAAGGAGTGAGACAGTGTGGAGTTTCCGATGATTTTCTACAGAAAGCCACTGCAGCCTAACCCGATGCTGCCTGATGTGATCAAATTTCTTCAGTCCGAAAATGAACCTATAATAACCAGGTAATGAATTTAATAAATAGATATTTCATATATTGTATTAATAATTTAACATTTATTTATTTATTTGCCACGTGATTTATTGAAAAAAAAATCATAAAAATTCCAACGAAAGTAAATGACGACATAAATGAGAATGGAATCTTAGAAATTTTCTTAGAACTTAGTTTTATTTGTATATAACTTATTTTGTTTCCGTTCCTTATCTCATTTCATTTATACCTAATAATAAATATTTACACATACTTCATTTTGATTACACACAATTTATAACAATTGATAACGTTTAACTACAAACCATAATATTATTGTAATAATATAGATTTAGGCTATTTACTACTGAATTTAAAATTGTTATCTCCTTACAAAAATATTTTGTCGCAAAATAACTATTGAAAGTGTGGAGTCTATACAAGACGGGACCCATTCTTCAATATAAAATCTTTCTAAAAGAGCCCTTTAAAATTTAAATGGGCCACGACTCTAAATCTTAATAAATTATTGAGCTTGATTTTTCTCTTTTTAATTTTTATGCAACTGGTTTATTTTAATAATTTTGGTTTGATTCCCACTAAAGAAAATGAAATATTTAATATATTCATTTCCTCACTCTACTCTGGTCCTTGGCAATGCCTTTAGAATTCAGCAGAATATGGGGAACGGAGTATCTTAACACTAGGTTCCTTTGAAGCCTCCTAGGTTGAAGCTAAAAAAAATATTGTCTACCATGATATACAAGAAAAAATTTTAAACTTATTTCGTTTAACCTACTAACTAAATTATCGTCTTGAATGGCGTAACAAATGCCGCTCTTAGTTTAACCAGACAGTGCAATGGTTTAAAATATTTCTTTCCCCGAATGGGAATCGAACCTATATCAAACCATCTCGTTTACAGTCAGTACACTCAGTACAGTCCACTGCGCCACAATATTAATGGAATAATACAACTATTGTTTTACACAATACTCAGTTTATACGAAGGTCTTCGCTCGAGTTGTTATCGAAACTATTATTACATTTATGCTTGCATATAGTCTAAGTTTAGATCGCGGCTTGCCTTTATGTCTGTTTTGTACTGGCAAAGCTGTTTACCTATATAGGTATGAAACTCTTGTTATCTAGTGGTGGATTAACAACACACAGTTGGAACTACGCGGCGTAGAATGCTGTAATTTTTTATATAAGTTTTTTATTGGCAAAAACAATAAAGCTTGGAAAATTAATAAAAGACTTTTTATAAAAAGATTGGACAACGCCGGAATTCTGAAGGCATCGCGTGTTGAGCGGGAGGAACTCAATGCTGCGTTTTTTTCTCTATACTAGAGTGAAGAAAGGAAAATATAAAATGTTTCATTCTTTCGACTGGAAATCAAACCTACAACCTGTCGCGTATATAGCTTCAGAAAAAAAATGTAAATAAACATTATACTTATATATATTCGTGTACATTGTAAACTACATGGGCTACATGCCCTCTCTGGAAGATATCTTTAGGTAGCCTCTGTATGTATCTCCCATAAGCAAGGTAGGTTGAGAGCATCTAGTGTTAAGACACTACGCTCATCACACGCCGCTCAAACTTCGAGACATTTCATGTTGAGTGGTGGAACTCATTTGTCTTATTACCAAAACAAGAAAATGAAATTTCCTCCAAGTGGAAGTTGATCCCAAAACAGTCAAACGCTGTGCTACGACGATGTCAATAAACTTACTGTAGCACAATGGAATTCGAAGTAATGAATCAAATATAAAAAAAATATTGCTAATTCCCCGGCCACCTAAGACAAAGTCAAGCGTTGAGTTACGCCGTTTCTAAAATTAGAGAAAAAAAAATCTAAACTGTAATAAGAGAAGACCACTGGCCTTAGAAAGTAAAAATTTACCAGGTACATTGGTAGGTAAGGGAGTGTAGAGAGCACTCTAGAAGGCTTGTAAAATTTGAAAACGGGATTAACGGGTTACGGGCGATAACAAACATTTTAACAATGAGTAATTTAAATATAATTATTTACACCAACGAACCAATTAATCGACCCTACGAGTACATCCTTTACTATCGTCGTCGTATTATGCAAATTTGATTTTTTTAGCTTTACATTGTGTCTTGCACATTGCAAGGTAGGCAGTGGGATACTAAGAAACTAATGTAAAAAAATTCCATTCTCTCTAATAAGAATCCACTAAATTCTTAAGACATTGCGTGTTCCGCAGCGGAACTCAACACCACACTTTGTTTCGTTACCAGAGGGAGGAAATGAAAATATTAAATATTTCATTCGCCCGAGTGGAAATGGAACCCACAACCGCGGGCGTCGTACGGTTGTGGGTTCACGTTCACAGTCGAACACTTGTGCCATTGAGCGACGACGGTATTTTTTTTTTTTTTATGGAACAGACACGGCAAACGAGCGTGCGGGTCACCTGATGGTAAGTGATTACCGCCGCCCACGGCCCCGTGCAACCCCAGAGAAGCTACAGGTGCGTTGCCGGCCTTTAAGCTGGGTTGGGCGCCGGGGCCCGGCATTACCTGATGCGAAACGCAGTGGCATAAAGCCACTACTTCACGCCGGTTTTAAATGCCGGGGGTGGTAATGATCCGGTCGAGTCTGCCCATGCGTGTTGCCATTGCTGGCGACGTGACTCTACCACACGTACTTTAGTCGCCTCTTACGACACCACCAGTACCAGGATGATCCTATTCTAGGCCGGGATCACACGGCACACGGCACGGTATTGTGGTATATGTGTGTATATAGGTAATGGTATTACGGAGCCACTGTATTTGTGCTGTATTGATTTATTACACGTAGGTAGAACAATTTTTAGGCTTTTGCGGTGCAGTGGGGCAGCGTCTGCCTGTGAATACGATACTTGTGGCTTGTGGGTTCTATTCCCATTTAAGGAAATGTCTTTTTTTATTTTGTGTGGGTACCGTACCTCAAAGGATAAAAACGGAACCCTTATAGGATAACTTTGTTGTCCATATATCCGTTTGTCAATAATATTTATCTCAAGATCGAGTGAAGGTATTATTTTGTATGAAATTTGTGAAATGGCGCACAGTAAAAACTTACAATATAAAAGTGCAAATTTATAGGTAATTTAAAGAAAAAAATAATTACTAACTTATATTTGTAGTTCATTTCATACTAATGAATGCATATGCTCGCAAAATTAAATTTGTGAACTTTTATATGTCATTTCCCCTTGACCTACAGTCCCGAATCCGGCACAAAATCGGCAACAGAATTATCGTAATGGCAAACTTAGCGCTAGGCTCCAAGGTTCCTTTTGTCTATATTGTTGGGTGCACAATATAACGTGAAGTTAAAAAAAAATAATAATGAATTACCAGCTCAGTTACGTTGGTGTTGTCTCCGTTATGATAAAATTGCCTTCCCACGACGTTTAATAGTATCGCTCTACAAGCAATACCGTACTAAATTTTTCTCCCTAATTTGCTAAATAAAGTAATACCAAAAATTTGGAATTTGTGTCGAATGTAAAATTTCAACAAATACCGTAACCGTAAACACTCATATTGAATTTTGTAAACGTAAGTATAAAATTTTGCTATTGATTTAATGTCAGGCGTTTCGTGAATGAACTTATATCGAAGTCAGTCGTGGCGCAGGTGTACAAGAGTTAATGCGACAGGTCGTGGATTCGATTCTCCCTCCAGGAAATTAAATATTTAATATTTTTATTTTTTCGCTCTGGTAACGAGGTAAAGCGCGGCGTTGAGTTGAGTTATAGAGCAACATATATTTTTCATCCTAATATTCCCGTAGTATAGAGAGAAACATCTAGGAAGAACTTAGTATTAAAGCCGCTAGTTCAAGTGAGGTACCAAATGAAAAGACTTTTTGTGGGTATTCCTTATACATATTTTATTAATTTTTATGGCACATTAATTGTTTGGAACCTTCGGTGGGCGAGCCCAACTCACGCTTGTCTTGTTGTATTCTCATAGCGTATCTTCGTATTTTCATAGCGTAAATACATTTTATGGTGTCTAAATACTTCTGAGGTCGTAACATATAACTTATTTGTGGTGTAAAAATATATTTATTTTGTAAACCTTTTTTTAATATTTCTCTAAAAAAATCTTAACGCTTAAAAATCTTAATATAATTACCCAATTTTATGTTAAACAATAATAGTAAATGTAGGTAGGACACGATACGGCGCGTGATTGTATCGGGTGGATAGGCGACAGCTCATTTCAACTTCTTCATAGTAAAATAGATCCTAAAAATATGTATTTATTACTGTTTTATATATATTTAATTGATTATATATATAAAGGTACAAGAGACCCCAGACTGGGTAAGTGTTGTAAGATTAGCATTTTTAAATATATTTTTAAGTGATATGAGGTGGATTCAATTATGTCTATATTATATATAATAAGACAGTAAAAAATTTTGTCTGTACATTTAGTAATTTTGACTGAAATGGATAGAGGGACACCTAACACTAACCTAACCTAACCTTTTGTCCACATTTTTTTCTGAAAGTACTGAACCGATTTACTTAAAAGTTTCACCAATTGCTTTGTTTTAACTCAACTTAGCTGCTAAAGTTTGGTTCATCAAAATCGGTTCATTAAAAAAAAGTTATCGTCATTTGAATGAACTCAAGGCAGGCAAACCTGCGAATATTATATAGCAATCGCGCCCATACGATTTTTGGCCAAAGAATGTCATTCGAAACCTAACGACGAACTATCGACTTGAGAATTAAGAAAATGTAAAATTGATTTGATTGATTTGATTGATTGATTTGAGAAAATGTAAAATTAAAATCATTCAACGCTCTGTTTCGCTCGGACGCAAGCCCAGGCTCGAGTCCCGCGGTGGGCGCGGTTGCCGCCGATGACGTACGTTGTGTTCACGATTTAATGTATCAAATGTAGTATAATTAAAATATTATAGGTAGTATCTGAGCGAAGCTGCAAGTGGGCCGCTAGTATCTGTTATAAAAGTACTATATTTATGATTATAACTTGAGAAGGAGAAGAGGCAGTGGAAATTTGCCTTGAATATTTTTTGAAAATCAAGATGGCGCCGTAACAGGGTGGTCATCATTTTAATCAGGACAGTAATGGTTTTTTTTAAATGTGCTAATAGGACTATTCTATTTGTGGTTAGACGTGAACCCTTCGGTATAAGAATCCTTATTTTTTTGTAAAAGAGGGTAGATGTAGATGAAAAAGATTATAAAAGCAGTGGAATGATGGCAATCGGTAGCGCCCGGTGACGCTATCAAGACCAATCAGGCCAACTGTATTAAAGTCAATTTAAAAAAAAGGCAATTAGACGCAGTTGCATGTAGGTAACGGCCCTTATCAAAAGGAAACTCGTGTGAAGTATTGTTATTGACACATCACTTATTGCAATTACATAGTATCTCTTTCCCAAATAATTTAGAAACATATAGACGATATGTGTATTTACTATATTTTTCAATAACTTGGTTCAGTGTCTGGTCCATTTCCAATGCTAGTAGGATAAAATAAAACAAATATGAATAAAATACCTCCATTTTATTTAAACCTAATTTTAGATTACAATATCAATACATAGAATATTGACTAAAAACTTATTTTTAACATCGGTATCAGTTTTTTTTTTATAAAAAAAGTACTTAAATAATAACTAAATCAATTAAATTAGAGAGTCAACCGTTCTGGAACATTCCAGAACGGTCAAGAACCTAATTCAATATACATTAGAGGTGAATACTAAAGTGGCCTAAGTCAATTTTTAAAACTTATAATTTAGTAAAAAAATGGCACTTACAGCATTTTTTTATAAATTTAAATTGAAAAAAATATTTTATAATATTTATTAAACTATTTTTTTACCAACATTCGACTTGATTCAAGCCACTTTTGTATAACCTGTCTCCTCTTTAAATATAAAAAACGTACATTATAGGTAGAATTTGCAAAACATATTATGGCAGTTTATAAAAAAAGAAATCTTTGTATAAACATAAATATGTAAACACGATATATAAACAAACATAAAATTAAATACATCCTACCTATGTACAGTTGTTCTAAATAAAAAATCGATCGCCATTTTTATTTTGTGTTTCTTCTTTTTTTTCGAAATTTATTACTCGGGTTTCTTTAGGAACTGGTGGTCTTTTTGTACTGTCAATCAATTTTTTTAAATATTCTCTCGCGTTAAATACAGATTTTTATGGCACTAGGACTTTGTGACCCCTAAAATTTATCCCGAAATTATTTCTTGCCTTCTAAACACTTGCATTTCGCTGAGTGTTCGTGTTTACCTATTAAATCTGAGAAAGAGGGGTTAAAAGTGATCCCAGGGGCTACATACTGAGGATTGGTGCCACTTCCAGAAGTTTCGTACCTAATTATTTGTGGTTTAGTCGTAAATGTCACTATTTTCGGTTTCGTCGTGTAAGTGACAATTTCTGGCTTAGTTGTATACGTGATTATTTTAGGTTTGGTCGTGTAAGTAAAGATTTCAGGTTTCGTCGTAAAAGTAACGATTTCAGGTTTGGTCGTGTATGTTACGATTTCAGGTTTTGTCGTAAAGGTTACGATTTTAGGTTCAGTTTGGAACACTTTCTTTTCAGAGTAAGTTGCACTGAAACCATTAGAAATGGGCTTGATTTCACCGAAATTGAAACCACCGAAGCCTGCTTGTGAGCTACCACTTGATGAGATTTTACCGGAGTATTGGTTCAAGCTACCAGCAAACTGTTTCTGGCTCACAAATCCTGGTGTTTGTTCAAAAGTAACTTGACCTTTCCCTGATGAGACCCCAAAACCTTTTACACCGAGAGACGCTGACCCACTTGATACAGATCCAGAGCTAACAGAGCCTTTGACTCCACTGAATTGACTTCCCTTAACTCCACTGAACCCTTTGACTCCCTTGACTTGGCTAACAGATACTTTGGTAACTGTGCTAAACTTAGCGAATCTCACACTTTCTATCAAACCGATAGCCCATTGGTACCATTCCAAGTCGAATCTATAGAACGCAGCGATCTGGTTGCCAACTTGGCAGCCTGAAATAAAAAATAAAATATTTAATTATAATTGCGAATACCATTTTAAATAGTGGAGAACGGAATGTATTATACACTAAATTTCTTCTGTCTACCCTGTTCTATCCGTGATACAGCGTGAAAATGCTTTTTTAATACGAATTATACATTTATCCAATATTTCTTGTGATTAAAAAACGATGTATATGTATGTATACTTTGCATTGTAATTTATAACCAAGAAGATCTGTAAAGGATCTATATTTTAATGTATTCCTCTGAATGAAATTTGTATTCATAATTACTTATTGGAATTGAACATATTTTACGTACATAATGCCCTACTAATATTTATTTATGTAAACAAGTAGTTTATACTATACTTCTAGGACTTTATGTCGTCGACGTTATATTTAATTTTGAAATGTTGCTCGATTAGTTAATAAAACCGTAGTGTCGCAATGGGACATCGTCTAACTGTAAAGACGATGGTTTTGAGTTCGATCTCTACTCGGTAGAATGATTTTGTACAATTTCTTAATTTCTTTCTGTCTGGTAGAGAAATCGAAGCATAAATATAGTTAACATTTCGTTCACCACTTTCCGTCCAATTGACGAGACATTGTGTATCGAGTGGCGAAAGTCAACGCCGGATCTATCCGGAAATATTAAATTAGAATTATTTATTCTTACGAGTGGCCATTGAAGCTACATCCATAACGTTTGTTCCACTATGCCACGATGATCTCGAAATTTACGTATTACTAATAATTTCGAACTTTCAAAACAAGTAAAAAACAAGTTACGAACCTGAATCCCATGAGTAAACTCCTCTAAGCACAAAGTGACCATCTCCAGAAGTACAAGCGAGGGCACTGCCGATGTCCACCTGCAAAAATATAAATATTGTTAGCGAACTCGTATAAAAGAAGGTAGATTTAGGTGAAAAAGATGATAAAAGCAGTGGAATTGTGTCAATCGGGGGCTATTGCTTATCGGCAACGGCCCCTATTAGAAGGAAAATAGTGTGAAGTATTGTTATTAGGTGATACATGTCACTTATTGCAATTACGTGGTACCCCTTTCATATGGATGATAACATATGGACGATGTGTGTTTTTATCGTGTTTTTTAAAAACTAAAAGCTTCCGATTTCTAACAAAATAATATTTATTAATAGGCTTAGGTTCTTCGGACACACAGTTAAACTGTTTTTCCAGGCATTTTAACCTTATGTATACACAAACATACTTATTACGAACTAGTTGTCGCTAACAATGATGTTTGGGTAGACTGTAATGTAACACACACACAGCAGACAAAGACACTCCCTTCCCCACCTTCCGCCGAATTCTGAAGGCATTGTGTGTTGAGTGGCGCAACTTAACGCCACGCTTGATACCAGAGCGATGAGCGATAAAATGGAAACATGAATTTAAATAAATAGTTCATTTTCTTGAGAGTCTGTCAGTCACTTAGTAACAAAAGAGTTTTATACTTATAGATTAGATGAGGTATATGAGAACACTAAATATATAAGAATTGACCCTCAAATATGGATGAAAAATCAATATAACACCGAAACCCAAGGTATTTTAAGTGAGAAATTTGTCAAGTGGTCGCAATTTGAATTGTTTGTGAAATTTCCTTGTACTCAATTCCATACTATAAACACTTTTAAATATTTACTATGTAATATTTAATTTAAAATAAAAAAATTAATGGCGTCTGACTGTTGACTCTGACTGAAACGATTGACAGTTCGATTGTCACTTAGAGGACTCTAACGGAACTAGGTTCTCCTTGTATAACGTGTTATGAAGGACAAGCATATTCTTCAGCGTGATACGAAATTGTAACTTTATAACACATACCCTGCAGATATTGTTCAAAGGATTGCTAGGTTGTCCACAATCACAACTATCTTGATCGTACTGTTCTAATAGATGAGGGTAGTCCGATGATAATTTGGCTTGGCACTCTCCAGGCGAGATTAGGGACACGTTGAGACTGTGCATGATGCTGCCTGCGAGATGAGCTGGAAAAAATGTGCAAAATCTTAGTTTTATGGTATGATATTTAATATTTTTGTTTGAGGCCGTCATTACTATAAATACAATGGGTATGGTTTCGATCTCCATTCGGGGGAATTAACTTAGTTTAATTAGTCCTGGATGCGGGGTGACGCTATTTATTTATATTGTTATTAGTTATAAATCTTTAAACTAACAAATTCAAACATAATAAATTTTCACTCACTCGAAGGATGATTAATGACTCGTCATAGATTTAACAGCGTTTACCAAAACATCAATTAATTTTAACTGTCATGTATGTTACAAAATAAACAGGTACTTGTATAACGTTGAATAATTTATCCAAGGAAATTTCTATATAAGCTAATTAGAAATTTAAGTTGTTTTAATTTTTTTTTTAGATGTAACAAATGAAATATTTTTTGCCAGACAATATATCAGGCAAATATATATATATTTATATATATATATATATATATATATATATATATAACGCCGTGCTTGTCAAGCGAAAATGATAATAAATAATAGTCTTTTTCTAAAATTTTTTAGGATACATAATTTTTTGAAAAAAATACTATAATGGAAACCAATTTTCACGCCAAAAGTGGAAAACAGAATAATGTATCACTGAGATGGTTCTTTACTTCTTAGGTGAAGTAAAAAATGTGATATTTACGGAAGAATACAGAAATATTACACAATAGCAACAACTTTTTATCGACACTTTGTATGAAGCAAAACGCAATTAATTATTTTTGTTGCTTTTCATATTTACGATTTACGTTTTAAAAGACGGCCTCGAGTTCTGCCGGCATATTTTTTACCGACTGCGGCGACTTAAAAGAGTTATGAGTTTGATTTTTATCTTATTTTGTATGAATAAAGATTTTTTGTTAATATTATTATTTGCGCAAATTAAATATTAGTAGTGATGTATCCGTATTTATAGTAGACTACTTTTTACATACGGATTCGCTCCCTTGATGAAATGAAAATAACTAAGAGTTGCGTGTGACACATGACATGACACATCCTAAGTGCCCGACGTAACTCTGACCACAAGTACAGTGGGTTACATCGAATCGGTTTATTTTTTTTTTTTTTTTTTTTTTTTTTTTTTTTTTTTTTTTTTTTTTTTTTTTTTTTTTTTTTTATGGAAAAGACACGGCAAACGAGCGTGCGGGTCACCTGATGGTAAGTGATTACCGCCGCCCACGACCCCGTGCAACTCCAGAGGAGTTACAGGTACGTTGCCGGTCTTTAAGATGGGTTGGGCCCCGGGGCCCGGCATTACCTGATGCGAAACGCAGTGGCGTAAAGCCACTACTTCACGCCGGTTTTAAACACCGGGGGTGGTAATGATCCGGTCGAGTCTGCCCATGCGTGTTGCCATTGCTGGCGACGTGACTCTACCACACGTACTTTAGTCGCCTCTTACGACACCACCAGTACCAGGATGATCCTATTCTAGGCCGGGATCACACGGCACAATATATATAGTCTATCCAACATCAAAATAATGTTTTAATTCAAACCACTTCTGAGATTAGCGCATTTAACTTTGCAAATTCTTCAATTTTGTGATATTAATATAGACTACTAGTTGTATCCCACAAATTCCGTTGTGTGGACGTAAAATATAAATCTATAACGTTCCCAAAGAAATTTCGACAAATTCTTTCATAGTGCTCTTTCTTATACACTCCTCTAGGCTCTCTACATGACAAATTTCATCTTATTCCGTTGTGTGGTTGCCGTTGTGCTTTGACTGTCAATCACACAACGGTCAATCAAGTAACTTTGCTTACACTATTTAATTTTCTCAGAGAGTTTATGATATATTAGTTTATATATTCTAAAATAAAAAGTTGAGAAACTTTTCACACATTTTGGAAACGAGGTGCATTCGGCGTAACGGCGTAAGGTACGATATACCTTACTAATAAAGTACTTACTGGACGAGAAAAGAAAAATTTCATTTCTACTGCACCGAGATGGCATAATATTACATATGAAGAAGAAATCCCCTCAAGGCTCTTACACTGATCGCACTAAAATTACGAAATTATTAATTAAATATTTTAATTAGCTTTAAAGTATTGGTCAATTAGGAAATCTTTAGAATACCCGCTTTTGCGCAATGGACATGACTGTCTTAAGGTAGATGGGTGGATGTTCAAATCGAAAAAGTCGAGCTAGAATGATTTTGTCAGTTTCAATTTTCTTTATTTACCAACCCTGTTCAGCATAGAGAACTTAGTTAAGAAAATTCGGGATAAAGTGTTGAGTGGCGGTACTCAACGCCGCGTTTTGTCTTTTTACCTAATAGAAGAAAAAATACCGTGGATACTTATGGGAATTTAACCCACAATCGTCGGGTTTTCATAATACTTTTACAAAATTATTAAGTAAATGGAGTTTCTATTTACCAGAGGCAACAGAGAAGTACAACCTGAGAGTTGCTACGTTAAGTTTACGTATAATAGATTTTTTTCTGATGTACCTATCTCTTACAAAACAAGTTCACCGAACCGTCCAAATTTTATAAAGTTTTTTTTATTACCACGAACTAAATGTCAGTACAATCTATATTAATCTAATAAATATCTATATTAATCTAATGAATACTCAGTAAAAGAGCGTGGGTTCGATTAACGTCAAAGATAGGTATTTATTTATAAACATGATAATATTTTATGTGTATTTAATATATGTATTAGAATAATATATGTATTTCCGTCGGCCGTCACGAGATCGTCGTGGTGCAGTTACAGAAGAGAGTGACTGAAACGCGACGGTTATGGGTTCGATCCCCACTGAAGGGCATTAATTATTATTTACTGATATTTTCATTTCTTCGCTCTGGCAAGAGCCAGGCGTTGATTTTCACCAGTCAATATGCAATGCCTCGAAACTCGACGACGACGACGACTCATCGGAAAGTTGGGAACGGGGTTTCTTAATACTAGGTTCTCTCCTGCTTCTCTGCTGTGTGCGGGATACAGGATAAAATCGAGGTACTTTATCGAGGTACTCTTTCAATTTTAATTTGAATCATTGTGTGTAAAATTCCAACAGAACTGAACGCCGCACTCGCCTTATCACAAGAGTGAGGTAACTAAAATAATTTTTTTTTCAAGTGGGAATCGAACTCATAATCTTCCCGCTTACAGTCCAATACGGCCCTAATGCCTCACGGCGGCTTCTCTAATAGACATTTGAGTTTTAATAAATTATTTTGTCCAAAAATCAAACCCACAACTACCGCAAAATGGGTATTACGTATTTACATTTAAGTAAACAAGCGTCGCGTTAAATAATGTCATATATACATATCTCACTATCAATATAATATGAAGTTTACCTAAATATCGAATGCTTACGCAAGACGGCGATGAGACCAGTTTGTAGCGTTAGCGTGTAAAAGTTTTTATGAAAATTTTATTTATTTAAGAAATATTATCCTATTAAGTATTTTTTTGCCAGTGATGAGAACTTAGAGATCAATTTAGTTTTATGTTTTTTTGGTCTTAAAGTTAGTAAAAAGTATTAGTACGGCGTTGGGTTCCGTCATTCAACTTTCAATGTTTTTATAATGGGCGAAATCTAAAATACAGATAAACATTTTTTTCGGTTTTAACGTTAAGTATATAGATAGTATTTTATTCCAACCTACGAGTAGGTACCATATGCGATTATTATGCTCATTTAAATATACCTACATATAAATTCTCAAGTACCTAAAATCTATACTAATATTTCGAACCTGATAAACTTGTTTGGTTGAACTTAATCTCACGAACTATTGGTTTGAATTGCAAAAATATAATTTTTGATCAAGGAAAGCTATAGATTTACATCATATTAATCATTTTGGCTTTCAATGTAACCCACTGTAACTTTTAAATGTGTTATATGTCGTACAAAAATCTTTGTTATTTCCAGTTAATCACGCAGACGAAGCATATATCGAAGCACAAATTCCTAGAAAAAGTATGTATCGCATGTATGTATAGTATAAGTAGTTAAATAAGCGATATTAAATATTGACATATGAAACTAATATTTAAAGGAGTCAATGCAAACTTGATAATCGTTGAGGAAAACTGTCGAGAAAATTTATAACTATAGCTAAAACAGTATGAATTTGATTCAAAAAATGTTAATATTTTTGATTTTCTGGGTAGCACATATGTAAATGTGGTATTGAGTTCTATTGTAAAACACTATCAACGGCATTCTCTCATTCCCTAACTCTGACCTCTAACTCTGTGAAATGCAAGATATGTGAACTCGAAGTAAAGTGGAATATTTTCATAACTAACCACTATTTTCTTTTTTCGCAGTAATAGTTAGTTGACAAAGTGCCAATTATCTAAAGTTTAATTTAAGCATTCATAAGAGTGTTATTGAACCAACAACCATCACGTTGTCAATAATTCCTAACTGCTTATGATGACGTATTTAACGAATTAAGATATTTAAATCCTTCATAGCATCTAAAAACCACATAGAAACACCACAAAATGAACAAAACAACTTTTATAGTTTTGGTTTTCCCGTATAACATAATTTGCATACAAACAGATAAATTAGAATACGTTCGGTATTGAACAGATTTTTTTCTGTTTTCCTTAGTATAGATTAGGAAATAAAAACCGTTTTTAGAATTGATTCTATTTTGTCTAATTTATTCTAAGGAGCAATTTGATACAAATTCATTTTGTGTATATATTTTACTTTTTAAAGAAAAATAATTATCTAATTCTAACAGAACCTGGAGAATCCCGTTATTGTTGCTTATGTACCACTTGCTTTCTAGATTAAATTAATCTCAAGTAATGTGTATTTGTTTAAGAATTTATCAATTAAATTAAAGTAATATTATTATATACTTATTACACTGCCTTTCTCGATAATTAGGCTATTTGACATAAAATATTCGTCCAAATCCAACGATTTTTTCCTAAGATTAGAATATTCAACGAAACAAACTTCAGGTTTACAATAACAGCAAATATATAACAAGATTTATAAGAGATAAAATCAGCGTTTCATCCCACATTCTTTAAATAAAAACAATTATGAATCCCCAATATCAAAAATATATCATAAACCAAGTCGTAAATACCTCACCATAACTAGTTTATAATTTTATAGGTATCTATGAATTTATATTTATGCTAATGTTATTCAATAATCACAATACGTTCATCTTTTAAATATTCTAAAAGATTATTTCCAGTTTTTTTGTCATAGTCTTAATCATCAGAATACATTATTTTGTTATGTCTGTTATAGACGTATTATAAAAACATCTGTAAATTTACGATAGAGGTCATGGGTTCTGTTCTTGACTTCGTAATTGGTAACGCCATCCTGACGCAATGTAAATTATTGACCTATCCCCACTACAGACGGAAAAAACCGAAATATTTTCGATTTATTAGCGTTTTACTACCTAAGTTTTTGATAAAAGGAAAAAGTAGAGAATGAAGTGACTTTATACTAAGTTTTTTCTGTCTATTTTAGTATGGCAAATGTATGAAGCTTAAAAATCGAAAATCAGCTAAGCTAAAGCAAACAAAAACGACTGATTGTAATATTTTGTTTTTAATATAACTTTTATGCTTATAAAGGATAAAATTACGCATGGCAACACTAATCTTGTGTTAAAAGGGTGAATGTCCTTAGCCGGACTTAAACCTTTGACCTCTATGGTAGGATAATGCTATTCAGGTATCCAACACACATAAAGATATATATTTAAACAACTTTTTTGTGAAATTATATAAATGGATGAATAGGATAATCAATTTTCTCTAAATTTATAGTTAAAAAATGATATATATATAATTAAAATTGAAATAAGATTTAAATTGGCAGTATAGTCTTTTTGCTTATTACAAATCTACATCTTCAACTTATTTTTTGTTTGATTTGTTTAAAAAAATTAAATAATAGCAATATTAAAGATGCAACGTTTTATATGCGTACAGTACTGTCCCGACAATGACCTACAAAATGCATGCCATTTTGCGCTTTCGTTTTCCATACAGCTTATCAATTATTATGACTTGAAATACATATTGATGCTACCTTGGCCAGTGTTTATCTGTAGAGGCAACGGTTGTGGGTTCAATTCACACACAAGGGAATGTTAATATATAATAATACTTTTATTTCTCTGATTAAATCTCAAAGACATTTAATCGGCAGAAAGTGAAGAACGATGTGTCTTAACGTTAGGTTTTCTTTGCCTTCTGCATATAATAGAGATGCACGAAGATGAATAATATATAATTTTAAAATTACTAAAACGCACTCACAATGGTGCTATAGAATGTGCTCAGAGTTTTATGTTACATTCTTACACTCAAATTGCTTACCTTTGAGGAGCTCTACTAACTAGGTCCTGACTCCTTCATCAGATCAGCTCGATAAACTACATAAAACTGCCAACTTTTATGATGATACCATTGTTAGAAATGGGTCAAATTCTGTGATTTTATTACGTAGTTACATGATGAGAAGTCGACCTAATAGAAGCGTGTCAAAAACAATTTGCAAGACATGGCACTACACGAATATGTCAATACTGATGTCATCAAGTCAGGTCGTGATTTACTATCGTACCACGATGGTTATCGATTCAAATTTTGTATGGTGAAATGTCAGGTTTAGTGAACAAAGTTTATAAAGTTTATACTCGTATTACATATTTTATATTACATATTATACCAGCTTCACGCTTTATCTCGCTTTATGCAGGATAAGCAAAGAAAACCTATTATGGAGACTCTAATTTTTCTCCTGAATTTGGGACATACATGATAAGTTGCGGAACTTAACGCTGCGAGTTATTTAATTTTTACCAGAACAAGTAAATAAACTAATATTTTTTTTATTAATTTAAATTGATTTAGAGGCCAGTCGTGGCGCAGGGGCACAAAGTGTGACTGTAAAACCGACTGGTTGTGAGTTCGATCTCCACTCGAGGATATGAAATATTTACTTAAATTTATATTTCCATTTCTTCGCTCTGGTGTCGAGGTAAAGCGTGGCGTTGATTTCTGCCACTCAACACGCAATGTCTCCGAAATTCGGCAGGAATTGGGGAACGGAGTGTCTTAACACTAGGTTCCCTTTGCCTACCTTGCTGTGTAAGGGATACAGCGTGAAGTTGATAAAAAAAACTCCATTTCCTTGAGTCAGCGTGAGTGAACTCACAACCACCTCGTTTATAGCCAATTGCAGTCCCACATTACTTCAATTGCCTTATAAAGTCTATCCATAGCATTATATGAAACCCATTTTTATTAAATGCTATCCCCTTTTTGAATAATATATAAAAATATATACTATTACATAAATGAATTGAATAATATATAAAAATATATACTATTACATAAAAAAGAGTAAATATTAAAAAAAAACAGAAAAAACCAAGTACCTATATCATAAATAATAAAGTGTCACAGTAGAAAGCTGTTGCGCGAGATGTTGAGCAACAATGTAAACAATTTGCGGATAAAGGATATAACATCGATATGTTAATTTTTTTCATTGTCCTGTCCTTATTACTTTGGTTTAATAAACAAAAGACGTAATTTTAGGTTGTATTATGTAAAAAAGATGTCAGTTTGCTATACTTAATAGACGACTAAAGATTTTTTAGAATTTCGAAATTTTTCCGAAGGATAATTCAAATCACCTGCCACTACGTCCAAAATAGATGATTTTTATTTATTTTAATTAATTTATTTTATATTAAAATTAGGTTATAATTAGATTAGGTATTATTCGCTGCGCCTACTAGAAAAAGGAAGAAATATTTTAAAAAATCCTACCTTGTAATACTTGTTTGCCCCATCCCGTAACTATACACTGTCCAGCACCACTGTACAAAGCATCCAAATTCTCATTCGCTCCTGGCAAACAAATTGGATAGATGTTCTTCGCCAATCTTAAGTTTTCAGTCAGGACAAGGATAGCGGCGTCGTACAGAAGGCTGCCAGGCTTGTACAGAGGATGACGGAGGATGGTCTTGACTTGGACAATTTGGAATGGAAGTGGTTCGTCGTCGATTCCAAGCTTCCATTCACCACCTTTGATGAGCACGTTCTTGGCGTCGAGGCTGTAATTAATGAATCAACATAGATATTTGATTATTATCTTGGAAATTGGAGAGATATACGTTTTTAGAGAGTATATTTTATTTAAATTTGGTAATTAGATGATAAATTAATTTGTTCATATATCACGATATGATCATATTGATATATTTATAATATAATATAAAAATATCTAATAAATTCATGCATTTTTAAACATATAGTAGCTCAATTTAAGCTCACCCTTCAACACATGCAGCAGATGTAACAACAACATCAGGCCTAGTAATGACACCACCGCAAAGAAGACTTCTGTTAGTCTGCAACAAGACCATGGCCTGCCAGGGGATCTCGGCGAAGTCTACCTCCAGGTCCCTACGGTTTCCGGATGGCTTCTGACCCTGAGTGACAAATGGTATTCATTAATATTATTTTATCTTTGAAAGATGATTCTTGATGTTTTTTTTTATTTTAAGTTGTTTATGTGTCGTTGTTAGTAAAAGAGTAAGAATGTAGATATGCCTACTTACGGATGAGAAACTGAGAAATATACAATAAACAAATATTTTGAAAATAGTTTGATATTCGTAGAACGTTATTTGCACTGTGTTGCCTAAACACCTGAGATCTTGACTCCAATTATTTTGTAACGAATGTTTCAATAATTTCTTTACACTTTAACCAATACGATGAATCCGTATTCTATATAAAAAACACCCTACATGACATGAATCGACGACCTTGCTCCTTCACGACGCAGCTTTTCACCAAATTACCTAACATTTCCCTCCTAGTTTAGAAACTGACGAAGGTTAGTAACGTAAATTTATTTATAATTAACTGATTTCAAACGTAAAACGTAGTTAAGTGTTAAGTGTATTTTAAAATCGAAACCGGTGTCTTTCGTCACATGACATTTCGCGTGACGCAACCCGCAACGCATTCTTCACATTCAATATAAAGTTATTTACTTGTATAACTTTTCGAGTTTGTGTTTAAATTTAAAAGTAAGTTTTTTCAGATTTTAATCGATAAATTAGAAGTATACATTTCCTCTCTCTGGTAACGAGGCAAAAGCGCGGGTTGCCGGATTTCGGCGGAAAGTAAGGTCCCTCGAGTTACGTATAACTGGCAAGTTTCGTGATTGTAGCATTATTGCAAGTCGTTTAAGTTCTGATTCTTAGATTTTATTTTATAGTTTGTTACAGAACTTCACCTGGTAGCAGCGTGTTAAAAATATTCTATTCTGATCAATTTTCGAAACAAAAATTAAGCCACGTTGATGACAGAATAGAAGAGGTACATATATTTTATTTAAAATTATGATATAAAATAAGGCTTTTAATATTGCATTTCTTAAAATTTTGCCGCACTCTGGTAACAAGGAGAGCGCGGAGTTGAATTGAGCCATCTAACGCTTTATGTCTCAAGGAATTGGCAAAAAGTGGGAAACGGAAGTGTCTTAATGAGAACGGAGTGTCTCAACACTAGATTCACAGGTTTGATATACCATTAAAGGTGCTATACTATAGTAACTGACAATGGGTTTGAAAAAGTAACTTTGTAACTAAATGATTATCCCGTGTCCGCAACTTTTAACAAAAAAATTTTAAAATAGTATTTTTTTTATTTATAATTTTTTTTTGGTATTTTAAGTTAATATTGAGGTCACTAATTACAAATAGAGATGTTCTCAAAATCGACCTTTCTCAGTAATTAAGGCCATATTACTATAAAGCCTTGGATTTTTAATAAAGTAAATATTATAAAATCATTAAATCTACAGATGCAACTGTATTTCGTAATCGATTCTATACTAGTTGAATAAGGTGACGATGATCATGTTTCTTTTTTCTTTTCTATCCAGCTTCACGTTGTATCCCGCATGTAGCAGCAGAAAGCAGAACGTTTATCGGGAAGCGGGAATCCAACCCACTCGCGCTCGTATTTAAAGAGCGTTTCCCAATTTCCGTCATATTTCCGATACATTACGTATTGACTGGCGAAACTTAATGCTGCGCTTTGTCTTGTTACCAGAGCGAGGGAAATGAAAATAATTTAAATTTATAGATTTAAAAAAACAAACAAACATAAAAAAACATACACTGCGTATATTAATATAAAATATATTTAGAAATAATAAAATGCATATTAATAAATTATTCATACATATGATAATAATTTATTGCAAAATTTTGCTAATCTCATATAAATGTGACCGTAACTGGAGGTCGCGGGTTCAATTCCCCCATGACTGATTGATGTTGTCGTATGGATGTGACATGACTAAGTTTCATCTGTATGCGACTGTTTTAGATACGTATTCCTAAACTAATATGATAAAAAAATCCATATGTTATTTTGGAATTTAACTTTATATAAAATTTAATTTGGAATATTGATGTAGCAGAACCTGCGTCTAACCCTAATTGTCTCAATATTTTTTTCAGATTTTAACTATAACCGGTATAGTAGGAGTACTAAGAAATGTAATGACATTCTGTTTCCTATGCGCCGCCCAATTTTCAACGCGCAATTCAACGCCGCGCTATTGTCCGTTACCAGAGCGGAGAAATGCGAAGGGGAACAAAGTGTAATTGTAAAAGCAACTGGTTGTGGGTTCGATCCCACTCGAGGAAATGAAATATTTATTTAAAGTTATATTTCCATTTTTTCGCTCTGGTGTCAAGGCAATGCGCGGCGTTGTATATAATAGTAAAATGGCATACATTCAATTCGAATTTTTTATTTCGAATCGTATAAAATCGAATTTGTAAAAGATTAAAATGTAGACTGATTGATGTATTTTTCTTTTTTATGTATTATAATATATTTTAATATTTATTATTCGCAGGTGTTTAGTATTTAAAAGATATACTTTAGTGTCAATTTGTCATTAGAAAACCTGTTAGTTTTTAAACGTTCATTCATTTCGTCTTTTTTTTATCATTTTAATAGAAGTTATTAATGGGAGGTTAAAGATCTATACGGTGTGAACTTTAATTACAGATATATATTTATATTTTTAGGAAAAATATGTATAAGATATGCTATTATACAATATGGGAACCTGATATTGATCTCCCCGTTTCCCACTCTCCGTTCAATGATCGATTGAATGATTGCGTGTCGAGTGATGGAATTCAACCCCGCTTTCAAGAGTAGATAAGAAAATAACTTTATTATAAGTAAGAATCGAAACCACAACCGTCGCGTATACAGTCAGACAATATACCGATGAGCTAGTATATATTATTAGTATATTTCTTTAATGTTATGGCTTAGTAGTTAGTATTTTCATACAGGCGCGGGTTCAAATACGGCTATGTCCAAATTTTTATAAGTTTCCTAAAACATTATTTTTTTGACCACACTTATATTTGTTAATTTTAAAGTTAACAAATGTTATTTAAAGGCATAAAAAATATTCAATTAATTACAGAATATTATCTAACACTAATTAATCTGTATATAAAATTCAATAGAAACTCGTCAGCCATTTTCACGTTTTGCATTCTCTCAGAAATTTCATTTACATCTTATTTATGTGTATTGGCAGTCTCTATTTCATAATTATTTTATGACTTTGCTAAATAAATGTTAGGTGTTTGTTTAATAATGGCATACTCACGTTCAGCAATCCGCACTGTCCTCCGCCGTTGTACTGTTGTAAGAATACCCTGTTGACTGATTCACTGTATTCATTTTCGACTCCAACACCACTGCCCTGGCGGATAGCTTGGCCAAAACCTTGGATGACTTTTCTGCCTTGTCCCTGTGTAACATATTGCCCTTGTCCTTGGCTGACTAATTGTCCTTGACCTTGACGAATGCCTTGACCAAATCCTTGCGATACGTAAGCTCCTTCTCCCTGGCTGACTAGTTCGCCTTGGCCTTGAGATAGAAATTGGCCCTGTCCTTGACGGATTCCTTGTCCGAATCCTTGTGATACATCTAACCCTTGGCCTTCAGACACAATCTGGCCCTGGCCTTGAAGTACACCAAGTCCCTGTCCTTGTTGTATACCAGAACCGAAGCCTTGAGACACACCAATTCCTTCTCCTTGTGATACAAATTGACCTTGGCCTTGTCTGATACCTTGTCCAAATCCTTGAGACACTCCAACTCCTACTCCTTGCTGTACACCAGCTCCTAATCCTTGCTGTGCTCCAGCTCCAAATCCTTGTGACACTCCTAGTCCTTGTCCTTGGGATACTGCTACACCCTGTCCTTGTCGTACACCTGATCCAAAACCTTGAGATATGCCAACTCCTTGTCCTTGGGATACTGCTACACCCTGTCCTTGTCGTACTCCTGATCCAAAACCTTGAGATATTCCAACTCCTTGTCCTTGAGAGACCAACTGGCCTTGTCCTTGGGTGACAAACTGACCTTGTCCTTTTTTAATAGCTACTCCTTGGCCATTAATAACACCTAGACCTTGTCCTTGAGCCACACCTTGGCCGAATCCAACTTTTTGGCCAACACCAAATTGTGATTGCACGCCCTGTTGGCATTTTTAAATATTAGTTTTTTATAAATTAATATGTATGAGAGATAAATCCATTTATTAACGATAAATATAGAAAACTAAAAAAATAAAAAAATGTTTATAATAGTTTTAGTTGTTTACCTGGCCTTGCACTCCTATGGCTCCTTGTCCTCCAACACCATACTGCCCGACGCCTTGGGATACAACGGCACCCTGTCCCTGTGATACGAATCCACCTTGTTGGCGTACTCCTTGTCCCTGACGGATGCCAGTGCCAAAACCTTGGCTGATTGCGCTTCCTTGGCCGAGACTCAAAAATTGACCTTGATCTTGCTTTATAATCTGTCCTTGTCCCTTTTGGATAGCGGTGTTGACTTGTGATCCTGAACCAAATTGTCCTATTATAGCATTTATATATATTTTATGTTAAACAATGATTGACTAATATAGTAAGATCTAATATGGCTTTTATATATTTTTAAAATCTTGTTTCTCATTGTGAGAAAAACATTTATGTATATAGATTATTTTATATAAATTATGCTTTTAACCGATTTATTATAATAATATACAAATGTATATTGTATGTCTATCTTAACACTTTAAATAATCATTTTAAATCATTTGCATACAAAATTAGTTTTTGATAATGTATTGTAGTTGATTTAAAGATTTATAAACCTACCTTGTCCAGCAATACCATATTGTCCTTGGCCTCCTTTGCTATAAATACCGACTCCTCCTTGTCCAAACTGACCCTTGACAGGGAAGGGTGTGGATGAAGGGAATCGGGAAACTTGGTTGGGATTGAATGGAGAAACAGGTGGTTTGGGCGTCCTGTGAAAATTTGCTTATTTAGACAAAAGAAAAGTTTGGTGTTTAAGGGAGTGTCTAATATTATTTATATGTTTAAAATGTTCGACAATATAGTTTTGAAGTAAAATGGCCAATGTTATTAAGATAAAAATAATACTTTTTTTTTGCATCTACCACTTTAGAATAAGAAGAGAGAACCGAGTGTCATGACACTATCACTCACTTTCCACAAAACTTCCGGGATACTGCGTGTTGAGATTCGGTTCACGCCGAACATTGTCTTGTTAAGTTAAAATAATTCTACAAAAAAACATTTCCTTCCAAAACTTACATGAAATTATTCAATATAAGAGATCCTGTAACTGGAGGTCTTGCTGTAATGGTTGGTTGGATGTTATTGGGACTGACGCGGCTATCAGGTACGTATTTTCCATCGTTTCCACCGAAAACCCCAGGAACCCATTTCCCTAGCTGATTCGTTGGCCAGGGGTCAGTGTATAATGGGTCACGACAGCACTTGCCGATACGACCAGTTTCAATGTCTCTGCAGTCCTGTGGAAGGTCTAATATTTAGTATCACCTCATATATTTTTTTAGTTATAAGAATTCGTGGTGTTAAATAATAATCATAAGACTTATTAAATTCATTTTCTAGTAAACCACTCCACTCCCAGCTTCCAATCTATTTTGTGCTTATTAAGTTGATTGGTAGAATTTCCTGTCGCAACTTTTTAAAATAATTTATTTTAAAGAGTTGCAATACAAATGGCGTTGGAAAATAACCTCCATTTATATAAAATTGACAAAAATCATAATTCATCGGTCAACTTTGCCAAATCTTGTCACGTCTCGGTGATATCATTGAACAAATAGAATGGTTTACGTTTATTTTTAAAGACCATTTGTAATTTGCATACACATACTCGACCACTTCGATGTTATTAGACTATAAGAAGAAGTTCGTGTGTATTTGCATGCTTCACACCGTATCTCGCGTATAGCACGGTAGACAGAGGGTGGGTAGTGTTATAATACTTCATTTCTCATCGTATAATCTTTGAGAAATAGCGTCTTGATTGGAGAATATTGCGCCCTGAGTCGAAAGAGGCCCTTTTTTTTAATTCACGCTGTATCCAACATTTATCGGGGTAGGCAGAGAAAGGAAACCTAGTGTTAAGACTCTCCGGTACCCACTTTTCACTGAATGTTTGCGGCAATGCATGTCGATTGGCAGAACTACGCCACGCTTTTGCCTTGGTACCAGTGCGAAGATTTGACCATATTAATAAATAATAATGCATTCCCCGGAGTGGGGATCGAACCACACCATACAAACGTCGCGTTACAATTATCTACATGTTTGTACCCTTGCGCCATGACGGCCTCGTGTATATACTTGTACATATGTACATATGTATATACACAATAAATAATAAGAAAAATAATAAAAAAAATCAAGTACTAAAGATCTAGGTTAGGTCAATTTGAGATCCAAATGGCTTTAACGTCTAGAATATAGATGATCTAGTGAAACAAGTTTACATCCTGCCTTAATAACTAAAAAGGTCAAAACGTTTATACTCATATTACTATATCTGGTTAAAACCTAAAACCTATAAACTTTTTATTGTTTCCGTTGACTTTTAGCATTTGTAGGAAAGGGCAGTACTCTTATCATGTTCATTGCGGCTTGAGGTCGAAATCGACCTCATATTGACTACACGACGTGGCGGATTATGTTAATGTAATAGATGAAAGCTAAGGCCGAAAAGGACCAGCTAAAAGTATTCAATAATATGTCCCGCATTTTATGTTTTTGAATTTCTAGCTGTTACCTGTAGCTTTGCCGGCTTGGTCGCATTAACGTGATGCCATAATGCCTATAACTTTTCTCGATAAATGTCAAATACATTAAAATATTAAAATTCGAATAGATAAGAGGTACTTTCAGAGAATAAACCAAAAAAATCTTCAGTCTAAATAGAAAATAGGTCATTCTTTAAAAAACAACTTATTTTTTTTTGTATTTCAGGCAGCATTTGAAATACTTACAGTAAGAGGTACTCTATAAGCATCTTGGTCTCTGGTCAGTATGACGGTGGTGTTGGATATGACTCCCTCAGCGGTACAGAACTCGATGGGTGTGCATTTTAGGGCAGCAGCACAACCGGCGGGGATATCGCCTATTAATGGAAATTTGTAATAATTAGATTCAAGCTGTTATTAAAAATGACTCAATAAAAAAGTGCAAATATAAATTATACAAAATTCACTTTGGCACTTTGGTAAATATAAGAAAAAAAAATATCTGACATCATAAAATTTTGTAAAATGTTGAATCACTCTCGAGGAAAAACACAACTACTATGCAACAAACGAATAATGTTAAAAATTTAATTAACTTACTTGGCACTGGCACAGGCACTGGTACTGGCACTGGGACTGGAACTGGAGTAGGCTTAATCCTCGGTAGTCTACTCTCATCCAAGATTATGGAGCCTTCTTCGTAATTTGGACTTGGTGGAACAATAGTTTCTCTATTGATCGTCTGTTCACCGATAGGTGGAAGATATCCTGGAGCTGAGGTAGAAGATACGGGAGGTAGGTAGGTAGGTCTACCTGTAGTGATAATAGGCCTAGGCGATGTCACAAATGTGGGGGTAGGGAAAACTGTGGAGCTTACAATATTCGTGCCGCTTTTGGGATTATCAACGGGAGGAAGGTAAGGGATGCCAGGTTTCAAATTGGACCCGATAGCTCCAGGTCGGTATACGCCAGCTACATCGCTGCCAGCAGAAAGAGCGTCGGTTTCGATAAAGTTTGTGCCAGAGGATTTAAATCCGTTGGCATTAAATCTTGAGGTTGTTGGGGCCAAGGTGGATCCGGCACCATATCCTACTGAACCTCTGCTCACAGCTCCTATTCCAGAACCGATAGAGGCAGTTGATCCATAAGCTCCTTTCCCGATTGAGGAAGCTACGCCATATCCAGCTTGTCCAGACAGTACGGATCCTTGGCTTGCAAAGGATCCTTGGCTACTGGCGAGAGCCACTTCTATTCTGCAGCAAACCTCAGTACGCACGTTGCAAAATTGTTTCTGTAACAAAGAAAAATATGTTATAAAATAAATCGATTCATTAATTTATTATGTAATTTTTTACGGAGTGTCTTGTCATAGATTTTGTTTAATTTTTCCAAAAACTCTTTTTTTCAAAGAATTTTTACTTAGCTTGTATGACTTTGTTACCCTAGCAATGAAATGAATCCTCTCGTTTTTGTTTAAATTTTGTTTTTAATAGTGATGTGCCTTGCTTCTAAATGGTCATTGGAATAGAATATTTTTAAACTTTTACGATTATTATCAAGCTGTAATACAATCATATCGTTTTAAAGCAAATTCAATAAGTGTCCAGTTATAAAACCTGCTAGGAATTGAATATTGAGCTTAGTACCTATATTATAACATGCAAATATATGCAACTGTGCAAAATGGATTCCATTCGATTTAATATCCATTGAACCTATGTCCTTTTCGATAATAAAAACAAATGGTTATACAAAAATAAACATTTGGAAGGCGTTGAATATTGTGAAGCTAGGAAGTATAGGGGAGTGCTAAGAAAGGGGAGTTCCACTATCATTTTACATTTTAAAGTCCACGCAAACGAAGTTGCTAGCATGATTTTGAGATAGTTTCTGAGGGGCCTAGGATTAGCTTTGAGCAAATATATGTAATTTTTCAGGGCTATTTTTTTCATAGTAAGAATGAGAATCGTTTACAACATGTGTTGTAAACGATTCTCATTATATAAGATAGATCATTGTATAAGAAAAGTTCTCTGAGATGGGCGTAAGACTGTACTGGGGTGAGTACGAACCACCCAGGCCCCCTACTTCAACGCCCGTGGTTGTGGGCGACGACTAGTAGCCAGTATTAACAGATATCCAAATCATTTCTGGATCTACAATCATTGCAGTGTGTTGAGTAGTGGAACTTAACGCTGCATTTTGTCGTGCTAGTAGAGCTGAGGAGATGGAATCTTATTGTTTTGAGTTGGCACCGAACCTACAACCTTGTTCTCATACGTAACGAAACAAAATTTAGCATATGCACTTTATTTTGTAATTTTTGTTTGTAACTATTTAGTGACTTTTCACTCTGGTGTTTTTGTAGTGCTAGTAACTTTTTCAGGAAAAGTTCAAAGTGTTATTCCACAAAAAGAAAAGAAAAATATTTATGTATATAACAAAAAGGCGCGAGTTCAACCCCGCTACGTTAAAAAATTAAATATTTCTTCATATTTTTTTCTATAGTTTTCTATACAGTAATCTAATGTCAACATGTCAGCCTACAACGATAGTACACTGCGTAATATCACAAACGATTCTACGGGTCACAAGTACGAATCAATGGCTGTTAAGAAACGTGTGTTGTCATTCAAACATTACGTATTTTTGATTAATCGATGTCCAAATACGCGTTCTAACGCCGCTACACCAGAGACTGCCTTTGGTGTGTGACACTACGGGGGATAGTACTGGGTTCGATTCTCAGTAAGGGTGATCGTATTAAAGTTATTTTGATTTATTGATATATTAATATAGAAACTGATATATTTTTAACAAACGGAAGGTGCTCCGCAACTTCATTTACGCGAATGAGACAGATTCCCTTTTTTGTGCTCTAAAAAACCTGCCATTAAACATGTTAATATAATTTTTCTACCATATAGTTTTCACGCGTGTCTCCTGTTTGCAACATAATTAAAATTTATAGAATTATTAGAATTTTTACATATCTATATATATATATATATATATATATATATATATATATATATATATATATATATATATATATATATATATAAATGTGACATTATGGGTTCGATCGAGTAATGCTTACTCTGCTACATACGGAATACAACATAAAGCTATTCAATTTCTTTAAATATATATATATATATATATATATATATATAAGGAAATCGAACCCGTAACCATTGCTCTTACTCAGACTACCAAGCCTTAATAACTTAAAATACAGTGACATATTACAAAACGCTATATAAAATTTAACTGGACAGAGCGTAAATAATGAGATAAATTTTGTAATCGAATGACATTTAGTGATTTATATTTAACTTTAGTTAAATATTTAAATTCTATTCAATTTAAAGTGTAAGTATAAAATTTACACGTGCATTTAGCACGTATAAGTTCAAATCCATTCGTAATAAAAAAAAACAGCTTCACCCTTTATCCCGCATGTAGCAGAGTACGCAGAGGAAACTTGGGAACCTAATGTGAAGCAGTCCGTTCCCATTAATAGTAGCCATTAGTAGACATTTGTCTCTAAATCTAATTAAGAACTGCCAGTTGGTTGTTTTATATAAAATATTATCAACATTTTCAAGCACCATGTATTACAAATGTCGACGGCATATTAAAGTAAATCACTGGAGGTTAAAGAGCAACTAGTTAAATACTTAACAAATGTTTTTATACATTATACTAGTGGTCGTCTGCAACTTTGCTTGTATGGAAATTTATATGTAAAGGAAAAATCCCGGTTTTTCGGGAATGAAAATGTCTTAGCAATAGGTTTCCAGGTTCCATTTCGTAGTATATTCCACTACACTTCCTAAGGACCCTACATAGTAAACTTCAGTGTTCTACGCCGCGTTGTTTTGGCTTAAAGTTGTCTGTCAGTTACTGCATAAGGGAATAGTTTTACATGAAAAGATAAATATTTACTTTCTGGCCATTCTTCATATTCAATTGTATGTTTTGCCGTCTTGGGGCAGTGGCACTAAACTTGTGAAACTGCATTTAACTATGACCATGAAGGGACGGAGTTGAGGTGGATGTACTCCCCACTTCCGAGTGGAACCGGAAGGACAATGGGGAACGAAGAGTCTTAACACTACGTTCCCAAATGCTCCCTTCCTCAAACCAGGATTACTTTGAGCGGGATACAGCTTGAAGTTGCGAAAGTAACTCATTCATATGCAGAACACACTTATCAGCAATCAAACAGAGCCAGTTCAAGTATGAACTTAGCTACTGTTATAGATAGGCATCAAAAGTCATGTTATATGTAAATCTTAAATATAAATCTCTTTAAGTCCTTTAAGACATTTTGCAATGTGCCAACAAATTCCTCTCCAGTTCACTCGGTAGTAAATACAGTGGGTGTGTCTTACAAAAGTAAGTACCTTACCCTGTTATAAGCGGGATACAGCGTGAAGTTAACAAAAATAATATTACCGCGCTCGTTTTAAAGTAGTCTTTTTAGGAGATGAATAAACGTTGTATCCCGCATATAGCAAGTAAGGCAGAGGGAAGATAGTGTAAATACATTTCGTTCCCCACTCTCCAATGTCCAAAGCAATGCGTTGAATGACGGAGTTCAACACCGCTGTTGTTTTGCTACCAAAACGAGGAATTAATGAAAGCAATCCGGAGTGGATTGCCCGAGCAGGAAACGAACCTACAACCGTTGCGTTGAGAGCCAGACGTTCTAGTTCCGTACAACAATTAAATTTTAATAACGGAAAAACGCAACCACATAATAACACGTCATTACTCGTGAGAAAACAATTGTGTATTGTTATTATTTTTTTAATAATTAATAATTTACATTTGATATTTTTTTTGTATTACATAATAAATAACCTGTGGCTATCGATTCAACGTATAGGTTTATTTATAGATAGAATATTGTTTTTTTTCTATTTTCTACTCCATTACTAGATTGCGTCATGGAAGGTTTCTTTTATATGTCCATTTGACTGACTCGACTGACTTTGTCAGCTTTTGATTTTTCGGTAAAACTGAGCGGACACGAAGGACAAAAATATGTTATTCATTGGGTGTCTTATTTAATTTTTCTAATATTAATTTATAAAGATGACGACTGACGTCATCATGGTTTGTCAGACAGAGAATGATGCTAGCAGGTGAAAAATTATAGAAAGTGGACTATTTTCAGAAAACGTATATAAATTTTGAACATCGAAACCGCCGCCCGCCCGGTCTACCGCTGACCATTTAGTCATACGTGGAGTGTATCGCTAAGGAAAGCGTGTTTTTTAGTTGTTTTAAACTATATATTATTGGTGAAACTAGAATGATTGATCTCTACATTTTTCTCACATAAATTTCGATATATAAAATGTTAAAGAAATAATTTTAAATATTTTATACACTAACCATACATTCCGTCTTAAAAGTTCTTCTTGCCTTACTCAACACGCTCATATATTAACATAATAAGCTTAAATATTCAACTACGTGTGACGACATAGTAATATAAATGTAGCCTTTTCTAAAGGTAGCAGGTTCAATTTCTAGTTTATTTACCCATTCGTGGCACAGAGGCTTACTTATGAGTTCGATCCCAACTCTGGAGAATGAATTGTTTTCTTATACAAGCTCTGGTAAATAAAGCACAGCGTTAAGTTCGGCTCTCAACATACAGAGTGTCGAAAATTAGAGGACAGTAGGAAACGGAGTGTCTCGACACTAGATTACTTGTGCCTTATGTAGGTACTATATATGGAATTCAGAAAGCAGGAATAAAAGGAAGTATAATCTCGATATTCGAAATCAGAAAACGGAGTGTATTAACACTAATAATCAGCTTCACGCTCAGTATTAATACTAGATTTCTTCTAATTATCTGATTTGCTGTATTAATGTGATTGTGATATAGCGTGCAACAAAAAAGAGGCTTAATCCGGTAAAATTCTCGCTCCCGTAGATAGCTATTTCGATGGTTTCCATTTCTCCATTTTGGAAGTTAAAACCCGGCATTGTGTTCCGCCATTCAACACACAAAGTCTCAAAAATAAGCAATGAGTGAGGAACGGTGTGTCTTAAATTATGTTCTCTACCTGTTTTTTAATCAATAAGAAGATAACTCGAACGAATGATTTTTCTGCTCGAGAAAACAGGTCATGGCATTGGAAATTCACACAACATGTAGATCGAACCTACAACCACATATACAGTTCGATACTATCCAACTGCGTCGAAATGGCGTCATATTATTTTAAATACTCGGCCACGTATTGCGTAAGTGACCTCAAGATGCTAAAACCTGTTCATCAAGTAGCTGAGAATGCCGAAAACAATATGAAAAATGCGGACTTTCATTGAATTAAGGTTTGTAATATTTTGTATTTGGCAGAGGGAACCTAGCGTCAAGACAGTCCGTTGTCCTCTAACCGGGAATATCAAAGATTTTTCGCCGAATTCAACGCTACCGTTTGTCAACTTAGTGGAGCGGGAGAATGAAAATAAAGTATTCTCCAGAATGGGAAGTCGCAATCACCGTCACCATCAAGACATCAGACTCTTAGTGGAGAACAGAATCTAATAGAATTATTTAATTAGAATTAACGCGAAATGGAAAACCGAATTTTACCTAGGAACGGAATAAGTAGGAATTTTGACAAGCTCTCTCTTAACCTACCTGTGTTACCCTGCATACTTTGCGTTCTGCTAAGAGCTAAGGTTCGAGTGACAGTCACTCAGCAATGTCAGAAATTTATAAATAAATGGTACTTATGTATCTTACTTCAATACTTAATAGAAACAATAAAAAATACGAAACCGAACACGGAGTTCTAGAAAAAACAAGACAGACCGAAAAAGTTGACATTTGAAATTTAGCCAGACAAAAAAGAGAAAAAAAGGTAATTTCTACCCATAATCATTTCTAAGATAAGATCCTGCTTCGCGTCCTTGACATTTACATATATGCACTTGCATACATACGTCCATATGTGCATTATTAGTTATATTTTTTCATAACGCTTCACGCTGTATCCCGCATATAGCAGGGTAGGAAAAGGGAAACTAGTTTAAGATATTCACTGTGCACTTTTTCGAGTTATTGGATCTTGAGTAGCGGAAATTAATGGTGCGCTTTGTCTTATTATAGGAAATGATTCATTGCCCCAATTGGGAATCGAATGTGTTTATATAGTCAGATGCGTCTTGTGACACGAAATTTGAATTTATAGTTTTATGTATTCAAATTTTATTTAGAAAAATTAAAGCACAATTAGGCAGAGGGGACCTGGGAATGTAGCGTTAATACTCTCCGTTCGCATTAGGATACTTCCGTTCTCTACTTTCCGCCAAATCTTGGAAGCATTGCGTGTTGAGTGGTGGAACTTAAAATCACGCTTTGAAGAAATGAAAATATGAATATTTCATTTCTTCGAATCGGAATCAACCACAACACCATCGCATTTGCATTCAGATGCTGTCCCACTGCGCCACGACCGCTTCACAATATTTTTTATGAACCATTGTATAAAAAAATGTACTTCCTAATCTGCCTTGAGGCCATAACAAAAGGTATATTTTTAATAATATGCAAAGGTCGTATGTGTATGTATGTTTGTTTAATTTATTTTTTTATTTGTAATGTTAAGGTCGATATCAAATTATTGGGGATTTTAATAGACTTTGATTGATTGTTGAAAAATCTAGCGTATATTTTTTATATTTACTCATATTAATTATATATTATTAAAAAAACATGGTCGAACGACAAAGCATCTGACTGTAAACGCGATGGTTGTGGATTTGATCATTTCGATAATTAATTTTTCAGTTCATTCGGATAATGAATTTTTTGCTCTGATAACAAGACAAAGCGCAGAGTTGAATTCCGCCACGCAAAAGGCAACGCCTTGAAAATTTTGAAGAAAATAGGGATCGAAACTAAGATAAAACCAGATTCCCTCTGCCTATTTTGCTAAATACGGAATACTACTTGACGTATACAGCGTAAATACGTAGATAATTAAATACTATTTAATTATGTTTTTAGCTTTACGCTGTGTCCCGAATATGGAAAATTAAATACAGAGAGAGAGAGAGCCCTTCTCCTCGCACCGCCTAAGTGCGCGTTGAGTGGAAAACTCAATTTTATCTTGTTACAAGAGCTAGGAAATGAAAATAATACGTTCCCCGAGTGGGAGTCGAACCCACAACCTTTCACTTATACTCTTTTCTATTACCCGACAGTTATACTTTAAAGATTACCTATTCTTCTAAAACCTATTGAAAATTATTTAAAATCTACTAACACCTATCCTACCCTGCTAAATACGAGAAAAAGCGTGATAGTTTCTCGCTTTTTCCCGCAGCGACCATCTAACTTTCAAAAGATGAAATTATGACTAACACCAAAAGCATTACGATAAACACAGTGTAAAGAATAAGTTATGTCACCTACACGATTGGCATGTTTGGCTATCGCGTAAATGAAGGTCAAAAACTTTGGAGCTCAAATCTTAAAGGTTATCACGATTTATGATAAAATCGCGAGTTAAATTTAAAAGAATGATGTCGAAAAAGTGCGTCTGGTCAAAAATTATCAATTCAATTTCCAATATAGTTTATTTAAGCGAATATTTGTGTGATTCGTTGAATACACATTGAGCTACCACTAGCTCAGAGGGCAGTTCTGCTGGGAAGAGCCGGTAAGAAACTTAACAGTTGCTCTCTCCAATGTCAAAGTTACAAATTAATTTCTTCGGCTGATAAATTTCCTGCATGATATAATATTAACAACATAAGTTTTAATTTAAAAGTTGGATAATGCGCAAAGTGTTATGTATAGATTTGAATTTCATCTAGAAAATTTCATTAACAGAACAACAAACGTATATAGTAGAATATAGTGAAATAGTTAAAACTTACTAACCTTAACTTTCACTTGCACAAAGGCAACGCCATTGTTGCATAGGGACTTAAGGACACAAGAATAGCCGTCAGCAGCACAGGTTTGCTCCAAATCACCAACTTGGGCTTCTACACCAACGTTTCCAGAACTTTGGAAGATTTCGTCGATATTCTGTTGCGTTTGTTGTTGTTGTTGAAAATCGAAATCTGCCTTTCCATTTTGGATCAAATTTACGTTAGCGCCTACTGGGACGAAGGGTGCGGGAGATGAACCCACGTAACCATTGACTGCTTTATTCCCCGATACGAAAGCTCCAGCACCGAAATTCTGTGCAGCGGCACCAGCTCCAAACTTTTGTGTAGCTGCATTAGCCTCGAAAGCACTCTGGAATCCTTGACCAGCTTTGAAACCGCCGCTTAGGAATGGATTATTGGACAGATCAACTTCCCCATTATTGGATGTACTGTATGAGGACTCGAATGCTGAAGATTGGTATGATGGCTTAATATCAGCAGCTAATTTGGAGAAATCGCCATTTAAGAATGGATTGGCACCCAAGTCCAAAGCACCAGCGACACCACCGGCGCCGCTACCGGAAAAGCTAGAGCTTGATGATTTACTGAATTTTTCGAAACTTCCACTGGCACTACCGGCCTTGAACGGCGAGTCTTGGTTCATCCACCAGAAAGGTGGGTTATCTAAACCTTCGAATACATTGTTACCAAAACCAGCTGCTTGGAAGCTAAATTCATTATTGACGTCAGCTGCTGCGGCTGCGTTAAAAGCATCGGCATTACCATACCGTTCGATTATGTTTCCATCTTTAATTTTAAGTCCAGCGCATCCTTTATCAGAGGAACAACCCTGGAATGATTGTTGTGTGTGGACTTCAGCCCCTGGTAATGCTTTGAGGGCTGCAAATACTTCTCTAGGTGATTTCAATTTAAGGTTCAGTGACGTGCAGGTAGTACAGCGCTCTACCCTCGCTTGAGGTTCTGATTCTTCGGCTTCGACTACGGGTTCTTTCGATTGTGGTAATTCTTTAACATCTTCAATGTTTTCTGGAAGGGCATGGACTGACAATAACAGGCTTAGTGCCACCACTGTTTTGAGTAGTGGCTTCATTTTATATCTGAAACAAAAGAAACAATATTGATTAGTAGTTCTAAATATGTGGTCGTCATGGCGCAGCGGCATAGCGATTGATTGTATAAGTGACGGTTGTAGGTCCGATTTCCGCTAATGGAAATGAATGACTTTCATTCCCTTATGAAGACAAAACGCGAGTTGCCATACTTAACACGCAAAGCGTTGGGTTAATTTCTCGCTGCGTACTCTGCTATATCGGGGATACAGCGTGAAACTATGAACAAAAAAAACTTAATATTCTTTTACGAACCTAAGGAACCCCAAACGACATGCAAACAAAATTTTACTTTAAACAACTCGTCAAAATTTTTTTTAGTAACATCATTGAATACCAAAGAATAGTTCAAGGGCGTATATTAATAAAACAACGTAAATTTTGCCGGAAAACAATTCTTAATCTTTATTCCTAAAGCCATAGAGTCTAATTTAGTATATTTATCCGAAGTTTGCAGATTAAAAAGGTTTGTTTAAATGCTTATAGCTATTGACATATTATATATGATTGTTATTGATCTTCGACCTCTCATTAATAATTTCTGGGGAAAACGATTCATTAATTATAATTTATGACATTGGATGATGACGTTTGGCCATTTCGGTTCAGTGCTAGTGGGTAAAGAGGGGTAATAGGGTTTTTTTTAAATTTAACACACGAAGTAACTTAAGCCTGCGGTCTCACTCCATGATCATATGAAATCAATTAAGAGTTGTATGTGGTATATGACACACTAAGTTCCCAAGGTAACCTGGGACCCTAAGCAAGGCTTAAGCCTTTTAACTATATTACAACGATTGTTTATCAATTTATTTATCTCAACACGCAATGCCTCCAGATTTCGGCGAGGAAATTGTCTTAAGGGGAAAAGAGCAGACAAGGTTGCCAAGTTCCCCAGCCTGCTGTATACGGCATACATTGTGTAGCTAAAAAAATATATAAACTAGATATCCCACTGACCAATGACTATATGTTATAAATGATGACTAGACCATATTAGGTGCGATTAGACCTTAAAAGGGTGGGCGTGATTATAACAAAATTGTAGGCATCTTCTATAATGGGCATCACAAATAAAACCTTGCTTATTATTTGATGACGTAATAATAATAATTATAAGGAATTTGTTATAATAGCTATTAGGTAGCTTGACTGTAAATGCGACCTCTTTGGGTGCGATTTCCACTTATGATAACGAATTATTTTCATTTCCTTGTTTTGGTAAGGAACAAAAAAAAGGTTATAAAATTGGGCAGTGAATGGGGAACGGAGTGTCTTAACACTAGGTTCCCTCTAATTTCCCTGCTTAGTGATTACGTATCACGAAGTCTTTTGTTTTGCAAGGTATATTTGGTAATAGGCAAACATAGAACAATTTACGACTATTGCTCTGATTTTCACTTTCAAGCCTTATTAAGATTTTTTCTTATGTGACAGACGCTAAATAAAGATCTGTAGATTATGTAATGTTAAATTATTATTTAGAATAAAAATAATTATGAAACTTTAAAGATATATTCATTTTAGCTTCACGCTATATACCGCTGACAGCACCGTAGGCAGAGGTAACCTGGGAACCTAGTGTAAAGATATTTCGTTTCCATTAAGACTCTTCCGTTCCCCACTTTCCACCGAATTCTCAAGGCATCGCGTGTTGATTGGCGAAGCCAGGAAATGAAAATATTAAATATTGCATTGTCCGAGTGGGAATCGAACACTACCACGACCACCGGTTTTACATTCCCACACTCCAGTCCAGCTCTACCACTGTCTCAAAATATATGTACCACCGCGCTTTGGTTTGCCATATTAAAAAATATGTTTATACATATATTAATATTATAAGCGCATTGAAAAGTACAGAGGTTCACTTCCACTATAGCCGATAAACTATCCAAAAAAACAGGGTATTTCAATTCGAACCAGTAGTTCCTGAGATTAGCATATCCAACCAAATATATAAATTAAATATTAGATCGTTTTTGAACACTCCCTATAAGGAATGTACAAAGTTAAACATAAAATATTGGTATTATACAGTGGGTGTGTAAATGATTAAAAGTAGCGTGTATTTGGTTACAGTGCTAGCCGCTGACTAAAAATGGATGGGTATTATTAACCTAAGCACTTATATATGATATGAGATTAATTTTTTAACGCAAGAAAATAAATTTAGTTTTTTTTAAATATTAACATATGTTTTCTTTACTGGACATAAAAGTTTTATAGAGAATTCTTATTTAAACAAAAATAATTTGAAAAGCATGCCCAATCTTGATATTTGAACTACACACAAACACCTCAAGAAGGGAACGGAGAGGAGTGTCCGTCCGGACACTCCTCTCCGTTCCCTTCTCCCTCCGTTTCCTCTCTCCGTTCCCTTCCCGTTCCCGTCCGGAGAGGAGTGTCCGAGCAAAGTGTCTGAACTTACGAATACGATCCCACTTGATGGGATGAATATTTAATTTTCCTAAAAATAAATTGACGCATGTATTTTTTTTACTTTACAAAATAGCCTATACAAACATCTAAAATTAAAATTTTAAATTCAATATATTGTTTATTAAATATAGTTTTGAATCGAATCGTTCAATGTAAGCAAACGTACCACCGATTCGGAAGACATTATGCTGATTTACAATTTAATTGTTACACAGATTAAAGGCTGTGCGAGATTCAACTGATATTCATTCACACAGCAGATCGTCTAACTGTAAGGACTACAGCTGTGGATTCGATTCCTACTTTGGGGGGGGGGGGGGGGGGAGGATTAACTATTATTTCTGGTAACAAAACAAAGTGCAGCACCGATTTTTACCATGATGCAATGTCTCTAAAAATTGAACGGAAAGCCGGAAACCCAGTATTTTATCACTAGGTTCATCCCCTCTGCTTACTCTGCTATAGGTATGTGTAATATAGGAAAAACAAAAAACAAAAATCATTTTCTACAAGTTTACCAAAAGAAATCGGAAGGAACCGGAAAGTCAAATAATTTAACCGGAACCTTAAAATTTAGTATTCAACCCTGAAACCGTAGCTGTCAAAATAAACACACAATACATAAATTTAGTTATTATAACGTAAGGTTAAATTTTATTGATTGAATAAACATCCTATTGTTATTGCGTATCTGAAGGATATTTTAACTGTTAGTGGTGCAGTGGGGCAGGGTCCGACTGCAAGCGTAATGGGTTCGATTTTCACTCGGGGAAATTATTAAAAAGTAAAATCCGCTTTAAAAAATATCACAGTGATCCGACCAAAAACCGTATCTTACGTAGGAAAGCTTAGTTTCATTAAGTGTTATAAGCTACTGCTACTGTATTTAAATTAATATAATTTTCCCGCTGAGGTAGATGAAGCGCTGCGTTGAGTTTCACCTCTTAGTAGGCAGTACAGTAAATATTGTAAACAAATTCTGAATAAAAAAAAGAGGTCTGTTGTAGTGCAGGGACATGCACCGTTCGAAAAATTACTTTTATCCTACCGAATAATACTCGGGTATTATGCGAAAAAGCATTTGAGGACGGTCGTAGCGCAGTGGAACAAAGTGTGACTGTAAAATCGACTGGTTGTGGGTTCGATCCCCACTTGAGGAGATGAAATATTTACTTATATGTATATTTCCATTTCTTCCCTCTGATGTCGAGGCAAAGCGCAGCGTTGAGTTCTGCCACTCGAAACGCAATGCCTCCAGAATTCGGCAGAAAGTGGGGAACGGAGTGTGTTAACGCTAGGTTCTCTCTGCCTGCCGTGTGCGGTATACAGCGTGAAGCTGATTTTTTTTATTTCCACTTAGAAAAATAAAGTGCGGCGTTGAAATCCGCCATTCAACACGCAATGTCTCGAGTGTATTTATTATTGAGTGTCTTGCAGGATAAAGCGGAAAGCTAAACAAGTAATGGCGTCTAAGATTTATATGACAGATGATATTGAAATTACTTATTACAGGGTTGTCGATTGTTAATGATTCATACACACACGCGTGGGAGGGACCAAGGTTCGATACAATTTATAAATAACGATCCGTTTGTCCTTTATGTCTGTTAAATCATATTACTTAAATATTTTCTTTGTTAATAAGAGCTAAGTGAGAAGGCACAATAATTTAAATTTAATCTTCGAATTCCACTCCACAGGGAATAATTTATTTTCATTTCCTCGTTCTGATAACAAAACTAAGCGCAGTGTTGAGTCCCGCAATTCAACACGCCTTGTCCCTGGTACTAGGTTACCGATTTCGAGCGTATCCCTTTGTGCATATGAAATAATAATAAAAAACCCTTGGATATGTGGAGAAAATCTAGTGACAAGACACTACATTATATCCCACAGAACGCGGGAGGCAAAGGAAACCAGATTTAAGACACTCCGTTGCCAACACGACACTTATTTTTTAAAACATTCCGTGAGTTCTGACTCAGCGTTGAATTCTGACTGCCGGAATTCAACGCTGCATTTTGTCACTACATACTTAATTTATAGCCAAATATCACGTCAGAACTCATAGAGAAACCTAGTCTTAAATAGTCTTCAAGGCTTTTGAAAGTGATGACATAAAGTGTGTGGAATGATGTGGGCGGAGTCGTTTAAGAAATTCTGTTTAGCGAAAATGTATTCATTTTACGTATAAATACTTGTTTATAGATCATTTTTGTTATGACATCAGGACACCGTGACGTAGTGGCATAATTTCGAAATGTACACGAGACGGTTATTGTTTTGAATTTGAGGAAAGTCAAATAAGAAGCATGAGGACTACTAAAGAGGGCTGTATGTATGTGATGGTTGATGGCAGTGGACGAAGAAAGAGAGATATAGAGGAACCGTAACGTTTGGCGCTGCATTCTGCCTGGCTACCCTGCTAGAGATAAAGATTGGAATTATTGAAAATTAGATTAGTTTCATCAATTAACTCGTTCTAGTAGACAAAGGGCGGGGTTGACCTCCGCCGAAAATACTTTGTAGACCAAGTTCAATTTTGACATTAAAGTAAATATCACAAATAAATTCGCCCTAATCGCAGAGAGTTATCGGTTCGATATCTACTCAGGGTAATGGTTATATAAAAATCATTTTTCTTTCCTCGAGATGAACCCACTACAAATGTGCTTGATTACACATCTCAATGACAATAGAAATGATTAATCGTTATAAACATATGAAATCTAACTATAAAAGGTAATGAGACCTCATGCTGTTACTCATACTTCTATACTACTAGCGACTCGACCGTGGCTTCTCCCGCTTAGACTTATTTTCTTATATGTACATATATTAAAACAAATTGTACTATATATTTATATAATGTGTTATTCTTATGTATTATCTATGTTACTATAAAGTTTCGTTAAGATCCGTTCAGTAGTTTTTGCCTGAAAGAAGGACAAACATCCATTCTCACAAAATGTCATTTTTTTAATATTAGAAGGATTATTAGAATATTGATCTTAGAACATCACATCACATCTACTAGAACCATTTTTTACTCAAAATAATGAATTATTTTGCGGGTTCAATTCCATTCGCAGAAATGAGTTGTTTTTTCTAACGCACAGATTGTGAGAGTCCCGCCACTTAACAATATATGGGAAATAGTACGGTGCGTGGGTAATGGAGTGTTTCAACACCAGGTTCCCTCTGCGGAATATGCGGGATGCAGCGTGAAGCCATTCTCATAGCATAAAAAACATAATAAAAAAATGTACTTTAAATAAATCTTATTACCATGAGAATATTTAAAGAACTAAAAATAATTAATCTTTCAAAATGTATGTATGTAAGTGTAAAACAATAATGTTAAATGGTCTATAAATTTAATATGAGAAACGACCTTGACAGTTGACCTCAAGTTGAAATTCACAGATTCAAATTTGATGAAGCAATTTTTTTATCTATACTAATATTGTAAAGCTGAAGAGTTTGTTTGGTTGAACGCGCTTATCTCAGGAACTACTGGTTCGAATATAAAATAAACAATTTTACGTTCCTCCTTTGGCGTGAAACTAACTTAACTAAAGAATATTTAAAATCTTTAGCCAAAATATTTGAACTGGCGACCTTTATTTTATTTATATTAATGTATTTATCCATATAACACGATTGAATCATTATTGAAACGACCATCACTTTTAAATTACCGTTAAATTGACGATTGTTATATTAAGTTAAGCGTTTATTTAGTTTTTTGTTTCATGCTATATCCCGTATATCGCAGGGTAGATTGAGGGAACTTGGGAACCTAGTGTTTAGTCACTCCGTTCCCCATTTGAACATTTCCATTCTTCAGTTTCCACCGCATTTTTGAGGCATTGGGTGATACATGCCTGAAACGCTCAACAAAAAACTCAACGCTACGCTTGCCTGGTTATTAGAAAAAGTTAAGTATTAAATATTTCATTCCCCCCGAATGACAAATGAACTCACAACCATTGCGTTACACACTCTGTCCCACTGTGCCACTAAGTGCCAATATTTCATACACAAGTTATTATATAACGTGATAAATCAATTTGTCAGTAATTTCACATATATTGTATAATTCACGCATTTTTTTTGGGTTTCTTAAGGCTGTAACCTCTAACCTGTAATTTGTGTCATCGCTATGTAACAATCATTGAGACCGTAGAGGCACAGATTTCAATTGTAAACGCCGTTGTGGGTTCGATTTCCATTTGGGAAGATGAATTAATTTCATTACCTGGGTTGGGAAACGGAACAATGTTCGGCGTTGAGTTCTACCACCCAACACGCATGTCTCGATAATAGGTGCTTGGGGAACGGAGCTTCTTATTAATAGGTGATCCCTCTGCTTACACTTTAAAATTTGTAAGGTATAAAAATAAAATAGTGAGGCTGGCCGTGGCGCAGTGGCACGAAGTGTGACTGTAAAAACGACTGGTTGTGGGTTCGATCCCCACTCGAGGAGATGAAATATTTACTTAAATTTATATTTCCATTTCTTCGCTCTGGTGTCAAGGCAAAACGCGGCGTTGAGTTCTGCCACTCAACACGCAATGCCTCTAAAATTCGGCAGAAAGTGGGGAACGGAGTGTCTTAACACTAGGTTCCCTCTGCCTACCCTGCTGTGTGCGGGATATAGCGTGAAGCTAATTTAATTTTTTTAATTTAAAAATAAAATAAAGTAAATAATTAGACAGAGAGTCTTACTGAAGCGGAGAAAAGATTTTTTTTTCCGATTTACGCCCGCGCCCAGCGGTAAAAGAAAATAATAAATATTTCATTCTCCTTAACACTGACAGGCAGGCAGGTATACTAGAAACAATGAGACTATTAACGTGGAGTAATATAATGTACTATTCTTCAATAAATTATTAACAAAAACTAAAATACCGAACCGGTAGTACCTGAGATTAGCGCGTTCAACCAAACAAACACCGCAGCTCTATAATATTACTATAGTAGTATAAATAAAGAAATTACAAAAGTCACTGGCCTTGATATATTTATAAATAAAAGAAAATGATCTAAATTTCAACATTATTGTAAATTTGAACTGATTAAGTAAGATGATTCCAATATTCAAATATGGATGACAAGGACGTGCATTTGCATTTTAATCTCATAAATACTATCTTTATATGATTAAGAAATGCCTAACTTATACTTTTTTGGAAGACGTAATAAAATTAAGTAGCGGTATTTGAACCCGCTCCTTTTGTTTACCGTACAGGCCCTCTGACCACTAAGCCATACGTTTCTATCAAGTTATTTCGAAATTTCTATACGCGCGCAACTTGTTTATGCTGTTAGTTAGTGTACTGTAGGAGATTTTTATAAATTTACAGCACACAAATATAATTAATAATTATCATTTGACAGGAAAGAATGCTTGCTACAAATAAACACTTAGGGAAGAAAATTTTATAAATCCGTTTTCAAAAAATGTTTCATCGGGGCGCAGCGGCAGACGCGTGCAAATGTAATCGCGACGATTGCGGGTTCGAGGTGCCGGTAATAAGATTAAAGCGCGGCTTTGAATGTCGCCACTGAGCAGTTAAGGCCTTAAAAATTTGGCGGAAAGTGGGCTTGTTTTAATTTTTGGGCTTCAGGAAATAAACTCATAATACAAACTTTAGTTCTATTTTTTATATTTTAGAAACAATAATAAAGTAAGTTAGGTTTTAAGTTAAAAATCTCGTTGTAGCCTTAGTGTTATAATCAATAATAATACTACAATAACTAATTCATCTAACTAAGCTGACATTCTTATCACTTATTATCAATCGTGAGTTTTGATCTCTAGATTTCATGACTTTTCTAAGCTTCTTATCAAGCAGTATAAACAAAGAGAACATACCACCGCCGCCATCTTCGAGACGTTATAGTCAATAGTTGAGTGACACAGCTCAACGCCGCCCTTTTTTTTGTTATATTTAATATATTATTTTTCCAATTGGGAATCCAACGTTGCGTAGACGCAACATTGGATTGGAGATTCAACACTTTCCACAAAATGATTCTCACTGTTGAAATATGTCGAATTAAACGGATGTGTCTTAACACTAGGTTCCCAGGTTTCCTTCGCCTACCCTGCTATGTGCGGGATACAGAATGAAGGAGAACACTTTAATATAGTTCGTTCTACCGTACGAGGATCCAATCCACACCCATTGTCAACTCTCCCACTACGCCATGTGGCCTTAACCTGAATCAATCATTCTCATAGATATTTCGATAGGTGACCTAGAAATAACTAGAACATTATATATATAAGTTTCGTAACTGAATGTCACGACCCGGGATTTGAACTCGTGGCCCGTGCCTTTCCAAATACCTCATATGTAATTGTCAGTCGCCGTATAAGAATATAAACATTTTTGTGAGCAAATTTCTTATTTGATTTTACATTAGACGCTTCTCCTACGTGGACATTAAGATGTTAAAAGGAAAATCCCGTTTTTCCCCGTTCGTAGTTAATTCCTCAATTTTGTAAATTCTTCTCTCTCTCCAACTCACTAAGTCCTGTAGTTCCGTTTTGCGTTGTATGTCTGTGAGTCAGGACCGTAAGAGTTATCTACATGTATATGTGCGGCTTCGTCTCCGTGCTCAAATTGAAATAAATTAGAATTTTATACAGCGTAAGTGCTCGCGGTAACCCTTATTACTGTACGGTTTCTTATATCGAAACTATTATACTAAACGCTACAAAACGTATATTACACGTTTTATAGCGTTTATACCCCCTTTACGAGGAATTCCTCGGCAAATGGACTATTTAACACGAACAAATCGATTTAAATCAGTATCTTCCGTGATCCTGCTTTGTTTATTTCTTTTATTATCAGTTCTTTTAAATTATATTTCAATAAATTTACATTTAGCACACAATAGGTCAGTAACTTACATAAATACATGTAAATTTAACATTGAAAATAATACAAACGATATTTTTATATATTATATCATAAATATTTTTGTCATCTTTTTATTTAAGCTTTTCGTTGTATCCCATAAATACCATTGTCTTAACAAGACACTCCGTTAAACGACCACCGCCTAATACCGAGACATTATATGTTAAGTGGCAAAACGTAACGCCGCGTTTCGTCTATATTTTTATACAAGGAATCTATATTTGCGGAGAATAGCCAGTAAGTAATAAAAATTAACATACAAACCATCTTAACTTCTCGTTACAATCATACTGAATGATCACTATCCAGATTTTATAATATAATACAAGCATTACAATAAAAAATTAACATTGACTTTGAACGTGGGAAAATTTTGAAATTGAATTCTTAAATTTAAATTTGATCGAAATCCGTTAAGTAATTAGAGCGCAGCTAGTTTTGATGTGAGGTTTGTTTAAAGATGTAAGTATTATATATAGATTTTTATGGGAAACAAAATAACTTATGGATAACACCATTCTTTTTATTTAATGCAATAATGTAATAAGCATCATATATAAATATATACAATAATAAAAATCCAAAAGGATGGTCATAACGCAATGGTTCAATCCGTCGTTCATGATCTTTCCGTTCGATTCCCACTGGGATGAATTATTTCTGTTTCCCCGCTCAGAGTGCGATGGTGGGTTCCGTCAGGCAACGCGCTATGACTTGAAAATTAAACGATGCATGAGACACCCCGTTAGGGTCTTAATAGGGGACTACCTCAGTCTCCTGCTATGTGCAAGCGAAAGAGCGTGAGGCATTTTTTTATTAAAATATAATTTCTTTACAAGCTTAAACTTATGTATGAGTAATATTTGTAAACATTTGATGTCTTTTACGATTAATTACTGCTTTATCTCGCAAGGTCACAGGTTCATTTAATTACAAAGTGATGTGAAAAACAAACTTCCTATTTCTATTTGAATATATGTTGGAGGCCAATGTGGTACAGTGGTACGGCATCCGATTGAAAACGCTACGGTTATGGCATCGAAGCTCACTCGGGGAATTATTTTTTGTATGTTTTCTTTTTTAAAAAAATAAAATTAAACTTTACATTATAAATTATGTAAAAATGTAGAATTAAAAAGATGTATATAGTTACTAAACTAAAAACTAATTTAACTTTTTTAAGCTTTACGCTGTATACTGCACATAGCAGGGTAGGCAGAGGGAACCTGGGATTCTTTCTTTTACCATTTTCCGCCTAATTCTGCATAAAGTATAGTGTGTTGACTGGCGGAACTCAACGCCACGCTTTGTTTCGTTACCAAAACGGGAATGTTAAATATTTCATTTCATTATATAGGAACCATCGAGGGTTCAACCTGATGCGTTTACCGTCGGACGCGCGTGCCAGTGTGCCACGACTGGCCAAGACAGGCTGAATAGTAAAATAACGTTATTAACTCAAATAATCTAAGTTGGATTAAATCTTTATTAAATTAACAAATTATATCAGACATTTCTAACTATTTCTAACGAAATTTTAGAATCAATCTCTAATTTTATAAAGCTGAAAAATATGTTTGGTTGAACATGTTAATCTAAGGAACTAATTGCTCGTACTGAAATAAAATAATTGTACTGGAACATTTAACGAGCAAGGCTATAGACTATATTATATTACTGTAATCGTTTCAATAGGACCTCGTGCATCTGCGGTCAGAGTTACCTCCCGCATTTAGAGTGTATTATGTGTCATACAGAAGCCTTAGCTATTTCCCTTTGACCACGCATACGAAGTCGTGGGTTAACGTTTTTATTTTGCTTGACACGGAATCACGCACAAAACTGGGACAAGGGAGTCTGGGAACCTAGTCTTGAGACGCTCCGTTCCCATTAAGACATTTCCGTTACTCACTTTCCGCTGAATTCGTAAGGCGTTGCGTGTTAGATGGCGGAAATCAACGTCGTTAAAGTTAGTCGTTTTATAAAATTAAATACCCAATATTAAATATTTTAATTTCACAATATATGTAAAATTTTATAATAAATGCTTAATTTTCCCTATAAAAAGTTGTATCAAAATTGGTCAGCATTTCCGAGAAGGTTACATACAATTACGTAGAAGAAGTATAGTAAACTTGTTTTTTTTACGACCGCGTTATGTAAAATAGATAGATGCTTTTGAAATTACATACGTAGAATTGTATCACAGTGGTAGAGTGTGTTCTATAAACGTTATTGCGGGTTCGATTCGCTTCACGCTGTTTACCGCTTATCAGCGCGAGTAATTGTAAAATATTTATAAATTTTTTCAAATAAAAAATTTATAACCATCGTACATAACGTTAACGGTAACGTTTACAATCGTATAATAAGTTTATATGCATTTCTTTTTAAAAAGAAATCATTAATATGAAAATAATCTATATATAATGCGTTGCCTAGATAACGGGGCGTAGAACCATGAAATGTTGCATGAATGGTCCTTGGGGAAGGTAGAGGATCACTAAGAAAGGATTTCTTGTTATGTTTACGAAAGCGGGAAAAAACGAGATTTCCCACTTTAAGTTTTAAATAAGCAAGCAAAGTTGCGAGCGACGACTAGTTTAAAAAAATCGAAGTAGCTACAACCGCGTGTTAGTAAAACATTGTACTACTCTACAATACCTCATATATAAAAAAATAAAAAAAGCACATCAAAATCTAGAACAACATCTTAATTAAGAATAAAATGAACGTTTTTATACTATTTTTTGTTCACAATTATAATTAAAGTTAATAATATGAATAATGCTATTAATTTTAAAATAAAAATTTAAGTTCGCGTAATTTTTGTGGTATTCCCATACTATTTACATTCCGTATCCGGTTGATGTCACGCATGTTTTGGTAAAGGTGTCTATATATCTATACATATGTATAAAATTCTTCCGTTACTGATTAATTGACAACGCCATAAGAAAGTACTGGACTGAGATAGTTGACATAAGTAGGTAAGGGAGATAGGGTAAAAAGGGTAGGAACGATAGGGTCGGGAAGGTTGAAAAGGGAGTGTACGAAAGCTCTAAGAGAGGAGGGAGAGGCCGAAATTTCTACGGGAACGGGGATTAAAAGGAGATTATGCATATTACCATTATTACACTTTCTTTCTATAAATGTAACAAGAAACGTGATTTCAATTTAGTTTATTTAAAAATTCCAATTAAATTTGCATATTAATTCTATATCTAATGTATATTCTGAAAAAAGTTGCAATTAATTTTAATGAATATTGACACATTCTAGTCCCCATCTTCTACTTTAATTGCGTGGATTTTAAGACGTAAAATGAAAAATCGCTGTTTTTTCCCCGTCTCACAGACCGCTCCTCTCATGCGTGCTCCATGGCCTACGTTCATGTCGAATTTCAACGTTTCTAATTCCAATAGTTTTGTATATATACATATATATATGATTAATATGTAATTATCTGTGTTCATCTTTAATATGCTATAAAACTATTAATTACTTACTTCGTTGTACTAAAATAATTATTAGTATTAATTACAATAATAAAATGATCACAATTGTTTGTTTGTGAGGAAATAAGTCAAATGTAAAATTTCATAATGTTTCAAAAACAAAAGACTTTCCTCTGTCCAAAGCTTTTATTGTTTAATTAATAAACAAAATTTACGTGACGTTAATATAAATTACAACGTCTATATGACGTTGTAATTTATATTAACGTTATTATCAATTAGTAATCATTTGAAAAACAAAATACAAAAAAATTAAAATATAAAAAAAAAAAATCATTAATTTTTGTATCAAAATCTTTATTGAAAAGACATCAACGGGCGCATAAAAATTTGGAACTATATTTTTTATCTTCTTTTTTGTTATTTTTTTTTTATTTATATAAAACAAATATATAATTCATCTTTCAAAACATTTTACTTTCCGAAATCTATGTATATATATTTATTTTTTAATATAACAAAAATATGTAAAACACAAAAAAATATATTCATATAATTTAAAATTCGGTTCATAAATTTGAAATTTCAACGAAAATAACTAAAATAAAAAATAACAGAGCACCGAAACTATCTCTACAATTTCCTCTTTCTATCCACTGAAGCAAATTTTAAAATTTGTCTATAGAATAGTATAGTATAGTCAATAGGCACAAAAATAGAAACAATTAAATTATATAGAACAAAAATATTATATAAAACTTACTTTTACTACATAAAAACTCAACTATCACCTAAGTTATAAGTAAAAATCCATAAAAATAATGTAAAGACTTACGATAAGTACGACTTGTGTATATTAATAATAATATAATTAATATACTAGAGAAGTAAATTAAATTATTAAAAAAAAAGAGAAGGATACGGGCCAAGTGTCTGTGGTGTTTAAATACTATTATTAATAATAAAAATAAACTCACTTGCAGAAACACTACACTGCACAAACACACACGTCTTCACTGACGATCAGTTATGAAATAAGGTACATATCAGTTCGTCCCATTCTTATATACTTGTGTTTTGTAATCTGACCTTTAAAGACGATGGACTTAAAGTCAGACTTATGTTAGCTTTATAAAATGTTTTTTTTTTGCTTCACGCTGTATCCCGCATATAGCAGAGTCGGCAAAAGGAACCTAGTGTTAAGACTAGGTTCCGCACTTACTGCAAGATTCTGGGGGCATTGCATGTTGATTGGTAAATCTCTACGGCACAATAATATGATTTTGTTTTTCAGTTTCGACTCAATATTTTAGTTAATTAGTAAGTAATATTTTTTTGAGCTTTTAGAGAAATGGTTTTTACACCTGAAACTCTGTATGTTTTTGATTTTTACTCATATGTCAGTCTGGTTTTTAGTTTACGTATTTTACTTACTGTCCTGTAAAAATATATGGGCAACTTAACGCAGCAGGTTATTTTTCGTTGAGTTCCAAAATCGATGGTACCGTTTTTTTTAAATGGGAAGGTAAGAAAGAACACTGATTTTTTTTCTCTTTTCCTACCTTGTTAAAAATTTACGAGCATAAATTTATATTGGCTTGTTTACAATCATAACTTTTATCTGATACTAGAGAATAGTGACATCATTTAGCTCTCTTATAAAATCAGATCCTGCACATAGCGAGGTAGGCAGTGATAACCTGATGATAAGATACTGAGTAGTACTGAGAGTACTCCTAACTTGAGAGTTGAGAATAAAAAGATATTGGCAGAACTAAACTCAGCACTTTGTCATGTTACCCAAGCGAGGTATGTGTTTTGCGATATACGTACTACAGATGGAGTAAGAGTCTATCGTGGCGCAGTGGCACAAGCGTGTGATTAAAAATGTGACAGTTGTAGAGTTGTAGATTTTATTTTATCGCGTTTGTTAACGAGGCAAAGCGGGGCGTTGAGTTCCGCCACTTAACACGCAACTGTCTTAAACGCTTGGTTTCCTATGCCTGGCCGCCCTTGTAACAACACAGCGCGATGTAATGTCTCAAAAAAATGTGCAATGCGTGGGGAACGAAACTTTTTTGTGAATAATCACAACTTTTTTGCTAATAGTTTTCTCTATATATGTACGTATACAATATAAATAGAAAGTGATCTAATATGTTCAACATGTATAAGTAGTTGTACCTATAGAATTTTAAATACAACAGATGTATGTATGTATGTAGGTTTATCCAAAGGAGCACGTTTTGAATATTTATTAAAGCTTTAAGGCTTAATAGACGGTCTTTGTACTGTGGCCGGTATAGGATTGATATATATATATATATATATATATATATATATATATATATATATATATATATATATATATATATATATATATATATATATATATATATATATATATATATATATATATATATATATATATATATATATATATATTTAGTTTTACGCTGTATTCCGTAGATAGCAGGGTAGCCTGGGGGAACCTGGGAACCTAGTTTTAAGACAGTCCGTTCTCCACATTCCGTCAAATTCTGGAGACATTGCGTGCTGAGTGGGCGGAACTCAGCGTCGGGCTTTGCCTGGTTATCAGAGCGAAGAAGTTAAAATATTAAATATTTCATTTCCTCAAGTGGGAATCGAACCCACTAAATTAAATCTGTCACGTTTACAGTGGCACACTTTTACTCCTGCACCAGGACTAATAAATAGTCTTGATTTTTTTGTATATTACATGTTGTATCTCGCAATTATCAGGGATGGCAGACGGAGACTAATATTATATTGCTTATAGCCTCCGTCAATAAACGTATTATTCAATTTCTAAATAGAAGATCCTGAAATTATCACAATCAACTAAACTTCCTAAACAAATCATCAATAGAGCAAATTAGGCCGGGAGAACCTACTGTCAAGACATTTCTTTCTTTATCTACTGACCCACTTTGAGGGAGAGTGGCGGAACTCAACGCCGCACTTTGTGAAGCAAAACGAGAAAATCAAAATAATTTAATCCTTCTAAAGAATTAGAACTATGTAATATCGGATCGGACTATGTTATACCAGTTGGTTATACTAGCAACTCAAACTCGGCTTCGCCCGCTTTTACTTATTCTTATACTATAGCTAAATTATAACAATACATTTACACAAATTTGTAGTCTTTGTATTCTTCTGATATGAAGGCTTCTGATATATAATTCAAAAGTTTAAAATAAGTGCGTTTAATAGCTTTTGCAAGAAAATAGAACAAACATCCATCCTCACACACACTGTGGATTTAGAGATCTTTCTATTCGAAACGAACGAACGAAATATGAAATTGGATTAGTTTTTTAAAGGTTCACGATGTTTACAGCCACTGTCGAAGTATGTAGGGGGAGGCTAATGGTGAACAAGGTGTCTCTAAACCGTATATCCTGTTATATGCGGGATATAGCGTGAAAATTAAAAAGTATTAACCTAAATTTATTTATCATATTTCATTTGAAAATAATATATGTTCTGAAATATTTTTTTTTGTTAACTTGAAACAAATTTCAATTACTTATTTAGAAAACGTATAAAGATTTGAACGTAGCGGGAATCGAACGTAAGTAAGTATTTTTCTTTCCTAAGTGTGGAATAACACTTAATAAAAATGTTTAAAAAAAAATCAGTTAATATTAACTGACAAATTAATCGAATGGTTAAAATTGAAGTTAACACGTTTTGTAGAGTGTCTTTGATATATGACTAATGAATTAGAAAGCACGCTTAGGGTTCCCACTTTACACAATATTATTACAAATATTAAAACAAATAATTGTCAAATGGCCTGTCAAATCGAGCATCGCATTGAAAATAATACAAATATAGCAAGTCGTGGCGCATTGGCATAAAAGTACGATTGTAAACGCGAAAGGTTGTATGTTCAATTCCCACTTCAAGGAGACGCGGCGTTGGGTTTCGACTTTCAACACGCAAAGCCTCTTGAGTCTGACGGAAAATCGGGAGCAGGGTCTTAACACTAGATTCAGGTTCCCCTCTGCCTAGAAGGGTTTCTATGTGCGGAATACAGCGGAAAGCTAAAACAACAAACACAATATCTTTTCCTCGGATAGGGAACGACGGCACATATATACATACTTATAATAGGATACAATCCAATGAAAGAGAGAAAGAGGAAAACAAAGTGAATTTAAAAAAAATATTTTTTCAAAAAACTTAAAACTTACTTATGGTTTCACCACCTTCCAGTTCCATGATCAGGTCCTAAACAACAGGAGATATTAAGAAAATATAATTTCTATTTTTACTAATAAGCATCTAAGGGTTTTTTTCACCTTCGGACGACAACACCAGACCAGCTCGATGATACCATATGATTGTATTGTTATCTAAACTACGTATAAGTGCCAACACAAGTTGCTCAAGTTCAGTTTTTTTGATTTTATTACATAAGTCGAACTAATACAAATGTTTAAAAAACTATGAAGGAAAATCTTTATCTTTCCATAGTTCTTCACAGGTCACAAGTTCAATAAATCATACTTAATACCTATATATTATTTTTTTAAATAACGTCTATTGTCTAGAAAAAAAAGGATACGCGTAGGCTTAAGTGGACGCAGTAGGCGGAGACCTTAGTTACTTGACTTCATTCTTCTAATAGGGTTATTACGAAACAAGTTTCATTTATTTTTATAATCTTTATTCTATAGCCTTACTATTCTAGTCTACTAATATTATAAATGTAATTTTTTGTGAGGATGGATGTTTGTTCTACTCTCACGCAAAAACTACTGAACCGATTTAGATGAAAATTTTCAAAAATTTAATAAAATTTCATCTTAATCTATTAGGTATCAATTTATGTAAAGATTTTGTGTGGTCTGGCTGTAACACTAAGTAGAAGCGAAGGAAACGCTTTGGTCCTTAATATTATTATAAAACAAAAGAATTTATTTGATTGAACGCGCCAATCTCAGGAACTGGCTCGAAATTAAAATTTCTTTTTGTATTGAATAGTCTATTTATCGAGGAAGGTTATAAGCTATGTTACATTTGAATTTGACCACGGGGGTGAAGCGGCAGGTAAACGTTTATAAACTATTAAAAAGATAAAAACAATAAAGAAAACAGCTTCACGCTGTATTCTGCATTTAGCAGGATAGGCAGAGGTAACCTAGTGTTAAGACATTCCGCTTTCCGGACCCTCACTTATCGAGTCAAGGCTTGAAATTTCGCAAGGCAAATTCTTTTTATATTCTTACTATGATAATAACAAAATTAAGAGCGGCGTTGAGTTTCGCCTTTCAACAGGCGATATTTCTAAAATTGGTAGGAACGTGGCGAATTTAGTGTCGTAACACTATGTCCACGGTGCGGGATAAAGCGTGAAAATAAAAAAAACATATTTTTTCTTATAACCCTAACTTAAATGACATTCTAGGTCAAAAGTGACTCGGTCATGCTGATAACGATTTTAGTATGTAGGTATGTATGTTGTAATATTTAATGGATTATCTTGTCTTTATACATAGATAAGGGTGTTATAGGTTCGAGTTTCAGTTGAGTAAATTTTTAAATAATATAAAATTTAAAAAAAATTTAAATCAGCTTCACGCTGTATCCCGCACACAGGAGGGTAGGCAGAGGGAACCCCTAGTGTTAAGACACTCCGTTCCCTACTTTCTGCCGAATTCTGCAGGCATTGCGTGTTGAGTGGCAGAACTCAACGCCGCGACTTAGCCTCGACACCAGAGCGAAGAAATGGAAATATAAATTTAAGTAAATATTTCATCTCCTCGAGTGGGGATCGAACCCATCACCGGCCTATATAGAATATGTTTGATAAAAATATATTTACAAAATATTATTTTCATAGTTACGGCGTTGAGGTCTACCATTGACGACACAATGTCCTAAACTTGACCGTGAGTGGATTTTCTCACTCCAGTAACAAGACAAAGCGCAGCGCGCATATTTAGTTTTTTTTTTCAAAGATAATTTAGCGTCACTCGTATCTATTTATAAATAATCCATTGATCTCCTACTGGTGCAGCGTCGGACAGTCAACGCAACGGTTCAGAGTTCGATTTCCTTTTAGATTTTCCATTTAGGGGAATGACTAGAAGTTAGATAAGTTAAGTTACTTAAGTTCTGGTCAACAGCAAAACATGGCGTTGGCGGTTTTCCCTCCGCCCACCAGTAACCGTCGCGTTTACTGCTTAACACATTTTGTATAAAAAATAAACAATAAATATTATGATACATATTTCTCCATAGATATTTATTGTAGGCCTGAGGCCAGTCGTAGCGCAGCGGCACGAAGTGTGACTGCAAAACCGACTGGTTGTGGGTACGATCACCACTCGAAGAGTTAAATATTTACTTAAATTTATGCTTTAATTTCTTCGCTCTGGTGCCGAGGCAAAGCGCGGCGTTGAGTTCTGCCATTCAACACGCAATGCCTCCAGAATTCGGCAGAAAGTGGAGAACGGAGTGTCTAAAACACTAGGTTCCCTCTGCCTACCCTGCTGTGTGCGGGATACAGCGTGAAGCTGATTTTTAAAAATATTTATTGTAAAATTTTAATAACATCAGGTATCATATGTCAAAATAAAATTAAAGTATCAAAATAAAACTGTTAAGTGAGATTTTGTTAGGTCTGTTGTATATAGCAAGTTGTATGCTATAGCTTGATTGCATTAATATTAGGACCTAATAAAAACCTTTGGTCTACTCATGTCTAGCGTAACCAAAGTCAACTAAGTTGCGTGAATCAATCACCAATCTAGTGTTAAGACACCAAGTTCTCCACGTATCGCTCCTTTAGCTTTGTCAGGGATTCCGTAATGAGTTACGGAATACAACGCCGCGCTTTGCCTCGTTACCAGAATACGAAAATGTAAACATTCAATTATTATTCTCTCAAATGAAAATCTAACCTACAACTCAACAGCCTCATAGCCTCATGATCTAGACGCATAGCTATATGTATGTGATGGATTAGAACCTTTACTAAACTGTTGCTAAGAACACATACAACAAAAAATAATCTACAGATCAAATTCTTTGGGAAGTCCATTTTCGTTTTGATTTTAAACAATTTAAATATTATACTATTATATTATATATGGCATTCTTTTTATGATAGCTGCTAGATAGTATCACGTAGTTAATACAGTGTTTTACTGAATGTAAAGGCTGTAGGTTCGATTCCCACTCGGTGGAATGATAATATATATATTTTTTATTTTACCACCCGGTAGATAAAACGCGGTGTTGAATTCCGTCACTCAATATGCAATGTCTCAAAATTTGGGGAACAGTGATATATAGTGATATGGGATATATATATTTTTATAAAGACACTTTCGTCCCCTAGTTTCCTGCAAATTCTAGAGACATTGCTTGTTGAGTGAAGGAACTCAACGCTGCATTTTGCCTCGTTACCAGAGTAAGGAAATGTAAATATTAAATAATTAAGTATTTCCTCGAGTGGGACTCAAATCCAAAACTTTTAGTGCTAACAGTCGTACGCTTGTGGCTTTGCGCCACGGCTGGCATCTACTAAGTATATACTCGTAAGTGCAAAATATCCAAATATAGATAGCTTAAAATGCCTTAGGTAACAGTGCTGAACTGTCCTTGACTAAGAATGCGGCGCCTCTGCCTACGCGTGATAGGATCCGGGTTCGATTCCATAATGATGATTCGAGATAGGTGGATTCTTTCATTTTTTATATGGAACTACTACTATAATAAAATACATTTTGAACTATGTTGTTTTATAAAGTATTTGGTATTTTAGATTAGTTTCATTGATTTCGTGCTGGTGAGGCCGTCACAGCCCACTGGTATATCGTCTCACTGTAAACATGATGGTTGTAAGTTCGATTTCTTTGAGGGAATTTCTTTCTTGATCGTTGAGCTCCATCACTCAACACGCCAAGTCATGGAACTTGGACGCAAAGTAGGGAAAAGAACTGTCTTCAAGGTACCTACTGAGGTACCTTTTGTAGTGTATTCATAATAAGTTCTTTGATGAGTTCTTTGATGAGTGTATTCATTGTGTACTTTGTGTGTATGCTCTTGTGTATGTGTCTATATATTAATAAAGCTTGTATTTTTACTAATTAAGCTCAGTATTAAATACGCCTTCCCTGCTATGGAGGAAAAAGCGTAAAGCTGTTAGCTGTGTACTTATAAATATTTGCTTGGACTATGAAAATAATTGGAGCTACAGCTCCAACTGTATGGAAAAAAACTGTCAAGTTCGAGTCTGTTTCTCCTATACAGGGATTGTGGGCCAATTTCATGATTGAAGGTCAACTGGAAGTAGGTTTTGGAAACGCCGTGAATGCAAAATACGGCAAAAACTATTTCTTATAATAAGGTTGATTTAGATGCTTAATTTTTTCTGTACTCTAAAAGATTATATATTTGGAGCGTCATCTTGGTATCTCCACGCAATCTTGAGGTGAATTATCTTAACAGACAATGCTGTTTTTTTTTCTTTTGAGGACATAATAGACTTTTGACATGAACTTAAAATTACAATTTACTGTTCGTACTGATTTATATCAGCTCTTCTTTTATAGGCGGTTACCAGCACTATAAGACCCAGTCAAGCAGCTCAGCTGATAACTGATGAAAGACACATTCTCACTAAAGTTAAGTTAATTATATATCGACGACGTCAATACATTCGTCTTACTGTCCACTAACGGAACCTTACCATGTTGAAAACAACCAATAAATATGGGTCTATACATATATATGTATGTTTATTTAATAGCTATAACATACTATCTTATACTGCGGTTTCGTCCCCAAATGGAACTAATTAAAGATTATATACTTAGTACCCGAGGTTACTCTAAACGTAGATATTTATTAGGATGTACCTATATAATTTTTAACATAAGATGTTTTTTTTTCAATTTAAACCAGGAATTTCTGAGATGAAATCGTTCAACCAATATTTTTTTTCTATAGTCTATATATATATATATATATATATATATATATATATATATATATATATATATATATATATATATATATATATATATATATATATATATATATATATATATATATATATATATATATATAGACTATAGAAAAAAATGATTGGTTGAGATATATATATATATGTAGATATGTTTTTGTACATATATATTTTGTTCATCTTACAATATTTTCTCGCAAATCATAAATTTGTTTGGGACCATGAACCACCCTCAGGACTTCCTTACACTCCTCAAAGAACCTTAAAAAATCATTTTGCACTGTGCATCGTTTCGCCTCTGCTTTTACATTTTTATCAAAAAGGCAAGAAAAAAAAGATGTTCTTTCTTTTTAAAAAAAGAATGGTGGTGGGGGGGGTGCAAGCGTGCGACTGTAAACACAATATTTAATATTTTTATTTTCCTCGCCTCTAGTAACGAGCCAAAGCGGCGTTGTGCTCAGCTACTCAACACTCATTGCCTCTGAATTCGGAAGAATGTGAGAATAGTGTCTTAATGAGGTTTAGTGTCTCAAGTCGAGGTGCTAAGACCGTAGCACTGTGCACCTTAGTTTCCTAGGTTCCTTCTGCCTAGATTGCTACGTGCGGGATACAGCGTGAAGCTCTAGAAAGATGTGTAAAACACGCAAAGTCTGTGTATATTATAAAATTTATTATACTAACGTATTTGATGAGTAGCATTCGTTGAAAAGGTCGACAGTCCTTATAATGAATGCTCTGTCAATTGTGGAAGAGATTTATATACAGTGTTAGGATCTTATTTACTAATAGAGGACTAAGGTTTGGGGTCCATCCTAGTGAAGGGACACAAGCGTGCAACTGTATAAGCGACGGTTATGGGTTCGATTCCCACTCGGGGGAATTAAATATTTAATATTTTCATCTAATCGCTCAAGTAACGAGGTGAAGCGTATAAGAATTTCGACGTAGCTTGGCGAGAATGTATGGCTCAGTGGTCAGAGCGCCTGGTCGGTTTCCAGGAGGCGCGGGTTCGAGTCCCGCTACGTTCAAATTTTTATACGTTTTCTAAATAAGTATTTCGATTCGATTCCCACTCGGGGGAATTAAATATTTAATATTTTCATCTAATCGCTCAAGTAACGAGGTGAAGCGCGGCGTTGAGTTCCGCCACTAAACACAGAATGCCTCTAGAATTCTGTGGAAAGTGGGGAACGCAAATGCCTTAATGAGAACAGAGTGTCTTAACATTAGATAACATAGCGTTAAAAGTGATGTGAAAAAAGAGTGAAAAAAGTGATGATTGCAGATTCGTTTCTCACTCGGGACGATTAATTTCTATTCTACACGCAGGCACCAAACCCAATATTAACCTAATATATACTATAGCTGGAGGTGTACACTAATTTGCAAATATAATAAAATAATAATATCTTTACGAAAAAATCGTCGTGTGAAATGTAGAGCTTGAATTTTAACCCGAGTGAACACAGAACTTGGCACCCATATAGATATCACATTCTTTTCAGTCAGTGAAGTTGAGAATGTTGCATTACTAAACATTTTACTTGGACCGCATTTCACATATATATTTTTGTTAGGATAGTATATTCAGCGAGGTTATATACATTCGATTCAACCCACTATGCCTGAGAAAGAGTTAATATTTAGGCGCGTATTTATGAATCCTCAGCTCTGAAGTCGATCTCGAGATGCCGATTTAATAATCTATGAATGAAAAATCAAGACCGAACTCAGAGTTAAGAGTGATTTATAAATATGGGTCTTAGTATCCTACAAAACTCTTCCCTGTATCTATTTCACATGCGGGTAAACCCACAGGAAAGGTAGTGACCTCATCAGGATAATCTCGAGTAAATTATATTTAGGTGAAAAGTATGAGACGAAAATAATGTGTCACTAAAAAACCTTCACTAAGCAAGGTCTCGCAACAGTTCAAATGAAATACTGATATTATATTTTAAAGTATTAGTCATGCATTTGTTGTCCTATTTATTCACTCAGAGATATTATTTAATGCTTATTGCGACGTCGTGGTACAGTAGGCAACGCAACGTTTGTGAGTTCGATTCCCACTCGGAGAAACAATTTAATTCCATTTTCGTCGCTCGGGCAAGAAAACAAAGCAATGTCTCAAAAATTGTGCTCAATCTGGGGAACAGAGTTTCTTAATACTAGGCTATCTCTGTCTACTCTACAAGAGTAGTGGGAAAAGACGTGAAACTGCACCCCAAATGGGGATCGAATCCACGACAATCACTCTTTCAATAAAGTTGTTAGTATAGAAACTAAAATATTATTTATTTTGTAGCTGATGCCATCATGAATCATATAAACAATGACCATGGCATTGTCCAGTTCTTTTGAGATGCGGGTAATTTTGAGAAATTCATTTAAGGGTACCTGTTATAGCATCCGTATAGGCAAACTGAAGGAAAAAGTTTAGTCATGAATGTTTTTTTTTTAAACATCTCCCTACAGAGATGCTAACAACATAAGTTGTAACAAGCGTATAAGAATTTCGACGTAGCTTGGCGAGAACGTATGGCTCAGTGGTCAGAGCGCCTGGTCGGTTTCCAGGAGGCGCGGGTTCGAGTCCCGCTACGTTCAAATTTTTATACGTTTTCTAAATAAGTATTTAGTCATGAATGTATTAAAAACAATCAATATTTGATTCTTGATTTCAAGAAGAAATCAAACTAATAACCGATCCGTCTATAACTAGACACTGGAACACTGCGCCTCGACGCGACGGCCCCTTGGAAATGATCATGATATTAAAATTATCTTAATTACACCGCTCTGCTAGACAAATCTCGGTGTTAAGTTTCATCATCAACAAACAAAACATTTTTAAAATCGAACGGTGCGTGTGGAGTGCCTTAACACTAAGTTCCCTCTGCCTATCCTGCTATGTAGATTTTTCTTTCTTTCATTTCATATTAATAACTTATAATAATTTCAACACAGCTCGAAAAGAACGTATGGCTTAGTGGTCAGAGCGCTTCGACGGTTTTCGAGAAGGATATATTTTTCTTTTAGGATATATTTTTCTTTTAGGATATATTTTTCTTTTATATATCCTTAGTTAGAATAGCATCTGGAGAATGTTAAAAATCTAATAAATAATTAAAATTAAGATCCGTGAATCTTACCGGATGTATGGAGGAATGAGGAAAATGTCTTTGCTATTTAATTTATAGTAATATATAATGTTACTTGTACTAGGTCTTTTATGTGACTTTGATTAGTACCTATATTTAATAGTAGAGGCCGTGCGATTGTAAATGTGACAGGTTGTGGGTTCGATTACTACTCGAGGAAATTAAATATTTAATATTTCCATTTCCTCGCTCTGGTAACGAGGCAGTGTGCCGTTCCACCACTCAATACACAGCATCTCCAGAATTCATTGGTAAGTGCTGAATGGAAATGTCTTAATGGGAAGGAAGTGAATTTAACACTAGGTTGCCAGGTTGTCTCTGCTACTCCGATCCTAAGATCTTAGAGTTTAAACAAACAACCTTTTCCGCTTTATCATATTAATATAGATTTCATAATCTGTTATCATGTCACAGCGTCCGACTTCTTAAGATATAGGGGTTGGTAGAGAACGGGGTCTCAAGCCACACTATCGCTCTGCCTACCCTGCAAGATGCAATATAAGAAAAGAATATCCAAATCGAACTCGCGGCTATTGTAATATTATGCAACACATATCCATACTTCCTTTAATCGGCTTAAAGTAATTTTAAATATATATTTAAATTGTTTGTCTTGAAATGAATCAACGACATTGTTTCATAATTGTGTTACGAAAGTCCTCGTCATAATCGGCTACCTTACTTACGCTTGAGTACTCGAGATGGAAAAAAAATATTTGTTTGAAAGGTTCATATGGTTATTGGGACGGTTGTGAGTTCGAATTCCTCTTGGAACTATCTTTAAATTCGAATTGTGGTTCGATTCTCAATCGGGGGAATGAACTGTTTTCATTATCTCACTCTTACAAGAAGACTTCAGTACGCGCGCACTGTCTTGAAAATAGGATGGGAAGCGGGCTATGGAGTGTGGAGAGCTTGAAAAACAAACAAAAGGCAATAAGACGTAATTGGAGTGATGTGACACTAAGTTTCTATATAAAACCAGTGATACATTTAAAACTACATTTTTCACAAATAAAAAAAATAAATAAAAAGAATGCTTCTAAGACAGTATATATAGCCTCATTGTAATTCTACTCAAATATAATGCTTGGTTAGAAAATTACGCAAAACGCCTTTTAACATTTCTTTTCCATTACAATAAGGTTAAATAGTGGTAATTAGACACAAAAATATTTTTTTTAATACAATATGTTAAATAGACATGTTTTCTTTAGTGTTTGCAAAAACTCGTGTTCGGATCGTGTTCTTGTATTCTAATTCATAGAATATCACCTCGTATAAAAGAACAAGCTTCTACCTGCTGCTTGGGACGCGTGGTCAATTGGAAATAAGCTAGTTTTTTTAGGTTCCCGCTGGATCGCGCACATGGCAAGGTTGGCAGAGGAAACCTAGAAACTTAGTGTTCAAATATTAATATACTGCGTTAGCATTAAGCCACTTCCGTTCCTCTCTATCCTTTTAATTCTGGAGACGATTTGTGTTCAGTGGCGGACCTCAACGTCTTGCTTTGCCTCGTTACCTAAGCGAGGAATGGGAATATTTCATATTCTCTAGTTGAAATCGAACCACGACTGACTCAGTCTAAAAGTAGTACAATTAAAATTTACCCCAATTAACAATCACGATAGCATAGTTAATTATTATTTGGCGTAAATTTTTTGTTGTGTTCAACAAAAAAGTTTTAAGGAAAAAATATACTAAAAAAAAACTAAATAAAAAACCAGCCCAATAATCATTAGGATTAAAAGTCGGGATTTCTTTTTTAAGCAATTGAATTTACATAAGGAGTACTTCAAACTTTAAACAAATGGGTCCCGACTGTTAACTCTAGTTAACTTATTTCTTTTTATAATATAGGAATAAGGTGGTAGTGTGGCTCCCCCATTTTGTTTTTGAGGTCCAGTACGAAGAGTAAAAAGAATACAAATCTAAGGTTAAGGAATTTTAATCTCCGCTTACGAATTAAATTTTGTCTTGTCAGAGGAGAGAAATAATAATAGTCCATTCCTTCACATAGGAATCGAACCCACAACCATCACGGGCACACTAAGACACTGTCCCACTTATAAATATTTTGTTATGAGAAATCCCATACAACCTTGTACCCTAGCCTCGTCTAGTGCGTGGGCGCATCGTCTATTGTAAAACTCATATTAACATTATAATGTATATAATTTAATTTAAAGTGTCAAATTCTTCGTGTCATATGTAAATATGTAACAGAGGTCGCTGGTTCGATATCCGGTGAAGGTTATGCTTTCGTTTTGTTGCATCTTTTTTTCTAATTGTTGACTAACGAAATAGTTTCTATACATGAACCGGTTGTGGTTCCACGATAGTTTATTTTTAAAAAAAAATATGAGATATTGGTATTCAAAGCAACTAGATTTTATCTCACTGAAAACCAAGATTTTTAAGCACTTTAAGTAGAGAAGCGGGAAATTTTCGCCAAAAGGAAAAACGTCACTATACTTAAACGTTTTTTTTTGTTTACCTACCACATGTTAGACAGAAGTCTTTAGGTTAATTATACCTAACTTACGTATATTACGAATATACTTAAGAATTTCTCTATGAAACAGTTAGTAACTAATTAAATATTTATAGTAACAGAGAAAAAATCACATTACGTGGAAAAATTCGTGAAAAGCAGGATGTGTCTGTCCCGATCATTTAATTTATATACATCATCACTTTCATACTGGAGAGAGTCAATCATAATAATAATAGTAAGAAACTTAAACTTAATACTACACTTTTAAAGTTTAGTATTAAGTTTAAGTGATGTCGGTGTCTGATGGTTGTGGATACGATTCTCAGTCGGTGGAATTTATAATTTTCAACTCTTCGATCCAGTTAAAAAAAATAAAACGCAGCGTTGAGTTCCGCCTCTCAACACGCAATATTTCGTAAACATCGCAGTGCTTGGGAAATCCAAGTGTTTTTACATGAATTGTCCCCTGCCTACCTTGCTATATGCGGGAAACTATAAAAAAAATGAAAACAGACCTTCTATCCGGTCACTCAAGATGCTGACGCGTCGCGTTCGTAAGAAATAATTAATTTCTTTGTAAACATGATTGGTTAATTATGAACTAATTGTGTTAACTGTGTGACCCATAAACAATGGGTGTCGCAACCCATCGATGGCTTTGTTTTGCTTCTGGAAATGAAAATTATTGTAATTATATAATATGTGTCAATCTTGTTAAGTACCGAGGAAGTGGCGGGTTCATTTTCTATTAAAACATGTAGTTATGATAAGATTAGCATGATAAACAGACCATCGTTGCGTAATAACTGCCGTGTGGTCCCGGCCTAGAATAGGATCATCCTGGTACTGGTGGTGTCGTAAGAGGCGACTAAGTACGTGTGGTAGAGTCACGTCGCCAGCAGACATGGCAGGCATGGCACGCATGGGCAGACTCGACCGGATCATTACCACCCCCGGCATTTAAAACCGGCGTGAAGTAGTGGGTTTATGCCACTGCGTTTCGCATCAGGTAATGCCGGGCCCCGGCGCCCAACCCATCTTAAAGGCCGGCAACGCACCTGTAACTCCTCTGGGGTTGCACGGGGTCGTGGGCGGCGGCAATCACTTACCATCAGGTGACCCGCACGCTCGTTTGCCGTGTCTTTTCCATAAAAAAAAAAAAATAATAACACAGGATGTGACCGTAAACGCGCAGGTTGTGGATTCGAAAATGTTGTGAAATGAAAATATTTGGTTATAATTGATACTGTTTACTTAAACAGAGACCTACACGCGTCAGTTATAGGTTCGATTTCCTAAAACGAATTAGCAAATATTATCATTTCCTCACTGTGATAATAGGATAATTCGTGCGGAAGTGTTTCAATACTAGGTCCCAAGGTTCCCCCTGTCTGCTTTGCGATGTGCGGGATACAGCGTGAAGCTGAAAAAAATCTGTTGAACCATCGTGGATTAATTTTTATAGGCATATACATAATGTATAATAACAGGGAAATCCGCCTCACGAAGTAATATTAAATTAATATAATAAATTGATCCGATTTTAAGAAAAAAATATTCGCATATATTCTTCTTTAACTATCATTTGACATTTAGTGTTTTGTGTTTTAATATAGGGCTACTCAAATTGATTGTGGAAGGGCCGCTTTTTTAACACTCTTTTATTAGCTAAGTAACTAAGTAATTTTTTTTATCAGCTTCACGCTGTATCCCGCACACAGCAGGGTATACAGCGGGAACATGGTGTTAAGTCTCACACTCTTTTTTTCCCATTTTCCCCCGTATTCTAGAGGCATTGTGTGTTGAGTGGTGGAACTCAACGCCGTGCTTTGCCTCGACACCAGAATCTAGAAATAAAAATATACATTTAGATAAATATTTCATTTCCTCGAGTGGGGATTGAAACACATCCAATTGCGTTTACAGTGCCCTAAGTACCGATGTATTCAAATCTAAGAAACTGAATTACACGCACTTCTAATTGTTGTAACTTGGACTACCTACTAGTAAATATACCGAGTTAGTGCTAACAACAACTACGCTATTTGGATACTAGCACTACTTTCTAATCTGTTCCCAGTCAGATGAATGAATTATTTTCGTTGCCTCGCTCTGGTAACAAGACAAAGTTCAGCGTTCAGTTCAACCAATCAACACGGAATGTCTCCAAAAATTGGGCGAAGATTGGAAACGGAATTAAATACTTATAAATCCCATCTACTTTTAAGCTATATCTGCCTATCCTGCTACATGCGGAATTTAAGGGTCACCTGATGATAAGTGATTACCGCCGCCCACCGCCCCGTGCAACACCAGAGGAGCTACAGGTGCGTTGCCGGCCTTTAAGGTGGGTCGGGCGCCGGGGCCCGGCATTACCTGATGCGAAACGCAGTGGCATTAAGCCACTACTTCACGCCGGTTTTAAATGCCGGGGGTGGTAATGATCCGGTCGAGTCTGCCCATGCGTGTTGCCATTGCTGGCGACGTGACTCTACCACACGTTCTTTAGTCGCCTCTTACGACACCACCAGTACCAGGATGATCCTATTCTAGGCCGGGATCAGACAAGGCATAGGCACAAGACCTATTATCTATGAATGCGATGGTTATGTATAATTTTATTTTGCCCTTGGCGGTAAGTTATAGGGCTCCATAAGAAACTACTGAAATAGAGTTCTGCAACTCAACACGCCATGATTGCAGAAATTGTCGGAAAGCGAGGGATGCAAGTGTCTTAACGGGAACAAATTTCTTTCTGTCTACCTTGCTGAATGCAAAATACACAATTAAGCTAAGAAAAATAAGGCTAAAGAGCATATTAAAAAAATTTGAAACAACACTATCCCTGACTTACGTACAAATATTGTTTACTTGAACTTTACTAAGACTTTAGTAACCTTCAAAATACAACGCTACAATTATTCTTTTGAGTTGCATCACTACTAGTGACGGTTATGGCACAGTGCTGCAGAGGTCACCGGTTCAATAAAGGAAAGGGCAAATATTTGTATAACTATCAATCATATAGTGATATAAATTATTTTTTTTAAACTAAATTTAAATGTCTGAATAAATTAAAGGCCGTCGTGGCACTAGCATGTGCCTGTAAACGTTGACTTTGTGGGATCGTTTACCACTTAGTGCAGGCAAAGCGCAGCGTTGAATTCCGCCACTCAATACACAATGCTTTAATAATTCGGTTAAAAGTGGGGAACGAAGTGCCTTAACAAATATATTTGCTCAGCCTATCGCCTCTGCGGCCTGCGTGTGTGCGGGATACAGCTTGAAGCTAAAATAAATAATATGTTGCAAATATATTTCGTAATATATTTCTTTTCATTACTTAATTCAGTCAAATACTGCTCTATTCGACGGAGAAAAGAAGGGAACGGAAGTATCCTAATAGAGAACGAACTAGTAGTATTCCCCAGAGTGGGAATCGAACCCACAAGTAGTTTTACAGTCAAACACTGTCCCATTGCACGCAACAATCATATACTTGTATGTTTAAAATCATAATTTTCACATACCTTTGTAATTGTATAGATTTAACAAAACTATTGCCAATTATCGATTGTTCACGGTCCGATCTTCCTGTGGAGCGAGTTTGAACTAATTTTGTTCATTTTCTATTTATAGCGGTATTCAGGTAACATCTAACTTATATCTATTCGTTTGTTGTAAGTTGCAGTGTGTGTTTGTTCAAGCGCGCTAATCTCGGCAACTATTTGTGCGAATCGTACGAAATGCTCAATACTTTCATTTCCCCGGTCTGGTAACGAGTCATAAGCGCGGTGTTGACTTCCGCTATTGCTTCGATAATTCAGTGGAAAGTGAGGAACGTAAGTGTCTTAATATGGAGCAAAATGTCTTTACAAAACTTGTCTGCTTGGCGTAAAGCTAAAAAAAGTAACAAAACTCTTCCATCGTCGAGTGACTAACAGACAACACACCGACGAAACTACTGGACTTAGACAGTCGAAACTTGGCATGTAGACAGGTTAGGGAGTATAGGGGAGTGTACTAAGAAAAGAGAGCTCGTTAGTAAGTCGAGAATGGGAAAGAGGGGGAATTTCCATTTTTTCTTATAGTCTCCGTAAGCAAAAGTTGCAGGCGACGACTAGTGTATAGTAAAATTAATATTATAATCTTTATTATATCTTAGCTTATTTTTTGCAAATGAACGAGGAACACAACTTAATTGACAGTTATAAAATAATTAACATACATTTGGAACTAAACATAGGATATTCAAAACAATGTCTCGAAATAATTTTAAAGTGACGCCATCGTTTCGTAGTGATACAGGATCTTATAATGCGTTGGTCGCAGGTTCGATTTCCGAACGAAAAATGTTTATATTTTTTAGCTTCACGCTGTATCTTACACATAGCAGGGTAGACAGAGGGAACCTGGAAACTTAGTGTTAAGGATCTCCGTTCCCTATAAGACAATTCCGTTTCCGACTTTCCGCCGTACTCTGAAAGCATTGCAGGAGACGCTTCCAAAAGTTTATATATGTATTTAAAGTTTATATAAGTCTTTTCACTCATTTAAACAATTTTTCCCATATTTTAAAAAAGTGCAATTACGTCATTGTTGCACCAAGTGAGAGAGATATTTGCTAATATTTATATATTCAATTATTTCCTTATGCTGTTTCCGGGTACTTCGCTATGTACTGGAGATACACTTTCAATACAATATTAGGATGTTGTTCTTTGCTTAGCGGTCTATCCGTACAATGGTAACCAGGGAGAATGAAGAGCTACGATCTCTGTATATTTATCTTGCTTCGTCTACTGTCATCAACCCCCACATACAAGGCCTCCTCATGGGGGAGGGTCCTCGTACGGAACTTTCTTCCAGTGTCATCGATACTGTATTCTCAAAGATCGATCGACTTCCTCTCTTAGATGTATATGAAAGATAATAATATGTACAATAATAGAGGACTTGATATTTTTTTATAATTAATCGAAATTATTAAATTTATTTAGTTCTAAATTGACAAATACTGAAAAATAACAAAAATGTTGGTTACTATTGTACCTCATTACTAATGATTAATTCCCGCATTCTAAGAATATAATATATTAAAACAAAAATATTGCCATCTCGATTAACTTTTACAGTCTCTGAATCATCAATCACCTTGAAAATTAGTCACTTAATGCAAATATTAATAATTGCAAACGATTATGTTAAAAATCGATATTTTGATTGCAAAATCGATCTTGTTGCCATAATGGCGCCGTTGGGAAACTTATATATTTTATCTAGAAATATAAAGAATAACTACAATCTATCTTCATAAAGTTTGAGGCCTTATTCTGCTTATAGCAGAATAAGTTGAGGGAACCTGATGTTAAATAAGTAGCTCCGTTTCCTACCCAAAGTCTAATTCACAAGTTCATAATTTTCTAAACTAGACCGAGGAAAATGAAAATAATTTATTCCTCAGAGACGGAATCGAATCCACAACTGTCGCGTAAATAGTCAGATGATGTGTCACTTCACTACAACGGTCATATCAGCAACACAATATTCTCTGTGATAATATTAAAAGAAGGTTAAAATACTTAACGTTCTCTCCACCAGGAATCGAATGCGTAACACCGATTAACCTAAATTACTAATATACCTACTAAAATATAGAACATTATGAAACAAAATTTAAAGAAACCATACAAAACAAATGACTTTCAATGTCAAACATTACGTATACAGGGTGATATGATTCACGTATTTCATCCGGAATTACCATATTACGCTTACTTTGTTTTCATCACAAATTTTATAGTCACTTTCAAATATGTTTGGTCTTATGTTATGTTAATATATATGCAGCGTTGGGTTACGTTTATGTATAATTAAAAATTCACTCTCGAGTGATTGATTTTCTATCTTCGCTTTGAATATCTCGAAAATCGGGTGGAAAATAGAGAACTGAGTGTCTTAACATTAACTTGACTCTACCTACCCTGCTACTATTATTCCTTTTTGAGTTGCGGAATTTAACGCCGAATCATGCTTAAACTCAAACAGAAAGATCTATATCATTTCATCATATTTAAAAGCGTTAATTTCTGTTTTAAAATAAATTGAAATTTAAGTGAATCCCTTCGAAAAAATTGTAATTTAAGAAATTTAGAAATTAATCACAATCAACACCGATTATGTTCTAGTTTGCATATAATATAATATACATTTAATGTATATAAACAACATTTAACAATTATTTTTTTAATTTTTAACAACAGAAAAAGCAAGTGGGGAACGGAGTGTCTTGACACTAAGTTCTTCTGACTATCCTGCTATGTGGGAGATGTTTAAAAATAAAATAAATATGATAATTTATGGTAGCGCCACGTTGTATTCCATATATAGCAAGACAGACAGAAAAAACCTCAATACCATGCTGTCATGTTATCGGAGCGGGGAAATGAAAATAAATAACTCATCCTGGTGAGAATCGAACCCACAACCGTCATGTTTACAGTCAGACACAATAATATAATAAAAATGAACAATATTTGCTTTTATTTTGTTGCAATATTATTATAACGTGAAAGGTACATTGTATAATAAGGATACTTAGCCCTGACCTTAAATTATGAATATTTGAATTTGTTTTTTTTAAGCACAGCCAAGAGTGAATTGGAATTATGAACTAAAGGGTTTTGTGATATTTTATTACATACAATCTAGCCTTGTGAATGGACAAATTGATGACAATTGATGATGGATCGACAAATTGACGTCATAGAACCACATACTTCTAATAAAAGTAATTTAAAAACAAAGCTCACTGTGCACACAGTGACTCAGCGGCACACCGTCTGACTGTAAGCGCGACGTTTGTAGATTCGATTCGATTTCCATTTCCTCGATTCTGGTACTAGTATGTTAAGTTCCGCCAAAAGTACACGCAACGACTCGAAAATTGGGCGGAAAGAGGGAGACAGGGTGTCTTAACACTACAATCTTTCTGTGTACCCCGCTATAAGCGGGATTATAGAAAAAATTGACACTGTAAAAAAACAAAATTCTTTCCCACCGATGTAAGCTTCGATGTTAACAAATCCATTTTATAAAAAAATATTTTTTTACTAATCAAACTGAATATTCTAAGCCTAGTCAGGCTTAGTCTGTACGTTGTCAGTTGAACAGTAACAGTTTTATATATAGATTATTGCAGTCCAAGTTCTATAATAGTGAGTAACAAACACTTTCACTCGCGGACTGCGGAACCCTAAATGTAAGTCACGACATACAGGTCAAATATTTATATTGTCTTCGTTTTAATCTAATATATGTATTAATGATTATTTTTGTTGGTTATATATGTTTTGTTTTCAGTCATATTTTTATGGGTGTAGGAGGAGGTTCACTACCACTCCAGAAAAGCTTTGGTTCCTACACACCTTAGTTTAGTTAGTAGTTTTTAACAATAAAAATTTTGCTTTAAAAAACCGTTTTTATTTGGTTTTTTTGCTGTAGATAAGCCCACGGTGGTCAACATCAATGTTTCAACTTGGGTGAAATATAGTGGTATCGCTCTAGAAAGACAAAAGTATTTTTTTTGTATACACATAAATATTTTGAATTCCGACACTCAATACGCCAAGTCTTTAAAGCGGAAAACAGAGTGTCTTGACACGTCATTCTTATCAGGGACCAACTCAGCTATATGCGGGATGTAGAGTGAAAGAGAAAGAGAAACACATTGTATATAAAAATATAATACAGCGTTCTATCCTGCTATCTTATACATAAGTTTTAACTGATATTAGAGAACAAATAGTTATATATTTTCAGTTCAGTTTCAGTTGTGTGAAACAAAGTGATATGGGAGTGAAAGTAGGTGACCTGAATGTGAATTGAATGTTGATGATGCAGTGCTTATTGCATCATCAGAATGCGAGTTGCAGGTTTGGTAACCACTCTGAAAGAAGAGTGTGAATATAATGGTCTAAGTCTCAATGCGAATAAGACAAAGGTTCTGATTTTTGAACGAGATGAAGAAAGGACGGAATGCAAGATCAGCGTAAATGATAAGATATTAGAACAGGTGAATGAAGTGGTATATTCGGGAAGTATGTTCAGTAGAGATGGAAGATACGAGATGGATGTGGAAAGGCGTATTGCTGCCGGTAACAAGGTTAACGGAGCCTTGGCTGCATTGATGAGACGGCGAAACGTCAGCACAGCTGCGCGTTTGGCCGTACACAATGCAGTTTTGGTACCGACCCTGCTATACGGCAGCGAAACGTGGGTATTACAGAAGAAGAATGAAAGAAAGATGAATGCTGTGGAGATGCGATCTTTTCGTAGGATATGCGGAGTCAGTCTAGCTGATCGAATCCGCAATGAAGAGGTACACAGAATGGCAGGTACAGCGAGGATGTCACGGTGAGAATGAAGAAGAACGTGTTCAGCTGGTTTGGGCACGTCGAACGAATGAGCGAGGAAAGAATGGCAAAAAAGATTTATGATGGAAAAGTGAGTGGTAAGAGAGGTAGGGGGAGACCTCAGTTGACCTTCGAAAACACAGTATCAAAGATATTGAAGGAAGGTCACGTAAAAAGCATGAGGATCACCCGGAGGGCATATATGAAGAGGTTGATGACAGTGGACGAGGCGAAAGAGGTATGTAGAGACCGTCGCGTTTGGCGCTCCGTTCTCTCTGACTACCCCGTTAGGGATAAAGCGTGAAGCTAAGTTAAGTTAAATAAATGTTTCCATGAGTTAAATTTGCAGACACAAAGTGGTGTTTGTGGCCTTTGTTGTCAGAGTCAGTAGTTAATCTACTTACTACGGTCTTCTACATCCTCGGCGGTGAGTCCATTGACTCTCCTGCATCACGACATCTAGCCATCGCTTTTCTGGGTTGTCGGGGATTAAAAAAATAAATAATTCAAAGAAAAGTCCAATATATATTCTACTCTGTTACAGATTACATACCATACTGTTAGGGGTTACTATATATTCAAATATGAAAATTCCCTCCACTGAGAATCGAATCCAAAAAACCACGGCCAACTAAAGCCAATATAATAATATACAAACTTGTATTACGTAATTGTTCTATATGATTCATCAATACATCAATTGAATATAACGTCCTTGTCTCAAAATGTTCGCAAAATTCTATGTAATGTAAATTTAATTGTACCGGAAAACATTTTCTTATAAACAAAACTATTTTGGTTTATTCTGGAGATTTTTTGAGTAATTTCAGGGTTCCGTACCACAAAAGGTAAAAACGGAATCCTTATTGGATCACTTTGTTCTCTATCAGATCCATTTTCATCTGTTAGGACCATTTATCTCGATATTGTATGGAGATATCAAGCATAAAGGAATAACAAATATTCTGGTATTTTGTCTCTTGAGCACAAAAAATTAAACTATAATCTATACTAATATTATAAATTGTTCGTTTGTTTGAACGCGGCAATCTTAAAAATTATTAGAATCTCGTGTTCTTTGTCCTGTAACCAGACTGAGAAAAGGACAATAATTTATTGCCTGAAGTAAGAATCGAACCACAACTATCACGTTTACGTTAGTCAGACGTCAGTGCTCAATACGGAATGCCTCCAGAATTCAGCGGAAAGTGGGTAACGGAAGTGTATTAATGGGAACGAAAATGAACTTTATCCTAAGAAGAATTTTAGACACTGTCCCTCTGCGTCACGATGGCCTCAAGGCTGGTTACAAGTGTTATCGTTTTGCATTATTAAAATAATTATCATAATTACAATCAGTCACCTAATTTACATACAGACTGATGTCATCCTAGTTTGACATTTTGTATGTATATGTTTTTTTTTTCACTTTTACGGTGTATCTCAAATATAGGAGGATAGGCAGAGGGTTGAGAGAGGAACCTAGTGTTAAGAAACTCCATCCCAACTTAATTTGCGAGACATCACCTGATGTATAGCGGAACTTAACGCCTACCTTAGTCTTGTTATTAGACTTAGTTTTAAATATAAACATATCCCCAAGTGGGATCGAACCCACTGTGTCTCATCTCTCGTCAAATATTAAATATTTTCAGGGTTTTATGCGTATTAAACGAAAAGTTATGTCTCTGATTGTAGTATTTATATTATTAGTTCAAGAGTTTCGTAAATACAGTTATTACATTGAAATTTTGCCCTTTTAATCTGAAATATGTCAATGATGTGATCTAAAAGGCGTTTGACTATTAAATGTTTGAAATAACCATAAATTTATATTATATCTAACTTTTACTAACGTTAACGCGGCTTCGCTCGCGTGGTCAGATCCAAATAACGGGGTAGCTCTGACCGCAGGTGAAAAAGAATATTAACGAACGAAGCAATGGTTCCCAATATTAGCACGTCCAACCAAATAAACTGTTCCATTTTGTAATACTAATTCACAATGATAGCTGAATACAGATACCAGCGGTGAGAATGAAGAAGAACGTGCTCAGCTGGTTCGGGCCAGAGCGAGTGATGAGTGGCCGGGAAGACCTCGGTTAACCTTCCAGAACACAGCATGGATGATAGTGGAGTAAGTTCACGTAAAAGGCGAAAGAAGTATACAGAGACCGTAGTGTTTAGTGCTGCATTCTTTTAGGCTACCTAGGGTAGCGTAAAGTTAAAAATAAAAAAATATATTACGAAGTAGTTGAAGCCACTCGTTGCACACAAGCGTACGACTGCAAACGCAATAAGTTATGGTTTCAGTTCCCATTCCAGGATATAAAATATTGAATATGTTCATATCCTCGCTCTGGAAACGAGGTAAAAACTAAACGCGGCGTTGAGTTCCGCCCCTTAACACGCAATGTCTTCTGAATTCTCCACTGTGGGGAACGAGTCTCTTAACCCTCTGCTCTCTCTGCTATGGACTGCTGCGGGATACAGCGTAAAACTAAAGATAAAATATATGTATAACGAAGTAAGTAACCTTTAAATTGTATACGCTATTAAATTGGACGAGCATTTTATGTATTTGGTTAATCTTTGTATGGCTGATTCAATTCTTTTGTGTTCAAGATCCGCTTGCTTTTAAACTTTGCTAAGAACGAGATTTTTTTTTATTTGTTGGGTTTTGTATAGATAAAATTAAATATTAAAAAATACAGTTTTACTATTCTTTTTTTTACACTTATGTTTCATCTCAAATATATCAGGGTAGGCAAAGAAAACCCAGTATTAAGTTACGCCATTGAGCCACTGGCCATGAATGTTGCAACTTAACGCCGCGTGTCAATGAATATAAAATATATCTAATTATTGAATTTTGAATCAGCCAATGGACCAACGTTTGATTGTGGACGCGACGATTGTAGGTTCGATTTCTACTCGGGGGATATTTTCATTTCCCTACTCTGGTAGATAATCTGTGGCGTTGAGTTCCGCCCCTCAAAACGCAATGTCTGCGAAGTGACTTACACTGGTCTGCAGGAAAAAGCGTGAAGCTGTTTTTATTTTTCCAAACTGATGTCTAAACTGACGCGTGAATCCCATACATGCTTGTTAGTAACGGTTTTTTGTTTGAACGCTTTTTGTTGCACGGTAGCGCGTTAATTCAAATACCGGAACTAAACTTTAAAGGCAAGACTAATTATGCTATATAGAAAATTTACTTTAGAATAGGCCACTGTATTGTACAAGCCGGATTTGAATTTGTTATCTGTTTAAAGACGAGTTGTTTTCAAATTCACACCGTATCCTGCACTCCGTTCCTCTCGCACCGCCCACATTTCGAGACATCAGGAGCCAAATAACAGTACTCAGCACTGCGCTTTGTCGTGCCAGAATGAAAATAACATTGGGAATCGAACCCTCAATAATCGTGTTTACAGTCCGACCCACTGCGACATTATAGTGTAATACAGTATATAATGTGCAGTATTTAATCTATGTCTACATGCGATTAAGCTAACATATAGTTTTCGCCAAAAATATATTATATTTCCTAATATGCCAAGGTCTCTAATTCGTATTAATCAGCAATTTTAGTGCTTATAAATCGATATCTTTCATATATGAAACTCTTCCGTTTTTGATTGACAGACAGACAACGGACTGATGACTAAGCGGCGTGGAACGCTGAAATTAGGGATGTATGTAGTTTGCTTGGGGAGTGTCGGGGAGGAAGAGATGCACTGAGAGAGTATTTTGTAAACTTCCTATAGAAACGAAAGAATTTCCAGGCATTGCCTAATGAGTGACGGCAATCAACGCTGCGCTTTGTATTATTACCAGTTACGAAACTTGTCACTTATACGTAACGTAGCTTAGGTAACAACACAATAATATAGTGTGATCGAGCTGGTCTGATGATGGAGACAAGATATGAATAGTGGGACTCTTCAGAGGACTCTAGTAAACCACTCGAGTTTAGGCTTATATAATTGATAGCTCCGAGCACATTTTGTACTAAACCGTGTTTTTATTTTATTTTGTAAACTGTGTTTTATTTTGTACGAAATTTTATTCATATTTTATTCAATTCAAATAATTTTGTTTGAAATATAAAGTTAGAAGTTCATTTTTTGAACGTCAAATAATTTACCACCAGTTCACTAAAATTAATGCCTCAGACCTGAGAAGAACCGGCGCTAGAAACGAGGCGGGACCTATTTTTCTAAAATCAATTTTAAACAAATGGATTACTTGTGACAATGATACCTTTGAAACAGACTAGAGCGACCATTTTATTCCCATATTTTCCCACATCTATCGCGTAAAGCATGGTGGAGAGATAATCCAGTGTTAAAGTTTATGACATTCCGTTGTAAGTTCGATTTGTACTCGAGGAAATGTATTATTTTGATTTCCTCGCTCTGATAACAAGACAAAGCGCAATATTTAATTCCGCCACTCAACGCGCAATGTCTTCAAAATTAGGTGGTGCGTGGGGAACGGAGTGTCTTAACGGTAAAAATGCTAACGCGGACGCTTAACGACATTATTAATAAAATACGAAAATAATGTAGATTAGTAAATAAATAAATATGTAGTTAGATCTTAGCAGAGCTAGTCTTTATAAAAATTTACAACTTAGCCTTAACTTAATCCTTGAACCCGTGTCCACCTCCATAAAAGGCAACGATACACATTTCACTGCACCATATCGAAACAGAATTAGAAAATGCTAATTGTAAAATGGATGTTTATGAATATTTAATATACAATAATATATTAAAATCGTCTTATAATATCTACTATTTAAATATTGTGACTTTTCCTTTTTTTTCTTAATTTGAAAAAAAAAAAGTTTAACTTAATTTAACCGGTTTCGATTCCCACTCGAGGGACGAATTATTTTCATTACCGGCGTTGAGTCCCGCCAATTAACATGTAATGTCTCGAAATTTGGGCTGGATGTGCCTAACGGAATATCGTGACTTTAAACCTGTGTCTTATTTTGTGGTTGAGATAAAACGGAAACCTAAAAAGAAAGTTGAAATAGAAAAGAAGTATTGGGACACTCAAGTAAAGGACAACTTAGTCTCTTAGCACTACGCTCTCTCTGCACTTTCTCTACGTCTATTTTGCCAATTAAGTGAATACGACAAAGCACAGAGGAGCTACTCGACTTTGAAAGTTGAAATTTGACATGTGTAGGTAGATTACGAGGTTGTGGGTTCGATTAGCACTCGGGAATGAAATATTTAATATTTTCATTTCTTCGTTCTAGTAAGGAGGAAATGCGCGGCGTTGAGTTGAGCGCCATTCAACACGCAATGGCCCCACAATTCAACAGAAACTTGGAAGCGGATATTTCTTAATAAAAACGGAGTGTCTTAATGATGGTTACCAGCAACCCTCTGTTTCCCTTCTATGTGCGGGATACAGATTAGCGAGTGTAGAGAACCCGAAAAATGTTCCACTTTACGTGTTAATAACACGCATATAAAATTACGTGCGATAACTAATGCAGTAAAAAAGGACGTACCTATATATATGCAAAACAAATAAACAAACAAAAATACATGTTAATACTTCATATATATATGTATATATAATTTTGTAACACAAATGAATAATTTAAATGATGGCACCATAAAATTATTAGTGATTTTCTGTGTTGAAAGGTTTATTTAAAAGTTTGCACATTCCAAATGGATATTACAAAATCGATATATATATATTATATTATTTGTCTAATACGCCGATACGGTAGAGGGGGACAGTTTCTGATTGCAGACGATGGTACTGGGTGCACACTCGAGGGGTGTATCTGGCATTGTTGTTTTTCTAATTCTATTCGTTTCGATATGGTGCAGTGAAATTTGTAGTGTTGCATTTTATGGAGGTGGACCAGGGTTCAAGGACTAAAGTAAGGCTAAGCTGTTAAAATTTTATTTAAGTCTAGAGAACCACTCGCGGCTTTGCCCGCTTGAACTGCATAATTATTAGTTACTAATCTACATTATATTCATTTTCTAAAAATAATATTATTTAGAAAACAATTTCTATACATAGTTTCAGATAATTCAATAAAACAGTTGGCAGTTAAAATGAAATAAACTAACTATTAAGGAAAGCTTCTCATGATACAATGTTGAAAATTACAGACAAAGAAAAAACTCAACATAAATCATTGTTTATAGTTCTATTATGATATTAAATGACGCCAATAATACTTTTCATTACATGTCCTTCGTGTACAGACACCGATCCATTATAATTTCATTATAAGTATAGAGGAGGCCGCCATCGCCCAGGGGCACAAGGGTGTGAATGCAACGCAACGGTTGTGGGTTCAATCCCCACTCAAGGCAATTAAATATTTATTTAAATTTATATTTCTATTTTCTTCGCTCTGGTATCGAGGCGAAGAGCGGCGTTCTGCCACTCAACACTCAATGTCTCCAAAATTTGGCGGTAAGTGGGGAACGGAGTGTCTTAACACTAGGTTCCGTCTGCCTATCCTGCTATGTGCGTATTAACAAATAATAAAAGGTTGTTTTTTAAAAAAGTAATTTTTCTTTGATTTCATTTTTAATTTTTTTGTATTTTTTAATTCAAAGAATTTCAATTGAATCAAACGAGCCCAAATTCCAGAGTTACACCATCAGACCCTGGTTACGATATAGTATCAAAGTACTCATCAAGACGAATCAAACGAGCTCAAACTCGATGAGGTTTGGTCGTTTAATTACGGAGTCCCAATGGTCACCTTTTAGCTCCATCTTCAGATCAGCTCTATGATATAATAATAATAATGCATTATAATCCGATTTATACATGAATGCAAAATTTTAGCACAATCGGAAACCGGGAAGTGGATCAAATTTAACTTGCAAAATGTGATTGACTACATTGATTTGATTGTTGATTAATTACACATATTAGATTGAATAAAAGCTTGTAGAATATAATATTAAATAAATAATTAAATAATAATAATAATTAAATATAGAGACCAGTCGTGGCACAGCGGCACAAGGTGTGACTGTAAAACCAACTGGTTGTGGGTTCGATCCCCGCTCGAGGAGATGAAATATTTACTTAAATTAATATTTCGATTTCTTCGTTCTGGCGTCGAGGCAAAGCGCGGCGTTGATTTCTGCCACTCAACACGCAATGCCTCCAGAATTCGTCAGAAAGTGGGGAACGGAGTGTCTTAACACTAGGTTCCCTCTGCCTACCCTGATGTCTGCGGGATACAGCGTGAAGCTGATTTGATTTGATTTAATTAAATATAAAAGCACAACTTGTTGGTGCCCGCACAGTTTGATTTACGTGCATTTTATCACTTGTTTTTGATTTCCAGTTTTTTAGGCTTCCATATAAGGTGCTATAGAAATTAGAATTTATATGTTATCGGTAATTTGATAAGGTATAATAAAAAAATATTATAGAATTTACGACATCTTATGCAAGAGATAAAGTGAGATTCCGAACGACTGAGTCACGCGAGACATTTCGTTAAGCTTTTGTTACAATTCATTTTCAATATACATTTGTATGTATAATAGCATTGTGAAATATACATTCTAGATTTTTATGAAATATGCCTTAAATTATATGATAATGAGATGAAAAATGAAGAAATCATTTACTGAAGTTTTTTGTTTAGCTTCACGCTGTTACCTCTACACAGCAGGCGGAGGGAACCTGAGAACCTAGGGTTAACACATTTCCACAGAATTTTGGAAGCATTGCGTATTGAGTGGCGGAACCAAACGCCGCATGTAGTTGAACTCTTATATTATTATTATTTGTATAATATATTTTTGTATCTTGACACTAGATTTTATACTACTCTCTAATGGAAAGTTTGAGCTTTTCTCTATTATCTGTTATTTTGCGGCACATAATGCTGATTTTGATCACTATAGCTTGATAATAAAAATGTTTTGCGACTTCGCCCACTTAATCAAATGATAGTAACTAGGGGTTGGAAAAAATAAGTGTTGTAATGATATTTGAAATAGTATAGGCTATTTTGGGGCCTTTATCTATTCTGGGGTGATGACCCCACCGCTGGGCTGGGGGCATTACACCACCCCCCATTCTTGAGATACTGTTCACGAGAACGAACCCCCAAGCATTGTGGGAACATGTATAAATCGGCAGTTTATATAAGTGTGTAATTTAACGAATATAATTTATTTTTAATATTATAAGGCTGAAAAGTTTCTACTGCTTCGAATTCCGAAAAAAACGTTTTGTATTTGATATATTAAAGTTTTGTTGTAACTATTTTAACAGAAATTAGAGTTATCTGACACGGTTTTGTGTGTGTCATATACACATCAAGTAGTTTCCGTTCGACCACGCGAGGAAGCCGCGCGTAGAAACTAGTTTATAATAGAAACAAATTGACTAAGACAAGTTGCATTCAGCCTAAAAATGTAATAATAAATCAAAGTTTATTGTCTATTATAATTTATTAGTGGCAATTTAAATTCAAATGATCTATTTCCATAATAAATATATGCGTTATAATTTATAGATGTTCCATTTTATATTATAGTTTTGTAATATTCGATACATATAGATTGAATTGTTTGACTCTGTCGTGGCGCAGTATTAATGCGACGTTGAGTTACGCCACTTAACACCTAACACGCATGTTCTTAAATTAATCTTGTAATAATGTAGAGTAGTAGAATATTTTATATGTTTTTTTTTCCGTTATGCAAACGAGGCAATGCGCGGCGTTGCAGCCTCCAGAATTCGGCAGAAAGTGATGTACAGTAGTGTAGTAAGGGGACCGGAGTACCTTAACACTAGGTTCCCAGATCCCCCTACCTGTCCTGCTATTTGTTGGACGCGGTGTGGAGTTACAAAAATTGTATGAAACTGGGTAATTATACATAGCTTCGGTGACAGTATAATAAAGTGGTATCAACAAGCTGCTCTGATGGTAGACCGATGACTGATAGATAAAGATATATAAAATGAAAAAGAAAGAAGACAATAAGTCATGAATAGCAAATAAAAAATTATTGCAAAAATTCAATGGCTTGCATAATATATTTTTTTATGGAAAAAGACAAGGCAAACGAGCGTACGGGTCACCTAATGGTCAGTGATCACCGCCATGATAACTTTTTGTTGGTATCTAGGTCGTATCGACCTGGAAACACTGCCGCAGGTAGGCCATTCCACAGTTGCGAGGCGCGAGGAAGGAAGTTCCTTCTAATTCACTCAGTAGTGGAGTGTTTAAGTGGTGTAGATGATACCTGAGTTCGTGACGTACTGTGCGCTTAGAAAGTTCGGCGGCAGGTCAAATAGTTTTCCAGAACACTCCCCATAAATAAATGCGGTAGAAAACGCACAGCGAGGAGACGTCTCTACGCAAAGCCAAAGTGAAGAATTTCACAGGCCTTGCTTTCCAGATGATCACGATACTGGCAGGCAGCTTGAAAAGCTAAGGCCCAAAGTGCTGATACTGGGCGAGGTTCTAAGAGGAGTGTTTTGAGAGACCGGCGACACGACAAATGGTGATTTTTTAGTGGTTAACGACTTGAGTCGATTTGTTATTTATTTACATTACGTACATACATATATACATACTACATACATATTATAACGAAACGTTTCTACTGCAAATTCTTTTGTGTACTTATTAAATTAAAAATTATTAAAAGAAGTGATAAAAGAGTTTTGATTGTTGATAATTTGTCATATTTGTCTATTAAATATACATTCTGAAGAAAAAGCGCTCTACTTCACAAAAAGTAATTTGTAAGTTTTAAATACGTTATTTATGTGTGGTTGTGCGATCACATGTGTGGATGTGCGATCATGTGTCGAATAAATTAAATATAGGGAAAATAAAACTAAATAAATATAGGTATCTATATATTTTTAATCAAAAATATTTATGTACAAAAAATACTAAAATAGCACTATGTAATATACATTACAATATTAAACCAACATAGCAGATACTTTAAAAATCTATTTAAATGTTACAAATAAAAAAAAAACCACTGGGAATCAAATCGGCACCTAAACCATTATAAACTAATACTCAAAATGTAGAGACAAGCTAAAGTCAATTTAAGACTAAATTTTGAATTAAGAAACTGTATTTTGTGCTAATTTCAATAAATTTTTAAAAAATACAGAAAAAAGAGAAATATAAAATGAGAATATCTTACACAAATCTTTCTAACATTAATGTTCGAGAGAGAGAGAGAGAGTATTCAAGAGAGACAGTAAAATTTTTTGTTGTCTCTTTTACTAGTACGTCTGATTATTTATTTAACACATTTTGAATATTTTTTTCTATACATTTTTTTAAATTATTTTTTACAATAAGGGCCTAAAATTATAGTAATTTGCTTGAAAGCACTATTCAAATATTTTTTTATTATTAAACATGCAATGTAGTGTTAACTTAGTGTTCAGTCACTCTGTTCAGATATTACGGGTTGAGTATCAGAACTCACCGCCACGCTTTTACCAATAGTATTAATACTAATAAAACTAACAACAAAATGAAGGCCTCAGTGATGTATCACAATGTGTTTTCTTTATTTCTATACAAAATGTGTTAGGTGTATGATGAAAATCTATATTAGTATGTATTTATTTTCAGTGAAATAATTTAAAAGGCAAAGGTTCAAATCCAGTTACTGTTAGTATTTTAATAAAATATTTGAATAGATCCGAATTACACTTTGAATTAAAATAAAGAGAAGGAATGTTTTATGATACACATTTAAAATATATAAGTCTATAAAATAATCTACAAAAATAGCTAATCTTATCTATTACTACAATATTATTTGTATTTGTTAGAAATTATTTCTCCATATCAAATTAGTGTCCAATTTTACAGGGTGAAAATTGCATAAGATCGAGATACAAGATCAAGTACAGCGTTAGGTTACGTTACATGATGATACCATATCTATAAAATGATTAAAAACTAAAAAAACATATTAACAAAAAAATTATAACAAAATTGATATGGAAGAATAACTCCAACATCTTTAAGTGTTGTAATATTATAACTAAAAATAGCACTTGATTTCTTAAAGTTATTTATTTTAAATACATCCCTAATTAAGGCACATACATTTATAATATGTATTTATAAATTAACTAAAATACACAAAATACGTTTCACAAAAATTTAAAAAAAAATATTTAAAAACAATCATGCAAAATTTTGATAAATAAAAGAATCCGTTATTTAAAAAAATATGAACTATCCATTTTTTTTCAATACAATACAAGAAAACGACAATTTTATAATGTAGCGCAACCAAGAATTGGTCAACTTAGACTAACCATTATAATTTGTTAACTTTTTATCGTTATTTCTCGTGTTTTTGATCCTGTCGCGTGGAATAATTAATAATAATTTAGTAACGGAGTGTTAATGATATTGTTAAAATTCTTAAAATTCCTCAACTACCCTCATATTTTTGTTTAATACAAAAAAACTACGAAAAAAATCACAAAGAACATTTTTTCTTTTACAATACTCACGCAACCAATTCTCTCAACTTGGTCTTGAGCATTTTAACTTTTTTATTCATTGCGTTCTTGTAATTTAACTTAGAATCAAACCTGCTATCTGTATTTCTCCTGTTTTTTACCCTTTCGTGAAATAATTCGTAATAATTAGGTAATGGAGTGTCCATTAAGTTATTATTTTGATAATCACTGGATAATGGGAGGTCGGGGAAGCACAACGCCATGTTTTGTATAAAATGATTAAACATAGCGGTCTCTGTGAACCATTCGAGGAAATATTGTATTTGTTTCGAAGAGGCGCTTTTCTTGAATGCTTCTTTCTGTAAGGAAAGAAAAACATACATTTTAAATACATATATTGTTTATTATAATTTTTGATAGGTAAAGTTAAAAAAAATGACCCACATTTGTCAATAATCTAGTTATATAATATAGTTTTGAGTAAAATAAAATATATGATAAAAAATTTACTTTACTTACATTTTTTTTGTAAATTAACTTAATATTATATAAAAAAAGAAGGAAAGTTGTGGAGATTCCTTCATTTAAAATTTAAAACGCATAAACAATACAAATATAATACATACATCAAAAACGACTCCATTCTTCCCCAAATCACCGTCCTTAACTTCACTCTCTGAGAAAAATCTCCAAAAGTCACCCAAAATATCGACAAAAACCCGTAGAAACGCTTCGGAAATCATCAGATTTCTTGTTCTTTTATCATCTTGTTTATCTTTGTGTTTGGTATATTCCATTTGTAAGGAAGTTTTTAATGTTTTATAACTGGACGTGGGGAGGATAGTGGATTCATCTCCTTGGTAGAATAACACTTTTGATGGATTTGATAAGTCTATTAGCATGCCCTGTGAAGAAAATAGTACTTAATAAAAAAAACTTAGATTAATTCTATAAATGATCTTATTTGGCGATGTTATTTATATTGAACTTATTTATAGTTCAGCTCAGACATCGTTTGCGTTTTGAGTGGCGGAACTCAACGCCACACTTAGCCTACCCAGAGCGAAGAAACAAAAATACCAAATGTTTCATTTCCTTTAGTGGAAATCAAACCCACAACCTGTCGAGTTTACAGTCACTCGTCTGTAAAACAAACGAGTGACTGTAACAAAAGATGGTGCTTCGAGCCGGATACAAAAATGTTGACCTTACTTTACTCTTTTTTTAATTACACGATTAATTATAGAAAGAAATCTAACCTCTTCAAACTGCGTTGGACTGTGGTCCGTTAACATAGCCGCAAGTATCGGCAAGGGGGCTGTCAACACGTCTTTTTGGATTTGAGATGGTATTGCCGATATTAGGGGCTGTTGCCATACGAACGGGTATAGTGCGCTTTGTAACGCTTCCATGCATGAGGATAGAACACTGAAACAGAAAAAGTACATAAAAAACTAAAAGTACAATTTTAAAGATTTTTATGTTATCAGTACAAATATAATTAAGGCGAATTAATAATTACATACAAGGCGAAAAAGGTAAGCGGAGACCGTAGCGTTTGGCAGCGTGAAGTTAGTTTATTATTAAAAATTACTTCTAAATTAACTTTATTTTGATTGTGGCAACAAGATATTGTTTTAAAATTTTGTGCAGTCAAGTGCAGAAAGACGTATCTTGACTTTTGGAAGCTTCATGTCGCAATGGGGTAGTCTGACTGTAAGCGCTATAGTTGCCAATTTTGTCCCCCATTATCTTTCTCCGTTAAAGCAAGAGTTGAATTCCACTCAACACACAATGTTTTTAAAATTCAGTGGAAAGGGGGAAACGGAATTTGTTATTACTGAGTTCACTTTTCGCATTCCTTGCTATATGCGGGATACAGCGTGAACTTAAAATAAAAGACAAAATTACAGTTTTTGGACTTCTCTGGATCCCTTACCCTTCGTCCATAAAGATTACCCTTCTTTTCAGTAGTGCGAAGCCGAAGATATTTAGCACTATACTGGGACCCAAAAAATGGATGGATAAACCTTAGCAAAATAGACTTCTCTGCCCTCCTTACCTCAGTTCCTCGCCCATGATGATGACCTTCCTTTCCAGGAGTAAGGATCCGAAGACCTTGATGACCAGACTTGCACCGAATGTATCTAATAGAATAGACATGTTATCTTCATCAGCTCGAGGATCGATCGGCCTTTTTATTATATGTGTTCTGAAATTTATTTTTGAATATAAATATATTTTTTTTTATTTAATAGAGTTAATAAATTACTGTCATATTACTACTGGTACAGTACAGCCATGACTCGTCAACCGTACTATATCCCAGAGATGGTAAAGGCGGGGTGATGACAGTAACTAAGGGGGGTGGGAATTATATAAAACTGAGTGTAAGGGATAGAAACAATGGAAAAAGTTATACCTTTATCCAATAACAAATAAATCTAGGGAAACTAAGCTTACATCAGGTGTTATTAAATGTTTTAATAGAAGGACATTATTATAATATAAATAGGTTTTGAAAAAGATATTTAAATCTGATATATACTACTAACCTAGGTCTTTCCAGATTGACAACAACACGTTTTGCCCTATTATTATTATTTTCCAAATCATAATAATCAGGTAACTGATGATCACCGTCTAAAATTAGATTATCCGAGCTCTCACTGTCTAAATTCTCCTTTTTTACCGACACATTGATACTATGTTCATTTGCCCTTGTTTCCGGCATTGTTCTACATTTATGTATATCTCCTAAGCTTAGGGAGTTTCTTGAAATATCTTTGTGGTTTGTATATTTTATGGTTATTTGTTCCCCGGGGTTTGGAAAATCAGTTTCGAATAGTTGGTGGAGTATGTGAGTGATTTCCACTTCTGAGTCGCCGTGGTGTGTTTCTATTTCTTGTAAAATCTGCAATGTTTTAAATAAAACTTTTTGAAGTAAAACAATTTATAGAGAACTGGCGGACCCGTGCGGCTTAACCCGCTTGGATTATATGAATATTTATTAAAGATACAGGATGGAAGCGTCGTTTGGGTCAGTCATTCCGTAACGTAGGTGATTTTGAACCATGTTCCCTCTGGCTACCATGCTGTAGCGAGATAAAGAGAGCGAGAAGCTAAAAAATCAAGAATTTTATCACAAGTCTTGAATATTTGTTATAACGCAGTTACGTACCCTACAAGCTTGTTACAACACATTGCTGTATAGAGATTATAGTCGATAAGTGTACTAATTAAGGTCAAATTAAACCGATATATTGTTATATTATTATGTTTTATATAGTTTTTTGTGTATAAACAATATACCGATATATTGTTTATACACAAAAAACTATATAAAACATAATAAATAAAGAATAAAAATTGATTTGGGTCAACTTATGTGTGTAGGGGTACTGCACAATACTTAATATTGTTCATAAACAACATTTGTATACATACCATATCAGCAACCTAAATTTATTCGATTATTAACAAATACAATTGTGTAATTATTTTCCGCTATTGTTTTGTAGCGTTTAAATAACCGATTAAAATATATAAAAACAGAGTTGAGCATAAGGTCTTGTATTATTAACATCGTCACGCTGCCACATCCCACATGTACATTACGGTCGTAGAGTCGTGGCTTCCTGAACTTATGCGGATTGCGTACTCGTGCCCGGGAAGGAAATAATCTGAAGTCCTAAAATCAAATCTGCACAACTGTCAACGCCTAACTTCAGGGCGGCCACGACTCGTCAACCGCACTATACGATGATATGTAAATAACATGTAAATAGTTGATTATACTTCACAATTTATTCTCTAACTGTATTTCTTTTATTAAAAAAAAGAGTAGAAATAAACTTGTTCTTTTATTTCTTGTTTTACTACATCTTGTATCCCGCACATATCAGGGAAGGCAGAGGGAACCAGTGAACCTAGTGTTAGGAAACTCACTTCCAATTAAGCCTGCCGTTTCTCATATATAGTTTCATTTTTTTATAGATACTTTTAACGCACGTCATAGAGGTTTACAAGTTAGGTTCCACCATATGAACAAACGACATCTGTTTTTAAATATTAGTATAAATTTAATATAGCTTACTTTATAATAAAATCCAGGCGCTCTATATTTTCCTATTAAACAGTAACATAGTGGAAGACACGTTGTGGCACCTTCTGGAAGTACTCTACGGCAATAACTGGAAATAAATAAACAAAAAATAACAAAATATACATTAAATTTTGAATGTAAATAATAAGAATTATACGTTCTTTTAACAGTCTGTAGCTTTTACTAGCAACAAAGGGTGAAACGAGATATATAAAAAAATACATTAAAAACATTGTCTGGATCTAAAGAAAATTGTGTGGCATTGACTTTCGCTACTAATAAGGCAATGTATTAAATTAGAGCGGCAAATGGAGAACGGAATATCTTAACATTAGGTTACCTCTGCCTACTCAGCTATAACTGGGATGTAGTGTGAAGTTGCAAATCTTACCCATAAGATCTCTCTCCTCTCTCATCCGTTAAAACTAAGGAATAACACTGTGCAGTTTTCTCCGTCGCCCATTCATCAGCATTCTTAGAACTTATTGTTTCTGGGAATATAAGATTTTCTATGTGTGGTGGTACTTGGACCTGGAAGGTATGAAAAAAAAAATATTTGAGAACATCACATTTAGGCTGTCTTTGTCCTCTGCTGGACAAAGGCGTATCTAATGTATTTATTTAAATCCAATATAAAAAGCTCTAAAAAGTAAAGAAATAAATAAACAATAAGAAAAGATCTTCAAACGACCTTTATATGCATGAAGTCACTTATCAAACAAAAAACGATAGGTTTATCAATTTGGTAGTTACGTTACACAGAACTACATACAGTTACTCACATCTTACATAGACGCTAAAACTTATAATATAATGTTAAAAATTATAAATATTTGCAATTTTTTTTATACAAAGTTTTCCATAGATCTTGTTTATCTATTTAACGGAACGTCGTATTTAATTTAACTGGAGCCATGCCAAATTTATGCGAAATATAAATTAAAAATACGAGAATTTACATAATTGAACGCAGTACAGTGCAGGCTCGAAATTTCCACTCTAGAAATCCAAACGTACATGCCTATTACCCTAATAAAAACATAAATAATAAAAAATCCTACCTGACTTGGAAAAACACTCTTCACATAAGCCTCCCCAGTCATATAATTCAAACCCACCAACAAACATACGTTAAAAAGTCCTTTCTCTCTCGGCTCAAATGGCAAATCGATATCAACACAACCAGCTTTCTCGTCGATACTTAAATTATCAATCGATTCATCGCTCGCATTCATGGAAAAGATATTGCCAGAAGAATCGGTCAAATTGATCTTGGAATCTATCGAATCGTGCCTATCCATCTTGTCCTTGGCCAAATTACTTTGGGACGTTCTGAAACTCTTCCAAGACCTAAAGGTAGAATATGGATTGTCTACAATCTCAGATTTGTAGGAACAGATCGATGTTTGATGGCGAAATCTTTTCGATTTGACATTATTGTCTAGATAGGCCACTCTGGAAGAAACTCTTCGAACGTAATTCTTGCGTTTCTCTGTTAAACTTCGTGTGAGTGTTATAGATTCTGAAATTAAAGTAATAGCGATCTTAAACAGGTACTCACACAATAAATTTGTAAAAAATGCAATATTTACCATGATTTACATAATTAAACGTGAAAATGAAATCCAACAAAAATGTATTAAAATTTTAATCTTATTCTATAGATTTATAAAGGCAAATATATATTAGAAAAATGTGATCCTTGATATTTTAGATTTGAACATGTTTTATAATTTCTTTGTGCAATGAAGATGTCAATAAATATTTTTTTCTAAAATTTCAAATAATAGTTTTACTCAGATATAATATTATTTTATGGTCTGCTTTGGTCTATTACGGTGTTTCGCAGTCTACTCTAATTTACTAACCTTCACTAGTACCATCAGATAAGTCTGTGGGAAAGCTCCCAGGTTTATTCTCGTCCATGTTGCAAGCTGCCTTTACAGTGTCGTATATCTCTGACATGAGACGATTCAGCTGAAAATAGTAAACATAGATTTTAAATTTATTATAAAAAGACTAAGCAATATATTGTTGTATGTAGGCTTTGATGAAATTATATAGAAGATATGATGATAAATGGGCTTTTGTCTCAATTTTCATTATTTTTAATATTTAAAAATCAGACCAATATATGCATTAAACAGTATTTACATATATTTTAGGTATAATTTAAAAAGTTAAGAGGTAATTTCGCAAGAAGTGGCCTATTCTAAGAAATTGTCCACGAACTGATACATGTACATACAAATAGTTATATTAGAACAAAAAAAATATACTAAGTTTAAGACTTTAAAATACTATTAAACAAAGTAAATGATGATAACCATTTTAAAATTCAAAGAAATAATCGCCAAGAAATCTAAGCTGTTCAAGATTTATATTTCTAATGATTGAACAAATATACTGTCAACTTTCTTTTCTCGACATTTTAATTTACTAAAGGCCCAAGGATATCAAACTGTCGACCTTCACCTTTACAGACAATACTAAAATCAAAACAATCAAACCATTACTGATAAACACGGCCACGTGGTAAAGCACATCACTATTTACATAAACAAAAGATAATCACCTTGGAACGACATTTTGGAAAATATTTCTTATTCATTAACACCAAATTTAAATGGGTCTAGATTTAAAAAATAACGGTACTAGAAAGTATTTCTAGTAAGGCAGACCCAAATTTCAGAACAAGATTTTTTTTAAGAAAAAAAAAAAGCTCTCGAACACGACTTGGTGGCAAGTGGGAGTGTACTAATTTGAATATTAAGAAACCGTCTTATTATTGATAATAATTAGGATGGTGTTATGCTGTAGGGAACCTTATTCAGATATTTTATTTTTTATAGCTTTACGCCGTATCCCGCATATAGCGAAAGGGGCAGAGAAAGACACTTCCTTCTCCACTTTCCATTTTCCATTGCTATACATTTTTGTCTTCCTAATACCTCTACAATTGTTTAACAATTTATGTAATATCTGCTACACATGGAATTGATATTACAACCTCACACATTTTTCAACGCAAGACCGGAAAATTACATTATATACAGAACAACATTTTGAGAGTGAGTCTGTATTAGCGAAGCCAATCAGCAGAGTGACTGTAAACGCGACCCCTGCCCTGCTCTGGTAGACAAAATGCGGCGTTAAGTCTCGCCACTAAACATTCAATGTTTCGGAAACTAGTTGGATGGTGGGAAAGGGAGCGTTCTAACACTAGGTTCCCTCTACCTACCGCTATACGGAATAGAGAGTGAGACTGCAATAAAATAATTCATAATAAACTTATTAGGCATAACACTATCCACCGACGCAATCGCGAGCTAGGTCACAAAACATTGTATAAACAACAATTATGATATTATCGTCAAATAGTGATGGGCAATACAATATATCGACCGATAACGTCGCTTGTTTAATTGAATAAATAGCTTTCATGTTTGCGACTTTGTTTGAGGCGAATTCTTGGTTTATCGAAACTTCATCAATCAATATAGCGACAGGCAGTTACTAATTATTACCAACTTCGGCTTCACTATATATCCCGCATATAGCAGGGTAGGCAGAGGAAACTAAATGAGTGAAATGTGGAAAAGAAAGGAAGCTTCAACTTCAACTTCAGATGAAGCTCTCAGTGGAGATCAGCACCAAGCATCCAGTTAAGACATGGCTACCAAGCTTGGTTTATTATTTCCTCTTTAGAAAATTTTTTCTTTTATTATTTTTTTATCGTTTTAGGCATCTATGGCATTCAAAAAAGGCATGGAACATCTTAGTTATTCTATGATTTACGTCCATTTCAAATACTACACGAAAATAAAATATCTGATAATGATGAGCATGAAACGCTCTTACCTTCGCAATACAAACTACGTTTACTATCGCAGCTTCACCCCCGTGGTCAATTACAAATAACTAATACTTATACTATACTAGCTTCATGCTGTATCCCTAGCGAGGTAGTCAGAGAGAAAGGAACGCCAAACGCTGCGGCCTTTATAAACCTCTTTCGCCTCGACCACTGTTATCAACCTCTTCATACACCCCCTTGGGTAGGTTCCTCGAGTAGGTAGGTACTCGAGTTTTTTCAGTGACTCAGTATCTTTGATACTGTGTTTTTGAATGTCAACCGAGGTCTCCCGCTAGCTCTGTTACCGCTCATTTTTCCGTCATAAATAATTTTTGTCATTCTTTCATCACTCATTCGTTCGACGTGCCCAAGCCAGCTGGACAGCAGCGTTTTTATTTATGCTCACCATGACATCCTCGCTAGTACCTGTGGTTCTATGTAACTCTTCATTGCGGATTCGATCAGCTAAGCCGACTTCGCATAACCTACGATAAGATTGCATATCCACAGCACTCATCTTTCTTTCATTCTTCGTCTGCAATACCCACGTCTCGCTGCCGTATAACAGCGTCGGTACCAATACTGCACTGCGTACGGCGAAACGTTTTGCCGTGTCATCAATGCAGCTGGCACCATTAACCCAACAGTAACAATAGTTTCCAAATATACCACATCATTCACTTTTGCCTAGAGTATTTATTATTCATAATTTTTAAAAATATTCCTATAACAGATATCGATATATATCCGATCATCCCTACAGATCTTATACGACCCAAAACATTGAACCAACAGACAGTCGGACGCCTTGTGACACTAATTGTAGCTCTGTCCTTTTATATACACCGCCCTTATCTTAATTGTAGCATGCGAATTAAGATGAAATGAGAGGTCACTTGATTGTGTGACTTCATTTCTTTTTATATTGCCTTATGTTACTTTCCTTGCTTTAAGCAGGCAAAGCACGGCGTTGAGTTCCGTTACTCAATACGGAATGCCTCGAAGATTTGGCGGAAAATTGGAAACAGGGTGTCTTGACACTAAGTTCCTTATTACGTGGCTTGATGTATGGGATACAACATGAAGCTAGAAAAAAACGAGTTAAGTGGGTATCTAATACGTATAGAGGCTACATCTATAGATAGTTCTACCTACCAAACTTATCTCAATTATGGTATGAGAATTAAATGACATAAAAGGTTTGACTTTTTTTATTATTGTTATAGGTTGTGTTGGCTACTCTTACTTTCTCTTTGTTCTGCTATAGTTGAGTAAAGTAGATATAAACAAGTAGTATACGACTGTTATAACTGTTATCTATCTTTACCATAGAAATTATAATTACGGGACTATTTTAGATCAGAAAATTAGGATTTGCAATCTTTACTCCATTTTTAAATGAATTTTGGCATTATCGAGATTTTAAAAAGTTTTTACGAGAATCTCAAACCCAAATAATCCTGTGTTGATATTTAAATAATAAAATATAATTTAACAAAACATTTATTGTGAGTTCGAATGCCACTCGGTGGAATGAACTATATTAATTTCCACGTTGTCGCTAACAAAACAAAGCGCGGCGTAGTATTCTGGCACTCAACACGCAATGTCTTAAAAACTGGGCGACGCGTAGTTATCTTAACTCTAGAAGAGAGAACCTCTTTCGTTGCTAAGGGTACGAGGTAGCGTGAAGCTATTATTTTTAAAGAGACAAATTGCACCTTAAAAAACAACACTATCGATACTGCAAATATATAGATTATCTACTCAAAAATATTAAAAATACACAATGAATGATACGTTTGATCGCAACGGAAGGACAGATAACCCAATACGCTGACCCCATTATACAATAATTATGTAATAACTTAATATATTACGTTAGTATGCATTAGTTAAATATTTATAAATATATAGAATCTAATCACTTGATTTACGCATAATTCGAACAAAAAAAAATGTAATTTTCCTCGTTCTGACAGATAAAACTCGGCGTTGAGGTCCGCCTCTTAACACGCAGTGCTTCGAAAATAGTGCGGTGGATACATTTTTTTTCGAAATTATAATAATATCGAAGGGGCCAATGAAAATAGCTTCTTGTTGTGTATGACACATGACACAGTCTAAGTGCGGCAGGTAACCATCGCAGGTACAATGGGTTAGATCGAAACGACTGACTATATTATAGTCTTCAGTAAATGGCAGCAGTTCCAGAGATAAATTTGCGTCCGAGCAAACAAACTGTTCAGTTTTATAGAATACATTATTATATTTCGTTTATTCAGCACCATACCCATATCTAATACCCATTATCTTTAAATATTAATTAACAAAGAGCAGACGAAGTGTTTTTTTACAAACATTTCCTCTGTCTACCCCTTATCCAGTACTTAGTAATACCACGTGCCTACAATAAAATAAAAACCTACCAGGAAAATCAATTACCAAGAGCCAATAAGTCCGAAGCAATTAAACCACTAGCTATACACTATACATATATACACCATTTAATTACTCTCGTAATGGGCTAGAACTGGGCGTCTACCACCATCATGGTGGTACGAACTTAGGTCACGCCATAGCCCCACAACCTTGAGTCATGGGCAAAAATAACGGCATGAGTCACAAAATAGGCAGGAGGCATATACATTTATCGTCATCTAATCATTAAATTGTGTATAGCTTATATACTGTAAGCGCGATGGTTATGGGTTCGATACTCACCCAGGGAATGACTATATTTGACTTCGTTTCCTCGATCTGGTAATAAGTCAAAACACATTGTGCAAAAATAGGCCTGCCTGGTATACACTACGTCTCCACTGTCTACCCTTCTATACTAAATATTAATAATACGACTTAATAATAATATTTTAAAAAAACCCAATAAAAAATTGATTCAACCTACGTTTCTATAAAACTAGCCTATTTATAGAAAAACTGCAATAACTATAGGCAATGCCTACAAAACCCATTTTGTTAGGTTTGCTTCACGCCTACCGTCACGTGTGACGTCATATCCCTTATCAATTAATTATCAGTAGCGAGTAAAAATGGCCTCCAAACTAAAAACAACATTGTTATCTCAAAACGTTATTTTGTGTGGGAAATTTACTTTGTCTTTATTCTTATTATTAGTCATTAAGACTTAGTTATTAAGGCCCTTGTGATGTTGGTTCGATTCCCACTCAAGGGATAGAATTGTTTATATATTTCCTCGCGCTAGTAATAAGGTAAATCACGGCGTTGATATCAGCCAATATCTCGAATCTTGTGGGAGCGGACAATGTGTGGGATTGCCATTTGAAAGGAGAGAAATTGCTTTAAATTTTCATGTTTTTCCCCGATTTCCGAAGAAGGATTCCATTTTGACGTCAAACATACTCACATATTTATATTGTTGGAACTGAATAACATTCAAATATTATGATAATCTAATCCAAACACGTGCGATGAATTTTGTATTTGTAATAAAAAAAATATAACAAAGTTGGCGATTACAGTGGGCGTCAAAAGGTTGATAATAATAATGCTGATGATGATGATGAAGTAAAAATAAATAGTACACGTGATACAACATTTAGAAATGGCCTGACCCAGTTTTGAACCTGCGACAATCAACACCTAACGTTGCTTTCAAATGCAACTAACGCCATGTAATATAACCTACTAAACTACTTCTAAGAAATAGAAATAAATTCTCATTTAGTTTTTACTTTTATTGTAATCCGTAACAAAATAAAATTAAATTGCTATTGACTTCTTTAATCATGAACTAGCTAAATCCCGCAAATAACCGATTAGGTAAAAGGAGGGACACAAAGTGTTAAGACACTTCACTCTCCACTTTTTAGGATCTCAATGCTGCGCAGTTATTATTGTTAATTTAAGTTCTCCAACTACAAAAACATTATGCAGCACTACCAAAATGGTATTGAAATTTTCATAATAATCCAACATATCTAAAATATCCTATACTAATATTTGAACCGAGGTTGATATTGGTATCTAATCTAATCTGATTAAGAAAAAAAAATTTTCAGCTTCACGCTGTATCCCGCACACAGCAGGGTAGACAGAGGGAACCTAGTGTTAAGACACTCCATTCCTCACTTTCTAATCTGAAGACATTGTGTGTCGAGTTGCAGAACTCAACGCTGCGCTTTGCCTCGACACCAGAGCGAAGAAATGGAAATATAAATTTAAGTAAGTATTTCATCTCCTCAAGTGGGGATGGAACCCACAACCAGTCGGTTTTACAGTCACACTTTGTGCCACTGCGCCACGACTGGCCTCAGATTAAGAAAAATGTTTGTACATAATAAAATATCCTGTCTGTTTTCACCGAAACTATGGTAGCTGTAACCGTCTTATAATATGAAATGACTAGCTTTTAAGTACTGCTCCGACCGCTGGTTCAAATTAAAATAACTAGCAGTTGTTATGTATGACAAATTCTGACTGCACGAGATAAATATTTTATAACTTTCCTCGATAAATGGACTATCAGACGCAAAAAGATTTTTTTCAATTGGAACCAATTTTTCGAAAGAAATCGGAGGTAAATTCAATAATAAAAATAAGTTATATTTTTTATTAACTCAACGCTGCGCTTTGTCTTTCATAGTGGGATAATGAAAATAATAAATATCTTATTTCCTCGAGCGGGAATCGAATCTACTGTTGCGTTTACAATCGCACGCTTGTGCCCCTGCGCCACGACTGACCTCAATTTATTACATATTAAACACGTGAATACTTACTTATATACTAGTTTCTCACATAAACACTTCCATTGTTATATTTTAATCACGTGTTTCACAATAAAAAGTAACTTTAATCAGAATCGCAATAACGATCACATCTTTTAATCACAAAAATAATCACTGTTAATTCCTATACCACTAATAACTTAGGCTGTATGAAATTCGGTCTTTGTCTATTTTCTTGACATTTAAATGTCAAAGTGACATTAATGTGAAATTAAAGACAATATTACTGTAAAAAGGCAGTTAAATAACCAAAACTTCTAACCATATTTCGTTTTGAATAACCTTACATCATATCTGATCTGATTAGACATCAGACTAGATAAATCACTGTATGCCACAAAAGTTCTCATTAACTGTATATTACTGTGAAAACGTATTAAAATCACCAAAACTTTAGAATATCCTATTAAAACCTTACTCAATATGACGAAATAAGACTAAATTAATCACTATTTTTCACAAATTTTTACTTTAAGGACAACATTAGTTCATGTTTAGAAATTCTGAAAAAAGACACTGAAGTCTAGCCAGTACGGAGTTTCGGTTTCAACTAAGTCCATTAAAGACTAAAGTAGATGCGGTTCATTCTGATGGGTTTACATAGAGTCAGTTTTGGAGGATAATGTGTTTTATTATTTAATTTGTTTAATTATTGATAGTCAAACTATTAGTTAATTATGACGTGTAATTAGGATTAAGATATTTATATTTTACTGACTTTTCGCTTCTAGGACTTAAATATAAATAACTAAGGTTTTGTTTTGTTGTTGTATTTGTTTTGACTGTAAACGAGACAGCTTGTGGTACAGCAGTCGAGGAAATATTTTTTTTATTACTTCGCTCTGGTAACGAGGTAAAGCGTGGCTTTGGATTTCGCCACTTAATACGCAATGCCTCCAGAATTCAGAAAGTGGGCAACGGAATTGTCTTATTTCTAACGGAGAGTTTTAGCACGAGGTGGATACAGCATGGATCTAAAAAAAGTGATGTTATATAGGCTTCCCCGATAAATATACAATACAAGTAGTTTCTGGTTGTAAGAGCGTTCTAATAAGTAAACTAGCTTTTTATTTTCTGTATAGTGTAGTACAAATAGATAACTGTTAGCTTTTACGTTGTGTGTAGTAAATAAGTTATTAGTTTTACATCGAAAATGGTGCATTAAATTTGTTTTTAAGAATAAATATTCTGTTTATCTCTGTTAATCGCAATTATTAATATAATATTTTACAAGAGTGAGTGGTAAGAGGGGAAAGGGGAAACCTAGATCTACTTTCGAAAACACAATGTCAATGATATTGGAGGAAGTAGACGTAAAGCATAAGGAACCTCTGGAGGACATGCATGTGTAGCTTGATGACAGTGGACGAGGCATAAGAGGTATGCAAAGACAGTAGCTTTCAGCACTCCGTTCTCACTAGGTTCTCACTTGACTAGAGATTAAGCGTGAAACTAAAAAGTAATCTCCTAAGCAAAATTTGGACTAATTATTAAAAAATATCAAATTTACGCTAACACGTTATCACGAAAAATATTGAAAAGTCCCTTTATTTTAAATAAAGATAACAGCTCCATATAAACCCACGCCATGGCCGTTCCGTGCCATTTTTTCCGTGACTCACAGATAATAGTTAGATGTTTATGTATGTATGTTTGTGTATATCCGTACACTTAACAATAGAAGTATTGAAACTACAGTTTTTACCTAAATTCACAACACCGTTATAATAATGGACTATGGTAGCACAAGTGGAAATGTCTGGCTGTATGCACCATGGTTGTAGGTTTGATTTCTTATGGTGGTACTTATTATTTTCGTTCCATTAAACTTAACGGGGAAAATAACACATAAAAATATATATATTTTTAAACTTAAACTTATCCTTTCAATATTACGTTTATCGAGGATAGCTTTTACCTAGTATTTTTTTTTATAACTCTGAAGACTTTGTTCACTCTAAAACACTAATCTTAAAAACTACGTGTTCCAATTATAATATTCTTTTTAGTTCACTTATCGAAGAAGGCTATAAAGTCATAGTTTGAATTTGAATTTGTTCCTGCCATCAGTGTTATCTCTCGTACATAAAAAGTGTCATGTGTCATACACATCTTGCAGTTATTACCATTTGACATTAAGGGCGAAGCGAGATAATTAATAGAACCGATAGAATTATGAAATTTGACAGCTAGCATCTACAGGTAGTAGATGTTAGCTGTCAAATTTCATAATTCTAGTTCAGGAAAATCTCCGAAAACTTATAATGACCTCAAAAGAGGGGCAAAATTTGGTATTAAAGCTGCTAGTTCAAGTAAAGTATCAAATGAAAGGACTCTGGCTAAGCCTGAATTTAGAAAAGGCTCGCGATCTCCAATTTTTGTGCGGAGCCCTCGGTGGGCGAACCCAACTCGCACGCACTATTCCGGATTTTTTTATTATGGAAAAGACAAGGCGAACGAGCGTAGAGGTCACCTGATGGTAAGTGATCACCACCGTCCACAACTCTGTGAACACCAAAGGAGCTACAGGTGCGTTACCGGCCTTCAAGGTGGACTCAGACGTCCTTGATTCAAGTGAAACTAACGTTTTAATTATGTCACTACATCTCTACTACATCCCTAGTATAGCACTAAGAGGAGAAATATAGAATCTATTAATAAAGACTGCAGCGAAGCCCAAATGGAGGGTTATGGTTTTAGCGCGTTTGTACGTATGTCCGTTCCTTTGTTACTTTGTAACCGTTAAAAGCAGAGAACCGATTTCGATAAATGATACGTCGTTGGATTTGTCTTGATAGCGCGAGTGTCACTGTATACATTAATTTAGTTTAAGCAGTTGGCTTTTTTGTTATGTTTTATAATTCACTTGTTTTAGAATGCCGTCGCTTATTGCCATTCCTGTGTGTATTTTATTTCGAATTATATCATGACGCGCTTTGATTAACCATTTCAAGAATATATAAAAAAAAAATTATGCGGTTGTGGTTTCGATCGCACTCGAGGAATTCAATCGAGCAATATTTAATATTTTTATTTCTTCGCTCTGGCACGAGATGAGACAAAGCGCGGCGTTGAGTTCCGCCACTCAACTCGCAATGCCTCCATAATTGGGCGGAAAGTGGGAAACACAAGAGTTTTAAGAGGAACAGAGTGTCCTAACAAAAGATTCCTAAATATTCTTGGCATGCCCTGCTATGTCCGTAAAAATTAAGTAGTGTTTTCGACTGAACTCGAAACACAAACTCGAAATATATAGGACTTAATGCGGCAGGTCGACAAGCAAACTGGAACAGTTAAATATTAATTACATTTCCTTAAGTGAGAATCGATCCCACAGCCTACAATACATTCCTGAACTAAGAAACAGTGATCAATTCGTTAACTTTAATTGCTTTATTACAGTATTTTTTTATACAGTAAATTACAGCCAATTATATAAAAAATATTTCTACCGGCTGGCTTCCCTTAATTATTTCAAAATGAATTGATTTAATTTAACCTCGAATCGTTCTTTAGGAATAGAAATAAGTTTTTTTTAATCTAAAATATACTAATCCTTCAAAACGTAATTTCTATTTCTATTCATATTGTTTGAAATTCTCTCCTAGAGTTTACACTCTCTAAGTAACTTAGTAAATTTCAGCGTTCTACGCTGCACAGCTCCGGCTGTGCCTTTCCTGACACACTTTTTTAAATAAATATTTTTAATAAATGTTAAGTTTCGGCATTAAAAACGCAATTCGCAAGAGTGGAGTCACCAGAGCCAGGAAATGAAAATAAATCATTTCCCCTTATGGGAATCGAGCCCAGAACGGCCTCATGTCACATTTAGTATCATTTCAACCAAAACAGTTAAACTCGGTCAGGGCTAACAGAAATTTAAAGAATGTAGTATTATTTAACTTACGATTTAAAGTCGCAATTAAGTTGTTTATTACTTATTATGCAAAATCTTCGAAGGTTTTAACAGTAGCATTGAGAGAAATCTCAAAAACGCAGGCGAAGATAAATAGTATGCACGTTATATAGGTTCCGTAGCCTTTTATACGTAACTTTATAATTATTTTATTTTTGAGATCTTAAGAAATAGCTTCAATACATCGTGTTCATCGTTTTTTACTTTAGGCTGTATCCCGCTTATAGCAGGGTAGAGAAGGAAACCTAGTGGAAAGATAGTCCGTTCCTGGCTTTGCGTCCAATTTTCGAGACTTACGAGAAAGTCAGACCAACAGATACCAGAGTGGGATTCAAACCCATCGACGTCGCGTTTAGTCAGACTCTGCGCAATGAAGATGTCAATATTACTATTAAGTATATTTAAAATAAATCTTTTGAAACTGCAAAAGAAAAAAATCTAAATAAATAAATATTTTTTTATTGAATCCTAAAAATACAGTTACTTACAGGAAGTTCAAATTCATATGTCTACATTTGGTTATTTAATAATGAAGGTAACAACGTAACCTATGTTTACGATAGTTGTATTGATTCAGGAGAATGTTGAAACAGAATGAAAATAAAGCAGCATCGGATTTTTGTAGGATAATCAAATGGAACCTAGTGTCAAGACACTCCGTATCTTACCTACTTAAAGCGCTTTTTTTGAGGCATTGCTTTTTGAGTGGCTAAGCTAAAGGTTTAAGGTACAAGCTTTTATTTCACTTGCCGTGTTGTATGTGTGTGTGTGTGTAAAATCTTGCAAGCCTCATTTGCTCTACTTCCCAGTGCCGTTTGAACTGAAATTTGGATTACGTCTGCCGCTCTGATGACAATGAAACAAAATGGCGGATTACAAATTTTCGCACAATCCACCTACTTGATATCCATCAAGTGAAAAAATGATGATTGAAATGATTTGTAAAATACAATAACAACGTAAAAACTCTAGAATTTCTTTTGTTATTAAAATAATAACTATTTCACGTATATCGTATTTATTACAAAGGCCTCACGCCTTTGTAATGAGCTCAAACACGATTCCTTTACTATACATGGAGAGTTTGGTATCCTCCTCTCTCCTCCTCCTATCTCCTTTGCAATCAAAACTCTGACTATTATTAACTTGATACAAAGTTTGAAGAGTTGTGTTGTATATTTTTTTTTTTTTTTTTTTTAGCTTAATATATCCATTTACGATCAGCCCAGCAGCTATAATTAAATTTTATGAGTATCTTCATTGCTATAAGTGTTGTATATACAACTATTAATGTTGTATATACAACATTAAAGTATATACTTTAATATCTGTTGCGTTTTATAACAAGATTGAATATATTTTTTGGGATGACAGCAAAGAGATATTCTAGTATGTAAGTGACCTCTAAAACAAAACTAGACCAAAATCGGTTCATCCGTTTGGAAGCTACGATACAACAGATAAACGTACACGTCAAACTTATAATGCCGCTCTTTTTTTGCGTCTGGGGGTTATGAATAAAAAGAACTAAGACACTTTCTTACTCATCTGTACACAAAACAATTACAATAAGTGACACACAACTATCTCTTTCAATCTTTAAAAAGAAATGTATATCTATCTCTGTCATTACCTAACTTGGTTAAAATCGTTTTTCAATCTTACAGTTAAAGTAATAAGAACTCTTTTTGTTTGTTTTTTCTGTTTAATTCCTAAATAAAAGATCATTAAGCCTATCATATCTAATAAGAATAGTTGTTATAGTTCTAAGGTATTGAGATGGTCGTGAGTTCATTTAAAAATGCCAAATAGATTTGGGCTAGGTATAAAAAAAGCATAGCTTAGTTAAGATAAGATACACTAGTTAAACAGATATTAAAAAAAAAAAGTAAATATATAACAGTTAAGTACCACATGATCACAGGCCGTCGTGGTGCAGCGGTAAACGTAAAATGGAAAATTACCCGTAATAATTTCTTAGTGTTCTTTTACAGTAGTTCCGTCTGTGCTTTGTCCGTCTGTCACTTAGTAACGGAACAGTTTTATATATAATATATAATATAGATTACTGTCTGGGAAGGAAGAGACCAGTTTACTTTCAAGAAGATATTCTTGATGACTCTGGGAGGTAAAATACGTAAAGAAGCACGTGGACCACCCAAGAAGCATTTATAAAGTAGATTTTTTATTTTTTTAGCGTCAAGCGGTCTTCCGCACATATCAGGATATGCAAAGGGAAACTGGGCACCTAGTGGTTAACACACTCCGTTCCGTATTAAATCACTTTTGTTCCCCATTTTCCTCGAATTCTTGAAAAATGCGTATTGACGTGACGGAACTTAACTACGAACTCATTTAAATATTTCATTTCTCCGAGTGGGAATTGAGTTTATAGTTGTACGTTTATGCGCCTTCTCCTACAGGCTGGTGTTTGTGTAATAAATATTTGGTCGTCCTTTTTCACTTCCTACATCACCCTACGCTTATGAAAAAAAAATGGACCAAAATAATAAATACTCACATTCTCCTTATCCACGTCCAATTGCGGATCCCGTTTAGGCAGACTGAACATAATTTTACTATCATTCTTCTTGTACCGTTTCGTTTCCGTTGCAAACTTCTTTTCCATGTTCTTCTGGAGAACTTTAAAATCCTTTGCCACATTTTCCGTTGACTTCCACACTTTGGCACTTAGTATTTGAGGTTTGAGATCTGGTTTCTCGTTCTGCCCAGAATTCTCGAAGCTCTCTCTTAGCTTCTGGAAATCAGTTTTCTGAACTTCCGGTGAGGGAAGACGTGTTGCTTCGTAGGGGACGTCGTATATCTTTTGATCCTGAAAAAATATACGCAAATTAAAACAAGTTAGCAGCTGGTAGCAAAAGTATATTTTACATGTTATAAAACAGGTGTTAATAATAAAATTAAGATTAAACAGACAATAAAATTTATGGAATTGATCTAATAATATGTTTTTCTCTTTTTTTTTAATCAAAAAATATTATTCTAAGTAAAAAATAAAGAAATAAATTTTAAATTTACTATTTTATGTATTTAGCGACATACGAAAGCTAAGTGCAAAGGGCTAACAGTATTTGGCATGGGGATCGTAACGTTATGGCATAGTCTTTGTCAAAGAAAGACGGAAAAAAGTTTTTTAACAATAAATAGGTTATCTGTGCCTACACTGGTATAGGCGTCATACAACTACGTGAAGCTAAAAAAAAATTCAACGTTCCCATTAATCGGATTTGAGCACGTTCTTAGAATACTTATGTACTTCAGAATGCTCACGCAAAAGAATAGCTAGCTAAACGTTGTTTTGCAAACAAGTCGAAGCTTAAAATCCATGTAATTTATTCGTTTTAACGAATCACGTTTACAATCATTATGAATATGAATAACAAAGATTGGACACAGAGAAATAATTGTTTAAAACTTAAGTTGGATGACGTAAATGTAAGTATTATTACGAGAAGCTTCTTTGTAAGGTAGATTAGTAGATAAAGCGCGGCGTTGAGTGCCGCAACTTAATAAGCAATGTCTAAAAAATGGTTCCCTACATCTACTGTCATACGGAAGGAAGCGTGAAACTGGTTTTTTTTCATTCATCCTAGTAAAATGGGAACCCACTACCTGTTCTGCGTAATCCCATGCAAAGACATCATAAAATACTCATGTCGTCTATTTTACGTACATTCATTCATTCAGAAGTCAACTTAACGCGATGAGTGACATGTACATTGAACATTCATCATGTAGGCAGCGGTGTCAAACATTTATACTACTTTTATATATTTTTAGTGATCTCAGAACTTAGACGAAGTCACAGAGGCGCGGGCTTAAATCTCAAAATTTTAAACGTTTTCTAATAATATTAATGTAACTTTTTTTTTCATCTTTACTTATTTCGCATATAAAGGTCACTTCATTATTTTTTGTAGATCAGAAGATACCATAAAAACATTACAAGCAAAAAAAACATTTACTTAGGAAAGAAAAAAAATCTTTTTTGGCAAAACTTATAAATATTTAAATGGCGGGACTGAAACTCGCGTCTTTTAAATAACTTCATAGAGTCGCAGTATCAAATCCCGCGGCGTTTAGTTTCTTTTCTTTTTCTAGAACTTACCACAAAAAAATGTTACCCACACCTGGCTCAGGCTACACAAGTACATAAAAGGAAGCGGTGAGAGCCACTTTCTAGTTAAAATGTCTCCATATTTGCTTTTTCTCGAACTTTCTAATAGTAATTGGTGTTTAGCTGTTAATTTGAAGTCGATACGTTTCGACACCTGAGCGTTATGACGTATCGCGATAATAACAGGTTCAAATTTCATATGTGCAGAATGCAAATTAATCTTGAGGTCATCAGTGGCGCAGGGACACAAGTGTGCGACTGTAAACACAATTGGTTGTGGGTTCGATTCCTAGTTAAGGAAATGAAATATTAAATATTATAATTTCTTCGCTGTGGTGTCGAGGCAAAACGCGGCGTTGAGTTCCGTCACCCAACACGCAATGCCTCCAGAATACGGCGGAAATTGGGGAACGGATGTTTATGCTATGTGTGGGATACGGGTAGACATTGAACTCAATTATAAGCATAGTAATCTGGTTTAAAAGTTTGAAATGTGTAAAAAACGTATAAAATTTTAAGGAAATGTAGACCAAATAGTGATTATGAAACAATATATTATATCAATCTGTACTGTAATGTGATACAACCGCAAATACCGCTCGGGTTGAATGTCCTGATTGCTACTTGAAACATCTATACTATTCTATATATCTATACTAGACGGCGCGCCCTGCTTTGCATAGAAAATCAAAAAATATAATTATAATTTACTCAAGACCATCGTGGCGTAGTGGTACAGTAATCACTATAGTAGACGAAGCGCAGCGTTGAGTTCCGCCGCTAACGCCTAACGTTTAACGTGCAATGTCTCGAAAATTAGGACTAAAGCAAAAATAGCAGATATTTAATTGAATCAATAATTAACACAAATTTGTAAAACTTGTTGGTGCATGGACAAAGCAAACAAGAAACAAAATTTCCTTCTATCAAAAAGAAAACATAAACACAGCTTCCCGCTGTATCCGCATGGAGTTTGTATGGAAGATGTTTAGTGTTACATACAACACCCATTCCCCACGTGCCTAGTAATTGCATAAAAACGAATTAGAACCCCCTTAAATACCATCCAATCATGCTAGTTAATTAGGTAGTTAATATTTCGCAACAAAACAAAGTCTGTACTGTTACTTGTGGCAGTTAGCATATTTGCGTGGAGACCGTTACAAACAATGATTATAGTGTAAGAGAGGATGTGAGATTAATACACCAAAGCTAATTGACACAACGCACACAACACGCAGCGTTGAGTTCCGCTACTCAACACGCAACGTCTTGAAATTGGGCGGACGAACAGGTTACGGCAACACTGCACGTTACCTTGGCGTAATTGATATATGAAAATGATTTAATATATTTAAATTAAACTCTTTTGGGGATCGGGTTTGGGGATCGGACTCACAATTATGAAACTAAAGAGTTCGTTTGGATGAACGCGCTAATCTCATTAACCAGTGATACGATTAGATTTAAAAAAAACTAATTATTAGGGTAATGTTAATGGTTTTGTTTTAAATTTCAGTTTCAGTTTTTTCAACGTGTATATAGTTTATTAGTAGTTCAAAACAGCAAGATTTTTTCAATATTTCCACTTTCGATGGTGGTGGTGAGGCGATGTCACCTAAGGACCGTCGAAATGACCACGCGGGCGATGTCACAAATAGAAGGTAGTATAAAATAATTAATATATAATTCACATAAAAACAATCTATACACAACAGACAATAGGTTTTAGTTCCGTTGTGTAGAACGATATGTAACATCGCTTTCTCTTGGCGAAGCATGGTGGTACATCTAACAAATACGAATGTAAGTCTGTTAGTGTAGACACGATAAGTGTGGGTTCGATTACTACTCTGGGTAAAGATTATGTTTATATAATTTTCCTTTTGGCCCTATTTCATCCAATTTTGAAGCACTACTTGTTGAGTAGCGGAACCCAACAACGCGGATGGTGTAGATGTGAAGAATAATGTTTAAAAACTTTATATAAAAAGTATAAAATTAAAAATATTAAACAAGACGTTTTCTTATATCAACTTAATTAGAATTATTTTTAGAAAACGACATTGCGTAGCAAAAATTTATAAGAACCATCCCTACAAATATGTTGACGTTGCAACAAGTGTATAAGAATTTCAACGTAACTTGATAAGAATGTATAGATAAAGTACTTGGAGGCATTCCAATTCTCCAGCCATACAGTTGCAAATAACTCGACATTATGATCCTGATCTCAATCTGTGAAGCCTCAAAATTGGACGGAAAAAAGAAAACGGAGTCTCTAGATTAGGTTCCTACTGGTTACCCTTCTGGTTGATCAATGGGTAACGGGAGTGTTTTAATGGAAACGAAGTGTCATATCAAAAAACTTACCTCTGTCAACCCTGCTAACTACGGAATACAGCGTGAAGCTAAAAAAATGGTTAAGTACGAGTTGGACTCGCCAACCACCAACCGGAAGCAACGTGCCGTAAAAACTTCAGAATTGTAGATCAACTGGAAGTACAACTTATAAAAGTTGAACTTAAGTTAGCATGTGCACTCGTCGTTATATGAAAGTAACTACAACAAGCTTGATTTTTTTATGAAATATCTAATAATTTTACCTTTTCGGATTTTTTGCTTAATTTCCCTTGTAACTTTTAACTTCTCGTGCCAAATTTTCATAACTGAGGAGGCCAGTTTTAGTTATGACGAAGAGGCAAAAAGTGTGACTGTAAGCTTGACTTGTTGTGGGTTCGATCCCCACTCGATGAAATGAAATATTTATTTAAATTTATATTTTCATTTCTTCGCTCTGGTGTATAGGCAAAAGCGCGACGTTGAGTTCCGCCACTCAACACACAATGCCTCCAGAATTCGGCGGAAAGTGGGGAACGGAGTGTGTTAACCTTAGGTTCCCTCTGCTTACCCTTCTGTGTGCGGGAGACAGCGTAAAACGGATTTGATTTAATTTGATTTTACATTTAATTCCGTGGCGAATTTCATACAAAATGCAGCAAAATCGATGCATAAATGCTTAGAAGTTTGATGAATTACAGGACCATAGATCTGAATATTTGGTTTGATTTTCAACCTGACCTACAGGCGATCTCGAGGTTAATGGTATTGACAGACGGACAACACACTGGCCCTCTACGGGTTCCGTTCTTACCTTCCGAGATACGGAACCTTAAAAAGTAAGGTCACGAAGCAGATGCAGCAGATGTATGTATAGAATAATATTATAACAATCATGTGAGTGGGTTACATTATGCATTGTGATTAGTTAGATAGTTATCTATGTAGGTGGCGTTGAAGTAATACAACCTAGTTTGTTATTTAAGATGTCTTAATTTAGAAATTGGAACTAAAATTCTATTCTTTTAATATTTTCACGCATGTACAGCATAGACAATTTAGTATTAAGACATTCTCCGCTTTCCGCCCAAATAAACACACAATGTCTCACATTTTGTATTAAGCGGCGGAACTCAACCCTGCTGTTTGTCCACCAGAGCGCGATAATCAAAATAATGTATTCCATATAGTATCGAAATCTATCCATTGCCGCACTTTATCTTTAAGTGCGGGGAAATCAAAATAATATAATTACCCACGGGTCGAACCCACCCTTGTTTTTACAGTTAGCCAATGCGACACGGTACCAAAAATTTTAATTTTAATCAATACAGCAATGGAAGTTAAAAGTAATACAACTCTTTACAAAAATTTTAAAGTTTTATTGGGTATTAACAGCTTCACGCTGTATCCCGCACACAGCAGGGTAAGCAGGGAACTTAGTGTCTTTTAGGCACTCCGTTCCCCACTTTCTGCCGAATTCTGGAGGCATTGGATATTAACGAAAAAACATATTTTTTTAAGAAAACGTATACATCTTTTATTGTAGCGGGGTTCGAACCAGCGCCTCTTAGTAACCATCCAAGCGCTCCACGTTTAAATGTTTATAAATTTCTAAAAACCATGTAGATTTTTACATTAATAACTACGATAATCCATTATAATCAATCAATCATTATTCAACAGCGTCATATTGATAGATTGCGTAGGATTTTGAAAAATTTAAAACTACTATAATAAATCCACTGTAGTATTGTCTTTAGAGATTAAAGAACTCTCTTGAGATATTTATACGCATATATAATATACTAGGCTTTAAATGCGGCATCGCCCGCATGGTCTAATGAAAATAGCTCAGTGGACGTGGAGAATATTTCTGAGTAAATAGACTAACAGTAAATAGTAAACGAACAAACAAACTCTTCGCCTATATGATATTAGTAATATTATAAGGGCGAACAGTTTGTTTGTTTGTTTGTTTGAACGCAGCAATCTCGTGACCTATTCGTTTGTATTGAAAAAATATTTTTATACTGCGTAGTCTATTTATACATAAATATTCTCCACGTCCACTGAGCTATTTTCATTAGACCATGCCTAAAGATAATTAACATTTGTCCTTAGCACCTGTTTTCTATACATCCCGTGGGATTTTGTAATATTTTTAATATGCTGTACTATGCAATAAGAATAAATATGTGTGTAGCCTACTAACGAACTAGCCGCACGTATTAGAATTTCGACGTAGCTTGATGAGAACGTATGGCTCAGCGCGCTTGGACGGTATCAATGAGGCCCGGGTTCAAGCCCGCTACGTTCAATTGTTATTGTATTCAAAAAAATATATATACCAGGAATAGGTTTATGAATAATTTTTACATGATAAAAATAGGATCGAGAGTATTGACAATGAAATCTTTATAGTTTATAAATCTGGGTTTTTCTATAACTATCATCATCACACTTGGCAGAAGGTGGCACTGGCAGAATCGCTACTCGTCCACCATACTGTAGAACGGAGATAGGTAGGGGAAGTAACACTAAAAAATACTGGATTTTACGGTAAATAAAATCCCAGTCACTGTTCCAAGTTCCTTGCTATGTAATATGATAAGCACCCGCATGGTGAATCCATACAATAATAAGGTGTTTCGTCTCATCATAGACCTTGAAGAGACTTGTGACCATTATTAATTATTTTGCTAATAATAAATGGATATAGGAAACCGTCATAGTACAACGCATGACTATAAGCGAGACAATTTGGTTCGATATCCACGCGAGCGAACAAATTAGGTACTTTTGTTACGCCACTCAAAATGTTATGTTAAAATATTCTAGTACTCCCAAATGGCTGAAATATGATATTTTTCTTTTTTAAAAAAAGGCGTAAGACATCTTTCAAACAAGACAGATGGCATTTGTATTATTTAAGAATCTACAACCGTTCGTAATTGAGTTCTGTGATGCACTGAGTCATCGCGGTCATGCATCAAGAAATATAAAAATTGATTGTACAACAAAGGGCAAAATTACGATGGCCGTAGAAAATTCAAGTCAATTTTATAACCTCCACCGCGTATCCCGCACATAGCAGGGTAGGCAGAGGGAACCTGGGTACCTAGTGTTAAAACACTAGTTAATTCCGTTGCCCATTTTTCACAGAAGTCTGGAGGCATTGCGTGTTGAGCGGCGGAACTCAACACCGTGCTCTCCTCTTTACTAGAGGATCGAACCCACAACCAGTAGCGTTTTCGTCGTTTGTATTCCTTTGCCACGACTTACCTCAAAAATCAATAAAACTTTTGTAACATTTACATTATGTTAGAAAACACTTAGGAAAGAAAAAAAATTTAAAAAAATATATATTAAAAGAAGAAAGAGAAAAATATATATTTTGCTTGGACCACTAATTTATCAAATAAAATTATATTGTGTTGTATTTTGTAAATTGTATTGTACTTAGCGGAAAATAGTAAGAACAATATTTAGAAACTTATAAAAGTCCGTAGTCCCACTTTAAAATACGTGGGACTCGAACCTTCTTTAGGGAAGCATTTTAATATATTTGTTATTTATTTTCTCATCTTATAGTATCAATAAGTACCCCTTCAAAATATTTAACTAACTAACATAACTTTTTGTAAAAGCACTATAAAGTTTCATATAATATAAGTATCATCATTGAACTAATATTTATTTAATATACACCAATGACACACTGATAATAGGCCACGGCCAAAGATAAAAAGTACATAAAACTATCGTATAATTGATTAATAATTGATTAAAATAATCACAAAGTTCAACATTTAATTGTTTATTTTCAAGCATCTCACGTATTTGGGAGGGTAGGCAGAAAAAAACAACAAAAACACAATTTTTCATAATCAAATTCCATAATCAAAGAAACCAGTAAAATGACATGTTGAGGCCGTTGCAACAGCAGAACGTCTGACTTTACAGTCAGACGGCTTGACGGTCGTGGGTTCCATTTATCACTCGGAGGAATAAAATATTTTTATTACCTAGGTCTGGTACATCAACAAACCGTGGCGTTTAGCTTTGACATCCAAATGCGTTTGAGTGTCAACTCAATACCTCGAAAAATTGAGCGGTGCATGGGGAACAGTAGGTTCCCTCCTTGTACCTTGTTACATGCGATAAAAGCGTGAAGCTAAACAAAAATAATTACCTGTTAAGGGACGAAATCATTTACTTAATTATTACTACTAAACTAGAAATGAAAATATTATAAATAAAATATTTCGGCAAGTGGGTCCTGCTCTGTTCCGTTTCTTTATGGCGTAGTGTGCCAATTGTTACACACTCAATTTATTTTGTCAATGTCACGTACAGTACAGCCGTCGAGTCGTGGCCGCGCTCGCGAAGAAGGATAATTTTAGGAGTTTCTTATGACTTTTGATAATTTTTTTCTGAGTATTCTCCGAGAGCAGAATGCGCAAAATTTCAGAAAACCTACAAGCCTACAACAATTTCAGGGGGGCCACGATTCATCAACCGTACTGTACAATGGAGATAGCTAGTTGAATAACCACGAAAAATCCAAAACTCATGGTATCGTACAGTCAAGTAGGTAGAGGTACCGTAGGCCCCACGATGATGATGATTTGATATTTATTTGTAGTACCTACCTATATAAAAAAATAGACTAGTCGCTGCGCAAGGGTACAATCGTGCGACTGTAAGAACGACAGGTTGTGAGTACGATTGCCACTCGAGGAAACTAAATATGGAATGTTTTTATTTCTTAGGCATATACCGGCGTCAAGTTCCGCCACTCAATACACAAGGCCTCCAGAATTATACCAAAGGAAATTGCCTACTTTGGCGAACAAAAATTAACTTACGCCTATCCTGCTGTATGCGGGATACAGCGGGAAGATTTAAATTTAAAAGTCATTTAAATAGCAACACCTAGTTCTCCGCTCTCCTTAAATAGTGTCAACGTAACGCACGTTGACACTATTTAATCAGACAATTAGCCTGTTATCGGTCAAATATTATCAGTACACATCTAGGTGATGAATCAAATCGACCTACTTGTTGTTAAGTATTTACCTGCCTGATACATGAAATTATATCTATACATATAGTAAAGAAAACGTAGAATTAAAAATATTATTAAAAAAATTATCCTGCACCCTAAAAAGGAAGGCAGAGGAAACTCAAGGCACTCTGTTCCCATTAAGACACTTATGCGGTAATTCCTTATCAGAGCGAGGAAATGAAAATACTAAATATTTAATTTCCTCGAATGGGAATCGAATTCACAACCTGTCGCGTTCACATTCTCACGCCCGTACCCTTGCGCCACGACTTGCCAACCATAGAATTATAATGAACTAAAAAGAAAAACGAGAACAAGGGATAAGGATGCTTTTAAAAATATCAGTGAACTACAACACTATTGTTGTTGTAACCCATCTCTCTTCCGCGTGGAGTCTAATAAAAAATATCGTGTTTAGGGTTAAATGTTGGTGCAGAATGTTGAAAAGTATTAAAGGAAAGAAAAGTGATATATATCTAGTATCTGTCAGTCATTAATTACAGAAAAAAATTATATATAGATAGCAAGTAAAGAAAGATTAACAGTCGGAACTTAACGGAAAATTGTGTGTTGACGAAACTCAAAGGTAATAAAAAAATTACAAGCATTCTCGCGACTGGGAATCGAGCCCACAACCGCCAATCGACAGTGAGATACTCTTCCATTGCGCCACAATATCCTCAAAGCTGTTATCGAACTACAAAAAAATCAGGAAATAGATAATACATATTTTCGAGTTCTTACCTTTCATTGATAAATCTTGATTTCCTTAGTTTCATGAAATATTTTATTTTTCCTTTACGTCAGAAATATAGCGTAGTGTTAAGAATTGAAGATACGTTACCCACTCTCTACCAAATTTTCACCATCCCTAATTAGTTGGAACATAGTGTCTTAACACTAGGTTCCCTCTGCCTTTCCTGCTTTATGCAGGATATACAAAAAATATCTAATTGTCATCAACAGGATAACGCACAACAAAAGTAATCATCAACTTCAATTTATATAAAAATCAAATCAGCTTCACGCTGTATCCCGCACACTGCAGGGTAGACAGAGGGAACGTAGTGAAAGACACTCCGTTCCCCGCTTTCTGCCAAATTTCGGAGGCATTGCGTGTTAAGTGGCAGAACTCAACGCCGCGCTTTTGCCTCGACACCAGAGCGAAGAAATGGAAATATAAATTTAAGTAAATATTTCATCTCCTCGAGTGGGGATCGAACCCACAACCAGTCGGTTTACAGTCACACTTTGTGCCGCTGCGCCACGACCGGCCTCATTCAATTATTACATCAATTTATATTAACATAAAAAATCCCTATCGATAGGAACATCTTGTCGGACAATAAAATTAATGAGGAAACCCTATTAGTAATATAAAGACAAAGATTTTCCGCATTACAGCCACGTGTTTGACCGTCTATGCTCATAGACAGTTAATTAAATTGTGTGTAGCTTTACCACGTGCCAATCTTTATTTCTGCCATGAGTCGTAGAACTTAACGCCGCGCTTTATCTTACTAAAACGGGGAAATAAAAACAAGTCATCGCCCCAAGTGGGAATTGTATCATCATCGCATCGAAAATTATATTTTAAAAAAATGTTATTATCAAACATTTGGTCAGTTGAAGACTCCATTTAAAATGTCTGAGTATACTAGCGATAGTAGTAAATCAATGGCCTGAGGCCAATCGTGGGGCGGAATCAGCGGAAAGTGAGGGAGTAGAAGTGAATGTCTTAACACTAGTTAAAAGAAAAATCTGACTAAAAATAAATCCACGACTACAGTTTCAGGTTCGATTCTCAATCGTTGGATTATATTTATTTTTATTTCCTCGCTTTGGTGAACAAAACGCGGTGCATAGTTATGTCATTCAATAAGCAATGTCTCCAAAATCTGGCGGCCTCTACCTGTGCGGGATACGAAGCACGCGGCTACTTTTTTTTTAAATATTAAGTAATAAACGTTACAGATGCTAATTAGCCGTTTTAGGTATGAAATAAACAAAGACATGACGCATACGACCTAGGTCTTCGACCTGGAATGTGAATCGAAGTGGTGGTGATAAGGAGTTATAGAATAATGACGTAATTTCCCAGTATAGCTTGTATACTTTGATTTACCGCTATGTATATTATATAACTAGCTTTTACACGCTGCTTTGGCCGTGTGCTGAAAAGGGAATATCTTGTGTATGAGCAAAATGCAAAGTGTGACTGTAAAATCGACTGGTTGTGGGTTCGATCCTCACTTGCGGAAGTTAAATATTTATTTACATTTATATTTTCATATCTTCGCTATGGTGTTGAGGCAAAGCGCGGCGTTGAGTTCCGACAACGCACATGCAATGCCTACAGAACTCGGCGGAAAGTGGGAAACGAAGTATCTTAACTCTTTCCCTCTGTCTACTTTGATGTGTGCGGGATACAACGTGAAGTTAATATAATTTCAATTTTTGTGTATGATACATCTCTAGTGCGAGATGTAACTAGCAGCAGGAACAGTGGGCGACATCGAAACGATTTACATTGAAAAGATAATGAACACAAAAAGATTTCTTCAATTCGAACGGTTTAAGCGTGTCTGATTTAAGGGCGTTTAAACATATAAACCATAGAACTTCACCGACTTGGATTCGTCGATTACGAATTTTATTTTTTTCCTATTTTGGTTAACAGAATATTAATAAATATATTTCTTACCATGTTTCATTTTTTTCTTTATTGCTTCACGCTTTATCCCGCACCTAGAAAAATAGTGCTAAGATATATTTTTAGCCGTCGCAGCGCAATATTCAACCGTAAAGGCGACGGTTCTGGGTTCGCAATATCATTGAAGCGATTAGGTATATTTAAAAATAAAGCTGTTTCCTTGACACGGTTAGAAAAAACCGGCAATGATTTCCGCTAACCACCATGCATTGTCATTCAAATGGGCGGAAGAGGTTGAAATATTTACCATCCACCCTCATAAAACGCAACATATTGGATAGAACAAAACTTAAAGCACAACAGATTTCCGAGCCTCAATGACAACTTCCTTGTTACTCAAATATTGTACGCGACCAAATTAAAACCCGTTGCATTATTAAAATCTAAGGGAATATCAAGACAAACGACTGTCCCCCGAATGCGATTCGAACCCACAACCGCGTTTACATACAAACACTGTCTCATTGCATTTCGATAACCTTAAATGATATCATCGCTCTGGTAACAACCCGCTTGGGTTGTAACCAGAACCAAAGTAACGATCCGCAACTAAACACCAAAATTAGTGTTACGTGAACAATAGTGTCCGAACACTGCGTTCTCTAATAATTATATATACAAAGTCCCGTTGACTTCAAAAGTGACAAGCACAAATAAACGTCAGTTTTATGAAATGATTCAACATACAACAGCTGAGTCAAACACATGTTACTTCTATAAATAACAGTCTTTGTATCTAAAATTAACTTGAACTAAAGCCCTTGCACAATTTTAAATAGTGTAAGTTTGTTTGGTTGAGTACTTTTATCTCAGAAACTTTTGGTTTGATCTGAAAAATTATATTCGTGTAAGATAGTCCATTCATCGAGAAAGGCTATTATAGATTATATATATACATTAGGCTACGACCAACAGAAGTGAAGTAACAGTAAATAATATTGCAAATATATAGAAAGCTTGATGACACCGTGATGCACGTCTCCAAAATGTAATAATTAGGTTCATGTTCATATTCGGATTGAGGAAGTATGACCATATTACTCAATATCAGGTTCAACTTAAATGGTTGACCATCAAGCATCGACGCAATTATCACGCACTTATCCTTCTATACTCTATCTTATATCTGCCTTTTACTCCTTCTTACCTCAAACAAAGATTTACTTTCCTGGGCTCCCACTCTCAGTCCTTTAACCTCCGTTCAAATTATGACAACGTATTGGAGGTTCCATTATGTCGCAGCAAGTGCTACAATGAATCGTTCACCCTAAAAGCGGTGAAATTATGGAACGATCTACCCAGGTTCATCAGGCAGTCGAAATCACTTAGTATCTTTAAGCGTCGGGTTAAAGAATATTATCTATCGCTATAGGCATTGTATCTGTTTTGTGCATTTATGTAAGTTTAGGAATGTATCTCTATATAAATATGTATATATATGATATCTATGTATGTATTTATGTATGTATGTTTGTATGTATGTATTTATGTATGAATAGTGTGTGTATACTTTTTTTTTTATTTTTTTTTATTTCTTATTTGATATAATAAACAGCAAAAATATATTTATGCAAAGTTATCCGCCAACAATGTTCTCTAAATATTAGTTTCCATAAATAAAGGTTGCCTGTAAGAGATCACTTATAGTGATAAGGCCGCCTTTGCACTGTACTAAAATTTCTAATCGAATTGAGTTTATATGTTATCTTAGTGCAATAAAGAGTTTTTGATTTGATTTGATGCACAAATGTTAGCCATTTTCACTTTACCAAACAAGCCAAAACATATAAATATTGGAACACAAAACCACGCTATCCCTCACCAGAGCGAAAAAGTGAAATATGTAATATTTAATTTCTTCGAATAAGAATCGAACAAAAAACCTGTCACTTTTAGAGTCACACGAATAAGAGGACTCTATAATATGATTTTCATTTCTTAGAGTACGAATCGAACTAAAACGAATTCCGATGAATATAACCTCAGCGTTGAGTTTCACCATCTAGCGACACATTGCTAAAATGGGTTATGCGTGGAGAGTGGAGTGTTTTTTCATTAATATATCAATTATATACGGCCAAAGTCCCGTTAACATCCATTCAACAACTAAACCAAACACATGGTTCTTCTATAAATAAAACATTCTTTGTGTCTAAAATTAACATGAACTAAAATTTTAAATAGTATGAGTATATATTAAGATACTAGAGACCGTCTGACTTTAAAGGCAACGGTTGTGGGTTCCATACACAATCGATGGGATGAATTATTTTCGTTTCCCGACTCTGGTAAAAAAACAAAGCGCAGTGTTGCGGTCCGCCAATTTCTCGAATATAAGACTTAAAATGTGGACAGGGCAGAGAACGGAGTGTCTAAACACACAGGTTCCATAAATCTACCCTGACATATTCGGGAATTATTAAAAAACAAACTTCCCGCTGTACAAGTTTGTATTTTAATAAGATGCTTATATATACAGGCAGTGATGAGAAATAAACCGTAGTAAAAATTATTAAAAAAAAAACCATAACCAAAATATAATATTATTATGATTACTGTCATTATTAGCACTTTTTAATAATAAGATTACAATAAAAAAAGCATTATTAATAGGTATATAGTGGTTTCACCCAGTAGCTACCCAATAAAGAATCTAGTTCTACATCAAATTACTAATACGAGATGATTATATAAAATATAACATTTTACATAAGTCATAACTCGTAACGGTTTCCGCGATAATTTAGTGAGAAAAAAACATTGCAACTATGCTAACATACAGTAATTATGATAGGGTTTTCACTTTATGAATAAAAAAGTATTAAAAAAATCGTCGGGAGGAACTTTAGTCGCGTCGGGATGAGGACGCTGCAGAACGGCATTGAGTATGGTTAAACGTGGTGGTTGTAAGATCGATCCAACTAGGAGGAATAAATTATTGTCATTTCTTAGTTATGGCTCAAGACAAAACGCTGAGTGAGTTCCGCCAATAAATCAAAAATTGGTCGTACGTTGGGGTACGTCGCCAACGGATAGCATCTTAATACTAGGTTCCCTAGGTGCTTACCTTGCTATATTCAAAATAGGAGGAAGCTAAAATCGGAACAACAAAAAAAACATATTTTTAAATAATTGATCAAACTGACAACCCTAGACTTACTTTCATACTAGTATAACATGCGATGCTCAAAGTAGCTTTCGCTTCAATATCGATTCGATGATGTATTTCTTGAATAAATGTTTACTTTACATTAATACTAGAATACTACCTGACTACTAGTTTGTAATTTAAAAGAAGAAAGTTACGGCAAATATGGAACGGAGTGTCAAAACAAGGTTTCCTCTACCTATCCTGCTATATGGGGAATACACCGTAAAACTAATAAAAATTAAAGAGATATTTATCAGATCTTCTCAGTGTTAAGATACAGCGTTAAGTTTCACAATCCAACAGAGAACCGAGAACGCAGTGCCATATCACTAAATTCTCTGTAGTTTTTCCGCTAAATATATGAAATAGTGGAAAAAATAAATCTACTAAAACTATTACAAAACTCAATATCAATTCGAAGTGTTGATATAGGCAGGATGTGAAACCGGCTCGCCAAGGCAACGACTGCAAGCTGTATAATACCAACCGGCTTGTAACAGACATACAAATATTACTACTATTATGAGAATTGTAGTAGTAAAGCCATCTTCTCATATAGACGGCGTTTAGTTCCGCCACACAACACGCAATGCATCAAAAATTTGGCGAAAAGTGGGGGCCTAAAGTCTTAACACTAGGCCCCCAGATACCTAACCTTCTCTGTGAGTGATAAAAAGTTAAGCTTAAAAAAAATTATAGGTACTAAAATTCAAAAGAAATCTCTTTCAAATCTTATAGTCAACTCAAAGTCAAGCTCAAGCTTACGAAGAAAACTCAAAATCAACACGGTTTATAAACCCATAAAAAATATAAACAAATAATAAGCGTGAGCGATTGCAAGTGCACAGCGTGTGACTGTAAACGAGATGGTCGTAGGTTAACACACTCGAGGACCATATTGTATTTATTTTCATTTTCTTGCTCTGGTAGAAAAAGCGCGGCGTTGAGCACCACCACACAACACCCAATATTTCGATAAGTAGGCGATGCGTGGGGAACGGTGTGTCTTAATACTAAGTTCCCTCTGCCTACTCTACTTTGCTTTGAAAAAGCGTGAAGCAGCAAATACAAAAACTAATAATCATCACACCGTTTGGTATACCGTTTAATGACACTACAATAAGTGATACATTTCTTTTCTCACGTAGTTTTAACAATAGATTTTAAACTCTAATACGATGATATTAGTTTTAATTTAAATTGAAGAGAAAAGAGATAAAATGACAAAAAAACAAATCAAATGGATACAATATGAAAGTTTGGTAAATATAAAGTCATCGTCTGTTTTTATTTTTTTTTATGACGCATCTTCTACACATTTTTAACTTTAGGCTGTATCCCGCATATGGCACTGTAGACATGGAGAAACTAGTATTAAGACACTCCGCTCTCCGATTTCCGTCTGAATTTAAAATATTGCATGGCGACGGGTGGAACCCAACACCGCATCTCGCCAGAACCGAGTAATAAAAAAAATGAATTTAATCGTAGCCCATAAACTCTAATCACAACGTTCGCAGTAAGAAACAACGGTTTCTCTGTTCTATCACAAACAAATTCAATACAAACGGAATTAACATCAATATTTATATAGCTATAAATATTTTGAAATAATTTTATTATGTCGAATTGTAACATTTTTTTTTAATCATTTGTGATAGTTACATCCTCTTTAACTTGCCAGTCATGAGTAGCTTAAATGACAATACAATGTTATGGTATCAACGAGTTGGTGTGATGATGGAGCCAGGACCTAAATGATGGAACTCTTTAGTCTTTCTTCTAATATTCTAGATATTGCGCGGTGAGATGCGGAAATCAACGCCGCGACTTGTTATACTCAAATTTTAATTCCGCCTATATTTTAAATACATTATATACCTATTGAAATTTTATATTATATTTATCTTATATATATCTTATTTCTATTGCCCAATACAAGGCATTGGTGCGCGAAGGTCGTTACGCTCTGGTGTTTGGTACCCCTGTCTCATCTTACATTAAATGAAGCATTATGTCTTACAATTCAATCTCTCTTTTTACTCCAGTTCAAAATAGTTGTTTATATAAATTATAAATATGATAGAATCACATAATGGAATATCGGGAACGGAAAATCACTATAGTAACACAACGCTTTTGATCTGAATAAAATAAGTTAAAATCCAAAATATTCTTTATTGAATAAGGCATTTTGATTAAGAATAAATATGGAAATGTCAGTAGCGTCAGTTCTTTCAACAGTAGCTCATTTTAACATACAAATACCTTGAACATAAATATGCAACAAACATAAGCTTTCTAATTGAGCACGTATTAACATATCTCTTTTTTATGTTGCCGCTGTATCATGCTATGATAGGCAGAGGGAACCTGTGAACCTAGTGTTAAGATACTCCGTTCCCATTAAGACATTTCCGCTCCTCATTTTCCGTCGAACTCTAGGGTCATTGCGTGTTTAGTGGCGAAATTCAACGCCGCGTATTGCCTCGTTACCATAGCGAGGAAATCAAAATATTAAATATTTAATTTCTTCAAGTGAGAACCGAACCCTCAACCTTTAGTGTTTACAGTCGCACGCTTGTGCCCCCGCGCCACGACTACTGCTCAAATATTAATATTATTGTAGTAATTCCACTTTCCAATAATTTATAACAAAAACGAATATTAAAATATATAATTTTATGAGGCCGGTCGTGGCGCAGCGGCACAAGGTGTGACTGTAAACCGACTGGTTGTGGGTTCGATCCCCACTCGAGGAGATGAAATATTTACTTAAATTTATATTTCCATTTCTTCGCTCTGGTGTCGAGGCAAAGCGCGGCGTTTAGTTCTGCCACTTAACACGCAATGCCTCCGAAAATCGGCAGAAAGTGGGGAACGGAGTGTCTTTCACTACGTTCCCTCTGCCTACCCTGCAGTGTGCGGGATACAGCGTGAAGCTGATTTTTTTTTTTTTTTTTTTTTTTTTTTATAAGTCAACTTCGTTGTATCCTTCACAATCTCGTTTCCTTGATATCAATATATGTACATACAAAATACATTATTTAAGACTCTTCTACTCTGAATGGATGCCAGACAACATAACCAAAGCTACGAGGCTTAGTTGCAATATAGATTGCAGGTACTATAGAAATGAGTTATCTTTTATTTAAAAAAACCCTAAAATTCCAGATTTTTTTTTGTGAAAAAGAAATCTGACCTCCATGACTTCTTGTCTCAGAGACTCCGTGTAACACCAGAGGAGCTATAGGAACGTCGCCGACCTTTAAGGTGCAAATAGACGCGCTCTTTGAAGGTACCCATATCATATCGACCTGGAAACTGCTGCAAAGTGTGGCTGTAAACGCGACTGGTTGTGAGTTGTGAGATCCCCACTCGAGGAAGTTAAATATTTATTTAAATTTATATTTCCTTGTTTTTCGCTTTGGTGTCGAGCACCAAAGTGAGGAACAGGGTGTCTTACTTAACACTAGGTTCCCTTTGCCTATCCTGCTGTGTGCGAGATACAGTGTGAAGCTAGCTAGTGAAGCTGTCTGACAAGTGCGAGAGACAAGAAATATCGAATAACATTTCACCGAACCGATCATCACCAGAGCACGAAGGTCGGAAACGATACGTTACGCGTCAATGAATGAGAACCTACCCTTGGTGCCTTTTCCAAGATATGCTCATCTAACTTAAGGTCATATTGACTGATCGCGACGGTAGTGGGTTCGATCTAAATTGAGATAAATTTGTCGTATGTTTAAGATAAATATGGCGATCAATGAATTACAACGAATTAACGTATGTAGTATAATATTTTTTCTGCAGTTGCGGCGTCAATAGCCTTCCTCGATAAAAAAAATATCTAATGTACCTATATATTTTTTAATTTGAACCAATAGTTCATGAGATTAGCACGTTCAGTCGAACTAACTCTTTAGCTTTATAATATAATTATAATATTATTACTATTGAAATCTACAACCATTAGACACAGTGAAAGCGTAGTTAATAGTATTAATATTTTTAGTCAGAGGTCGACGATTTGATTCTAGTGATGCGTGACATTTTTTTTTGATAAATATAATATCTTGAATTCTAAGGAAAGAGAAAATATAGCCACTGAGGGAAAACATGACGAACGGTGGCTTTGATTCCCACTCGGGGGACTGAACTGTTTTCATTTCGTTGCTCAGGTAACACTAACGAGACGCTGGTGCTGACTGCTGCCAGTCACGTGCTTTAAAATGGAGTGTCGTATTTCTATAATATGTTTTAAAATATGTAAAGCTGTGGTGTCGGGACGATGCTTACGAGACGAGACCTGATATTAAATTCATTTATTATATATTTAATTTGGTTATTTATACGCTATAAAACAATACAGGAAAATAATTTCACAATTGCATTTGTAGGGAATAAATTTAATGCGCTAATAAAGCATCCTTACAAATGTTATTTATAAATAATATTGAATATTGTGCAGTTCCCCTAGGTAACGTACAATTATTACGTAAGCAGTTTTTTTTTGAGATTATTGACCCCTCCCCTAAGTCATCAAAAATAAGCAATCCTCTTAATATTTCATTGAACATGTGTTTCGTGGTTTATTTTAATATGTGGTTTCTTTTCCTGAAAGTATCAACAGGGTCTAAGAGGAAACTTGGTTTCCCCTTCAATCAAGCCAGTTTGAATTTACCGCAGTACATTTACCATATTAATATTATTAAATAAATAATAAAATTGTAACTTTTACACTTATACAAAGAGAGCCTGTTGAGTTTTTCTTTTCAGTAAAAATGTCTTTCGAGTCTATGTATGGTGGTAGTGTCATGTTAATTCAACCACTCATAATTAAAAGTCATTGAATATTGTTTCTTTATATGATATTTACACTTTAAACCGTTCTAAAATAAACACAAAATAGTTAATTTTTGTTACATATGAGTTATGACTGGCTACATATAAAACAAATACTTAATCCACCTGTATAAATAAAATGTTAGTTCAAGGTTCAGTTTTAACAAATTTTGCTAAAATTATATATATATATATATATAGGCTTATAGGCACAATATTTGTTTATAATATAGATTATTTTAGCTCTCTCACTTATGGCAGGGTAGGTAGAGAAAACTTAGTGTCAAGACACTCCATTCTCTACCCTACTTATAGCTCAGGTATAAAAGTAAGTTGTATATGTTCGTATATGAATTTAAATGTAGCTTGATAAGGATGTATGGCTTAGTGGTCAGAGTTCTTGATTGGAAAACAATTAAAATTTAAACCCGATCCGGGTTTAAATTTTAATTGTTTTCTAAAATATTTTTCTATTTATCCTTAGTGTAAAGTTATTTTATATTAATCACTGTTATTATTATATCTCAACACAATCTTTAAAACGGAAATGATATATTTACTAAGGTTTTTTTAGAAAAAACATATGAAAATTATAATAAAAAACAGCTTCTTTATTTTTCCTTTTATAAAAAAATCATACAATTATATTGGACTAGTGGTTTATGAATTAAATTGTTAAATAGGAAATAATGTTCAATAATATGAAATAAATGAAAGATTAATCCAGTTAAATAGTTTCCTTTAAAATTATATATTTCATTTGAGTTTTTAGGGGCCTTTACCGCAACTTAACCAATGGTTATCTTATCTCTGATATTCTGTCTTTATCTTAATCTTTGATAATCATCAAATTTATGTGATATAACATAAATAAATTCCTTCCTCAATAAACATAAAAAGATTAGTTCATTGCGCGTTGAGTTCTGCCACTCAATACGCAATGCCTCCAGAATTCAGCAAAAAGTGGGGAACGGAGTGTCTTAACACTAGGTTCCCTCTACCTACCCAGCTGTGTGCGGGATACAGCGTGAAGCTAGTTTAATTTTTTTTATTAGTTCACTAGTTCTTAGGAACTAGTGAACTAATAAAAAAAATTAATGTCTTCAAACAAACATATTCTTCAGTTTTATGAAATTAGTGAAGATATTGATGTACATATATTTTAACCATGTATAATGGATATTTTTTTATAACTATATTACAAGCATTATATACTATGAATACAGAAATCCAAATTAACTTACATCGTCATTCCTAGATTTCAAGTCCTCCATACTCCTACTATGGTTCCATGCATTCAATGTCCCATACTGATTATCAAATGGCACATCATATATATGTTCCTTTTCCACAAAAAACTCCGACTTCTCCGGCCTACATTTACAATGTAAATGACATTTAAACCCTGTAGATTGTTCATTTATTTGACATTTCACACACTTTTCAGTTAAAAAAGTGTTTACGTCTACATTTTCTTTGCTACATGAACATATATTGGAACTTAGTCTTGTATATGGCAAGCTTAATGTTGAATTATTTGTTAAAATGGCACAATTTAGGGAATTCAAGCATTTTGAGAATGGATCTTTCGGTGGTAAACTACGTTGACTTATATCTAATAATTCAGTACATAAATAATGCATTTCCTTAGGTTTCTTTGCATTTTCATCAACTTCTGCAATGTCATATATATTTTTAGTACTTTGATTTAGAATTTCTCGCTTATTTAAGACTTGTTCAAGTTTTTCTAACATTTTTTTAGCATCTTTTTTCTGTCTTTCAGGTATTTCTATTGAATTTGGATTTAAGAAGGTTCTTGGGGGTTTCTTTGGAGGTGGGCCGGCAGGTAAAGGTTGCTTTAGAGCTTTTTTTAAAGTATCTGTTAATATAAGATGAGGATTCTTACGTTCTAATTTCATAGTTTCACTGGATGCACATAAATCATTCATTGATTCTAAATTAGGCTTAGCTTCTGAATTTTCATACTGGGATACTAATTTCTTTATTTTATTACTCTTTTCTTCTTCAACATTCTCTGTTTCAGAGCTAACACCACTATCTGTCATTGAATCTTGCCTGTTTTCTGGTTTTTTATTCTTTATAATTTTCGCATATTGATCTAATATGTGTTTAGGGACATCCTTATCCGGTATGGAATCTATTGTTTTTATATCATGGATTTCACCTACTATAACACAACTACTAGTATTTGTACTAGGCGTAAAATTATCCTTTTTCATTTGATCTTCGAGAAAGTTGCCAAGCTGTTTCAATCTTTCCTTACTTAGCTTTTGTTCACCCATTTTGAATGAGAAATCACTGGTTTCAGATCTACCGTTGCAGCTACCGTGTCTTTTGGGACTTTGGTTGATTTTCTGGCTCTTATCACAGCGGAAGGCGTGGCTTCTATGCAACTTCTTACCAGGATCGCTAGTTTGCCTTGTTAGAGACGATTTAGTATCACTCAAGCTACGTTTTACATCGTTCTTATTATACAAATAACTGGAGTTAGGCTTTGGTGACCACTCATCAGAATCTGACTCATTAACACACTTTTCCTTTGGCAGCTTTTGGTCATTTTTTGTTGCAAATATTTGATTATTTTCAACGTTTTCAACGAAATTATCCTGCTTTGAGGATTTTTTTTTACTGACGTACTCTGGCTCTGCACTTAGACTCTCGAATTTACTTTTTATTGCTTGCACTCTGTTCTTAGGCTGTGCCAACATTATTTCAAATATACAAAATACATTTTCGAAATCAAATACGTTTATCGAGCACTGAACTATCACGTAGTATTATTATATATTATATACACTGTAATAAAACGTTATAATTATTAATTAGAACACAAAAACAAGAATAAATAACAAACTAGTTCATATATTTTTCACTACAAATCACTATTAGCGTAAAATAACTTAAAAAATTTAAGAAATACTTTAAAATAGTAACCGGATGTTATAATAAGGTACTAAAATAACAATAATAAATGACTTTTAAATCAAAATAATAAGTCACAAAGTTTACAAAACAGTTGTACGTTCTTATCGCGAGGGCACGTCTACTGATATTGCCAGAGAAAAGATTTGACTACATATTAAATGGAGAATTTTTTTATAAGTAATAATTATAACATATTCATTTATAAATTATATTTTGTATGAAATAGGATGTATATTTTTTATATTTATTTTATTTATTTATTATGTAATTTTATATACTTTTTAATTTGTTAATTCTTTCAATGAAAGTTAAAATATGTTCAAGTGGTAGATTTATTTTTCACTGTTATATTATATATATATCTAGTTTTTTATATTTAAATATATATTTTTTATGGAATAAGTAGAAGTGAGTGGGTTTTAGGTTTTTTTTTAATTCTTATGGACGTTGAAATATATTCAGGTGTAAAATTTCTTTCTTTTATTATCATAAAAATATATATTTGTGCTTTTTTATTTATAATAATAGTTATTAATTGCTTAAATAAAGTTTAATTGATGAAAAAAATAAAAACAATGATCAAAAGAAAGCATTTTAAAGATAAACACTGATATGGGAGAATGGAAATTTCTTCTGAACGAATAGTCATACTACAATATTTTACTAAAGATATAAATTTGTAATATTCAAATTTAAATCATAGTAAACTAATTAAATTTCTTTATTTTCTATATGGTATTAAACAACTTGTATATTTATCGCTTAAATTTATATAAAAATGGAAGGTATAAAATAAATAGCGCCATCTATTATACATAGTGTGAATTAACATGTTCGTCTGTTCTTTGTTTTCTTTGTTTGTTTGTTTGTTCTTTATCTATATATTCATCATACCAAATATATGATAGCATAGTAATGCTAGCATACTGTAATATATGGCTTATCGCCCGCCAATGTATTTATTGTACTACCAATAAAATTAAATAATATCTTTTATTATTGAATGGCATGGTAATATATAGACGCCCTTAATTCACTGCATACTAAATATCATATGTCTCTAAATAGATGCTACCAATATCATGAGTTAATTATAATTTGGTCATTTTTGGTGTGCTAAAAAAGCTAACGATCGCGAGAACATTTTTTTAATAACAAGTAATACACTGAGGTAAAAGAACAATATACTGTTGCCAAACATACGTCACTTGTTTATTGTTATATGACATTATTTAAATTTGATAATATAGTCAAATACTATAGGTAATACGTCTACTATAGGTAATACGTATACGCATATAGCAGAGTAGGTAGAAGGAACCTAGTGTTAATATTCCGTATTCCGTTACCCACTTTTTGACAAATTTTTCGAGCTATTGCGTGATGAGTGGCGCAACTCAAGGCTAGGATTTTGCCCTGGTTTCAAAGCGAAGAAATGAAAATATTAATAACTAATAATTCATTTCGCCGAACGGGGTTGAAACCCACAACCGTCACGTTACTGTTACTTGCGCTACGACGGCCTTAACATTGCTGTAAAATAAAAATATTACAAGCAAAATGAAAATAGTTTTATTTTAATTTCAATTTATTGGATTAACTGAGCAACAAATGAACTATTTATTTGATATTGGACGTCATTGAAGTAAATTGGAGTAAGGTTTTTGATAGTAACAATAATTTTTGTGTAAGACATTTATCTGTTTGTAATTAGTATAATGTTTATTTTTTTTATTTTGGATCATTATATGATATACATACTTACTTTGGGAACTTTTTTATAAAGTCAACTTATTTTTTTTTAATTATTTATTATATTTGATGCTTAGGCTTAGGGTCTTAAAAAACTCTGGTGATCGTCTAAATTATACCCCTATAATATTATGAAACTGGGTGCATGAAGCTGTTTTGTAGAGTTTGTTTGGTCGAACGGGAATCTCAGCCAATAGGTTCTTGAAAAGTCACGTAATTCTATCGTTGGCTGTAGGCTATATTACAATAGTTTATGCCCGATAATAGAGGAGTAACACTGAAAATTGTTTAAAAACGAGAGAGCTTGATACCCAGATGCCAGGTGAAAGTTAATTTGTAACAAACTAACAACGAGTTAAATATTTAATAGCATGTTTCACGTCCACTTTATTTCAATTTCCAAATTTTCAGATTTTTTCTGATCAGATTTTTTCGGATAAGGGAACCTGGGAAGTGGGTAAATAGTGTTAAATCCCTCCGTTCCCATTAAGACACTTCCGTTCATCACTTTTCCCCGAATCCTGGAAGCATTGTGTGTTGAGTGGACGAACTCAAACGAAAGAAAAAAATCTGTAAGTACATAAGTTTGAAAAAAAGAATATCTTGAGTTTTTCCTTTATTGTGTATTTATATTGACATCCTATTCACACATCCCATTCACATAATTTAACGAACGCAGTCAGTAGCGGCATCTATTAAAATATTTTCTCACTATCTAGTTCGTAAGTTTATTTGTATATCAGCTACATTTTATAAGATGGCGCTGTCTTTATTCATAAAATTTAAAGTTGTTGGTTAAATTTAAAATTTCAGCTAATATATAATAATGAGATATGAGCGTAGGCAATTAGGAGTCGAGTAGGTCGTGCCTACCCTCCAGAATAGTCTTGTACCTACCCAGCATTTTTAACAACAAAAAGTTAATCTTTAAAAAGTAGAAAAAAAATCCTTTCATAAAAGATTCGATTCAAAACATAAGTCAAGGCACCTCAGAACGGAAGTATTGAACGCTTCTCTTCTTAAACTATTTATTGGTTTAATTAAAAAATCTTTTTATTATTGAATAGTCCATTTATCGAACGTGTATAGGCACATATTACATCACGTTCATTGTGTCGATGTACTTCCCAGCACTTATAATTAAGGTTTTTTAGTTTCTCGCTGTATCCTTTCACATAATACAGTAGGCAGAGGGAAATTGGGAACTTAGTATTAAGACACATTGTTTTCCACTTTCCACCAAATAGCTTCACGCTGTATATGAGAGGAAACCTGGGAACCTAGTATTAAGATACTCCGTTTCCAATAAGACTACGTCCGTTCCCCATTTTCCGCCTTATTCTGCAGGCATTGCGTGTTGAGTGGCGAAACTCAACGTCTCGCGATTCCAGATCACCAAAGCTAAGAAATGAGCGAATGGAACTCATAACCGTCACGTTTACAGCCTATCCTCGTGCACCTGTGCCACGACAGCCTAAGACCGGCAACGGCACTTAAAAAGATTATTTGCACTACCTACTATAAGTAAGTGGGATACAGCGTGAAGCCTTTCTTATTTTCCAGAGTCTATAATTAAAAAAAAATTAACCGTAAAAGATTCTACCTACAAGAACAACTATCGCGTACGGTAAACATCACAACGACGTCAAATATCATATTATACTTAGGTACATCAGTTTTTTCAATGTTTTCGTTCCATACAAGTGCTTGTTAAAATTACATTTTTTCCATACAAAAATAAATGTCAAAGCGACATGACACGTAAAATACTACAAAAAATCTAATCTTGTAAACGCATCATTAAAGTAGGAAAATACTGTAGTTCCGTAAAAAATGGAAGATCTTTATTAGAAATTGTCAATTTTGGGTGCAAACGCAGTATTATGAATTTTGAGTGCAAAATGGAGAACTGAGTTTTTTAACATTAGGTCTATCTATACTTATTTAGAAAACTCAAGAGAGAAGTTCTTGGAGAACGTATGGCTCAGTGGTCAGAGCGCCTGGTCGGTTTCCAGGAGGCGCGAGTTCGAGTCCCGCTACGTTCAAATTTTTATACGTTTTCTAAATAAGTATTTATATTTCCTAAGTGTGGATTAACACTTTAAAAATGTTTAAAAATATTAGGTCTATCTACCCTGCTATACGCGGGATACAAAAAGGCGATATCTGGCTGTAAACTCGACGGTTGTAGGTTCGTTTCTCATTCGGGGAAACCAATTTTCATCTCCTTGCTCTGATAACTAGGCAGCACGGAATTGAGCACCGCCATTCAGCACGAGATGTCTCAAAAATTTCAGCGTGCGTGCATGGCGAACGTAGTGTGTTAACACTAAGCTTAAAGGTTCCATCAGACTTCCCTGTCATATGCGGGATACAGTGTGAACTCAACGCAAGCGGAACACCAGTTAAACCCAAGATAAGCAAGAAACAGTTACGTTGACATATTATTATCCTACTATAATAGTATATAATATAATATTATAAATGCGAAAGTTTGTGAGTATATATGTATGTATGGATGTTTGTAACTCTTTCACGCAAATACTACTGAACCGATTACAATGAAATTTGGAATGCAGGTAGCTGAAGACCCAGAATAACATATAGGCTACTTTTTATCCCGGAGGTCCCGCGGGATTAATTCCTAATTGAACATAGATACATTTATCGCTTCTGAAAACTGAATGCGTGATCTAGCGGCACGGCGGCGGCGCCGAAGGCGGTAGCGGTAGCGGGGGTGGTCCGACGAGCGGCGCGTGACGTGGGGGAAAAAGTCGCTCATCGCTGAGTGCGCGACCCGAACGCGGGTAGACGCGTGAGGGCAAACGACGTGATGGTTGTATCCGTTTTGCGAATTTTCAGTTATTATAAATAATATCCAGGCCCAAGGTAAGGTCATTGGCAGATTGTTCTTTGTATGATACTTAATTTTTTTTAAATTAATAAACTCACGGAAGCGTGGTTTTGTTTTCTAATTCGCTAATTAGAATTGTTTTTTGCATATTAATTATTATTAAGTTATAATTTTAATTAAATACATAAGTCTTGCATTTTAAAGCTATTACGTGTTTTTGTTAAGAAAAGTACTTTACATACATTTTTTTAATTATTTAGATGTTATGTTTTTGTTTAAACGAGTGTTATGTATGATTGGCGTGACTGAGGTGGATGCTTGTTGTGATTCATTTTCTATTGTTTTTTGTATTGTATGTATTGTATCGAGTGTATTTTTTGATAGAACATTTTGTTTTATGATTCTGCGCGCTTGATTCGATAAAAGACTTTCTTAAAGATAAAAGTTTGTTGGATTCCTTTCCTTATAGATACTTTCAAGTTTTTTAATGTATCCCCCACCTTCACTCCTAGCCTTAAAATAACAATACATCAACTCCTCTTCCTTCTTTCCACTTCTGTTTTCCTGACGTTGTTGAACTTATCGTGGTCCCCACGAATGGACCGGCCGAGGGTTCGACAGGTGATTCCCTTCTCGGCAAAGTCTCATTCGTTCCTACCCCATTCCCCTCAGAATCGGCTGTGACATTTTCGGTTTCCCCGACTCCCGCCCGCCTGTTCAACGGAGAGCCACTGGCGGTTCGCATGCTGTCATGTCCAGCGCCAGCTCCAGACATGCCCCAGCGATCACCCCCGGGTAGCGACCCTATACGTAAATTCTTAAATTGTCTCTTCATGGTTAAGAAGGTTGCTAGTGCTCCGTTGGCCATCGATTAAGTCACCGTCTGATATACAGACTTCGATGTTCCACCCCTCACGTGGCATAGATCTTACAGCCGGACGTAGACTATGAGGGGCCTATAATATATTATGATAAAAGAAAATTATTTATTATATTAAAGTATATTAATAGACTCACGAAATTGAAATTGCCATTGAGGTACTTGATCGCTGTCTATAAGACATTCAAAGCAATCGAAAGTTAATGGGTGGTGTGGTAGTGTTAATGGCAGGGGTTTTAAGACAGATTTTACTTGTTATCCAGAGAGGCATCGCAGCAGATGAAATCAACGCATGTTTAAAAGCTTCATATCTATGGTCTAAAGTTGAAAAGCTTTATCTTACCACTAACATGCGAGTCCAGTTATTCAGCGACATCGAATCAGGAGCATATGCTCAGAAACTGCTAGAAATTGGTGAAGACCAACTTGACACCGAACAAGAAGGTATGGTTCTTTTCACACAGCAATTTTCTCATGCTGTGGAGACACAAGACGAACTCATACAACATGTTTTTCCGAATCTGCAACAACACATTCTTGGCAAAAATTGGTTGTGTGAAAGAACAATACTGGCACCAAAAAATGAGACTGTTGCGAAAATAAATAAAAAAATCTTGGCCGAAATAAACAGCGAAACATCAGTGTATAATTCCATTGACACTCTTATGTCATCCGATGACACTAGTTCCTAAACTCTTTAGAGTTGTCCGGGGTCCCGTTTTGTTAATGCGTAACCTGGACGCGCTGTAACCTGGAGATTATGCAACGGTACTCGGTTACGAGTTACTGAACGAGGAAGGCACATTGTGAAGGTCACATTTTTAACCGGAGAAGCCAAGGGAGACAATGTTCTTATACCGCGCATTCCGATCATACCTAACAACTTGCCAATCAATTTTAAACGCTTGCAATTCCCAATAAAAGTCGCATTTTCAGGGTCAATCTTGAAAATAGCAGGCCTACATTTGGACACGCCATATTTTTCTCATGGGCAGCTCTATGTGGTTCACGTGTTTCCAAAGAGAAAAATCTGCATGTTTATGCTGAAGGAAAAAAATCGTTAAATATAGTTTATAGGAGCATACCGCAGTAGCTACCAATAGACCTATGATTAGAGCTTTATAGTACTTAGTCGACATATTTCTTATGTTGATAATAATTGTTACGTTATCATAGAGTTTCCACGGGGACGAAGTCGCGGGAGGCCTCTAGTATATAATATTAATAGTATATGTTAATAATGTTTGACGTTTTATAGTATAAATTACCGACACTAATGGGTTTGGAAGTAGCCGACTAGATGGATAAGTCAGAGATCTTCCATTATGTGGGATACATAATTAACCTATTTACAAGGATATCAATGGAAAAATAATTATATTATTAATAAATATACTAGTTAATACCTACGCTTTGGTCTCTATACCCAAATGAAAATGTAATTATTTGTACAGAGCGAAATTCAACAGTTCTTTTATCTTCATCCTGTATCCTGCCCACAGCGTGGTAGGAAGAGTAGGTAGAGGGAGCCCGGGAACAAGTGTATTTTAATGTATATTTTAACACAAACGCGTGATCCGTTCCGATTTCATTCAACTTTTCAAAGTTATCAATTTTAATTGTTATTTCGTTTTTATCTCTCACTTAAACTGGGCTTATAATTAGATATACTTATAATGATAACAAAATTACAAAATAGATAGTTTGAATTGGTAGCCCTGCGCAATTAGCCAAAATGGATTATAGTGCTTTATGTCCTATTTGCTTCGACACTTCTATTTTAAAAACCAGTATTCTGTCAAGAATCTTTGTCTCCAAATTTAATAATTCATTCTCGTGGGCAGTCTGGTCAAATTACAGAAGTCAGTAGGAGTATCTTTGCTATGATCGGCTCATTAAAAAGCGCTGTAAACATTTTATACCTATTAAGAAGAAAATAGAGTCAGCACTTGAACTTTGGATAGTCTTTTTCTACATACACGCACGGACGAGGCATGCCCGTCCCAGAAATTTTAATAAATTTATAAAAAATTCTGCTCCCAAAAATGAAAAAAAAAACAACACTTACACGAACATATCTGTGCAAAGCTAAAGTCCAGGCTTCACCCAGAAAATATGTCGAGCAACGCCCATGTCTACAAATTTAACTTAATACTTAGCATCTATTACTATTATACTCAACGCCGACCTTTGCCTCTTTACCAGAGCGAAGAAATATAAATATTAAATATTTCATTCTCCAAGTGGGAATAGAACCCACAACTCCCTCGTTAACAGCATGCCCCTGCGCCAGGACGGCCTCACTATGATGAAATATGTCAATACAACACTACATAACAAAACTTATAAGCAAATATACTTTCTATTGAGAATATCTAATACTTTTTATTACATAGAGCGGACATCCTATTTACTTTAGCGATACGGCGAATGACTGTAAGTACGACGATTGTGGGTTCGATTCTCACTTTAATAAATAATAAATGCATCATTTAATAAATATAACATATACATTCTGATTGAGATGACATATGAAAAAATACATTTTGGTCGAGATCTGGCAGTCAATACAAATAGTCTGGAAAATTCTACAGATAGTAGGAAACGCAGTGTCTTAACTGTAGGTTCGGATTATTCTTATGATTATTAAGTTCTGAGTATAATTTTTATTATATCTAAGTATAGTTTTTGTTTCGGAGTATAATTGTTGTTTTTTTGTATTTGTCTGTTTTCTTATACGTTATGTGTTTTGTAAAAATAGTCAGTGGTAAAATATTCCGTTTCCCTTAAGACACTTCCGTTACCCACTTTTTGCCAAATAATCAGAATTATGAGTGATTATTTTAATTTTATAGAGTTAAAAAGTGTAAGCCTCTAGAGTCTTACTTTTTATCGTACCAGCGAATCGGTCCATGACAACGCTCGCTCTTTGCCGTATAACTATAAAACTAGAATATATTTCTTTTCCCGTAGCTAATCCCGTTTTTAGCCATTGCAGTAGCAATTTTGCACTTTCCTTCTTCAATGCTCCTCTACAGTGCCTACATGCCAAATTTCAACTTCATAAGTCCGTTGGTTGTCTGTGAGTATTATGTACCTTAATATAAGTTACACGAATTTGAACCCACGACCCTATCACAAAAGTATAATTAAACCATATATATACTTACAAACCATAAAATAAAACATTATTATTTATTTTCTTAACAAAGTGTATAACCTATCTAATTAGAGACCTCTCGAGGCATATTATTAAAGACAATTTCCTAGTAAATAAACTAATTACATAAATATATATTATAATTTACTTGTGAGTCTGTTGTGGTTGTGGGATATAGTGTGACTGATACGCGATGGTTGGTTGGTGGTTTGATTTTCATTCAGGGGTTACCCTGAGAGAAATGGCTTTATCTTAATAATTATATTATAAGTATTAATTCCTTATTCTTCGTCTCCGACTATTGAATCTTTTCCAGAAACAGGTCACTTTTTCATTTGGCTCGTAAAACAGGCACTCCTTGGTCTAAATGGCGTTAAATTCGAACAGAACAGCATCTCCCCAAACGGAGACTGTATTGAGGTTCAAATTAAGGCCTTCAGTCGTATTCCAAGATTCAGTCATAAGCCAAGAAAAGTAGAATGCCTTAATCCTTCAATGCAACAAGGTTTTTTTAACATTTTTCGCATCTACCATTTATTGTGAAAATAAACAGACAAACATCGTCACAAATAACCTTCGAATAAATTAACAGTAACTTCTCAAAAAAAAAAATGATATACGCTTCTGCAGTTGAAAAACAAAATTTTGTAAATAAATTTCCCTGTTTTTTTATTTTTTCACGAACTAAGCCCCACATTTTAAATAAATATTTGCCACAAAAAGAATTCAAACTTGGTACTTGCGTCGTGCGGTTTTTGAAAGTAAATAGTAAATAATCTTATACTTATTTCTGAGACACTATGTTTTTTTCCATTAACTTTGGTAGATATTGATTTGAAAAAAATGGCTTTAAAACCTTCATCTCTTGCGGGGTAGCATGAAAGAACGAAGCACCAAAAGCTACCTCAGATCCTCATGCTTTTACATGATCTTCTTCAAGTATCATCAACATTGTTCCCTTGAAGGACAACCGAGGTCTCCGCTGCCTATTATACCACTCAATTTTCCTTCATAAAGTAAGCATTAATACGATATTTGGCTCAGAACATTCTTCTCTTACATGAATGCAGTTCCCCAAATCGTGATTGAACCCGCTACCATCACGTTTACAATCAAGCTGTGTATTTAAATGTATATTTATTTACGCTATATCACATTACATAATCACTATAAACTATGCTTCATAAAATAAGATCATATAAAGTTAACAATACCGGGATTTTATGATTTATGTAACATTTATTAGTGTGGATGTACATTTATTTTGTAAAACGCGCAAAAATATCGCTGTGGTTCAGTAATTAGCAGTAGTATGCTAAGGCTTTTTGTGGATTCGATTTCCTTTTTAGAAAATAATCCTTTTTTTTTATCATAATTCGGCGACATTTGGGGAATCTCAATTAAACGGAGTGTCTTAACTCTAAGTTCCTCCTGCCGAGATATAGCGACAAGCTAAAACAACAATAATAAAGTACAATTTTCCAATTATTACTTATATATATTTATAGATTTTGTATGACTGTAAACGCAACGGTTATAGGTTCCATTCCCACTCGGGGTAATGAAATATTTAATATTTTTTATTTTTTCGCTCCGGTGACAAAGTAAAGCGCTGCGTTGATTTCCGTCTGCCACACACAATGTCTCGAGAATTCTGCCTTATAGGGCGCTATATACGAGATACAGTGTGAAGCTGAAAAACGAATTATAAAGCTGAACAGTATTTGGTAAAACGCGATAAACAAAAACAATAGGTTCAAATTGAAAAACTATTTTTATTTTGGATAGTCCATTTATGAAGGTGGGCTCTCAGTAATGGCTCTCTCTCTCTTCACGGTACTTGTTTCGATTATCAAGGATAACATAACGCGTTTCTATTTCAGGACATGGTGTAGGTCATAGGCGGCGTATATAGAGATAGTTTCGACCGGGGCTTTGGACTTTAGCTTTGAACATATCTGTTCGTATAAAGCTTTTTTTATTCACCAGGGTGAGTTTTTGTTAGTAATATTTCTGGGTAGTTAGTTTTTAGTACACCTATGGCGCCGCAGGTAGGACGTAAGTCTGTCTTAATGGCCAGTGTACAAATAGTGCGGGTTCAAAACCCGATACGTTTTTTTAACATATTCTCTAGCGTTTTAATCGTTCATTCTACATACGTACTTACAATAAAGTAATAATATAACTTAGATAATTAATTATCGTGTCCAAAGGAAAACTTGAATATGATGTTATATTTATTATGTTAGTTTGTTGTAGCGTGTATGCGCGTTAGCGTATGTGTATGTAAACAATTTTAATGGGAATTAAAATTAATTACTGTTATGATGATTCTAGATTCAAATTTAAATTTTAATTTTATATATTTATATGTATTTTTTCTAAGTGTGTAATAGCACTTTAATAAAAACAACAGAAAAATTTAATTGTTTAAATTTATGGCAAAAACTTTTGGGCGATAATTAAAAGTAAGGCCAGTCATGGCGCAGTGGCACGAAAGTGTGACTGTAAAACCGACTGGTTGTGAGTTCGATCCCCGCTCGAGGAAATGAAATATTTACTTAAATTTATATTTCTATTTCTTCGCTCTGGTGTCGAGGCTAAGCGCGTTGTTGAATTGTGCCACTCAACACGCAATGCCTCCAGAATTCGTCAGAAAGTGGGGAACGGAGTGTATTAACACTAGGTCCCCTCTGCCTACCCTGCTGTGTGCGGGATACGGCGTGAAGCTGATTTTTTATTAAAAATAATAAAACAAGCTCAATAATTTGTTAGGTTAGCAGTCGGAACCTTATCGGAACAAATTACATTTTAGCCATGATTCTAGAAAATACATATGTTCAGCCGTTTGAAGATTATCAGCAAAATTAAAGCAGCAGGATTTGTACTTTGTGCCTCTTGGAAACGCACGCAAAGCGCGGCGTTAAGTTCCGCCACTCAACACGCAATGCCTCCAGAATTCGTCGGTAAATGGGGAACGGAGTGTCTTTACCCTAGATTCCCTCCTCTGTCTACCCTGCTGCGTGTGGGATACAGTATAAGGCCTCTTGGAAACCGTCTGCGGCTCTGACCACTAAGCCATACGTTCTCATCAAGCTACGCCGAAATTCTTATGCGCTTATTACAACTTATTTGCTGTCGGCATCTCTGTAGGAGATCAAAAACCTTTTCAACGAAAACAAACATTCAAAAATTTTAAAAATCTTCTCAAATTGTTTGTTTACTTTTTTGGGGTTTTTGTGACAGGAGTATTTAGAAGGAGAGTTCCCTCAGAAGTTCCCTCCCAGAAGTTCCCTCTTCTATATGCAACATACGAATTTGAATCTAGAACCATCACCTTCAATTACCTACATTGTTTCAAGCATATAATTCTAACAATTTTCTGTTTATAAAGTAATTACGTTTTACGTTGAAACCATTACCGGGTCGAATGTCACTGACGTTAACAAAAGAATTAGACGGCATTTAAAATATTAGATATTATTTTGATTTGAACTGAAACCTGAGTTATTACGCAATTTCCTTTGTTTAAGTTAGACTCATATTTCATTTAACTTTTTATTGTTCCGTATAATTAAAAGTCAAAGGAAAAAAATCTACAAGAGGATCGGTTTGTTGTCCATTTGTCTGTGTGTCTATTTGTTAGTCCTAAATCTTCTCTTAAAATCACATAGAAGTATCCAGCTGATATGAATATCTCCAGGCTTACAGTCCCTTGGAAAAAAATCTAAGTCAACGCAATCGAAACAAACGCGCGTTTGATTATTGTTTTTAGGTTTGGTTTGGTTTGGTTCCTTAAATATGGCCCTTCGTATTGTTTTTACACTTCACTCGGTATGAAATTTGGAAAGTTAGAATTTACAGTAGAAATATAAATAAAAACTGTAAATTGGTTATTTAAAGTAACTATTACAAACTTATATTTGTTGTTCATTTTATATGCAATTAAAAGACACACCCGAAAATTTAAATTAGTCAAATTTTATAAGTTATATTACTTTCCTTTGACTTACATGAACGGAACGGAACGGAACCCTCAATGAGCGGGTCTGTCTCGCACTTGCCCGTTTTTTTTTTCGGTAAATAAGCAGTATTTTCATTAAATATGTTTTATTAGTGGACTTAGGATATCAAAATAGGATGCTATCGTAGCATATTTGAGGTAATGCCTAAAAGAACACAATGGTTGTGGGTTTGATTTCCAAGAAATAAATATTTATTATATTTTCCTTTTTTTACATTTTTTCTGTATCCTGCGTACAGCAGGGTAGGTACAGGGAACCTAGTGGTTAACCAGAAGTTCCTAACATTTTCTTGATTAAGAACTACTTTTATATCGTTCTTGGTAGCAGGGACCACTAAGCATTTAAATATAATAAAAATAAAAACTGTGATAATCAAACAGAAACGCCTCACCATCCCCAGTCATAAAATTAAAATCATTCGCGGACCATATTTTGGCTTCTGCGGCTGGGAACCAATGGGTTAGACACTATCTTCCTCCTTTTCCGCTCAGTTTTCGAGACAATGTAGATCGCGTCGCGTTTTGTCTATTTACCATAGCGAGGAAAATAATTAATTTCATAAGCGTCGCATTCATAGTCTAATACTGTGCCGTTATACCACGATAGCCTCAAAAATTGTTTAAATTATTAGGCTATCGTAACATATCGTAGCGTAGTCGCGCCCACACGTATTTAGCTGTCAGAGAGATGATTGTGGGTTTCTTTTCTGATAAGAAGGTAAAGGTCGGCGTTGAGTTCCGTCACTTAGCATGCAATGCGTCAAAAATTCGGCGGAATGTGGGAAACAGAAGTGATGGGAACGGAGCAACTTAACAGTAGATTCCCATATTTGATAAGTTGATTAATGATCGCATTTACACTCAGGATTAGATTTTTTCTTTTTTAACTTCAAAAAAATCTTATTTTTTCACTTTTCAAACAAAAAAAGTACCTATAAATCGGCTCATCCGTTTGGAAGCTACGATGCCTCAGGCAGACAAATAGATATACATGTCAAACTTATGACACCTCTTTTTCTTCGTCGGGGGTTAAATAATAAAAAAATGCAGGTAAACCCACAAGTTTCGTCTAGTCTAGTTATTACTGAACAAATCTTATGTAAGTCTTTAAGCTAACAATTATTATAATGGCAATAATTATAAAATGTACGTATATATAATTGATAGTAAATTGTCAATCAGATTGTCACTTAATGTAAGGGAAGTGGAGTATTACACCCTCGCGGTTCAATGGTTAAGGTCAAATATTATGTCTCACGCCCAAACGAATAGGCTATAGGTTCCCTATGCCTTCCTTGCTATATATTTATTTATTTATTTATCAGGAAGCCAACGTTACATACCTACTAAGATTACAATAATTTAAAAACATTTTTAAATATTTTGATACAAAGTACGTCTCAATTACAGCAACCAACTTTACATGTACATTCAACTTTTTACTCACATCTAAACTAATAAAAAATTAAAGTAAAAAAAAGAAATATAAAGCAAGCAGATTAAAGCAAAAAAATAAATAAATATGAAGCAAGAAATTTAAACATAACTCACGCAATAAATATTTTTTTAATTAATGGACTAATTATAATTATAGTGTAATGTGAGGCCAGTCGTGGCGCAGAAAAGACAACACAAGATCAGAGTAATCACTAGTAAAGTAGATTTTTACAAAAATATTTCGATCATTTGAAAATTTTACAAAATTAATTAAAACTAATCTAACTAAACTAAAGAATTATGAATTTTGATATTTTTTAAAACCAACTGTATCTAGCATATACTTACTGGGTTAGAAATAGGGAACCTAACTTGACTTGTTATGATTCGATAAACTGCGTGTTGAGTGGCGTATTCAACACCGCGCTTCGTCTTCTTATCAGAGCGGGGAGATAAGAATAATTCATTCCCCCTCATGGGAATCGAACCCGCAACCGGTTTCTATGAGATGTTGTGCCGCTTTGCTACGACGGCCTCACAGTTAAGCTTAGTTTATATCAATCCATTTCAGGATGAAATGTCAATCCAACTTGATATTATGTACATAATTGAAGTTAATTAAAAAAATGCAAATAAAGAATAATAAAAAGTTCAAGGCTCCAAGCAAAATTTAATCTTTATTTATCATACAAAGATAAGAAAAGTATTAATTACGACCAAAATCTTGGATTCAATTTCGTCTTAAGTCAATTATATAGCTTACCAGCGACCTACACGCGGCTTCGCCCCCCTGAAATTTATTGTTATGTTTAAAGAAAATTATATAAAATCTCGCGGCGCAGAAGGCAGAGGGAACCTAGTGTCAAGACACTGATGCCGGACCGTGCCGGACACTGCTGTCCGAAAGTGAGTGAATTTAATGTCTACAAGAGCTTTGTCAAGCTTCGTCCATCTTTGTAGACACAGTAGAACGGGAAACTGAATGTTAAAAAATGTTGTTTACATATTCCGCGGAATTATTGAAACACCACGCTTTGCCTCGTTACCATAGTGATAATTCCTCGGATGAGAATCGAACCGCCTCTGCGCTATGACTGGCATCAAATAAATTAAATAGCGGAGAAATAAAAATACCTATGTAAATTTTAATGTAATCTTTTCATTTCAATAAAAATTGAACCCACAACCATCCTACATCCACAAATTTTCGAACTAAACTAAAAATGTTAGTCTCTGTCTGTAATATTATAAGACTGAAGAATTTGTCGGTGCTGAACGCACTAATCTCAGAAATTAAGGGTTTGAATTTTTGTATTGTATAGTCCGTACATCAAGGAAGGCTATAGGCTGTATTAAATCAGGTTAATCGTTCTGTTGTAACTGACTGTATTTGCTGTCTAAGTTACCACCCTCACTTAGAGTTCGTCATGTATGATGCATACTATTTGTAATAAATATATTTCCATTTGATCACGAAAGCTAGTAGTTCTACAGAATTACTAAAAAATATTATCATATATTTTTCCTCCATTGGGAATCAAACGCACAATCTTTGTGTTTACGGTAAAATACTGTTCCATTACGCCACGACGGCCTCAAATAGACTGTTGATACTGAAAGCGAATGTCTACCATCAGTCGAGCAACTCGCGCCGTTCATTGCGCATGCTTCGCGCGTTTTTTTGACAGTGACAGTTTGTTTTTTTTTCAGTGCCATCTGAAATGTGAGTGAATTTTGTGCTTTGGATACTAGTGTTTTGGGTAGGTTGTGTTTTTTAAAAGAATTGAGGTAAGTGATTTTTTATTTGAATTTAAGTCTAGTTGAATTTAAAACTAAGTTCTACTTAGATTATAAAATATTTTTCAGTGACTAACACAAATTAATAATAAAAAAATATTATTTAACAATAAAAAAACAGTTTTCTTAATTTTTTATAACAATAAAAAATTAAGAAAACTAACTCAACACAAACTAAAAAAACAAATGTGTGTCATTGAAAACTATTAAAATTTCAGGCAAACGCTTTTATACAAACAGCCTATTCCAAAACTAAAAATTCAATATAGATAAAAAATTAAACATATACACACAATTAATTATTTTTTTCTTAGATGACGGTTGTAATTTGTAATATTATGTCATTATCTTGTTGCTTTCACTCGAAGGTGGGGATGTGGGGCAGTAGGCCAAGAAAGTATTATCTCGGTGGCTGTATGCATAAAAGCCATCTCGCGTTATGTTTAATATTAATATTTAAAAAAATACAATATCTAAGGTTTTTTATTTTTTTTTATTATACAGGATGAGTACATGATTTTAATGTAACAGTATATATTTTCAGTTATTTTCGACTAAATTTGATATATGAATTTCATTTCTTAATTGTAAACATTTTTTTATCTTTTTTCATTATAAACGATAGGAGGTGGAGTAAGTTGATAGCAGTGCTATATATTAAAGACCTTGTAAGCTTTAAAAATAAATTTCATATTTTTCTTACTATAAATTAAAAATACGGAGTGGGGAACGGGTTGTCTTAACAGTAGGTTCCCTCCGCCTACCTCGCTGCATGTGGGATAGGTAAAGCTGTTTTTAGTTTTATAAATTTAAAACACAACTATTGCAATAAAAAGTAGAAACGATTGCATCTTCCTCTCTGTCGCTCTGATTTGTAATTTTTATTTATAAATAAATAAATTTCCCATCTTTAATTGAAAAGGAAAATAGACAACGGAGTGTCTTAACACTAGGTTTCTAGATTACCTCTGCCTTCCCTGCTATATGCGAGATACAGAATGACACTAAATAACCCTAATAGCACATAGTACGACTAGCAGTTGTAAAATCCTAGTAATAACAATGTTAATGCAAAACGATTCACCTTGTATTATAATTGCGTTATAAATTATAGAAATTAACAATAATACTACACTGCCTTGAGAACTATTAGAAATCTAGTTAAATTAGTATTTGTATTACATACATACATATATGAATATATCTATATCACTAACTTCGGCGGCTTCGCCCGCGTCGCTAAGTACTTGTCACAAACACAAGACACAGCCTTATTTCGGGAGGAAACTCTGAGCGCAGGAACAATGGGTTACGATACTTTCCTCGATAAATTTTCTATCCAACACAGTGATAATTTTTCGAATCAGTAGTTCCTGAGATTAGCGCGTTCTACCAAACAAACCCTTCAGCTTATAATATTAGTTTAGTTATACTTCTTAGCCTGTGTAAATAGAGAGAACCTAGTGTTAAGTACCAAGAGATATATTTTTTTAATTTTGTAAACAGTAATGAACATTTTTATATTACTGCAATCAATTAAGTGAAATTTATTTGTAATGAATGTTTAATATTCTTAATGCCTGTTAACGTGACTTACGAATATACTTATTCGTATTTCACTGAAATTATTAGTATCTAATTAAAATCTTAAAGTATTATAAGAAGATTTTTCACAGTATGTAGATAAACCGATGAATGACATTTAATTTTTGGACTAAAAATAGGGACTTTTTGCAAGAATCAGAATGTCTGGCAACTCTGATCTCATTCATTATCAGATTTCGTCCTCTCGTTAAAATTGTTATCTAGCAGCAGTTGCAGCAGATGTATCTAGCTGCAATTGCAGCAGTACAGATGCAGATTACATCGACAATCTTTCCAACTCTATAAACTGAGAAAATCTTTAAGTGTGACTGGACTGTATTCC